>OU342742.1:431467034-432200148 GCA_910589775.1 Avena eriantha | reverse complement strand
AAACATAAAGCTTATATTCCTATTAAACAAGAAGATGGTTGGGAACCCATCATTAATATGAAAGTGAATGACTTTGATTTCAAAGCTTTATGTGATCTTGATAGTAGTGTTTCTATTATGCCTAGAAGGATTTATGATATGCTTGATTTGCCTCCACTTGAAAATTGTTATTTGAATGTCCCACTTGATGATAATGCTAAAAAGAAACTCACGGGGAGTCTTAATGATGTTCTTATTATGGTTAACAATGCCTATGTCCCCGTTGATTTCTATGTTTTGGATGTTGAATACAATGCTTCTTGTCCTATTACTTTGGGAAGACCTTTTCTTAGAACCGTTGGTGCCATCATTGACATGAAAGAAGGCACCATTAAATATCAACTCCCACTCAATAAAGGTATAGAACACTTCCCTAAAAAGAGATAAAAGATTTCTTTTGCTTCTCCTATGAAAACAAAATTTGGTCTTAATGCTTCTTCATTTGAGAACACTTGATTCTTTTTCTTGATTCTTATGCCTAACTTAAAGGCGTTAAAGAAAAGTACTTATTGGGAGGTAACCCAAAAGTTTTAGATGAGTCTTGGAAGTTATTACCTCTGTAATAACCTCTTCTTATCCTTTTTATTTGCTTTTTGTGCCAAGAGTAACCTCTAATGAGAGAGAAGTAATGATAGGGAAAGTTGCTGTCCCGAAACAGATTTCTGTGCTTCACCGTAAAAATGCTTGAGAGAGCTTTGTATGTCGGATTCAGCTATAATGGTTTGTGCTTATGCCCCAGGTTGTTTTCTAACTTCCGTTAGTTCAACACTTTTTGATTTGAGCAACAGAAGGTCTTCGAAAAAATTAGTCTTTACCTGCTGGTCTGTTTTGACAAATTTCTATCATTTTCTGCATTTGCTTCTTGTTGGTTCCTTCTTGAGTTCTTTTGGGGAATTGAGCTTTTTGAGGGAAGTGCTACAGTAGCTAGTGTTCTAATGGAAGTTTATTTGGTGTTAGAACTGAGCCTTAAGTCTTATTTATCTTGAGTGCACTAATGTTGCTAATAAAGATTGTGTGAAGTTTTGTATGAAGGAAAAATTTTAGGTGTATGGAAGGAATGAGTAATGAGATGAAGGATGGACTAAAGTTCAAGCTTGGGGATGCCATGTATGTCAGCCCAAGAAATATCCAAGAAGTACAAGCGTCAAAGCTTGGGGATGCCCAAGGCATCCCCTTCTTCATCAATAAAAATCCCAGGTTTCTTCCAAACGCTTCATTTTTATTGTTTCATGCACAGTTGTGTTTTTCTTGGAGCGTCTTCTTTTTCGTTTTCATTTTGGTTTTTAGTTTTCTTGGTTTGCTTATTTTTCTGAATAAATTGGTTGGACCCCCTCTTTCTTACATTGGTTTGCAAATAGTTTGGTTTGGTTTGGAAAAGAGTAGGAAAGTTCATGCATATGTGGTAAAAAGAGCTCATTTTTGACTGTGGCCTATGCTTTGTCATGACATGCTTGATATTGTTTTGGCTTTATGCTTAGTATTCTTTGCTGTAGCATGACTTGTTATAAACAATTGAGATTTCTTAATGTGCCTTGGATGAATCATGCGTTGTTTTAGCATATTAAAGCATAGTATAGTGGTATTCTCCTTTGATGCTTTATTTGGGTTGACTTGGCGCATGCTCACACCATGTTATGACTATATCAAGTCACCATAGCCTTTATGATCATTTAGTTTTCAACTTGTAGTATCACTTTATGCTTTTATCAATGATGTTTTGTCGCTCTGCATGATTATGGCCATTATTGCTCTCTTAGTTTGTCGCTCCAAGTCTTTTGCTAGCCTCCATAACAAAGTATGAGTTCCACTCATGCATCCAACTCCCTAAACCAAGTTATTCCAAAGAGTACACCATACCTACCTACTAGCTTATGCTATTCCAAGTATATTCATGCTTTTGTTTACCTTCCAAATTAAACTTGTTATGAGAAAACTAGTGATTAAAGCTCTCACGAACTTGATGGCACACTTTACTTTATTGCCTCTAATAAACATGAACCATTGGGTCCTTCTTTGTTGCGTATATGCTTGCGCTTTATAAGTTGAAATTAGCAGAACCATGTTTCATGGGGAACGCTTTCAACATTGTACTTGTACTTTGTACCCCGTTGATATCATGTTCTTTTGCTTACGGATCCCGGCAGTGTGAAATAAAAGTGGAACTTGTAAGATCATGGAGTTTGTATGTGTGTTAGAGAAACGCCTGGGCCGCTAGCCTAAGCCATGTCTAATCATGGTGGAAACTTGCAGCATCACCATAATGAGCACTCTATGAAGCATCCTCAATAAAAATCTATGCAAATAGCAAATAAAAAGATCGTTGAGATGCTCATTGTCCGCTTGCCTTGTCATTTTGATTATGGGAAAGCTCCCGTATCATGTGCAAGGGGTACCCCGTTGGTGGTTCTTTATGATACACATGTACTTACAATGACAAGAGCTTACTCGTGACTGAAGTTGATTAGCATGAGTATCGGTCTTCGTAAGTAAGGGGCATGAGATTTCGGTTTATAACTTGTCAAGCATATCCTCTTAGTTGTGTCACTTTAACCTTAATCACCTTAAAGATGCTTATGATAGGGGCAATGAGAGCTGAAAGCTATAAGTACCATAATTTTTGGAAGCTCTTTATGAGACTTGAATCCCTACTTCCTTTTATAAAAAGGCCTTTCTTCCACCATTACATTGAGTCTCCACCTTCTATCTTTATGCACCTACTCTAAGAGCATAGTGGCCATTCTTAGTTCTATGTGCATTGTCCCGAGACTAGTTGATTAATGCATACTTTGATATTGCTTGTTTTAAACTTTTATATCTAGTCACTCTTATGAACTTTGAAGGTGTCCTATGCATTTATATTTGCTACTCTATGAGGGACAAGTTGAATACTATTTTGCTATGTTTTCTTTATGTGAAACAAACAAACGTCTTGCAAAGCATTGTTATTCATGAATCTTTTGTTTGTGCCTTTTCATGTTACATCGTAGTTTCTTTGTCTTACTACTAGAACTTTATCTTTCATGTTATGATTGAAGTACTATGATCCCAGCTTTGAATGTTATGCAAATACTTTGATCAAGTCTTTGATGGTGCATGTCACCTCAAAAATTATTCTTTCTTTTTATCACTTATCTACTCGAGGCCGAGCAGGAGTTAAGCTTGGGGATGTTGATACATTGCAAATGTATCTATAATTTTGATGTTCCATGCTTGGTTTTATCCAGTTTCTTGTGTTTTGTTCCAACTTTGGAGTACTTTTCATATGATTTCATGGACTAACCTATTAACAAGATCCACAGTGCCAGCTGCCTGTTTTCTGCTGTTTTTGGTTCCAGGAAAGTTAGAAAATGAATATTCTCGGAATTGGACAGGACAAAAGCCAAAGTGCCTATTTTTCCGGAAGTCATCAAGTGCCAGAATACGAGACGGAGAAGGGCCAGGGAGACACCACTCCACCTGGCCACGTGGCCAGGCCTGGCTCGCGCCAGGGGGTGGTGTGGCCGCTCCCGGCACCCCCTCGGTCTCCCCTTCCGCCTATATATTGCCCTCGGGACGAAAACCCTAAGGGCCCGATCAAAAATCCACGAAAGAGTCTGTAGCCGCCGTCATCTCCATCTCGAGATCGGGAGGGATTTGAAGCTCTTCACGGCACCCTGCCGGAGAGGGGAATTCACCCTAGAGGCCTTCTTCATCACCATGCAAGCATCCGGTGTGATGCGTGAGTAGTTCATCCTTGGACTACGGATCCATGTAGTAGCTAGATGGCTGGTTCTCCTCCTTTGTGCTTTCATGTCTAGATCTTGTGAGCTCCATTCATGATCAAGATCATCTATTTGTAATTCATACATGTAGTGTTTGCGGGGATCCGATGGATATTGAGATGCTATTTCAGATTGATTATTGATTCTATCATGTCTTTGTTATTTGTGATCTTTCATGCTTTCTTTTGTTAGTAGCTATCTTGGCCAAGTAGATGCTAGCAACTCCAAGAGTTAGTATTTATGCTTGATAGTGGGTTCATGCCTCTAGTAATCTGGGGAAGTGACAGAAATCTCTAAGGTACTAGATGTGCTGTTGCTACTAGGGAGAAAACAACAATCCTTTGTTCATAGAATAATCGTATTGTTTACTTTACACGTAGTTCGTAAAGCAATAATCTGTTGCTTGCAACTTAATACTGGAGGGGGTTCGGATGATAACCTGAAGGTGGATTATTAGTCATAGATGCAGTTGGATGGCGGTCTATGTATAATGTTGTAATGCCCAATCAAGTCTCAAAGGAGTCAACATGATTAGTATATGCATGTATGGCTTTCTCGATGTTTGTCAATTGCCCTGCTGTAATTTTTTCACCCAGCATGTTAGCTATCTTAAGGAGAGCCACCTCTAGTGAACTATGGATCCCGGTCCTTTTCTTTACATACAATCTACAAACTGTTTACTTCTTTGTGTTTACTTTCTTCAAACTTTTACTTCTTTCCATTCGATACATTTAATCCTCTGTTTTCCACAAAACATGGTGAGATTGACAACCTCGTCGCAAGTTGGGGACAAAGTTCTGTGGTTGTGTTGTGCAGGTCTCCACGTTGCTACTAGCACCGGTCCTGTGCCCTGCCAAAGCTCAGCTAGTAACACCTTTGGGGTGTTTCCTTGCTCCTACTGGTTCGATTAAACCTTGGTTTCATAACTGAGGGAAACTTGCTGCTGTGCTCATCATACCTTCCTCTTGGGTTCCCAACGAGCTCTACATCAACCACGCACAAGCACTTTGCTGGGCGCCGTGGATTGAGCCATCAGAGCACACATGCAATGACACTGGTGGATCCATATGTGATATGTGAAAAGACCACACATGCAATGACTCAAGTTGTTGTTAGTAAAAAAAGAACACACATTCAATGGCACTGGTGGATCCATGTGTGGTCTCTGAAGAGAACAGACATTTCAATGACACTGGTGGATCCACATGTGGTATGTGAAAAGAACACACATGCAATGACTCCGGTTTTTGTTAGTAAAAATAACACACATGCAATGACACTGGTGGATCCATGTTTGGTGCATCCTAAGAGAACACACATTTCAATGACTCTGGTTGTTGTTCGTAAAAAGAGCACACATGCAATGACACTGGTAGATCCATGTGTGGTCTCTGAAGAGAACACACATGCAATGACTCTGGTTATTGTTAGTGAAAAGACCACACATGCAATGACACTGGTGGATCCATAGGTGGATTGTGAAAATATCACACATGCAATGACACTGGTGGATCTATATGTGGTATGTGAAAAGAACACACAGGCAATGACTCTGGTTGTTGTTAGTAAAAAGAACACACATGCAATGACACTGGTGGATCCATGTGTGGTCTCTGAAGAGAACACACATGCAATGACTCTGGTTGTTCTTAGTAAAAAGAAGACACATGCAATGACACTGGTGGATCCATAGGTGGATTGTGAAAAGAACACACATGCAATGACACTGGTGGATCCATATGTGGTATGTGAAAATAACACACATGCAATGACTCTGGTTGTTGTTAGTAAAAAGAACACAGGTGCAATGACACTGGTGGATCCATAGGTGGATTGTGAAAAGAGCACACATCCAATGACACTGGTGTATCCATATGTGGTATGTGAAAAGAACACACATGAAATGACTCCAGTTGTTGTTAGTAAAAAGAACACACATGCAATGACACTAGTGGATCCATGTGTGGTCTCTAAAGAGAACACACATGCAATGACTCTGGTTGTTGTTAGTAAAAAGAGTACACATGCAATGACTCTGGTTGTTGTTAGTAAAAAGAGCACAAATGCAATGACATTGGTGGATCCATGTGTGGTCTCTGAAGAGAATACACATTTCAATGACATTGGTAGATCCATATGTCCTATGTGAAAAGAACACATATGCAATGACTCCAGTTGTTGTTACTAAAAATAACACACATGCAATGACATTGGTGGATCCATGTGTGGTCTCTGAAGAGAACACAGATTTCAATGACACTGGTGGATCCATATGTGGTATGTGAAAAGAACACACATGAAATGACTCAAGTTGTTGTTAGTAAAAATAACACACATGCAATGACATTGGTGGATCCATGTGTGGTCTCTAAAGAGAACACACATTTCAATGACTCTGGTTGTTGTTAGTAAAAAGAACACACATGCAATGACACTGGTGGATCCATGTGTGGTCTCTGAAGAGACCACACACATGCAATGACTCTATTTGTTGTTAGTAAAAAGAGCACACATGCAATGACAGTGGTGGATCCATAGGTTGATTGTGAAAAGAACACATATGCAATGACACTGGTGGATCCATAGGTGGATTGTGCAAAGAGCACACATGCAATGACACTGGTGGATCCATATGTGGTATGCGAAAAGAACACACATATAATGACTCTTGTTGTAGTTAGTAAAAAGAACACACATGCAATGAGACCGGTGGATCCATGTGTGGTATCTTAAGAGAACACACATTTCAATGACACTGGTGGATCCATAGGCGGATTGTCAATAAAGATTTTTGCCCTCTCTCTCGGGGGGTCACAATTCTCACAAAAGCCCAAACGTGTGGAGATCCCAAACATGTGCTCACTCTGGGTGCTATGCCCTGATTGGCTGACACAGATGTCACGCGGATATTCTCCACCAATTGTTTGATCCTATGTGATCCAACAGGCAGGATAACCCCTCCCTTATCCACTTTTTTCTGCATGGTTAATCTGTTCCACCTCTCTATCTGTGCCACCGATACTTTACCTCCATAAACAAGTGAAAATCCATCTATCTAACTAAAATAAATAAAATAAATGATCATATTTCTAAGAATCCATCGTCTTCGTCTTCTGGTTCGTCCTCGTCTTCGTCAACGCCATGGTCCCTTCCATCACCGCCGTCGGTGTCCTCCTCTGACGACTCGACACCGCCCCCTTCCTCGAATAAGAACGCTATATCCTTGTCGGAGTCCTCCTCCTCCTCCTCCTCTTCGTAGTCCCACGGGTCCACGTCACTCTCCTCCGCTTCTTCCTCCAACTAATCGATGAACGCCTCCCCGTTGGCCGAGTCGGACTCGTACAAATAGCTATCTCCTCTCTTCTTCCTGGTCTTCTTCTCATTCCTCTTCTTGTCCGTACTCGCCAGTGCAACACGCGCCCCCGTCCTGGCTGCTGCTTTGCACTCGTCCGACGCTGCAGGTACCCCACGCTCCTCCTGCATGGCCAGTACGAGCTGCGACGTCGCGGTGTCCTCGAGTGCCAATGTCGATGGACCTTGGCGCGGTCGAACACGACGTGCTACCTCAGCAGGCGAATCGCGAGCGCGAACAATGCAGCGAAGAGCCGAGGACACATGACGGTCAGTGGACGGCTTGGACATGCCATTGCCACGCCGAGGGGGCATCGTGCTCGAGGTAGTTGCTCTGAATGGTCGATGGCGGGTACACAGAGTGGGGTGCCGATCTGATCAAGGACGAGCAGCGGTTTCGTGCGTCGTGTCCACGCATGCATTTGTCGATTATCAAAAAATAAAAGTAATATCTCGCGTACTGAACATAATTTGAACACAACAAAAGTGGCACAGCGTATTCTAGACTCGTAAATATCCCGTGCGTGCCTATCACGTGGAGTTCGACGGAGTTCGACGTGCCGACGTGATCGTGCAGCAGTTGCGCGCATCATTCCCCCATCAACATGTGACACATGCACACGGGATGTGCGCACTGATTCCCGTGATGACCACCCAGATCGCACTTTTGGGCGGTGCCGAACACCATTGAAGTGTCCATCGCAATAAAGACAAGTCCCATCGATACCCTACCCCTGCCTCCCTGGCTTCTTTGAGAAGGTAGACCGTACACGGTGGTCTTGTATAATAGTACTAGTACTACTGGACCATGACCTATACTCTTTGACTCTTCTCCCACACTAATCACTATCTCCTTCCTCCTGCCGCCGCCACCCTCACCCTGCAAGCCATGGCTCCACTGAGGAGGGGGAGAGGCCAGTCGACGATCCTCGCGGAGAAAAGGGAGAGAAATCTCCACGAGGCACTTCTTGCGCTACCAGCCCCTCAAGACCACCCTCTCACCGAGGCCCAATCTCCCCTGACAATGGCGCCGAATGTTCTAGCAGGCGAGGGCTCCTCCCGGTATGGTCTTCTTGTTCTACTTCTTCTCCATCTCCCTCTCCATCATGACCTTATTCAGCTTCTTCTTGTTTTTCTTCTTCTTCTTGCTCTTCTTCTTGTTTTCCTTCTTCTTCTTGCTCTTCCTCTTCTTGTAGGACCCGTTCGGCCCCGTTCCATGTCTCAGCGAGGTAGCAAATCTCCACGCTATTATTTCTCCAAGTTGTGATGTGGATTTCTTAGATCCCGTCCGCCCCGCATTGGTTTTCTTCTTCTTTTGCAAGTTGTATTAGTTTTCATGAATATGACTGGATCTCTTGGTCTTTCCTTAATACCGCTGTTTATATATTCACTATGGATTTTTTGTGATTAGGATTAGTTTATCGTGGTCATGAATAGATCTCTAGTTCCATTTTAACACTACGGTCAATAGATTCAACGGGGATTTTTTGATCTGTATTAGTATTCACCTGGGACCTGGAGTGTAATTATAGAATTCCTATTTCAATTAACATGAACGATGCGGCGATCGAAGGCTGAGTACCATGACAATGAGAGCCCACGCAAGCAATTATCTGTGCAGAAGGAGATCTCGCTAGATTTTGCACGTGACGTCGTTAGGCTGCAGAAAGTGCTCGACCGTAACTTGAACAGGCAAGAACAGGCCATCAAGATAATCAACGAGCTCATGGAGGAGAAGAAGAATCTCGTGGAAAGGTGCATTTTCTTGCAGGACGAAGTCAGCGAGGCACTCAGAGGACGCGTCGAGGACACCAAGGCTACCATCTGATCCTACCATGACTGGAACTGTTGCCTGGATGTAGTCAAGGAGATGAAGGCGGACATGAGCAGAGGGATCACCGTACTCTAGGGTGTTCGGAAAGAGAACGAGGAGCTAAGGGCATGTCTGCAGGCATATCGGAGGAATGCCCAAGTCTGATTCCCGTTAGCGGGGACATGGATATCAGTTTGTCCTCCACTCCTTTTGTAATGTTTAGGGTTCAGGGAGCAATGCCCAAGTCTGCTTCCCATTATAGGGTGCAATAATAATCCTAGGGCAACTCCTTATCTATCTGGACATGTGTTGGTGTTCATGTTCATGAATGGACACCATGTGCTCTTTCCATTATGTATCTGGACATGGGTTTCTGCATTATGAGTTTGCCACTGTCTCACTACTATTTGGTGATATTGGGAAAAACCGACAGCACACTAAACTGCACATAAATCTTATTTGTCTTTGAAATTGAAATTATGACAGTGCCACTAGTCGATTCATAAAATGTTGATTAGTCTTAGATTGCTTCTTCCTTGAAATTATGATAGTGCCACTAGTTGATTCAGTTAATTATGGAAACTAACCAGCTTGTCCAGGTGAACTAAACAAACCATACTATGTATTTTTGTTGCAGGGAAAGAGGCAAAAGATCGACCAGGACCTGGCGACCTGGCTAAATGACGAGATAACAATCCAAAGGGAGAAGCAAAATTCCCAAAAACTGGCCTTTGACCAAATGCGCGCTGAACTCGTGGTCCTTTCGGACAAGTGCTAGAAACTGAAGGAGTTAAACGCCGGCTGGGTGAAGCTACACAGTGAAGGTCGCACCTCGGCTAGGAAGCAGACGGGGATCATGAAAGGGATCTTGAAGGAAAATCGTATGGCTATGGACCAAATTCTCCAATCCGTGACGGAGCGCTGGAACCTACAGCTGAAGCACGACATAGTACTGAAGGAGCTGGCCAATCTTAGGGAGGAAAACAGGCAGCTCTGAGCCAGGCTCGCTTGAACACAACATATGTCTATTTAGTACTGGACTGCCTGGTTTATCCTCTGTAGTGCTGATTTTGTAAGCGTGAACTTAACTCTATGCACGATATGTGTGTTCGACTGAAATTAGTTTGCTCGAGGATTGAGCTTGGCTTAGTTAGGAAAGCGCAACTGCAAGTCTTACAATTAACTAGTTTCAGGCATTGGCACAACATAAATTATTCATCTCGAATTTCCTTTATCCTCTATAGTCTGTCCTGTTCACCCTCGCGCGCCTTCTTCAGTTCCTTCAACAGATCCGCAATGCAGTACTCTAGCTTCTTCTTGTCTTCCTTGAGCTAATCCCTCTCCTTTTTTGCATTATGAATCAGCAACCTATGACTATCCTGAAGCTTCTTTGCAGTTCCAACAACCAAGGTCCCATCGATTCTGTCCGTTAGCTCTGACTGCAAATTCTTGATTTCTTGTTCCAACTCCTTATTTCCTACCGACACCTTGTAATTTTTTTCAGCTGCATCACTTACATCAGTAAATCTGCTCGACCTTTCCAACTCATACATCTCCCATAACTGTGCCAAAAATTTGTTAAGTGCATCTGGTCACTCAAGATCCACCCACTTTACTACTTTACACACCGGGCCAACCTAAAAACACACACACTATAGTGTTATGAACATGCACGATACATTTTACTTCATGTCACAGTTGCACAATGTAAACAAACCTGATTTGTACAACCCAAAAACCTTCTCCTAGTGTTACTGGCTTCGAATGCAACATATCTCCTCAGTTTTAGCCCATGGTCACATGGCACTTCTCCATCGAGATCTAGGCCCTCCCATTCGGAGTCGTAGATCGTCCGTGGTACCTATAGGTAAACGCAAAGTTGAAATCGAACTCGGTTGCATGCACATATGGAGCTCAGATCGAGATATTTACCATTGCCTAACCCTAGCCTGAGAAAACAGAGGAACTCACATCGTGGAAGGAATACTCGATGTCGGAGAGAAGGTTGTCGTTGCTCGACTAGTGGTCCTTGCCGTTCTAGAACAGCATGGCGAATGCGTCATCACAGGCGACGGCGTCGGCGTCGGTGTCAGCGTCGCCGAGAGAGAGAGAGAGAGAGAGAGAGAGAGTAGCCCTTCTACCACTGCAACAATGACTAAATTGGCATGCTACAATAGTTTAATGGATACCATGACCTTTCCCTGGATTACTGTCTTCTGCCTAATATGGATTCTCTTCACACATTCTCATTTCAAATATTAAACCTGCACTCCTCCATCCCAATTTCATTGCCTGACGAAAACATACCAGTATATTACATCATCTAAAGAAACAAAATCATGTCAACTACAAGGTACTTATGCATCACTTCTTCAGTCATGGTTTCACAAAACATTACATTACAATCTCTCAACAAACATAATCACAACATGGTTTCACAAAACATCACATTACAATCTCTCAACAAACGTAATCACAGAAATAAGTATATTACATCAACTCAAGAAACAAAATCATGTCGACTACAAGGTACTTACACATCACTTGTCCTGTCATGGTTTCGCAAAACATTATATTACAATCTATGATCAAACAAAATAACAGAAATAAGTATAGTACATCATCCCAAGAAACATAATCATGTAAACTACAATGTATTTATGCATCACTTGTTCAGTCATGGTTTCACAAAACATTATTACAATGACCCAACAAACATAATAACAGAAACAAGTACGGTACGTCATCTTAAGAAACATAATCATGTCAACTACAATGTACTTATGTCTTATTACAACAATGATGGTTTCAGTGAGTGACATGTCTAAAAATCTCAACAGCTCGCACAACATTATATCGCAATCTCTCAACAAACATAATCACAGAAATACGCTCTAAATGCAACAACAGTCAATATTACAAAATAGGAAGAGGAACCCCGCGGTCCATATGACAAGCCTAGGGTAGCAGCTCTCATAAGATCTCAGCAACGTCGACCACCTCATTCTGTTCAGCCACTACATGGGCATCTACATCCACTATGACTTGTTCAACAACATCAGAAATGGTACCAAGGAAGAACACCTTCCTGGTTCACTTCTTTCGTCGCATAATCTGCATAAGATCTTCAGTATCCAAAACATCTATGAATTGCTGCTTCTTATGATGCCACCACCGGATTTTTGCCATATGCTTAGGGGCAATACTGATTTCCTTACCGATCATCTCTCTCATTTCATCAAGAGTTATGTTTTTGGAATCGACAGTGATCTCCACAGTACATGACGAAACTGGCTTATTAACTCCATCATCAAGTTTTGCCATGTATGAATCCACCTTTATGCGTATACTGAACTTATCTAGATCAGCATCTATTGGTCCGTATTCTCTAGGAGGAGAAGCTCTGGCAGCAAGATCTCTAGCATCTGCATACATATCATCAATCATCGCTTCAAATTTCACCTTACGATCAGCTGCACAACACTCACAAACCATCTGAAGCTCATGAGAGTGCTCAATTTGCTGATAGGTATCATTCATGTTGCGCCACACCAATTTTCTCCTCTGTCTAGAACCCCAGGGAATTCTAGCAGCAAGCATATCTACCAACTACGAAACAGACACAACCTCTTTGCAATACACAAGCAGATGCACATCTTGCCCAAACACAACCCACTCGCAACCAAAATCAAGTTTTGCAGTGTACTGTCGAACATGAACTGTGAACTCATATAGGTCCCTTGTATCAAAGCTGTGCCTAATTTGATTAAAAAGGGGAACATTTTAGTTCATTCGATTGTATTATGCCGTAACTAATCTACTTGCAAGATAAGGCACAAATAAGAAAAATTCACCTCTCGCTCTTCTCCTGGGTTTTTTTCTTCGAGATCTGGGTGTTGCATCCACCCACTAGAGCCGAATAATCCGCCGCCGGCCTTGATTTTCTCTTCAACCCGCTACTCGTAGGTACCTTGGGAGCAGAATCCTTGCTGACCTCCTCACTAACCGGGGCTGAAGACCTCGCTACTGCTACGCGTTGAGCCCCAGACTTGGGCCCCGACGGACCCGAATCAGTCGGTGACATAGCTACAACCTTCGCCTTGCAAGACATGGTGGGCCGCCGCCGTCGGATTCAATGTTGGGGGAGGGAGAAAAAAGGTCCTCCGCCGCCGGCAGATTTAGGGTCGGGGAAGGGATGAAAAGGGACCGCTGGCGCTGCCGCAAGATTCAGTTTCGAGAGTTAGGAAAGTACAGTAATGGATTTGCCCCTACGACACGTGTAGGGTGGCTAAGAAGAGTGACCGGCGAAGAAGGGGCACAACAGGAACATGTGTAACGGAATATCCCGACTTAACGGGCGCGATTTGAAAATATTAGGTTTGGCCATCATTCACTCGAAAAACCCCTCTCAGCAATTGGCGCCCCAACTTTTCGAATCGCGGTGATAAAAATCAACTTGGGTACCGCGTTGCCTAGGCGACCCAACTTTCGGGCCGCAAAATGATATTCTCCCCTTATTGGGCGTGCCACCCAGGCTCATTTGGCCCACTAGCGTCGCATCAGATCCTCCTTTTTACAGATTCCTTCGTATCGCCAGGAAACCTACGCCATATTTTTCCCACGATTTACAAAGGTGGCGACAGGTGAGAAAGTCTTCTTCTACTCCAGGAGTGGCAAGATCTTGTAGCACCGGAGCCTCTAGTGAAGGGGAAATTGATACCATCGTCATCACCACTCCTCCTTGGTGTAGGGGGGGGGTATCCATCAACATCTCCATCAGCACCATAATCATCACCATCTCAATCTCCAAGATTCACCTCTTCCCTCTCATAGTTTGTGATTGATTGAACCCCAGATGTTGTTTAAAATGCTATTTGCATGTTTGTGATTGACAACTTATCTTTATTTGGTGGAGATATTATATTTTGAGATTGTGTTACAATACATATGCCACTGATCCATATCATGTTTGTCACTTGTGAGTAGATTCCCATGTTCCCGAGGGCATATGATGAATTGGCTATGATTTCCATATGATATGCAATGAGTATTTGGTCAAGTTTTTATCTTTTATGTGGTTCTATGATGGTTTTATGGGAACGCATAATTCATATTACTTAACCTATATGGGCTCATATGGCTACACTTAAATGCAATGATGAGGGTTGGATGGGATGAAATGATAGAAACTGTTTCCCAATGCTTTGAGTTGCATTAGAGGGATTTCTGTCGGGGACCAATGATGTAACTGCTATAGTGGGATATTTATGTCCTAATGACTCCTATACTTGCTCATCAAAATTGATCTAGGACCCATCATAAGGGGTGTATTTTCTCATATCTATGGCTGCACCCAATTTAGGCTCCACCCTAACGGAATGAAACTTGACAAGATATTCACCATGTTGCGTAGAAATCTAAATGCTAAGTAAATCCATGACGTCCTCAGGAACGCTTGTCACTTATAAGTTCACAGACACTTCTTGCTACACAGAGGATCGGGCTTTCTCTCATTGATAGAATTTACTTGTTGCTATTTACTTTCATAACTCTATTTTACTGCAAACTACAAACCCGGAACACCAAAACCACTGCACCCTTTTATTGTTTTACTTGTCAAACTTACTAACCAATACCTTAAGCTCCTCATGGGTTCGACAACATATCTTATTGAAACATACTACAATTGATCTCCTACACTTGGGAGCCATCAAGACACTTTTCTTGTGCCATTGCCAGGGAGCGTTGCGCTATTGGTAAGTTATTTGGTAAGGAAACTTGAAAGCTATTTTCACTATATACTATTTGTTTTATCATGGATTTCTTAGGCTATGAAGAGATAAAATTAACTCTGTATGAATATGTTCATGATGTTAAGAACAAGGTTGAAAAACCTCCTAAACCAAAAGTGGTGTATCAAATCCCTATTGGTATTGCCAAAAAGGCTATGAAACTAACTTTTACAGGGGATGGAAGCCAAACTGGTATGGGGCATTTATACGCCATTGAAGATCTATGTTATCTATTTAAACTTGTTGGCATTCTATAACATCCCAAAACTTCAATCAATGCTTATCAAGATCAAATCAATCAAATTTGGGGTTAACAAAAACTTTTCCAAACTTAATATGAAAGCATTCATATATGTGTGCATTTAAAATAGGAGTTGTTTGAATTGCCATGATTGAATGATCCAATGCTTGTAAAATGTTTCTTAGGTGATTTAAACATCATCTACATCATTCCCAAACTTTTCCTAAAGAAAATCAAATCAAAAAGAATTAAAAAGGAGGAATCGTCATTTTGGCAAATTTAACTCTCATGCCTACTTTGGCTATTCCTAGTACTCAAATTTTAATAGAAACAATTCTTGATCTTTGCACCCTTGCTAGTACACATAATGAGGTACCACGGCCCACCTTTTGATCTGCTAAAAACATTATGTAAACTAATTTAAATGATAGTTTAAAATTGAATCTAATGCATATGCATAGATCACCCCTATTTCAAAACCCATCTTTTTGAGCTCCACTTTCAAAACCCTTGCAACCAGAGACTACCTATCACTAGTGGAGATCACTTAAAAATTTTGAAACCAAAATTCAAAACTTTTTCTCTGGCGGCCATTTCATCAAACACATGGCAGGCAGAATCAAACACAAATAGCTAGCTCACTATTTCTCTAGGGTTTTGCCACCCACTTGACCACAAAACCCTCCCTCTGTCTCCACTTGATCAAACCATGCCATTACCACCCCATCCCCTACACCCTAGTGGCAAGGCCAAGCCATGCCCCGCCGGCCAACCCTTGCCCCACTGCAGCAGACCACCTCCCCCTCTCTCTCCATGTCTAGGAGGTAGCCAGCACCTCACCGCCACCCCCGTCCCTTGCCCGAGCCCAGGAGTACAGTGGACCACCGAGCACAAACCGCGTCCAGTGCCACCGCACCATGCCGAGCGCACGCCAGAGCGCCGCACCCGACACGTGTGCACAAGCCACCGCTCGACCGCAGCCCGCGCCTACCGCTCCGCCACGACACAGGGAACACGACGGACACACCCGTTCGCCGCCCAACGCACCACAGCCACCGCTGACCATGGACACCGCCGCCTCTGCCGCGTAGAGCGCCACCTCGCCCCGACCGCGTGCCACCGTCCCTACGGCCCCATTTAAGCTCTAGAGCACCGCCAGGGAACCGCCCATAGATCGCCACCCACAGCCATGCCTCTACCTCGCCGTAGCCATGTCGCCACCGTCGACTGCCCATCCCGCTCGGTCTCACCGTCAAGCCTATAAAAGGAGCCCTCCCCAGCCTCTCTTCTCCACACCATTTCACTCCCCTCACCTCTCTGAACCTCACCCACCTCTAGCCGGAGCAAGGCGAGCTCTGCCTCGCCGGAATTGGAGCCGGAGCAGCCACGGCAGGAGGAGAAGGGCGCCGTTGATTGCGACCGCCCCAAGCTCTACCGCGACCATGCCTCGCCTTGCTGTCGTCTTCCACATCATTTGCTCGCCTCGCCGACCCCGCTGGAGCCCTGGAACGCCCCCAGCAGACCCCCACCGAGCCGCTAGGGTTCGAGCTCGCCGGCGACCTGTTCGTCGTCGACGACGACCCTCAACCGTAGATCTAGCTTCTAATCGCACGGCCCACAGCGCGCGTACCGTTTCGTGTTTTAAGTGCCACTAACACGCGGGACCCCCTGTTAGCTGAGCCCCGCGCCGCGGAGCGCCACTAGGCCGACCCATTCCTTTTCCCGCGCTAGCTCACCGATTCAAATCTGGATTTTTCTTTTTTAGTTAAATCTAGTTTCTGTCCAGTATTTCAAAAATCAATTCTGTGAGTTTTACAAATCCAAATTGCATGAAACTAATTTTTCCTGAAAGGTATGGAAGTAATCTACCCAAGACGGTTGGTTTTAATTCAATTAGAGTTATAGATCTCTCCTAATAAAAACAAGAAGACAGAAGCATTTGCAACTTGCAACATTTTTATAAAATCAACCAAGTTAGCTTTTGAGTTGATTCCAACTCTCAAAAATCACATTTCACCATATCTATCCAAATATGTAATAATATTAAGGTTTACATGCAGTGACTTTGGACTAGTACCAAAATAATGCTATATAGGCATTTCTAGTCACTTTAAATCATTAAATAATGAACTTAAACCAAAGTAATATTGATCCAACCCTTAAATCTCATTCGCACATGTTAGAATGTGTGGTGAGGACATGTGTCCACATGAGCCCATATTTTGGTTGTGAATATTAAATTTTAGTTAATTTTTCAATGAGTAGAAATTACTTTTCTAAAATAAAAAGAAGGAAACTTTTGATTTAAACTTGTGATTCTTGTGATGATAATAGATCATCAATTGCGTTTCTTAGAATGCTATCTAGCCTAGTTAATTATTGTTTGGTGATTATGCACTCCCTATGTATTTATAGACGATAGTGCCGACCAAGCTCTCGAGGAGGAGTTCTACCAAGAAGAAGAAGAAGAAGAAAACTTCAACCACTGCACCAACCAAGGCAAGCCACCATTAACAATGCCAGCTACTTTTAGCAAGCTAGCACTACCCGAGATTAACCCTTGCAAGTTAGCACTTGCAAGTGTAGTACTTAGCAGACTGGAATCAAACTAGATGGTTTAGCAAAGATGCCTTAAGCATGCTTTGATCACACCCCCTTATTTAACTAATAGTACCCAAGTCCTAGTTACAAGTTCTACCCTTCTTAGGTTATACAAAGTTCTTTACTTGTTTTGAAGGTAGCATAAAAAGTATAGAACTTGACCTATTTAGAACCCTTTAGATGTCATTCTATGGCATGAGATTGAACCAATCTTTTCCACCTTAGTGAACACTCTTAACTTAGTAGTTAGAGTAGATCCAAAACTTGAGTCACTTTAGATGGGAACAGTTGGTGAAAATGAATTATGAAAACCTTGGAATGACGAGTCATTCTATTGAGATGTTTTGACATGTGTTGAGAAACACAAAGGATTGATGTTGATGAAAATGTTGAGGCATGAGCCTTAACCCTTTTATAAAACTGATAGTTGGATTCGGATGCGATACCATTCCAAGTTTACCGTACAACCACATTACCTGAATTGGGTAAGGCTTAGCTGGAAATTTATATCCATTATTATTAGTTCCCTTATGGGAGAGGTTTGAGCTGAGCCTACCTCTCAATGTTGTCCACCTATGCAGTGCCCAAGATGACTGATGGTCATGGTTGGGAGGCCATGCTCATAGGAGAGGTGCTTATACTAGGGTGTGTAAAGGGAAGGTTATGTTTGATTATCTGCATACTAAGTATGATGATTCAGGGTTATCCCTAACAGATGTATCGAATCTTGTGGTGAAAGCGTACCACCTCTGCAGAGTGTCAAACTATTCGAATGGCCGCGTCCGTGGTTATGGACAGTTGGAATGGCCATACTGTTTCGTTGTCAGATGTTTTCTGGATACTTTGAAAAGAATGATGAATCTTGACTTGACCACAACAGGGTTCTGTTTATGACAATAGTTTCCCCAACATAAGTGATTCTAGAATTTTACTTTATCTTTCTTTGCTTCAGAACTTAGCTTAGGTTTCAACCTTAACTTTATAGTTAAACATAGAGTTAGCACTTTAACTTAGATTCATAATACTTGTTAATGGTAGTTTGCGAGTACTTAAAGAGTACTCATGGCTTTTGTCCCTGGCTATTATCATGGCCAGACTATGAAGGAGATTATAGAGATGATGGTCAGCAGGACGACTATGATAACTAGGACTATCTGCCTTCGTCAGCATTGCCTGTGCCCCTGAAGATGGACCCCACCGCTACGCTATCTTTTATTTTCGCTGCTTGTTGTATTAAGACTAGATCATGCGATCTTATTTGTGTAAAACCTTATGTATGGTTTGTAATGGATGATGTACTGTGATATCCAATCCGTTATGTCTCACAAAAATGATAATCCTGGGATTGCGAGGTATGGCATAGCAGGCATCTGGGATTAAAAATCCGGGTGTTGACAAGTTGGTATCAGAGCCATCCTGACCATAGGAGACCCTAGTTAGAATGGACGTCAAACAAAAACTTAGTTCCCAAACCAAAGTGAGTATTTATGAAAAACTATCTCCTCTCTTACCCTTGTGGATTCTTTATCAAAAACTTCATGATCCTCAAAAATTTTTACACTACTACTTAAAATTTGACACACTTGATCACCTCACTAACTTCCTCATCCTTAATTCTTGTAGATGGAGACCCAGTTCAGCAAGTTTTACTAGTTGGGCAATGGAGGTCAGTTGATCTTCGAGAGGGCTTTGGATTCACTGTCAGAGTTACTGGGACGCCCGCACCCGGAGTTTCTTGGAGCTTAACTTCCAGGACCCCCAGGAGGAGACCTACAGTGGCTAGTCACCGCAGATCTTAGAGGAAGCATCGAAGCACCAACTTCTGGGAGAATTCAGTTCTCTGTGAGAGAGAACAACTGGCTAGATGGATTAGCCAGGGCAATGCATGAAGCTCTCGCACGTCTATGTGCCCTCAGCGTCAACAAGACCCAAGAAACTCGTTTTGCCCACTATGCAAGACGTGACTTCATGGGAATTCCAATGGAAATGCCGGGCCACCCCGAGTTGAGGCGTCAAGTGGAGAACCTTGTCTTCTTGCTTCACGACAGATAGCAGGAACTAGACAATGCCAGAGAGTTAGCCAACCAGAACTGTGCCATTGCCGACCAGAAGGCCTAGACTTTCGCACTGCTTGTCCAAGACCGTTAGTCTCTTCGCTGCCAGCGTGCCAAGAAGGATCGCACCATCGCCCGTATTCACAAGAAGGTGGCCGACCTCGAGAAGACCGTAAAGGAGCAGGAAGCTTAACTTGCAGCAAAAGAAGAAGATGAGGGTGAAGACATCCAGGGAGATATGGATTCTTACCTCAGCAACGATGATGTTTTTCTGGAGGAGGATGCCGTGGACTTCTACACTGATGAGGACTCCGACTTCATCGACGATGAGTAGATGCACTAGGGTACTGTCGTAGCATGAGATGTATCCATCTGAATGTATCTTAGCTTTCAGAATGGTTCTTCAAACCATCTGTTTTCCCTTTTGCTTGTTATGGTGTGTGTTGTATCATGTGCTTGCTTGCATGAATGAAAATGAAGTTAATAGAAAAACCTGAGTCTAACTCAAAGTTTTAGCTTTGAAAACCCGAAACCATGAACCTTAGAATTTCCATCTTACCCCTATATCTACCTAAATCCTCAGATGACTCGTGGAAACCAAGGAGGGAGCAGCTCATCACAGGACCCAATGCTGCAGATCTTGCAGAATCTCATAGCAGACCGTGAAGCAAGCCGGGCAGAACGCCAAGCCAACTTAGCAACACTTCAACAGATCGCCTAGATGGCTCTCAGCAACCAAGGACATGGAAATCAGGATCACTAGGGATCCAAACTCAAAGACTTTCAGAACACTAATCCCCCAATCTTCAACCAATCTGAGAACCCACTAGATGCTGATGACTGGTTGCAGACCATGGAGAACAACCTCGAAGTTGCAGGAGTTGATGAAAATGAGAAAGTGCTCTTCGCCACCCACTATCCCAGAGCTTGGTGGAATAGCATCCGCAATATGAACCATGGTCAAGTGATGACATGGGAAGCATTCAAAGTCAAGTTCAGCCGCACCCACGTGCCGCAGGGTCTAGTCAACCGGATGAGAGATGAGTTCCGCGAATTGAAGCAAGGAAGAATGACTGTGGTGGAGTACCGTGACAAATTCTTGTCACTTGCTAGATATGCACCTGATGAGATCAACACGGAGGCCAAGAAGAAGGAGAGATTCTTGAACGGACTGCATGCTGAGATGCAGACTGTCCTCATCAACATCCGTTTCAATGATCTCGAAGAGCTAGTCGACTCTGCCATCCAGATGGAAGGGAAGATTAACCAGGCAAACGACAACCGCAAGCGTTGTATGATGCAGCAGTCTGGATCCAACAGTCACCCGAAGTACGTCCCAACCCTTCACCGGGATATGCACCAAGGAACAACCGACCCCCAAATTCTCGCCCAAGCTACCCCAACCGTAGCGGAAGCAATGTGAAGTCCGGAGGAAATAATCACAACTCCGGTAATGCCAACAATTTCAACCATGCACCTCCCAAGAACAACAACAACAACACTGCACCTAGAACTGGCAGCAATGCTGTGCCTGTCGCAGTCAAGGACAAGTCCTAGATCACTTGTTTCGAGTGTGGAGTGAAGGGTCACTACTCCAATGAGTGTCCCAAGAAGACTGCAGCCAATGCCAATGTGAATGCCCCAGCTCAGCAGCAGCGTCGTGTTCAGCCAGGAAGGAGATTTGCCCCAGGGAACCCTCACAACCGCAATGGCCGTCTATTCCACATGAATGCAGAAGAAGCCCAGGAAGCGCCAGTTGTAGTGCTGGGTATGTTTCCTGTCAACTCAGTTTTAGCAAGAGTATTGTTTGATTCGGGAGCATCACATTCATTTGTCACCGAAGAATTTGCATGCGCTAGTAAGATTCTTTCAACCAACCTAAAGCATGTCATGATAGTTCAAATCCCCAGTTCAACAACCAAAGCTAGAAAAATTTGCAAAGCTGTACCTATCAGAATACATGGGATAGATTTTTATTCCAACCTAATTGTACTTGGAACCAAAGGTTTGGAAGTAGTACTAGGTATGGACTTGATGTCAAGGCATAAAGGATTGATAGACTGTGCTAAGAAAGCCATCACCATGACCAGTAGTTCTGGAGTCACAGTAGAGCATATCTCTGAAACCTTACCCCGTCAATTCAAGTGCAACAAGAGTGTAGCCTTGCCCACCATTGACCAAGTCAGAGTAGTCTGTGAATACCCCGACGTATTCCCAGATGAATTGCCAGGTATGCCCCTGGATAGGGATATTGAGTTCATTATCAAACTAATCCCTGGAACCGGACCTATAGCCAGAGACCCTTTAGCATGAACCCATCAGAGTTAGTGGAACTGAAGAAGCAATTGGATGCTATGCTAGCCAAAGTGTTGATTCAACCAAGCGCATCGCCATGGAGATCACCAGTGTTATTTGTCGACAAGAAAGATGGAGGCAACCGTCTGTGCACAGATTACAGAAAATTGAATCATGTCACCATCAAGAACAAGTACCCTTTGCCAAAGATAGAGGATCTATTTGATCAGTTGACCGGAGCTCAGGTATTCTCAAAGTTTGATCTTAGGACTGGTTATCACCAACTTAAGATCCGTGCAACGGATGTTCCAAAAACCGCCTTTACTACTCGCTATGGTTTATACGAGTATACGGATATGTCTTTTGGATTAACCAATGCCCCTGCTTATTTCATGAATCTCATGAATAAGATCTTTATGAATTTCCTAGAAAAGTTTGTAGTTGTGTTTATCGACGACATCCTTATCTACTCCAAGTCAGAAGAAGAGCATGAGCAACATCTGAGAATCATCCTAGAAACCTTGAGAGAGCATCAGTTATATGCCAAGTTCAGCAAGTGTGAATTTTGGCTGAAAGAAGTAGGATTCCTAGGACATATTGTGTCTGCAGGAGGAGTCTCTGTTGATCCCACAAAGATAAAAGATGTTGAAGATGGAAAGCCCCCACCACTCAAACCCAAGTCCGTGCCTTTCTCAGATTATCGGGATATTACCGCAAGTTTGTAGAAGGATTCTCGAGCATAGCCCGACCAATGACCCAATTGTTGAAGAAGGACAAGAAGTTTGAATGGACAGACAAATGTGAAGCCAGTTTCTAGGAGCTGAAGAAGAGATTGATATCAGCCCCAATTTTGGCCATGCCAGACATCAACAAGCCATTTGATGTGTATTGTGACGCATCAAAGATTGGTCTAGGATGTGTATTGATGCAAGAAGGCAAAGTCATGGCTTATCTGTCTCGACAACTGAAGCAGCATGAGCAGAACTATCCGACCCATGATCTTGAGCTAGCAGCTGTGGTTCTAGCACTGAAGACATGGCGTCATTATTTGATGGGAAATCGATGTGAGATTTACTCAGATCATAAGAGCTTGAAGTATATCTTCACTCAGAAGGGGCTGAATATGAGGCAAAGGAGATGGATAGAGTTAATCAATGATTATGACCTTGACATTCACTATCACCCCGGCAAAGCTAATGTGGTAGCGGATGCTCTTAGCATATTGCCGTGTAGGCTTAACACCATGATCAAGGAGAAGCAACCCAGTTTGTATGAAGAGTTGGAGCAGTTCAGGACTGAATTAGTTAGCTAAGGATTCTTAGCTAGCATTGAACTTCAACCCACTTTGATTAGCCAAATCAAGGAAGCCCGGAAGGGGAATGAAACTATCGACGGAATCAAACATCGTATTGGTACAGGAAAGGTACCTGGATTCACCGAAGACGAAGAAGGAGTAGACGTATTTGTGTTCCAGCAGATTCGGAGCTGAAGGAAGTTATCATGAAGGAGGCTCATGATACTCTTTATTCTATCCACCACGGAGGAACAAAGATGTATCATGATTTGAAAGAACAATTTTGGTTGCACAAGATAAAGAGAGAGATCGGAAGCTACATCGCCAAGTGCGACATCTGCCAAAGAGTCAAAGCAGAGCATCAGAGACCTGCAGGACTGTTGTAACCATTGCAGATTCCGGAATGGAAATGGGATTCCATCGGAACAGACTTTATCACCGGTTTACCTACTTCTAGTAGGGGAAATGACTCAATCTGGGTCATAGTTGCTAGACTGTCCAAGGTAGCCCACTTTATCCCTGTCAAGACAACATACCAGAGTGCAAAGTTAGCAGAGCTGTACATTGCTAGGATTGTTAGTCTGCATGGAACCCCCAAGACCATCGTATCAGATCGAGGAACCCAGTTTACCTCAAGATTTTGGCAGAAAGTTCAGGAAGGTTTAGGAACCAAGTTGAACTTCAGTACCGCATATCACCCGCAAACAGATGGACAGACTGAACGAGTCAACCAAATCCTAGAAGATATGGTTAGAGCTTGTATGTCGGAATATGGAGCAAAATGGGAAGACTGCCTGCCTTTCGTAGAATTCTCATACAACAATAGTTATCAAGCTAGTTTGTAGATGGCAGCATTTGAATTCCTTTACGGAAGAAAGTGTCGTACCCCTTTGAATTGGTCGCAAGTAGGAGAGAGTCAGATCTTCGGACCCGACATTCTCCGAGAAGCAGAAGAGAAAGTTCACAAATTCCGTGAGCATCTCAAGACCGCCCAATCCAGACAAAAGAGCTATGATGACAAAAGAAGAAGAGACCTAACTTTCAATGTCAGAGATTTTGTATACCTCAAGGTTTCACCCTTGAAAGGAACTCAAAGCTTTAGTCTGAAAGGAAAGTTAGCCCCCAGATATATCGGACCTTTCAAGATTCAGAACCGCCGAGGAGAAGTATCGTATTAGTTGGAACTGCCTGAAGAGATGTCAGCCATCCACAATGTGTTCCATATCTGGTTACTTTACAAATGCTTGGAAGTGCCCGAGAAGACAGAAGTTTTCAAGAACATCGATCATAGAGCTGTGGAAATCAACCATGACCAGACCTATCGAGAAGTACCCATCCGTATCTTAGAAGAAGCCTACAGAACCACCAGGACCAGGAGTATCAAGTTTCTCAAGATTCATTGGAGCAACCATACCGAAGAGGAAGCTACTTGGGAGCGAGAAGATTACATTAGGACAGAGTTCCCAGATCTCTTTAGTTCCTAGTTTTCTTTGTAAATCTCGAGACGAGATTTTGTTTAAGGGGGGAAGGTTTGTAACATCCCAAAACTTCAATCCATGCTTATCAAGATCAAATCAATCAAATTTGGGGTTAACAAAAACTTTTCCAAACTTAATATGAAAGCATTCATATATGTGTGCATTTAAAATAGGAGTTGTTTGAATTGCCATGATTGAACGATCCAATGCTTGTAAAATGTTTCTTAGGTGATTTAAACATCATCTACATCATTCCCAAACTTTTCCTAAAGAAAATCAAATCAAAAAGAATTAAAAAGGAGGAATGGTCATTTTGGCAAATTTAACTCTCATGCCTACTTTGGCTATTCCTAGTACTCAAATTTTAATATAAACAATTCTTGATCTTTGCACCCTTGCTAGTACACATAATGAGGTACCAAGGCCCACCTTTTGATCTGCTAAAAACATTCTGTAAACTAATTTAAATGACAGTTTAAAATTGAATCTAATGCATATGCATAGATCACCCCTATTTCAAAACCCTTCTTTTTGAGCTCCACTTTCAAAACCCTTGCAACCAGAGACTACCTATCACTAGTGGAGATCACTCAAAAAATTTGAAACCAAAATTCAAAACTTTTTCTCTTGCGGCCATTTAATCAAACACATGGCAGGCAGGATCAAACACGAATAGCTAGCTCACTGTTTCTACAGGGTTTTGCCACCCAATTGACAACAAAACCCTCCCTCTGTCTCCACTTGATCAAACCATGCCATTAGCACCCCATCCCCTACAACCTAGTGGCAAGGCCAAGCCATGCCCTGCTGGCCAACCCTTTCCCCGCTGCAGCAGACCACCTCCCCCTCTCTCTCCATGTCTAGGAGGTAGCCAGCACCTCACCGCCACCCCCTGTCCCTTGCCCTAGCCTAGGAGTGCAGTGGCCCACCGAGCACAAACAACGCCTAGTGCCACCGCACCATGCCGAGTGCACGCCAGAGCGCCACACCCGACACGCGTGCACAAGCCGCCGCTCGACCGCAGCCCGCGCCTACCGCCCCGCCACGACACAGGGAACACGAGGGACACGCCCGTTCGCCGCCCAATGCACCACAACCACCGCTCGCCATGGACACCGCCGCCTCTGCCGCGCAGAGCGCCACCTCGCCTCGACCACGTGCCACCGCCCCTACAACAACATTTAAGCTCTAGAGCACCGCCAGGGAACCACCCATAGATCGCCACCCCCAGCCATGCCTCTACCTCGCCGTAGCCATGTCGCCACCGTCGACCGCCCATCCCGCTCGGTCTCACCGTCGAGCCTATAAAAGGAGCCCTCTCCAGCCTCTCATGTCCACACCATTCCACTCCCCTCATCTCTCTGAACCTCACCCACCTCTATCCGGAGCAAGGCGAGCTCTGCCTCGCTGGAATGGGAGCCGGAGCAGCCGCGGTAGGAGGAGAAGGGCGTCGTTGATTGCGACCGCCCCAAGCTCCACCACGACCACGCCTCGCCTCCCCGTCGTCTTCCACGTCGTTTGCCCGCCTCACCGACCCCGCTAGAGCCCTGGTACGCCCCAAGCAGACCCCCACCGAGCCGCTAGGGTTCGAGCTCGCCGGCGACCTGTTCGTCGTCGACGACGACCCTCAGCCGTAGATCTAGCTTCTAATCGCACGGCCCACAGCGCGCGTACTGTTTCGCGTTTTAAATGCCACTGACACGCGGGACCCCCCTGTCAGCTGAGCCCCGCACCGCAGAGCGCCACTGGGCCGGCCCATTCCTTTTCCCGCGCTAGCTCACCGATTCAAATCTGGATTTTTCTTTTTTAGTTAAATCTAGTTTCTGTCCAGTATTTCAAAAATCAATTCTGTGAGTTTTACAAATCCAAATTGCATGAAACTAATTTTTCCTGAAAGGTATGGAAGTAATCTACCCAAGCTGGTTGGTTTTAATTCAATTAGAGTTATAGATCTCTCCTAATAAAAATAAGAAGACAGAAGCATTTGCAACTTGCAAGATTTTTTTAAAATCAACCAAGTTAGCTTTTGAGTTGATTCCAACTCTCAAAAATCACATTTCACCATATCTATCCAAATATGTAATAATATTAAGGTTTACATGCAGTGACTTTGGACTAGTACCAAAATAATGCTATATAGGCATTTCTAGTCACTTTAAATCATTAAATAATGAACTTAAACCAAAGTAATATTGATCCAACCCTTAAATATCATTCCCACATGTTATAATATGTGGTAAGGACATGTGTCCATATGAGCCCATATTATGGTGGTGAATATTAAATTTTAGTTAATTTTTCAATGAGTAGAAATTACTTTTCTAAAATAAAAAGAAGGAAACTTTTGATTTAAACTTGTGATGCTTGTGATGATAATAGATCATCAATTGTGTGTCTTAGAATGCTATCTAGCCTAGTTAAGTATTGTTTGGTGACTGTGCACTCCCTATGTATTTATAGACAATAGTACCGACCAAGCTCTCGAGGAGGAGGAGTTCTACCAAGAAGAAGAAGAAGAAAACTTCAACCACTGCACCAACCAAGGCAAGCCACCATTAACAATGCCAGCTACTATTAGCAAGCTAGCACTACCCAAGATTAACCCTTGCAAGTGAGCACTTGCAAGTGTAGTACTTAGCAGACTGGAATCAAACTAGATGGTTTAGCAAAGATGCCTTAAGCATGCTTTGATCACACACCCTTATTTAACTAATAGTACCCCAAGTCCTAGTTACAAGTTTTACCCTTCTTAGGTTATACAAAGTTCTTTACTTGTTTTGAAGGTAGCATAAAAAGTATAAAACTTGACCTATTTAGAACCCTTTAGATGTCATTCTATGGCATGAGATTGAACCCATATTTTCCACCTTAGTGAACACTCTTAACTTAGTAGTTAGAGTAGATCAAAAACTTGAGTCACTTTAGATGGGAACACTTGGTGAAAATGAATTATGAAAACCTTGGAATGATGAGTCATTCTATTGAGATGTTTTGACATGTGTTGAGAAACACAAAGGATTGATGTTGATGAAAATGTTGAGGCATGAGCCTTAACCCTTTTATAAAACTAATGGTTGGATTTGGATGCGATACCATTCCAAGTTTACCGTACAAGCACATTACCTGAATTGGGTAAGGCTTAGCTGGAAATTTATATGCATTAGTATTAGTCCCCTCACAGGAGAGGTTTGAGTTGAGGCTACCTCTCAATGTTGTCCACCTATGTAGTGCCCAAGATGACTGATGGTCATGGTTGGGAGGCCATGCTCATCGGAGAGGTGCTTATACTAGGGTGTGTAAATGGAAGGTTATGTTTGATTATCTGCATACTAAGTATGATGATTCAGGGTTATACCTGACAGATGTATCGAATCTTGTGGTGAAAGTGTACCACCTCTGCAGAGTGTCAAACTATTCGAATAGCCGCGTCCGCGGTTAAGGACAGTTGGAATGGCCATACCGTTTCGTTGTCAGATGTTTTCTAAATACTTTGAAAAGAATGATGAATCTTGACTTGACCACAACAGGGTTGTGTTTATGACAATAGTTTCCCCAACTTAAGTGATTCTAGAATTTTACTTTATCTTTCTTTGCTTCAGAACTTAGCTTAGGTTTCAACCTTAACTTTATAGTTAAACATAGAGTTAGGACTTTAACTTAGATTCATAATACTTGTTAGTGGTAGTTTGCGAGTACTTAAAGAGTACTCATGGCTTTTGTCCCTGGCTATTATCGTGGCAAGACTATGAAGGAGATTATCAAGATGATGGTCAGCAGGACGGCTATGATTACTAGGACTATCTGCCTTCGTCAGCATTGCCTGTGCCCCTAAAGATGGACCCCACCGCTAATATATCTTTTATTTCTGCTGCTTGTTGTATTAAGACTGGATCATGCGATCTTATTTGTGTAAAACCTTATGTACGGTTTGTAATGGATGATGTACTGTGATATCCAATCCGTTATGTCTCGCAAAAATGGTAATCCTGGGATTGCGAGGTATGGCATAACAGGCATCTGGGATTAAAAATCCGGGTGTTGACAAGTTGGTATCAGAGCCATCCTGACCATAGGAGACCCTAGTTAGAATGGACGTCAAACAAAAACTTAGTTACCAAACCAAAGTGAGTATTTATGAAAAACTATCTCCTCTCTTACCTTTGTGGATTCTTTATCAAAAACTTCATGATCCTCAAAAATTCTTACACTACTACTTAAAATTTGACACACTTGATCACCTCACTAACTTCCTCATCCTTAATTCTTGTAGATGGAGACCTAGTTCAGCAAGTTTTACTAGTTGGGCAACGAAGGTCAGCTGATCTTCGAGAGGGATCTGGATTCACTGTCAGAGTTACTAGGACGCCCGCACCCGGAGTTTCTTGGAGCTCAACTTCCAGGACCCCCAGGAGGAGACCTAGTGGCTAGTCACCGCAGATCTTAGAGGAGCATTGAAGCACCAACTTCTGGGAGAATTCAGTTCTCCGTGAGAGAGAACAACTGGCTAGATGGATTAGCCAGGGCAATGAATGAAGCTCTCGCACGGCTATGTGCCCTCAGCGTCAACAAGACCCAAGAAACTCGTTTTGCCCACTATGCAAGATGTGACTTCATGGGACTGCCAATGGAAATGCCGGGCCACCCCGAGTTGAGGCGTCAAGTGGAGAACCTTAAATTCTTGCTTCATGACAGATAGCAGGAACTGGACAATGCCAGAGAGTTAGCCAACCAGAACCGTGCCATTGCCGACCAGAAGGCCCAGACTTTCGCACTGCTTGTCCAAGACCGTCAGTCTCTTCGCCGCCAACGTGCCAAGAAGGATCACACCATCGCTCGTCTTTGCAAGAAGGTGGCCGACCTCGAGAAGACCGCCAAGGAGAGGAAGCTCAACTTGCAGCAAAAGAAGAAGAAGATGAGGGTGAAGACATCCAGGGAGACATGGATTCTTACCTCAGCAACGATGATGATTTTCTGGAGGAGGATGATGTGGACTTCTACACTGATGATGAGGACTCCGACTTCATCGAAGATGAGTAGATGCACTAGGGCACTGTCGTAGCATAAGATGTATCCATCTCAATGTATCTTAGCTTGCAGAATGCTTCTTCAAACCATCTGTTTTCCCTTTTGCTTGTTATGGTGTGTGTTGTATCATGTGCTTGCTTGCATGAATGAAAATGAAGTTAATAGAAAAACCTGAGTCTAACTCAAAGTTTTAGCTTTGAAAACCCAAAACCATGAACCTTAGAATTTCCATCTTACCCCTATATCTACCTAAATCCTCAGATGACTCGTGGAAACCAAGGAGGGAGCAGCTCATCACAGGACCCAATGCTGCAGATCTTGCAGAATCTCATAGCAGACCGTGAAGCAAGCCGGGCAGAACGCCAAGCCAACTTAGCAACACTTCAACAGATCGCCTAGATGGCTCTCAGCAACCAAGGACATGGAAATCAGGATCACTAGGGATCCAAACTCAAAGACTTTCAGAACACTAATCCCCCAATCTTCAACCAATCTGAGAACCCACTAGATGCTGATGACTGGTTGCAGACCATGGAGAACAACCTCGAAGTTGCAGGAGTTGATGAAAATGAGAAAGTGCTCTTCGCCACCCACTATCCCAGAGCTTGGTGGAATAGCATCCGCAATATGAACCATGGTCAAGTGATGACATGGGAAGCATTCAAAGTCAAGTTCAGCCGCACCCACGTGCCGCAGGGTCTAGTCAACCGGATGAGAGATGAGTTCCGCGAATTGAAGCAAGGAAGAATGACTGTGGTGGAGTACCGTGACAAATTCTTGTCACTTGCTAGATATGCACCTGATGAGATCAACACGGAGGCCAAGAAGAAGGAGAGATTCTTGAACGGACTGCATGCTGAGATGCAGACTGTCCTCATCAACATCCGTTTCAATGATCTCGAAGAGCTAGTCGACTCTGCCATCCAGATGGAAGGGAAGATTAACCAGGAAAACGACAACCGCAAGCGTTGTATGATGCAGCAGTCTGGATCCAACAGTCACCCGAAGTACGTCCCAACCCTTCACCGGGATATGCACCAAGGAACAACCGACCCCCAAATTCTCGCCCAAGCTACCCCAACCGTAGCGGAAGCAATGTGAAGTCCGGAGGAAATAATCACAACTCCGGTAATGCCAACAATTTCAACCATGCACCTCCCAAGAACAACAACAACAACAACACTGCACCTAGAACTGGCAGCAATGTTATGCCTGTCGCAGTCAAGGACAAGTCCCAGATCACTTGTTTCGAGTGTGGAGTGAAGGGTCACTACTCCAATGAGTGTCCCAAGAAGACTGCAGCCAATGCCAATGTGAATGCCCCAGCTCAGCAGCAACGTCGTGTTCAGCCAGGAAGGAGATTTGCCCCAGAGAACCCTCACAACCGCAATGGCCATCTCTTCCACATGAATGCAGAAGAAGCCCAGGAAGCGCCAGATGTAGTGCTGGGTATGTTTTCTGTCAACTCAGTTTTAGCAAGAGTATTGTTTGATTCGGGAGCATCGCATTCATTTGTCACCGAAGAATTTGCATGCGCTAGTAAGATTCGTCCAACCAACCTGAAGCATGTCATGATAGTTCAAATCCCCGGTTCAACAACCAAAGCTAGAAAATTTGCAAAGTTGTACCTATCAGAATACATGGGATAGATTTTTATGCTAATCTAATTGTACTTGGAACCAAAGGTTTGGAAGTAGTACTAGGTATGGACTTGATGTCAAGGCATAAAGGATTGATAAACTGTGCTAAGAAAGCCATCACCATGACCAGTAGTTCTGGAGTCACAGTAGAGCATATCTCGGAAACCTTACCCCATCAATTCAAGTGCAACAAGAGTGTAGCCTTGCCCACCATTGACCAAGTCAGAGTAGTCTCTTAATACCCCGACGTATTCCCAGATGAATTGCCAGGTATGCCCCCGGATAGGGATATTGATTTCATTATCGAACTAATCCCCGGAACCAGACCTATAGCCTAGAGACCCTATAGCATGAACCCATCAGAGTTAGTGGAACTGAAGAAGCAATTGGATGCTATGCTAGCCAAAGGTTTGATTCAACCAAGCACATCACCATGGAGATCACCAGTGTTATTCGTCGACAAGAAAGATGGAGGCAACCGTCTGTGCACAGATTACAGAAAATTGAATGATGTCACCATCAAGAACAAGTACCCTTTGCCAAAGATAGAGGATCTATTTGATTAGTTGACCGGAGCTCAGGTATTCTCAAAGATTGATCTTAGGACTGGTTCTCACCAACCTAATATCCGTGCAACGGATATTCCGAAGACCGCCTTTACTACTCGTTATGGTTTATACGAGTATACGGTTATGTCTTGGATTAACCAATGCCCCTGCTTATTTCATGAATCTCATAAATAAGATCTTTATGAATTTCCTAGATAAGTTTGTAGTTGTGTTTATCGACGACATCCTTATCTACTCCAAGTCAGAAGAAGAGCATGAGCAACATCTGAGAATCATCCTAGAAACCTTGAGAGAGCATGAGTTATATGCCAAGTTCATCAAGTGTGAATTTTGGCTGAAAGAAGTAGGATTCCTAGGACATATTGTGTCTGCAGGAGGAGTCTCTGTTGATCCCACAAAGATCAAAGATGTTGAAGAATGGAAAGCCCCCACCACTCAAACCCAAGTCCATGCCTTTCTCGGATTAGCGGGATATTACCGCAAGTTCGTAGAAGGATTCTCGAGCATAGCCCGACCAATGACCCAATTGTTGAAGAAGGATAAGAAGTTTTAATGGACAGACAAATGTGAAGCCAGTTTCCAGGAGCTGAAGAAGAGATTGATATCAGCCCCAATTTTGGTCATGCCAGACATCAAGAAGCCATTTGATGTGTATTGTGACACATCCAAGATTGGTCTAGGATGTGTATTGATAGAAGAAGGCAAAGTCATCGCTTATCTATCTCGACAACTGAAGCAGCATGAGAAAAATTATCCGACCCATGATCTTGAGATAGTAGCTGTGGTTCTAGCACTGAAGACATGGCGTCATTATTTGATGGGAAATCGATGTGAGATTTACTTAGATCATAAGAGCTTGAAGTATATCTTCACTCAGAAGGAGCTGAATATGAGGCAAAGGAGATGGATATAGTTAATCAAGGATTATGACCTTGACATTCACTATCACCCCGGCAAAGCCAATGTGGTAGCGGATGCTCTTAGCAGATTGCCGTGTAGGCTTAACACCATGATCAAGGAGAAGCAACCCAGTTTGTATGAAGAGTTGGAGAAGTTCATGACTGAATTAGTTAGCAAAGGATTCTTAGCTAGCATTGAACTTCAACCCACTTTGATTAGCCAAATCAAGGAAGCCCAGAAGGGGAATGAAAGTATCGACGAAATCAAACGTCGTATTGGTACAGGAAAGGTACCTGGATTCACCGAAGAAGAAGAAGGAGTACTATGGTACAAAGGACGTATTTGTGTTCCAGCAGATTCGGAGCTGAAGGAAGTTATCATGAAGGAGGCTCATGATACTCTTTATTCTATCCACCCCGGAGGAACAAAGATGTATCAGGATTTGAAAGAACAATTTTGGTGGCACAAGATGAAGAGAGAGATCGGAAGCTACATCGCCAAGTGCGACATCTGCCAAAGAGTCAAAGCAGAGCATCAGAGACCTACAGGACAGTTACAACCATTGCAGATTCCGAAATGGAAATGGGATTCCGTCGGAATGGACTTTATCACCGGTTTACCTACTTCTAGTAGGGGAAATGACTCAATTTGGGTCATAGTTGATAGACTGTCCAAGGTAGCCCACTTTATCCCTGTCAAGACAACATACCAGAGTGCAAAGTTAGCAGAGTTGTACCTTGCTAGGATTGTTAGTCTGCATGGAACCCCCAAGACCATCGTATCAGATCGAGGAACCCAGTTTACCTCAAGATTTTGGCAGAAAGTTCAGGAAGTTTTAGGAATCAAGTTGAACTTCAGTACCGCATATCACCCGCAAACAGATGGACAGACTGAACGAGTCAACCAAATCCTAGAAGATATGCTTAGAGCTTGTGTGTTGGAATGTGGAGCAAAATGGGAAGACTGCCTGCCTTTCACAGAATTATCATACAACAACAGTTATCAAGCTAGTTTGCAGATGGCACCATTTGAATTCCTTTACGGAAGAAAGTGTCGTACCCCTTTGAATTGGTCGCAAGTAGGAGAGAGTCAGATCTTCGGACCCGACATTCTCCGAGAAGCAGAAGAGAAAGTTCACAAAGTCCGTGAGCATCTCAAGAACGCCCAATCCAGACAAAAGAGCTATGCTGACAAAAGGAGAAGAGACCTGACTTTCAATGTCGGAGATTTTGTATACCTCAAGGTTTCACCCTTGAAAGGAACTCAACGCTTTAGTCTGAAGGGAAAGTTAGCCCTTAGATATATCGGACCTTTCAAGATTCGGAACCGCCGAGGAGAAGTATCGTATCAGTTGGAACTGCCTGAAGAGATGTTAGCCATCCACAATGTGTTCCATATCTGGTTACTTCGCAAATGCTTGGAAGTGCCCGAGAAGACAGAAGTTTTCAAGAACATCGATCATAGAGCTGTTGAAATCAACAATGACCTGACCTATCGAGAAGTACCCATTCGTATCTTAGAAGAATCCTACAGAACCACCAGGACCAGGAGTATCAAGTTTCTCAAGATTCAGTGGAGCAACCATACCGAAGAGGAAGCTACCTGGGAGCGAGAAGATTACATTAGGACAAAGTTCCTAGATCTCTTTAGTTCCTAGTTTTCTTTGTAAATCTCGGGACAAGATTTTGTTTAAGGGGGGAAGGTTTGTAACACCCCAAAACTTCAATGCACGCTTATCAAGATCAAATCAATCAAATTTGGGGTTAACAAAAACTTTTCCAAACTTAATATGAAAGCATTCATATATGTGTGCATTTAAAATAGGAGTTGTTTGAATTGCCATGATTGAATGATCCAATGCTTGTAAAATGTTTCTTAGGTGATTTAAACATCATCTACATCATTCCCAAACTTTTCCTAAAGAAAATCAAATAAAAAAGAATTAAAAAGGAGGAATGGTCATTTTGGCAAATTTAACTCTCATGCCTACTTTGGCTATTCCTAGTACTCAAATTTTAACAGAAATAATTCTTGATCTTTGCACCCTTGCTAGTACACATAATGAGGTACCAAGGCCCACCTTTTGATTTGCTAAAAACATTCTGTAAACTAATTTAAATTACAGTTTAAAATTGAATCTAATGCATATGCATAGATCACCCCTATTTCAAAACCCATATTTTTGAGCTCCACTTTCAAAACCCTTGCAACCAGAGACTACCTATCTCTAGTGGAGATCACTCAAAAAATTTGAAACCAAAATTCAAAACTTTTTCTCTTTCGGCCATTTCATCAAACACATGGCAGGCCGAATCAAACACAAATAGCTAGCTCACTGTTTCTACAGGTTTTGCCACCCAATTGACAACAAAACCCTCCCTCTGTCTCCACTTGATCAAACCATGCCATTACCACCCCATCCCCTACACCCTAGTGGCAAGGCCAAGCCATGTCGAGCCATGGCCCGCCGGCCAACCCTGGCCCCGCTGCAGCAGACCACCTCTCCCTCTCTCTCCATGTCTAGGAGGTAGCCAGCACCTCACCGCTACCCCCTGTCCCTTGCCCGAGCCCAGGAGTGCAGTGGACCACCGAGCACAAACCGCGCCCAGTGCCACCGCACCATGCGGAGCGCACGCCAGAGCGCCACACCCGGCACGCGTGCACAAGCCGCCGCTCGACCGCAGCCCGCGCCTACCGCTCCACCACGACACACGGAACACGACGGACACGCCCGTTCGCTGCCCAACATACCACAGCCACCGCGCGCCATGGACACTGCCGCCTCTGCCGCGTAGAGCGCCACCTCGCCCCGACCGCGTGCCCCGCCCCTACGGCCGCATTTAAGCTCTAGAGCACCGCTAGGGAACCGCCCATAGATCGCCACCCCCAGCCATGCCTCTACCTCGCCGTAGCCATGTCGCCACCATCGACCGCCCATCCCACTCGGTCTCACCGTCGAGCCTATAAAAGGAGCCCTCCCCAGCCTCTCTTGTCCACACCATTCCATTCCCCTCACCTCTCTGAACCTCACCCACCTCTAGCCGGAGCAAGGCGAGCTCTGCCTCGCCGGAATTGGAGCCGGAGCAGCCGCGGCAGGAGGAGAAGGGCACCGTTGATTGTGACCGCCCCAAGCTCCACCGCGACCACGCCTCGCCTCACCGTCGTCTTCCACGTCATTTGCCCGCCTCCCTGACCCCGCTGGAGCACTGGTATGCCCCCAGCAGACCCCCACTGAGCCGCTAGGGTTCGAGCTCGCCGGCGACCTGTTCGTCGTCGACGACGACCCTCAGCCGTAGATCTAGCTTCTAATCGCAGGGCCCACAGCGCGCGTACCGTTTCGCGTTTTAAGTGCCGCTGACACGTGGGACCCCCCTGTCAGATGAGCCCCACGCCACGGAGCACCACTGGGCCGGCCCATTCCTTTTCCCGCGCTAGCCCACTGATTCAAATCTAGATTTTTCTTTTTTAGTTAAATCTAGTTTCTGTCCAGTATTTCAAAAATCAATTCTGTGAGTTTTACAAATCCAAATTGCATGAAACTAATTTTTCCTGAAAGGTATGGAAGTAGTCTACCCAAGCCAGTTGGATTTAATTCAATTAGAGTTATAGATCTCTCCTTATAAAAATAAGAAGACAGAAGCATTTGCAACTTGCAACATTTTTATAAAATCAACCAAGTTAGCTTTTGAGTTGATTCCAACTCTCAAAAATCACATTTCACCATATCTATCCAAATATGTAATAATATTAAGGTTTACATGCAGTGACTTTGGACTAGTACCAAAATAATGCTATATAGGCATTTCTAGTCACTTTAAATCATTAAATAATGAACTTAAACCAAAGTAATATTGATCCAACCCTTAAATCTCATTCCCACATGTTAGAATATGTGGTGAGTACATGTGTCCACATGAGCCCATATTTTGGTGGTGAATATTAAATTTTAGTTAATTTTTCAATGAGTAGAAATTACATTTCTAAAATAAAAAGAAGGAAACTTTTGATTTAAACTTGTGATGCTTGTGATGATAATAGATCATCAATTGTGTGTCTTAGAATGCTACCTAGCCTAGTTAAGTATTGTTTGGTGATTGTGCACTCCCTATGTATTTATAGACGATAGTACCGACCAAGCTCTCGAGGAGGAGGAGTTCTACCAAGAAGAAGAAAACTTCAACCACTGCACCAACCAAGGGAAGCCACCATTAACAATGCCAGCTACTATTAGCAAGCTAGCACTACCCAAGATTAACCCTTACAAGTTAGCACTTGCAAGTGTAGTACTTAGCAGACTGGAATCAAACTAGATGGTTTAGCAAAGATGCCTTAAGCATGCTTTGATCACATCCCCCTTATTTAACTAATAGTACCCCAAGTCCTAGTTACAAGTTTTACCCTTCTTAGGTTATACAAAGTTCTTTACTTGTTTTGAAGGTAGCATAAAAAGTATAAAACTTGACCTATTTAGAACCCTTTAGATGTCATTCTATGGCATGAGATTGAACCCATCTTTTCCACCTTAGTGAACACTTTTAACTTAGTAGTTAGAGTAGATCAAAAACTTGAGTCACTTTAGATGGGAACACTTGGTGAAAATGAATTATGAAAACCTTGGAATGATGAGTCATTCTATTGAGATGTTTTGACATGTGTTGAGAAACACAAAGGATTGATGTTGATGAAAATGTTGAGGCATGAGCCTTAACCCTTTTATAAAACTGATGGTTGGATTCGGATGCGATACCATTCCAAGTTTACCGTACAAACACATTACCTGAATTGGGTAAGGCTTAGCTGGAAATGTATATGCATTAGTATTAGTTCCCTCACGGGAGAGGTCTGAGCTGAGGCTACCTCTCAATGTTGTCCACCTATGCAGTGCCCAAGATGACTGATTGTCATGGTTGGGAGGCCATGCTCATAGGAGAGGTGCTTATACTAGGGTGTGTAAAGGGAAGGTTATGTTTGATTATCTGCAAACTAAGTATGATGATTCTGGGTTATCCCTGACAGATGTATCGAATCTTGTGGTGAAAGTGTACCACCTCTGCAGAGTGTCAACCTATTCGAATAGCCGCGTCTGCGGTTACGGACAGTTGGAATGGCCATACTGTTTCATTGTCAGATGTTTTCTAAATACTTTGAAAAGAATGATGTATCTTGACTTGACCACAACAGGGTTGTGTTTATGACAATAGTTTCCCCAACTTAAAAGATTCTAGAATTTTACTTTATCTTTCTTTGCTTCAGAACTCAGCTTAGGTTTCAACCTTAACTTTATAGTTAAACATAGAGTTAGGACTTTAACTTAGATTCATAATACTTGTTAGTGGTAGTTTGCGAGTACTTAAAGAGTACTCATGGCTTTTGTCCCTGGCTATTATCATGGCCAGACTATGAAGGAGATTATCAAGATGATGGTCAGCAGGACAGCTATGATAACTAGGACTATCTGCCTTCATCAGCATTGCCTGTGGCCCTAAAGATGGACCCCACCGCTACGCTATCTTTTATTTCCGCTGCTTGTTGTATTAAGACTGGATCATGCGATCCTTATTTGTGTAAAAACTTATGTATGGTTTGTAATGGATGATGTACTGTGATATCCAATCCGTTATGTCCCGCAAAAATGGTAATCCTGGGATTGCGAGGTATGGCATAACGGGCATCCAGGATTAAAAATCCGGGTGTTGACACATTCCTCATGATGAAGTGAAAAGGAAGTTATTATATTTATCTCTTTCTGGTAATGCTCACATATGATTTAGATCTCTAGATGATAAATACCGTCTTGATTAGGAATATGTGAGGAAGGCTTTCTATCTCAGGTATTATACTCCTAAAGAAGCTTATGATGATCGTTGTCATATTTATAACTTTTGGCCTCATGTTGGAGAAAGTATTGCTCAAGAGATTGAATGAACTCATTCGTAAGAATCCTTGTGATGGTATTCCTAAAAGCATTATATAAATAAACTTCTATGAGAGACTATCTAAACAGCTTAGGAACTTTCTAGATAATTCCTGTGAAGGAATTTTCACTAATAGAACTCAAAAAGAAGCACGGGACTTATTGGATACCATTTCTAAAAATAATGATGCTTGGTAACTTGATATAGGTAACGATCCCTATTTTGAATATGAATATTCATGTGTAGAGAATTCCTCTACTACTATATTGTTTAAACAACTAAGTAACATGTTTGGCCTTGATCCTCATGTTTTAGTAGAACTTACTAAATTTTTTGGTAACCATCTGAATGTCCCTAAAAATAATTTTATGTTTATGTTGAGCCTTTTAAATACTCTACTGTTGTTCCTAAAGTTGTGAAACAGGTTAATCAAGTATCATCTGCCAAAATTGAAGAATATGTTGAAACTCCTCCATATCCAAGCAGAGTGAAGGAAGTTTACTCACTACTATTGCAAACAAGAGTACTAGAAGGTGTAGTGAACCATATGAACAAATTAAAGTTTAGCGTCAAATTTCGGCCATCAAAGAACTGAATGAAGAAACTTCGTGTGTTGTTTATTTATGTCAAGATTACACAAAGGTAATTCAAGGTAACACCACAAAAGTTGGTAAACCTATTGTATCATGTGCTATTGGAACTTCATGCTATCATGGTCTATGTGATATTGGAGCAAGTATAAGTGTAATACCATATTCTCTATATCTTGAAATCAAGCCTGACATTGATCCCATACACATGGAAGAGATGGGTATAACTATCCAACTTCCTAATAAAAAGTATATTTGTCCACTAGGTATGGTAAGAGATGATGAAGTGTTAGTAGGAAAGATCAAATACCCTGCAGATTTTATTGTGCTTGGTTGCTCCGAAGACTCATTTTGTCCTATCATATTTGGTAGACCATTCTTACATACTATCGGTGCTGAAATTAGTTTACCAAAAGAGAAGGTATTCATTAAATGTTCTAGTGAAAGACTAGAATTTAATTTTTTTCGAAATTTACTGATAAGTGTAACATCCCAAATCTTTAATCAAGGTTATTAAGATCCAAATCACCCAATTTAGGGTTAACAAAAACTTTTATCATTAAAAATAAATATGAATGCATGTGTGTTTGCATTAAGATAGAATTGATTGGAATGGCCATGTTTGTTTGATCTAATGGTTGTAAAATGATGCAAAGGTGAATGCCACATCATCTAGATCATTCCAAAACCAAATCCAAAGAAAAAGAAATCAAATACAATTAATAAATGCAAATGGTCACTTTTGCCATTTTAATCCACTAGGCCACTTTAGGTGTTCCTAGAAGTCAAATTCAAATAGAAACAATTCTAACTCTTTGCACCCCTTGCTAGTACAACTAAAGATCTACCAAGGCCCACTTTGAATTCTTACAAAAACATTTAAACACTAATTATGGCAATTGAAAATGGAATCAAGTGTATGTGCATAGATCCCACTTTTTCAAAAACCACTCAAATGAGTTCACCTTGACAATCTCAAGCAACCACAGATGCTCAAGCATATGACTAACACACCCACCAAAAATCTTTCCAAAATTCAAAAGTTTTGTTCTTGCGGCCATTGTGTCGAATAGTTGGCAGGCAGAGATCTTTTGGCGTAACTAATACTATCGCTAATCAAGTTCTTGTCCCCCATTCGACCCTCTCAACTCTCCTCTGTCGCCCTAGAATCTACCACAGCCCAGACAACCTCCTCCTTCGTCGCTAGCAGCAGTAGCACGCCGCCCAAATATGTTCGTCGTAGGCCAAACATGGACAACGCTCCAGAGGCAACACAACGCCTAACCAGCACCGTCCCTAGCTCCGCCGCACCCTACCGCGACCCCCTGTCCACCCAACGGAAGCAACCGAGCCCTGGACCACCGAGGAGCAGCCACACACTGAGCCTTTGCGCCATGCACGGAGCACGCCAGAGCACCGTCCCCGACAGGCCAGCACCTCGACCTCATCTTGCACGCGCAGCTCCGCCTTGACCCCAGCACACTCCCGGACACGCCCATTTCCCACCGTGCAACCAGCATCCACCGCACACCCCAGCGTCAACCCTTCCCGACCAACCGCCACCGCCCCTAGCAGCACCATTACCCCGAAGCTGACCGCCAGGAGGCAGGGCACCGTCCGCCTACCTCGCACATGCCTTTAGCCCCTTGTACCACCATCAACGAGGTGGTCACCGTCGCACCCCACGGTCCTCTTGTCGACCTATATAAGGAGACCTCCCTAGCACCATTTCTGCACACTCCAACACTCCCCACCTCCCACTCAGTCCCTCACACCATCCGTAGAGCCACTCGAGCCACCGTTTGCCGGAATTTCCACCGGAGTTGCCGCAACAGAGAAGAAAGGGGTTGTCGATTTCGACAACCCCAGGAGCCACCGCGACCACGCCTGAGTCCGCCGTCGTCCACACGTTCGATCGCCCTCATCGCCATGTTAGCTGGAGCCCAGGTAAGCCCCCAATCAACTCCCACCGAGCCGCTAGGGTTCATTCTCGCCGGTGACCAGTTCGTCGTCGACGATGAGCCACGACCGTTGATCTAGGTTCTAATCGCACGGTCCACATCGCCCCGTACCGCTTCGCATTTAGTTGTGTCGCTGACATGCGATACACCCTGTCAGCTGCCCTCTGCGCCGCGGAGTGTCACTAGGCCGGCCCATTTAGTTTCCCGCGCTGGCCCTAGAATTCAAATAAGTGTTTTTCTATTTAGTTTTAAACTCAATTATCTCCACTAGTATAAAAATCAATTCAGAGAATTCTACTAAACCAAAATGAATGATTCAAATATTGTTAGAAAGATAATTAAAATATCTATCCAAGCCCGTTGGATTTAAATCAATTGGAGTTAGAGATCTCACCTAGCAAAAATAACAAGACAGAGACTTTTCCACATTCAAACTTTTTTCAAAAATCAACCATAATAGCTTTTGAGTTGATTCCAACTCTCAAAAATCACATTTGATAACATCTATCTGAATATTTAATAATACTTAGGTTTGCATGCAGTGACTTTGGACTAGTACCAAAATAATGCTATATAGGCATTTCTAGGCACTTTAAATCATTTAAATAATAAACCTAAACTTATTGAAATGTGAGCAAACATTTAAATCACATTACCATGCATTAGAATATGTGGTGATGACAAGTTTCCACATGATACCATATTTTAATTGGAGAATATTAAATCTTAGTTACTTTCAATGAGTAGAAATTACTTTTCTCAAATAAAATAAATGAAACTAGTTCATTAAATTTTGTGATGATTGTGATGATGCTAAATCATAAAGTGTGTACCTTAGTGTGCTATTTAGCAATAGATAAGTATTGTTTGCTGATTGTGTATTCCGTATGTATTTATAGACGATAGTACCAACCAAGTCTACGAAGAGGAGGAATTCTACCCCGAGGAAGAAGAGGAGAATTTCAACCACTGCACCAACCAAGGCAAGCCATCATTAACAATGCACGCTAACACTTGCAAGCTTGATAACCTAAGAAAATTCCTTAAGCATGCTTTGGTTATACCCTTTGGAGTTATACCCATCCCAAGTTTTACTTACAAGTCTTACCTTTTACTTTACTAAAGTTCTTTACATTTGTTTATAGATAGCATAAAGAGTATAAAACTTAGCCTATCTAGTTAGACTTAAATGTCATTCTATGGCATGACATTGAGATTAGCATCCCACCTTAGTGAACACACTTATCTTAGTGTTTAGAGCTAAACCAAAAAGTTGATCACTTTAGATGGGAATACCTGGTGAAAGTGATTATGAAAACCTTGGAATGATGAGTCATTCTATTGAGATGTTTTGACATGTGTTGAGAAACACGAATGGTTTACGATGATGAAAATGTTGAGGCATGATCCTTAGCCCTTTTATAAAAACTGATGGTTGGGTTCAGATGCAATACCATTCCAATTTTACCGTACAACCACAATACTTGAATTCGGTAAGGCATAGCCGGAAGTTTATATGCATTAGTATGGGTTCCCTCGCGGGAGAGTTTTGAGTTGAGGCTACCTCTCAATGTTGTCCACCTATGCAGTGCCCAGGATGGCAGATGGCCATGGCTAGGAGGCCAAGCTCATAGGAGAGGTGTTTGTACTAGGGTGTGTAATTGAAAGGTTATGATTGATTATCCGCATACTAAGTATGACGATTCAGGGTTATCCCTGAAGGATGTATTGAATGTTGTGGTGAAAGTGTACCACCTCTGCAGAGTGTCAAACCATTCGAATAGCCGCGTCCGTGGTTATGGACAGTTGAAGTGGCCATACTGTTCCGTTGTCAGATGTTTTCAAAATGACTTATGAAATGAATTGTGACACGACTTAACCACAATAGGGTTGTGACTATGACAACTAAGTGCCCACTTAGGTGATTTTAGAAATTTATTTTATCTTTCTTTGTTTCTAAACTCAGCTTAGGTATCAAACTTAACTTTACAAATAAACTTAGAGTTTAGCATTTCCTACTAGAACTACCTTACTTGTTAGTAATAGTTTGCGAGTTTAAAGAGTACTCATGGCTTTGTCCCTGGATATTCCCGTGGCTAGACTATGAAGAGGACTATCCAGAAGAAGGACAGCAGGATGGCTATGACAACTAGGACTATCTCCCATCGTCATCATTGCCTGTGACACTGAAGATGGAGCCCACCGCTACGCTATTTATTCCGCAACTTGTTTGTATTAAGACTGGATCATGATATCCTTTATTTGTGTAAGACCTTATTATGGTTTGTAATGGATGATGTACTGTGATATCCAATCTATTATGTCTCGCAAAAATGGTAATCCTGGGATTGCGATGTATGGCATAATAAGCATCTGGGATTAAAAATCTGGGTGTTGACAAGTTGGTATTAGAACCATCCTAACGATAGGAGATCCTAGTTAGAATGGACATCTGAACAAAAACTTAGTTTCAAGACAAAAGAAGTCAGCATTTATGAAAACCTATTCCCACTCTTATCCTTGAGATTCTTTCAAAAAAATTCATGTTCCTCAAAAATTCTTACATCACTACCTAAAATTTGACACACTTGATTACTTCACTAACTTACTCATCCTAAATTCTTATAGATGGAGGTTCAGTACTGCAAGTTCTACCAGTTGGGCAACGGAGGACAACTGATCTTCGAGAGGGATCTTGAGGCACTGTCTGAGTACCTGGAGCGCCCGCATCCCGAATTCTTCGGAGCTCAACTCAATGACCATCTAGGAGGAGACTTACAATGGCTGATAGTTGCTGATCTTCGAGGCAAGATGGAAGCACCACTTTAGGAGAAAATTCAATTCACCATGAGAGAGAACAACTGGCTAGATGGATTAGCCAGGGCAATGCATGAACCTCTCGCCCGCCTTTGAGCACAGAATGTCAACTTGATCCAGGGAACCCGCTTTGCGCACTATGCAAGGCGTTCCATGGGAATGTCGTTGGAGATGCCAAGTCAGCCGGAGATGAGACGCCAAGTGGAGAACCTTGACTTCCTATTGTACGATAAGAAGGCGTGATTCCATGGGAATGTCGTTGGAGATGCCAAGTCAGCCGGAGATGAGACGCCAAGTGGAGAACCTTTACTTCCTATTGTACGATAGGCAGAATGAATTGGACAATGCTCGAGAGTATGCCAATCACAATCTTGCCATTACCGCCCAGAAGGCCCAAACTTTCTCCCTACTCATCAAGGATCATCAATCACTTCGCCGGCAAAACGAGAAGAAGGATCACACCATCGCTCGTCTTTGCAAGAAAGTGGCCGACCTCGAGAAGACCCTCAAGGAGCAAGAAGCTCAGCTTGCAGCAAAAGAAGAAGAGGAAGAAGAAGGTGAAGAAATCCAGGGGATATTCACTTGTACCTCAGCGATGATGATGATTACCAGGAGGATGATGCCATGGACTTCTACACCGACGATGATGACTCCGACTTCATTGACGATGAATGGATGCACCTAATCACTATCGTAGGAAGGAGATGTATCGGTCCCATTGTATCTTAGCTCACAGAATGGTTCTTAAAACCATCTGTTTTTCCTTTCATGTTGTGGTGTGTGTGTTTGTATCGTGTGCTTTGATTGAATGAATGAATCAGAAGTTGTTAGTTTGCCAAACCTGAGTCAAACTCAAAGTTTTAGCTTTTGAAAACAAAACCATGAACCTTAGAACTTTCCCTCTTACCCCTTTATCTATCTTAATCTTCAGATGACTCGTGGAAACCCCGGAGGAAGCAGCTCATCGCAGGACCCGATGTTGCAGATTCTGCAGATGCTAGTTTAGGACCGCAAAGCTGGTAGAGTAGAGCCCCAAGCAAATCTAGCCAACCGGCAACAGATCGCCCAGATGGCCCACAATAATCAAGGCCATGAAAATCAGGATCATCATGGATCCAAACTCAAAAACTTCTAGAATACCAATCCCCCTATCTTTAACAAGTCGGAAGACCCGCTGGATGCTGATGATTGGTTACAGACCATGGAGGATAACTTAGAAGTTGTAGGAGTTGACACAAATGAGCAAGTTCTGTTTGCCACCCACTATCTGGCAGGAGATGCAAGAGCATGGTGGAACAACACCCGCAATATGAACCACGGTCAAGTGATGACGTGGGAAGCTTTCAAGACCAAGTTTAGCCGCACCCATCTGCCGCAAGGTTTAGTCACCCGAATTAGAGATGAATTCAGAGAACTAAAGGAGGGCAGGATGACTGTAGTAGAGTACTGTGACAGATTTCTGTCACTCGCTAGGTATGCACCGGATGAGATCAATACTGAAGCTAAGAAGGAGAGGTTCCTAAACGGACTGTACGATGAGATGCAAATAGTGTTAATCAACATCTGTTTTGACGATCTCGAGGAGCTAGTCAACTCTGCCATCCAGATGGAAGGGAAGATCAACCAAGCCAACGACAATCGCAAGCATAGAATGATGCACCAGAGTGGATCCAATAGTCACCCGAAGTATCACCCCAACCCGTCTGCAGGATATGCCCCGCGGAACAATAGACCCCTAATCTCTCGCCCAAGCTACCCCAACCGTAGCGAAGGAAATGTGAAGCCCAGAGGGAACCACAACAACAACCTGGTTGCGATAGATGATCTTCTTTTCCTTTCGCACTCGATAGCTTGAGGGCTTAGGCTGGGAGGATTACCTCTAATTGGAACTTCATGAATTATTCTTCTGAGGATAGAATCTACCACTTGATGTCTTTTCTATATAGGGATCCATGAGTTTTATTTATAGGCTTATCGCATCCTATTCAACGACTTAGTGTCAAACTCTCGAGGATGTTTCTGGCGGGTGGGTACTCTATTTTGTGGGAAAGACACAGTCTTTCCCCCTTAGGATTAAACTAGGGTAGATCAGAGATAACGTGGTCCTAGATAATTGGAGTAGAAGGTTGATGTTAGATGAATGTCCCAACCTTCTATCTCAAGTAGAAACCTGTAGATGGCATCCGCAAACTAGGTCCTACGAGGCTCATAGACTACTTTTCTTCGTACTTATCCTATCGGGGGTGGTTGAATTTACGGGTTAGAATTGAGGGGGTTGGAGAATCAGTGGTCCTTCAGGTTGGCCTTTAGCTGAATTAGGAGAGGGTCTCGTAACATCTTTAGTAACAGTTGTCTCTTTTGTTTGCTTCATACTCAGTGGTGGGTAGTTTGGTCGGCTTCAAGTATTCTTGTCGTCTTGATTCTGAGCTTCTTCGGTACTAGAAAGGTTGAGTGGATGTCTAAGATTGTTGGTGAGGTCTATCTTCTAATGCTGTGACGACTCTCGAGTTGAAGCTTGGAGGAAATCTTCCTGAAGTATCTTCTAGTAGGTGATTTCCTAGAATAGAGTGGAAAGATGCGGTCTTTCCACCCTAGGGCTTCACTAAGGGTCTTCTAGGATGATTCTGATATTTCTTCTTGGAGTGCTAGTGTGATTCTAAAGGAAAACTATATTTCCCTTGGTCTTGAATTGAGGTCTTCGATTGAGGTCCTATTGCTCAAACCTTATCGGGGGTGGTTTCCTAACAAAGACTTGGGAGGTTATTCTAGTCAGGTTAGCGGTTAGCGACACTTCTTACTAGTCTTTAGTTGAGGTACAGGCATCCAACTTCGGAGGAGTTGTGTTCACTTGAATTAGTGGCGTTGTTTCTGCTTGATGGAGGAGTAGACTCATTGTATTCATGCATCGTTGTCCTCTGGGTTTTTGGAGTATCCTGGCTTTTATTCATGCATCGAGTTATCTTCCTTAACCACTTGGTCTCTTTCGTATTCCCTATCTCATCATACGTGTCAAGCAAAGTTGTATTCATGCATCATTGTCCACAACATGTTCTGCTTATTCGGGATTTGTTCATATTGTCGACTTTTATTTATGTCAGATGATACCAATTTTAACTCGGATTCATCAGTTGGTTAGTTGTGTAGAAAACGATTTTGCTTGGCTCAAACCGAGATATCTCTCGCTGGCCTGGTCAATCTTCCATATTCGAGTTATCTTCCTTAACCACTTGGTCTCTTTCGTATTCTCTATCTCATCATACGTGTCAAGCAATCATGATGCTGCCTCATTTTTTGGGCGTAGACACTATTCAATGTCATGTTGTGATAGTTATCACTACCACACATCACCTCGCCACGCGGCCCCTCGATTGCTGCTACGACCACATGATGCAGTTATGCACCCCACACCTTAACTACGCCTGTGGCACGTTCTTTTCAACTTCTCGTACAAAATACACACACACACCGTGGGCCTCATGGGCACAACATATCCCACTACCCATGATGTGTCGTGCGGTTAAATCGGGGAGCAGGGGAAACCCTTGTTCACTTCCCCCACTACTGCTCTTTCTTCCTCATCGCGCCGCTATCGCCATGCACGACCGCGCCGCTCCTCTGTCCCTCTTGCTCCACTACTTCGCCCAAATGCCACTCCTCGCCACTGCCATGGGACCGCGTTAGTCCTTGCCTTGCGCCTCCCAAGTATGCGCCTTGCTAGAGGATAGTGAACCGGAGATGGATTCCCAAGATGTTGTCTTCATGGCCGAGCAGGAAGAAGAGGCTGCCTCCGAGTGGGGCTCATGGGAGGGCTCCAACATGATGTAGACGAAGGTCGATTGGCTGTGGCGAACCCGCCGGATCCTGCCGGAGGTAGATTGCCATGTCCCTGGCGATGAGAATGTCCCCGTTGCGGAGCGCGGTGTGTACGTTTTGTTCGTGGCTCATTTTGCTGGAGGATTCGGTATCCCCATCAGTGATTTCACCAAACAATTTCTACAAAGTTTGGTCTGCAACCCCACCATCATCCGGCAAATGCCATTGCTTCTCTCTCTACGTATATCTCTTGCTACTAGGCATACCTCAGCCTCTGGCCGTGTGTACAACTTTGGGCGAAGTATTTCCAGGTTTGGTCTAATGTTGTTCCTTCTCCGGGTGTTCCCCCTGGTGAGAAGCCTCTGAATCAGTGCGGGGCTGCATCGATTACACCTCGGAAGAATCCATCTTTCCTCGGATCCAAGTCTTGAGTCGTGCAAGAAATGGCTGAGATTGTTCTTATATACGAAGTAGAACACCAAGAGAGACATAATCCGACTTCCACCTTTTGCCATTGGCATTCCCTCCAGGCACAACTGGGACTTTGACCCGAAGACCCGAAACAAATTTGTCAACTTGGTTAACTCATCCATCATTGAGTTAAAGGAAGCCTGGTTATTGGGTGATGATCTTATTAGGCACATTTATCAGCAGCCGGGTCTGCCCCCTCTAGCTTCGTTGCCATAAGATATGTCATATGAGCGGTCGCTTTGACCCGAACCGCACCTCCACCTTTTAGCTAAACAAGGCCTCGGTCTGTAGACGGGTTAAATCCATCTTCAAGACCGATATGACTCAGGAGTGGGTGTGGAGTAAACCACCCTTTAGCCAAGAAAACCTGACACCACAAGTAAACAACCGAGTTATTTTAGCCGTCATAACCATTATGTCAATCGATTAGCTCATTTGACCTTGTTTTGTTTCAATATGTAGAAATTTCTCTAGCAAATTGCTAAGGATGCCTAGAAACCCTCCTCCTCCTGGGTAAGGATCACGATGTCTCAGTTTCGGAACATCCGGATTCCGAGGAATTTATACCTATCCTAGGTTCCGACTCCGGTTGATCCCATGGTAAGACTCCTGTCTTAGAATCACTAAGGGAATGGCCGGATGATGATGATTATCACATTCTAGAGTTATTCGACCCTATGCCATTAGCATTTATCTATCTGTCTCAATCTATGCCAACTAATCCGGTTGGCCAGGTGCATGACATACGTCCTATTGTCGTGGGAGGTCAAGGCGTGGTGAAGAAACATGCCGCGTCCTCGGCCCCATAACCCGAGTCACCTATTGCCTCAAAGAGGCAACAAATAGGGTTCAAGAAACCTCGGAAGCAAAAGGCACTCCCTGCTAGCTCTGGGTAAGCTTCCTCTTCCAGGATATCTCTCTATTTCTTGTTTCTCATTCTATATTTCTTGTTTCTCTATTTCCTCTCTAAATCTTTTTATCTCATTGTTTCATACTACAGGGTTGCTTTGGATGTGTCCTAGAGTGGTTCCAGCATGGCCTCTTCAATTGTCACTCCCCCACCTCCTCCTCTAGAAGACACTCGTGTCCTTAGTCCAATTTGGGCTAACACTCCTCCAGCACCGGATAATAATCTTTCTCGGCCAAAGGGTGAGGCCAAGGTTGGATGGGGAGGTGGTGCCCTAGAGGACCATGCCATGATAGATCAGAGGGTCGATATCTTAGTCCTAGATAGGGAGATTGGGGACTGTGGCTCCAGCAACATAGGCGCCAAGCCAGTGACCACCGAGATTCCGGTATCCTTGGAGCTAGTTCAGCCCCAAGCACAACAATAAACACCGCTCAAATAAATTCATATCCAACAGTAGCAACCACCACAACACCAATCAACCGAGTCGACTCGGAGTTGACTACAAAAACATCAACCTCAGTAGAGCCAATAACTTCAATCTTAGTCGACATCTAGTGGACCAACCCCACTACTAAGTCGAAGAGACCAGCTTCGGTGACCAAGGTAACTCCAAAAGAGGACACCACCAAACCGTCGGCTGCTTCAATGCTGAAGAAACCAAATGCTGCTTCTGGTTCGTCCCAAGATAAGAAACTAATGCTGCATGTTAATCCTTCTGCGGTGATGGCCAGTACCAAGAAGACTTCTGCTAGGAAAGGTTTGGTCCTAACCTGGACTTTGAGTGATCAAAGCCTTGGATCACTCACCCATTATGCTATAGCTTGGAATGACGCCAAATATGGTGAAGTGACATCTAGAAACCCAAAGCATCAGAAGTTTGGCTTAGTCGAGATTGTTGAGAGGATGTTTACTACCAGAATGGCTCTTGCCGATGCTGAGAAGATGATGCAGGTAAATATCCCGACTACACCTTTTATTCTTGTAGTAGATATACATATACTCCCTAGTCCTCGAACCTCTAGGGGAGTAAGATATTACTTGGCCTGAGGTTCTTAGACCAGAACCAACGATTCTAGCTTTGAATCTTAGTTCATTCGAGATATAGTATTGACTTATTATATCTTAGTCAAAATTCAAATCAGACTCAATTATCTAGCCACCTAGATTGGAGTCGAGTTTACTCGGCTCGAATCTTGAGTAGAATAAAATATCGAGGCACCTAGATTCGGGTTAAGTTCACTTGAATTGAATCTTGAGAAGAATCGAATATCCAGCCACCTAGATTCGGGTCAAGTTCACTTGACTCGAATCTTGAGTAGAATCGAATATCCAACCATCTTGATTCGGGTTAAGTTTACTTGACTCAAATCTTTAGTAGAATTGAATATCCTGTCACCTAGATTCAGGTTAAGTTTACTTGACTCGAATCTTGAGTAGAATCGAATATCCAGCCACCTAGATTTGGGTTAAGTTTACTTATTTGAATCTTGAGTAGAATCGAATATCCGACCACCTGGATTCAGGTTAAGTTTACTTAACTCGAATATTGAGTAGAATCGAATATCCAGCCACCTAGATTCGGGTTAAGTTTACTTGGCGACTAATCATTTTCATCTTCACAGATGTCCACCAATAGGCGCACCGCTGAATTGCAGAAACTCCGCTTTGAGAAACGGGGCCTCTCCACCAAGCACAAGAAGTTTTCGCTTGATCTGGAGAATAAGGGTATGCCCTAATCATTTTGCTCCAGTATTCTCTTTTATCTTCTATCTGCCAAGTTAACCCTTAGTGTGCTTTTGCTAGCTGATGTTGAGGCCAAGAACGAGGAGCTGCAAATGCGTCTTGCTGACAGGTAAGGTACTTTGCCTCTTGCACTTCTCTTTGTACTTGCCCATTTGGACTCACATTATAAATTTTACCTCGGCATAGCCGGGACAAAAGCTTTTGCAGAGCTTCACCAGGGCTACAAATCTATGCTTGAACTGATGAGTCATTTTCTTTAACAAGCAGGGGAGGCCCAAGCTCCGCTAAAGGAGAAACAAGATGAAATATCTCGGCTTCATGCCGAGAAATTTCATCTGAAGAAAGTCTAGAAGGCTGAGCTTGAAAAGGTTGACCAAGAGTTTGCCTAGGAAAAGAACTAGCTCACCACCCAGATTGAGAAGGACAAAGGTTTAGTCAAAGAGGCCGAGATCAAGTTTGACTTGATTTCTACTGAGTTTGAAAATCTTAAGAAGAAAACCGGAAATTGGTTGGTTGAACTTGCCTAGATCAACAATATTATGGCTCGTGAGTTTCTCCCCTTGATTCTCCCCTATTACCGATATTTTTCTTCTAACCTTATTTCCTCTAACTGTGTGCTTTTTTGCTCCTTCTCCAGGCAACTTCCCCGAGTCAAAGCCTCTTGCTAATGATGCCGTCAAGAAGTGCCAGGTCAAAAGAGCCGAGTCTGGTCCTATCCCGGATGAGAACACTATGGATGATGGAATGACCGGTCTATCGGCTAGCCTTGGGCCGGTAAAATCTTTCGGGATTGACCTTCTCAATGCTAGCATCCGGGTATTCAGTTAGCTTTGGTCGGGAGAGACTACCCCCAAACATGTCACTGATGGGTTCGTAGCATGGAAAACAAAAAATTTCTACCGCAAGAACAAACAAAACCCAGATCTAATCTAGATAAAAGCCAAGATCTAATCTATTAGACATGAGCAACGAGATAGATAGGAACTAACCCTCGTAGATCCGAAAGCGTTAACGAGATTATATCTCGTGGTTGATGTAGTCGATCACTTGCCGATCTCAAGATCGTGTGGACGATCCTTCCGGCGTCGCGTTCCGGCAGCGCTACCGCAGTCGGTCAAGTGGACGATCCTTCTGGCGCCGCGTTTTGGCATTCCGCAGTCGGTCACACGTGCGGAGTCGAAGTAGACCTTCCTCTCCTCGTTCCAGCGAGCAGCGGAGGTAGTAGATCTTCTCCACGGATCCCAGCAGCACGGCGGCGTGGTGGTGGTGGTGGAGTAGAGAATTCTGCAGGGCTTCCCCTATGCCTGTGCAGAAGTAAGGAGGAGGAGAAAGGCGGCAGAGATTTGGAGTAGTGGGAGCAGGGCTTGGAGGGGGCGCCCCTGCCCTTCTATTTAAGGGGGGGAGGGCGCCTTGGGGAGGGGGACTCCTAGTAGGACTCCTCACCTCCTAGGCCGGCGGATTGGGGAGGGGGGAGGAGTCCTCCTCCCCCACGACTCCTAGTCTTGACCCACCAGGACTCCTTTGATCCCTTCCTTGGTTTTCAAGCAAACTCCAAGAAACCTTCCAGAACCTTCCGGAACATTCCGAAACCTTCTAGAACCCTCATACAAATACTCCGGAACATTTCCTAACTCAGAAAATGATCCCCAATATATGAATCTTATTCTCCGGACCATTCCGGATCTCCTCATGATGTCCCGGATCCATTCCGAGACTCCGAACAACATTTGGTCTCCAACGCACATTCCATATCTACTTAAAACAACTTCGAACCTTAAGTGTGTCACCCTACGGTTCGTGAATATGTAGACATGATAGAGACACATCTCCTATCAATAACCATCAGCGGGACCTGGAGATCCATAATGGCTCCCACACACTCAACGATGACTTCATGATCGATTGAACCACTTACATACGAAACCAATTCCCTTTGTCTCACGATACTATACTTATCCGAGGTTTGATCGTCAGCATCTCCATACCTAGTTCTACCTCGTTACTGATAAGTACTCTTTACTCGTTCCGTGATATGTCATCCCTTGTGACCCAGTCACATGCTTGCAAGCTAACTAGATGACATTCCACCGAGAGGGCCCAGAGTATATCTATCCGTCATATGGATGGACAAATCCCAATCTTGGTCCATGCGCTTCAACACATACTTTCAGAATACCCAACGACACCTTTATGACCACCCAGTTACGAAGCAGTGTTTGATGTCATCAAAGTATCCATCCGGTGATGGTGATTAACACAACCTCATGGTCGAAGGATTAGGTTACTATGTATTTGAAAGCTTACAACAATACGAACTTAATGACTTGATCTTATGCTACGCTTACTATGGGTGTGTGTCCATCACATCATTCTCCTAATGATATAACCTTGTTATTAATCACATCCAATGTCCATGATCAGGAAACCATGATCATCAATTAATGAACAAGCTAGTTTAACAAGAGGCTTACTAGGGACTCTTTTATGTTTACAAAATACACAAGTATTAATTTTTCCGGTTAATACAATTATAGCATGGGATGTAAACATTTATCTTATGCTACGCTTACTATGGGTGTGTGTCCATCACATCATTCTCCTAATGATATAACCTTGTTATTAATCACATCCAATGTCCATGATCAGGAAACCATGATCATCAATTAATGAACAAGCTAGTTTAACAAGAGGCTTACTAGGGACTCTTTTATGTTTACAAAATACACAAGTATTAATGTTTCCGGTTAATACAATTATAGCATGGGATGCAAACATTTATCATGGTACTAGAGTACGAATTTAGATATTATCCAAACCATGCGCTCCGGTTCTCAATGGACAACTGATCCGGAATTTATTAAGCGGCACCAATGATCTGATTCAATATGGCAAGGTCCACGCATGGAATGAAGGACCGAGTTTCCTCGATGAAGTAGATCATGAATACAAAGAAAACTCGGACGGAAATGAAGAAAACCCGGACGAAAATGAAGAAAACTCGAAAGGAAATGAAGAAAAAGCGGACAGTGAAGAAGAAGCCGAGCCTCGTACTCCAGGAACCGAGACTCCTCCTCCCTTTGGTGATGCTCCTGGTTCAGCTGCTGTGGCCCCTTAGGTATGCCGGGTGCAGATGTAAAATACAATTTGATTACTTTTACTACTACTAAACTTTTATGTCGTATTTCTGTGGGTGGAATCCTCGACTTTATTTTCCTTTTTACTCAATGGTATGACCTTGTCTCGCGTCTACATTTTTTGACGTTCAACTTATGAGTCACAAGATCATAAAACTAAATTAACAATAAGAACAATTAGCTCATAGTTATTCAACATAAGAGAAAGAAAATCGGAATACAAGGGTCGGTCAAAAAACAAATATCGGCTCACTTATTTTTCTCTACTTAGTCATTTTTCATGTGTGCAACCTCCACCAGATTTTGCTCTCGCTTGCCATGAAGCCGTGTTTCGGATAGCAGCAAGTTGAAGAGTCGGCCTTTCGTGCCGACACACTACTAACCCGACGTAAGGGATCTGAAACTTAAGCCAACAGACATAAAAATAAAGTACTGAATTGATAATTACAACGAAGGAAGTCCCTGAATTACTACTTGGGGTGCCGAGATTTCATTCATAGCTCATTGTCGGCATACAAACCGACATATGAGAGTTTGAGATACATACACTTTCTTCTAAGTGTAAAATGGATGAAGTAGAGCTACATTTCAGAGACTCTTTTGATTCTTCTCCTAACTTGTCCGCATTATTATTCTCCTATGCCTAAGCATTGATCGGATAATATGCATCATTGTGTAAAGATTTTCTCATGATAAATGGCCCTTCCACTGGAGGCGATAATTTGTGAATTCTGGCGGTGCATTGCACTAGCCGAAGCACCATATCCCCTTCTCGAAATACCCGAGGGTTTATCTTCCGACTATTATAGCGACGGGATTCTGCTGATATACTGTAGATCTAGACAATGCTAGCTGTTGTGCTTCTGTGAGCAAATCGACATCATTTTCCCGGGCTTCTTTGACCTTGGCCTTAGTATATTGGGTGACTCTCGGCAAGTCATGCTCTATGTCGGCTGGTAATATAGCTTCTACCCCATATACAAGGAAAAATGGCATATAGCCTATTGAGCTATTCAGAGTTATTCTTGTTGGGTTCGCATCATAGAAAACAAAAAAATTCCTACGATGGGAACTATACGCCAAGATCTATCTACTAGATACAAGAAACGGGTGGATATACATCCATAGAGAACTTACCCTCGAAGACAACAAAGCTTTGTTAACGAGTTGGAACTCGTGGATGATGTAGTCGTACAATTGCCGATCTCAAGATCGTGATGAAGTCCAGCAGGTCCGGCTCCAGCACGTCCATCAGATCTAGCTCCAGCAAGTTCAACACCACCAAGTCTAGCACCGCAAAGCAGCGGTGCATCCGTGATCGCACAAACGTCCGGTACCCCGACAACCTCCGTCCTTCGCTCTAGCAAAGCAACGGAAGAAGCAACTCCTTTCCAGATAAAGCCACCGGGAACATGTATCTCGCTAATCCGAGACCATGGGGAATAACTAGAGGGGGAGAGAGATCCTTCACGAGGAGGTGTTTTTGAAGAAGGAGTGAGAGGGGGCCCTTTTATAGGAGGAGGGGAGGGTGTCCCTTCACCTCCCCCATTCATGTGGTGGCAACCCCCTCCACATTAAAATGCCCCTTCACATTCTCTTTTAAAGTCTCCACTTTAAATGCATTAAATTTCTCCTAATTTTATGCTCTCTCATTTAATAAAACTCTTTTATTAATTTTATTCAGAATTTTTTTAATTACTTTAATTAACAAACATTCACATAAAACCCCCTGCAACATTTCAATATTACGTGTAGAACCAATTTCAGCAATTTCACCCGAAACAGTTTCGGTGTCTATTGAAATAATTCCAGCGCTTTCTTAAATCTTTATCTGAAACATATTTTCTCCAAATGGTGTCGGTATCCCTTAAGTGTGTCACCCTACGGTTCACGAATAATGCAGACATGATCGAGACCCCTCTCCGATCAATAATCAGTAGCGGGACCTAGAGATCTATACTGACTCCCACATATTCAACGATGACTCTTGTGATTGTGTGAACCTTTAACGTCGTAACTTAATCCCTTTGTCTCGCGATATATTACATGTCCGAGAATCGATCATTGGCATCCAAATACCTAGTTTGATCTCATTACCGCACTCTTTTCTCGTTCCCGTGATATAACATTCTAGTGATCACATCACTTTCTTGCAAGCTATTTCAATTTTATATCACCGAGAGGGCACAAAGTATATCTATCCGTCATCGGGATGGAAAAATCCCACTCTTGATCAATGAGCCTCAACATAACACCTTCGTTGCACTGAACCCACCTTTATAGTCACCCTGTTACGGTGTGACGTTTGATGTTATCAAGATACTCTTCTGGTGTTAGCAATTAACATGATCTCATGGTCTAAGGACTAAGGTTACTTCGTATGATGTTATAGCAATATAAACATAATGACTCTGATCGTAATGCTATACTTTGGATGAATGTTCATCCCATCATTCCACCAATGTTGTGACCTTGTTATTAACAACATCCAATGTCCTTGATCAGGAAACCTTGATCATCTTGTTAATCAACAAGCTAGTTTATATGAGAGGCAGTACTAGGAACTTTGTATTTTGTTTATTAAACACACATGTATTAACGTTTCCAATTAATACAATTATAGCATGCAAAATAAACATTTATCATAAACATGGAATAAGATAATAACCACTTTATGCCTCTCGGGCATATTCCCTTCAGTCTCCCACTTGCACTAGAGTCAATAATCTAGTTTGAAAAACTTTGCATATTGAACACCTATGGCTTTCTGGTGTTGCATATACGTGATTGCTAGTGGTTAACATAATCTCCGGATCTGACAGTTTCAGGTCAGTGTGTATTTGCATGTCTTTGCGTCTCTACGCATCACTCATTCTCAAATGAGATGGCATTGTATAAATTTGGACCTTTGGTGAGACCTTTAGTTTGTTCGGGTTAAAATATGTTGATATTATTGTCATACAATATATCTTCATAGTATTAGCCCACTTTGAACCACACCTAGTTTGATAACAAACTACATAACACAAATGCCCTCCTTTGCTGCTACTATAGCAGTCATATACTTACCCTTTTGTTGTAGTATCTGTCACAATGTTTCAACTATGGAACTCATCCAAATCCATCATGGAACATCCTTTCCATTACATTGTGCCACCCATAGTCTAAATTGAGATAATTTTTTTAATTTTTTGTATCTTGTGACAAAACTAGTATCAATGTAACACTTTACAATGAACTCTTTTTAACTATTTGTCACTTATACATGATATTTTCTTAGTTCTTTTAAAGCTCATAAGAATATCTTTACTATCGTCCAATGATCATCTTATGAATCATTCTGGTATGTGATCATAATATTTAGAGCATAGGACATATCTGGATATATACATATCACGGTATAATCGATCAATATCTTCATGTGATTTTACTCACCAAGTGTTGAAACACTTGAATCTTGATATAATCCTTTCCATTCAGCAAGAACCTTTCTTGTTGTTTCCATATTGAACCCTTTCAATATCTCATATATGTATTCCTGGCATAACCATATTAGCACCTCAATCTATCCATATATATATTGATGCCTAATATTCCGGTTTTGCCCAAGTCTTTCATCGAAATCTTACTTTAATGAAATTCTTAACTTGTTTCAATACAAGATACAACATTTCCAATCAAAAATATGTCCTCTACATAATGTATTAGAAATATTTCTCAGCGCTCCCACTTAATTTCTTGCAAATGTAAGCATCTTCATCATCTCCGATGAAATTAAACTCCTTTAACATTTTCATCATAGTGAAGATTCCAATTCCGCTATGCTCACTTCAACTATTGAAGTTTGCATGCCCTTTTAGCATCCTTTGAATTAACAAAACCCTTCGGACCATGTCATCTACACGTCCTAGTTAACAATTCTATTATAAGAACCTTGTTTTGTTTATTCAACTATCATACATCAAATTATATGTAGTGGTTGCTACATTAATCCGTAAAGACTAAATATCGCTATGAAAGATCAAATCTTGTCATAGTCAACTCCTTGAACATTGTCGTAAACTTCTTTCCAACATGTCGACTATTTCATAGATGTTAAACATCCATGTCTATTTCTTTATAGATCCAAACACGACCGATAGGCTTTACGCCTTTCCGGAGGGTCTTCCAAGTTCATAAACTTGATTTCTCGTGTATGGATACTATCACGGATTCTATGAATTCTAGTCATTTTATGGAGTCAGGTCCCATCATCGCTTCTTTGCATGTAGTCGATTCATCATTGTCAAAACAATAACGACTTGCTTATCAAAACACACTATTTGATTCTTACCGACCCACACGGTTCAATAGGAATTCTAATCTCCGAGATCACACCCTTTGTAATCATTGGAGCCATGAGCATTGTGGCCGCCACCAGGACACTTTCCGGCGCTGTGCTACTTAGCACATATAGCTAAGGTTCAACAACCATATCAAATTTCTATGGTTCTCCCACTTAACTTTTCACGAAAAATTCCTTCTCAAGAAACTGGACGTTCCAAGTAACAAACTCTTTTGTCCTTGGTGTTATGGAGAAATTCCCAACAAATTCTTTGGGATAACCTACAAAGACGTGCTTATCCAACTTTGGTTATAAACATTTTACTTATGCATAGCATACCAAAATTTAAGAAAAGACAATTCGGGTTTTATCCCAATCCATAACTTATATGGTGTCATTTCAATGGATCACGATGGTGCTCTTTTCAGTGTAAAAGAGGTAGTCTCTAAAGCTTCAATCCTTAAAACACAATGGCAGTTTTATAAATGACACCCTTGATCTTACCATGTCAAACATGGTTTGATTTAATCTCTCAAATATGACATACTCCTATGGTTTACCGAAAAACACAAATCATGGAACAATTCCTCAAATCTTAAGTGTTTTGCTAAACATGTAACTCAAATATCTTCCTTTATGATCAAATCATAAAATCTTTTAATTTCTTGTTACAATGATTTTTCACGTCATCTTGAAAGTCTTTGAACAATTTTCAAATGTTTCATACTTCTTCCTTATTAAGTAAATATATAGGTATATTCACTCAAATTTCTGGAGAAAGCATATGAAGCAAAAAGATCCATCGCATATGGCTACATATAATGGACTATATACATCAATATGTATAATATCCAATAAGTTAGTCATCCGTTCCTCTTTTTCCTATTGACGGAGTTTCAATTATTTCGAGGAAAGTCTCACAAGCCTCAATTGATCAATATCAAAGACTCCAAAAATCCATCAACATGGAGTTTCTTCATGTTTTCTTTCCAATATAATTTAAACAACGATGTCACTTCATAACTGATCTTTCAATCATTTGTCTTGCGACATTTTAGCAATAGTGTTTATGGATGTGATTTCTCCTACTAGACTTGTAAAAGTTCATCCATCCTTTATGGAATACGGTAATTATTTGAACAACCATTGTTCTCATAATATCAAAACAAAATAACAATTATTAAAACAAATCTTGAAGGCTAGGTTTGACGACAACGAAAAACACAATAACACTTTATTTGTTTTCGATGAACATCATCACTTATTCTCTTGCTAGTTACTTAGGCCATTGCAGTTCATGAATTGCGTTGTCCTGTATGAAACTTCATACCAACCAATTCGGTATCCAATACTGGTATCCAATACCTAAGAACCACATTGTTTAACAAGCAAGGAATACAACCATAACATGTATATCTTCTATATACCTTAGTTGGACATCTCCAACCTTTTATTTTCTCCCAAATATTTTATAGATTCTCTTTCAACAATTCCTTTTCTTTTAAAAGAATCTATCAACATCAATAGTGGTGTCATTCACATGACACATAGTACAAAGTGTATATAGTCAAATACTAATACCTTTGGACTTGCACTTTCAAGTGGATCACCATCATTAAATGTTTGGTATTCTTTCAAAAAATCCATTCTTTAGTAATCTTTTAGTGTTGTAAACATTTTACTTACATCTTCTATTCATCCTTATCATGACAACTTTCATGATCAAGCTACTATAGCCTATAAGGAAGAATGACGAGTATAATTTTAGTTCTGAAAACCTTTTGAGAGATTCGGATGCCTAGCATCTCCATCCTTCACAAATTCTCATACAATATGAGAACATGTATTTTGCTAAATTATACTCAATCATAATGCAACCAAAAACATTGTTTTAGATATCACAATATCTTCCACACAAGATGGTTTCTGAAATAATTATTTTAGCTCCTAGATAACCTCGATATTAAAACAACTTTTGAATATCAAGAATCATGGAGGCAAGCATGATAATTAAGATACTAACATTGGAATTATTACTCTTCATTTAATACTAATTATTAAACTTCATGGAGTAAATAGAGTTTGCTGAAAGTTTGCAATAGGACTTCTAATATTTAAATTGACATTCAAAACAATACGATACCGGTTCATAAAGTAAAAATCCATAATTATATAGTTCTATTATCTCAATTAAAACTAAGCATAAGGTAGTAAACATATGCCAATGTCTACAAAAAAATATGCAAATTCACTTCGATTTTTTTTATGACAAATTGAGGTCGACTAATCCAAATTAGAAATGAACTCCCACTCAAAAATGGCATCCCTCGTGCATTTTTGGTGATTACATGAACCAAATCCACTACACCAAGTCCGATCATCACGTGAGTCAGTGTAGCTTCAATAGAGAGCATCAATATGGGCATCACATCAACTATATGACTCATGCTTAACCTTTCGGTCCGTGTTCCAAGGACATGTCTGTACATGCTAGGCTCGCCAAGTAAGAACCTTAGTATTCACGTGTGTAAAACTGTCTTACACCCGTTATATGAAAGCATAGAGTCGAGTACACCCGATCATCACGTGATGTCTCAAAACACGATCCACAGAACGGTGCATACTTAAGGAAGAACATATTTTATCTTGATATCTAAATGAGGGATCATCTTACAATGCTACAAAAAACGCCAAACTAGCAGTATAAGATGCTAACATCTAATGTGTAAAGTGAGATGATATGGTCCATGCATTTGATCTCTATCATTTGCATCGTGGTATGATCTATCATTCCTTTGTGTGTAAGTCCAAGGTCTATGGAACTTACACGTTGAGTGTGTTGTAAGAGTATCTATCATACATCTACTTACAACATTAACATATCATGACACTAGCCTAGCAACGATCTAAACTAGAGGCCTCTAATTTATCAATTGCAAGTTTTACGTGGCTTAGGGCTTTCGAAGATAGAACCGGTCTACGAACATGAACCACAACGAGGATAACCAAGTTATTAGCAACTCGTTGTAAACTAGATATTGACTATAGTAGGAGAGACAGACACCCGCCAGCCACTTATGCAAAACAAGTTGCATGTCAGTCATGGAACCGGTCTCATGTACGATGACATGTAAGGTTGGTCCGGGCCGCTTCATCCCACTATGCCACCAATATCCAAAATACATAGAAGATGCAATAACATGACCATCATCGCCCACATATAAACATATGTGTACTACCCGTGCAAAGAACCTACGCATAGATCAGGCTCTGATACCACTGTTGGGTTCGCAGCATAGAAAACAAAAAAATTCCTACGATGGGAACTATACGCCAAGATCTATCTACTAGATAAAAGCAACGAGTGGATATACATCCATAGAGAACTTACCCTCAAAGACAACAAATCTTTGTTAATGAGTTGGAACTCGTGGATGATGTAGTCGTACACTTGCCGATCTCAAGATCGTGACGAAGTCCAGCAGGTCCGGCTCTAGCACGTCCATCAGATCCAACTCCAGCAAGTTTAGCACCACCAAGTCCAGCACCACAAAGCAGCGCTGCATCCGTGATCGCACACACGTCCGGTACCCCAACAACCTCCGTCCTTTCCAGATAAAGCCACCGGGAACATGTATCTCGCTAATCCTAGACCATGGGTATTAACTAGAGGGGGAGAGAGATCCTTCACGAGGAGGTGTTTTGGAAGAAGGAGTGAGAGGGGGGCCTTTTATAGGTGGAGGGGAGGGTTTCCCTTCACCTCCCCCATTCATGTGGTGGTAACCCCCTCCACATTAAAATGCCCCTTCACATTATCTTTTAAAGTCTCCACTCCAAATGCATTAAATTTCTCCAAATTTAATGCTCTATCATTTAATAAAACTCTTTTATTAATTTTATTCAGAATTTTGTTAATTACTTTAATTAACAAACATTCACATAAAACCCCCTGCAACATTTCAATATTACATGTAGAACCAATTTCAGCAATTTCACCCGAAACAGTTTTGGTGTCTATTGAAATAATTGCAGCGGTTTTGTATATATTTATCTGAAACATATTTGCTCCAAATGGTGTCGGTATCCCTTAAGTGTGTCACCCTACGGTTCGCGACTAATGTAGACATGATCGAGACCCCTCTCCGATCAATAATCAGCAGCGGGACCTGGAGATCCGTACTGACTCCCACATATTCAACGATGACTCTTGTGATCGTGTGAACCTTTAACGTCGTAACTAAATCCCTTTGTCTCGCAATATATTACATGTCCGAGATTCGATCATTGGCATCCAAATACCTAGTTTGATCTTGTTACCGACATGCACTCTTTTCTCGTTCCCGTGATATAACATTCTAGTGATCGCATCACTTGCTTGCAAGCTATTTCAATGTGATATCACCGAGAGGGCCCAGAGTATATCTATCCATCATCAGGATGGACAAATCCCACTCTTGATCCATGAGCCTCAACATAACACCTTTGTAGCACTGAACCCACCTTTATAGTCACCCTGTTATGGTGTGACGTTTGATGTTATCAAGATACTCTTCTGGTGTTAGCAATTAACATGATCTCAGGGTCTAATGACTAAGGTTACTTCGTATGATGTTATAGCAATATAAACATAATGACTCTGATCATAATGCTATAATTCGGATGAATGTTCATCACATCATTCCACCAATGTTGTGACCGCGTTATTAACAACATCCAATGTCCATGATCAGGAAACCTTGATCATCTTGTTAATCAACAAGCTAGTTTATATGAGAGGCAGTACTAGGAACTTTGTATTTTGTTTATTAAACACACATGTATTAACGTTTCCAATTAATACAATTATAGCATGCAAAATAAACATTTATCATAAACATGGAATAAGATAATAACCACTTTATTATTGCCTCTTGGGCATATTCCCTTCAATTCTTAGGCTCCATAGTACTACCAGGAGTTCATCAATCAAGGATCCAGCTGATCGCTGCATTGGATTAATGAGCCGAGGGTTTATCCTGGACAATACTAGTCCATTTGATCTTTCGACTTACCCATTTAACTCGGGATGCACGACTGATGCTATATCGAGTCTTATCCTCTTATCCATGCAAAATCGAGCAAATGCACCTTTGGCAAAATTTGTGCCATTATCTGTTATGATGCTATTAGGATAGACGTATCTCAAGATTATATCTTTCAGGAATGATACGGCCGTGGGACCATCACATTTTCTTATTGGTTTGACTTCAATCCATTTGGTGAACTTATCAACCATGACTAGGATATGAGTCATATTGCCACGTGCCGGCTTAAAAGGCCCCACCATATCCAAACACCACACTACAAATGGCCAAGTGATAGGTATGGTTTTGAGTGTAGAGGCCGTCATATGAATCTTACTCGAATACCTTTGACACCCATTGCACTTTCTCACTAAGTCTTCAACTTCTTGTAGGGCACATGGCCAATAAAATCTGTGTCATAATGATTTTACAGCTAGAGCGTTTGATGAGGCATGATGCCCACATTCGCCCTGATGGATATCCTGAAGGATTTCCTTCCCTTCTTTCGGATCAACACATCGCTGAAGAACATTAGTCACACTTCTTTTATATAACTCACCATTGATTATGATGTAGGCTTTCTCCCTTCTCTGCACTTGTCTAACTAAGACCTCATTAGTTGGCAAATTTCCATCTTTGAGGAAAGACAAAATCGACTGTGCCCAAGATGGCACATCACAAACCGGGAAAACCACCTCATTGATCTGTATTGGTTCTGGTGATATAACTTCCACCGGGATATGCTGCATGGTCCCCGGGTTTGCCGAAGCAGTCCCTGGGTTACTCGAATCATTCCTCGTATAAATCTCCATGGGGACAACCACTAACTCAGGATTAACTGGGATAAAGATTGACTCGGATTCAGGTGATGGTTTAATAGATGGTTTCCTCGGATGCTCCAGAGCTATTCCGGGCTGGATTGACTGCTGGGATGAACCTAGTTTGGATAACATGTCAGATGCTTCATTGTCTGCATGGGGTATATGATGGAATTCACATCCTTCAGAGTACCCACTAATTTTCTAAACATGAAACCTATACAAGGCCATGTTAGCTTCTAATTCATCCCAATGACCCAAAACTTGTTGCACTATTAAATCTGAATCACCAAAACACTAAATTCGGCTAATACCAAATTATTTTGCTATCTTGAGCCCATGCACAAATGACTCATACTCGGCCACATTGTTTGATGCTATGAAATGTATCTGTAACACATATATCAACTGATCCTTTTTAGGTGAGGTGAGGACTATCCCGGCTCCTAACCCGGTTTTCATTTTGTATCCATCGAAGTGCATTCTCCAATAGTTCGGATCAGGTAATGGCGGTGTGTACTGCATTTTAGCCCAATCAACAAAAAAGTCAGCCAGTTCCTGAGACGTGATGGCATATCTTTTGTCGTACTGTGGTGCATATGGTGCTAAATCAATAGCCCACTTGGCAACCTAACCACTTGCCTCTTTCTTACCCATGATCTCTGAGATAGGAGCTTCACATATCACTCGGATTGGATGCTCCTCAAAGTAATGCTTGAGTTGTTTTAGCCGCCATATAGACGCGATATGTCATTTTTTGATAATGTGGGTAATTTTGCTTACACACCGAGAGTACCACACTTAGGTAATATACTAGCCTCTACACTGACTTACCTTCCTCGTCACACACCATCACTATCACAACACTTATGACACGGTTCATTGTTGCTTTTTAGAGCAACATCAGCTCTTTGGATAGTTGTGAAGCTAACACAGGTGCAGAGGCTAACATTTTTTTTAAGTTCATGAAATGCAAAATCGGCTTGGAGTGTCTAAATAAATTTATTCGACTTTTTTCATCAGTTGATACAGAGGCAGTGACTTTTCCCCTACCCGACTACCGAAGTGACTTAATGATGACAAGAACTAGTGAACTTTTGTACATCGTTAAGACACTTCGGTAGTTTCATTAGCTCACTGGCACCAATTTTAGTCAGGTTAGCCTCGATACCTCGGCTTGACACAAGGAAACAGAGTAATTTTCCGGCTAGGACCCCGAAGGTACATTTTTCTAGGTTTAATTTCATTCGGAACCTTCTCAAGTTCTTGAATATTTCACTACAAGAAAAGTTGGCTTTTACAACGGACGATTTTCGTGGTTGAAGGCCCATTTTTCGTGGCTAAAAACTCTTCTACGATGGATGCCCATCGTGGTAAAAGCCCCGTCACAAAAGAATCTACCACGGTTTTTTTCCTGACCATGGTGGATCGCACCTTTCGGCCACGAAAAGGAGTTCCGTCGTAGATATGTTCGCCAGCCGCGTTGACTGCAGACGTCATGCAAAATGCCACATGGCAAACACCGTTAACGCCTAGTTAACGGCCACAGAAAACGTGGAAGAAGCCAGGCCCAGCCAAGGCCTGCTAATAATTAAGTGGGCCGGCCCATAAGGGGAGCCCAATAATATTATGGCCCGTTACTATTTTGTACTACACTGTTTGAAATGGGCCCACTAGTGCAGACATCCGCGGCCTGTTAACTTTCACGCCCGACACTGTTTCAGCCTATAGAAGGCCCACCTTGGTCCAATACTGTGCGGCCCATTTTCAGCATCGGCCAAGTCTGTCCATTACTGTTAAGGCCTTCTGTCGGCCTATCATTTTTCTCGCACCCATAGTGGGCCGTTACTTCCATCTATAGTTATGGCCTTTACTGTTCTGGACATTCACTGTTCCGTCCTTCTACTATTCAGTCCCATAAACAGGCTGAAGATTCTGGCCTACTAAAGTTCTGGCCTTGTTACTATTTTTGGTCTATTACTATTCTGGCCTTTCACTATTCCGTCCTTTCACTGTTGTGGCCTTTCACTATTGCGGCCTTTCACTGTTCCGGCCTTTCACTATTCTGGCCTTTCACTGTTTCGGGCTTTTACTATTCCAGCCTTTACTCGGTGTAGGCCCAACACTGTTGATTGGTGGCCCATCAAGGACCGATAAAAAATTGTGGGCCTTCTACTGTTTAAGCCTATCTAACTTAGATCCATTGCCAGGACATAAACATGGATAAACAAAGAACACAAGTTCTCTAAAATGCTACACAAATTCTGGAACTATGGAAAAAACTTATAACTAGAAATTAGTAAATTATTATAGTCCTGAAAAATTCCATAGCTCGTAAAGCATCATCGATGTACAACACAGCTGATAAACAATATAATCTCAGTTTCAAAAATGTTCCTTTTAGGGAGCTCTTGCCGCCTCACATGTAACAACGGGATTACCACGAGACTTGTTGAGGATATTATTAAGTAGATTCTCCGTCAAAGCTTGCCTGTTTTTTTAACTCAGATAACTCCTTCCTTTCTATGGAGACTACTGCATCTGTTCTGTTGGCTTCCTGTCCAACTACATCAAGTGCATCTTGGAGTGCAGCACCAAAAACTCTTTCTACTGGAATGTATGGAGTAGTCAAGATTGTGTACCTACATGAGCAATACACACTGTCATTGCTACTCTGTCCAAAGAGATCTACACTTGAGGTAGATGTTTTCTATTCTGCCTTCATATTTATATTTGCAACCTAAAACATTCTGTCCCATATTTGCAACCTAAAACATTCTGTCCAAAGAGACCTATATTTTTTGTCCTGTCCAACTACATCAAGTGCGCCACAGAATGTACCATAGAATTCTGTGGCGCATATAGTTATATGCGCCACAGAATTCTATGGTACATTCTGTGGCGCATATAGCCAGGCGACGCAGTTCTGGAGGCAGTATGGGCTGACCAGCTTCGTGCACTCTGGTCAAGCCATCCTCGCGGGGTGGTACAACGTCGTCCCGGTAACAGATCGGAGCGGGCTGGCTCGCAGCCTTGTCCTTGTTCCTGTTCGGCCTCTTCCTCACCCTCTTCCTCTTCGCATCAGCAACCTCCACTAGTGATGCTAACCCTTCACCGGCCGTCCTGTGGAGTGTGTCAGGGCTGAAAATGATTCCGGCCGATGGAGGTTGTGTCTCGTTGGCCGGAGGTGTCTCCTGAGAAAACCCACGGAAGACCAGGCGCTTCTTGGGATGGCTAGCTTGATCGCGGAAAGAAGGTTCTTCAACGAGAGGAGGCATGAACGGTCCTTTGCTGGCGCCGGTGTTGACGAAGGCATTGACGTCGACTGGTGCATCATCATCATCCACCTCGATGTTGGCATCGAAGGCCACCATGTCCATGTCATCCTGGGGTGGTGGCGATGGCTGTTGCGGTGCCACGGCCTTGCCTTTAGGCGGGGGCGATGGCGGTCGAGGAGCAACCACGCCCTTGGCTGCTTGTGGCGCCGGTGCAGACGCTCCCAAGAGTCTCTAGTGACGGCTTGTGGTGGCGTCCACGACGACCGGTGCAGCAGGAGGCTTCGTCCTTGGCGGCCAGACGACCGAGGTGGCACCGGTGGAGCGAGACCCAATACGAATCTGGGTCTTTGGCCAAATCATGGGATAGCCATGGCAACCTTCCAGGGTCAGGTGCTCGTCGGCTCCCAGAGGTTGCATGGGAGGGTCCATGTCTTCGCACCCCCCAACACTCGACCCAACTCGACGCGCATCACGACATCGTCCACGGGCTTGCAGTGCATCGTGCAGTTCGCTGGTTGTATTAGCTTGCCCGTGGCAACATCCTTCAACTCGCTGCCGGGCACCTTGTGCAGGAGCACGCACGGAGTGTCCTGAGGCATACAGATATGCATCATGAGATGGCAGCCAATCAAAGGCATTAAGTAGAGCACGCTGACTAACTACTTATTTTACCTTGGTGAGGGCGTCGAGCTCGGCTAATGTCGAGACACGGGCGGCCAGTGGCTGATCCTTCTTATTCTCCGTCTCGGGTGCATTAGGAAGCACCGCCGCCGCCGGATGCTGCGCCTTGGTAGTCTCGGCAGGAGGGGGCAGCTCCGGCGCATCCAACTCCATCGGCTGCGCTGCGGGGATGGAGGGCTGCGGGGTAACCATGTCTGGCGACACTTCGTGGCTCGAGGTGCTGCCACCGACGCTGGGCACTTGTATCGGCCCCACCTGACCATCCGCATTCCATTTTGCTATCCCCTCCATCAGCCGAGGGGGTAGCATCTCGAGGATCTTCTGCTGCACTATCGCGTTCACCTCGTCCTGGTCCACCTTACTGGCCTCTAGATGCACGATCTTCCGCTTCAGCTCTTCCTTCTCGGCTTGATCCTGAGACGCCGACTGGGTCTGCCTCTCCTTTCTCTTCTTGGCTTCCTCGCTATAGTACTCGCGGAACTTTGTGCTTGTACCAAAGCCAGAGATACGGCCAAATGAGGTGGGCAGCTCGGACTGTGTCCTCCCCTTGAAGGCGTTGGTCGCCTTGTTGAAAATCGTGTCCCACGGCTCCGTCGAGCCCCGGGACGACGAGTCCGGCGCCTCGTGTGTAGCATTGATTTCAGCGTCCTGCAGATAAGGAAAGGTGAACCCATTTAGGGACTTGCCTTCATTATTCAAAATGAAAGAAAATGGACCGTGGGTAAATTCCTTACCAGCTTACTCTCAAACTTCCTCAGATTGTCATCATCGATGAGGAATTCCTTGGAATCCTTGTCCAGATAGTAGCAGGCCCGGACAAAGTTCCGGGTCTGCTCATCCGTGATTTTTAAAAACGGGTTTTCTTTCCCGAGACGCTCAACCTCGGCGTCCTCCCTTGCCCATATGGCCTTCTTTCCCCTGTAACCGCCGCTTCCACATCGGTGGTTACCTATGTTCTGTTCCCGCATTTCCTGACCCCACTCCGTCCATGCCTTCTCTTTGTCAGTCTCCATCTCTGCCTTGAATATCTTGAACTCGTCTTCGTCGATCATGGGCTCACCCTTGATCTTCTCCTAGCTTTCCTTTTTCGCGATCTTGTTCTTCACCCGGGTTCTCCAGCTGCTCAAGGCATTGGCCATCTTCGTGATGGCTAACCTGTTCACCTTATTGGATTTTTCCAGTTTGTCGGTGTACGGTGCTAGGAACTTGTACCGTCGGTGAAGCTTCTTAAGGCAGTTTACCACCAACCACTCATTCGCTTCACTTCTCAGGTGCTTCGTGTTGATCGACATGCTTTCCCGAATGATGCACCCGAGTTGCATGCCGTACCCGGCGGCAACATCCGGAGGCTCCAACGGAAGGCCACTTTCTGAGACCAGAGTGATCTCGTCGGTGGTGTCGGAGAGCTTTTGCGGCTTCCGATCCTTCCTCGGCTTCTTATTCTTCTTAACGGACGGGTTGCTGCTACCGCCATCCGTGCGGTCCCCGCCTTCGGTCGTGTGGCCTCCACCATCGGAGGTGGTCGCATCCTCCTCCTCGGCTTCATCTATTCGGTAGTCCTCGTCCCCCTCTTGCTCATCATCCCCATCGTGGCCCGCAGTAGCTGCCACATCCTCATGCTGAGACTCCGCCGCCTCGAGCTGCGCCGCCGCCTCCCAGGAAGTGAGGTTCACCGCTTTGGCTTGGTCTTCGACGCTCATGGCGGCCTAAGAAGTGTCGGCCCCATCGGCGGCCGACATGTTTGCACACTTCTAAACAAATTAAAATAAGGAAGTTAGTATTAATTATTGTTGACAATATTTAAAATGAGCTGTCCATTTCTCCCGAAGTGTCAATTCACTTCCACTTCGGTCGAGAAATGGGGCTCATATGTCAAAAAATTACTAAGTGTCGACCGAAAAATTCGGCATGACCTTCGCTAATTTTTTGACATATGAGCCCCATTTCTCGACCAAAATGGATCGAAATCAACATTTCAGGAGAAATGGGCAGCTTGGGTGATTTCCCTGCAAACATTTCACATACAAAAATGCACAAATTGTGCTCCACAGCCACATATGGTGCTCCAACACCATATAATCCAACAGGGTACATAGATTTCTGTCATCGTATATATACACACTGTAATTTTTTTAGTTTTCAATTTTTCGGGGTTTATTACAGAGAGGATGGTATGGTACGTAATAATGGAATTGTAGACATACATGATACACACTGCAAGGAAATTCACTGCACGGAACACATGGATTATTCACTGCAAGGAAATTCACTTCAAATTCACTTCAAAGTTAACGACATATTTTTTTCTTTTTTGGTGCAACTAAGTAGTACTACTACACCTGATCGGCCAGAGCATATATGGTGGTACTGGATGATGATATACTATGATGTCAAGAACCAAAGACCCACAAAAACAAAGCCCAGGATAGTACTAGAAGATTATTTCAGACAACGATCTGCTAAAATGAAAAAAATAACTCAGTTGGAAAGTAAGCAGCATACATCTTTCGATAAAATACAGAAACATCAATTGAAAACTCATGAAAGAACAATTTATAAAAATGAGATCAAGATGGATCATCCTCGGCCAAATATTATAAACACCTCAAGACCCATGTGTTATCCTAGTAAAAATTGACTATTTTCAGGGAGAGCATGAAAAGGTTGTTTGCATTGCTGGTACAGTTTAACAAAAACAAATCAATCAAGATGAGAAACTGACTTTTGGTTTGCAAATCAACTGATTTTGGCCACTCATTTCGATTTTTTCTAGTGCGCTACTGCTCAAGAACATGACCTAATGGTTTTCTTCTTCCCTTCGCATCTACCAATTGAAAAGAGACTAAAATGACATTATGTGCAGCAGCAACATGGGAATAGCTTGGCACAGGCTATTAAGAACTAACCTAGTGTCATGTTCTGATTAAGACCACCACCAACTATTAAGACCACTACCAACTATTAAGAACTAACCTAGTGTCATCAGTTTCATGTCTAGTATTGGTGAAGAAATTCACTGTATAAAGCTAGATCACAGTAAGTTTGAGAAGAAAAGGAGACTTAATAGCTAGATCACAGTAATAATAGCTTGGCACAATATGAATTCTCATGCAAAAAATAGCTAGATCACAGTAAGTTTCATCATCTATGCACGCAATCAGAGGGGGTCACCTGCAGGGTGGTGGTGGTGGTGGTCCTGGACGCCGGAGAGGGCCTCCTCCTCCTGGTGTTCTGCGGGGTGGTGGTGGCGGTGGTGGTGGCGGTGGTCCTGGACGCCGGAGCGGCCCTCCTCCTCCTGGTGCTCTGCGGGGTGGTGGTGGCGGTGGTCCTAGACGCTGGAGCGGGCCTCCTCCTCATGGTGCTCTGCGGGGTGGTGGTGGCGGTGGTCCTGGACGCCGGAGCGGGCTTCCTGCTCCTAGTGCTCTGCGGGGTGGTGGTGGCGGTGGTCTTGGACGCTGGAGCGGGCCGGCCTCCTCCTCCTCGTGCTCTGCGAGGCCATGGCGAGGCAATGAGGGTGCGGCGCGGCGGGGCGGGCGAGAGCGGGGGAAAAAGGGGCTAGGGTTCTGTGGGATTGACTCGATTTGGGGCAATGAGATTGAAAACCCTAAGTCAAAGAATTATGTGGCGCATCTGTACAGATATGCGCCACAGAATTGTTGGAGATGGTATATAAAAGGCGCGTTGCGCTGTTGTTTGACAGAAACACTTGCTTACCACACTGGTTCAGCGCTTGCTCCTTTGTTCTGAACCTGGGGTGGCCAGGTTCGATTGGTGGCTGCCACATCTTTTTTTTGACTTTTTAAAAAATATTTTCAGGATGGTAATAATATATTAAAAGCAAGAACTAATATATTTTCCTATTAAAAACAAGAATTAATATATTTGCCTCGATATTATATTATATATATGCTCGTGTCACACCCACATCAATATCCGCATACATTAGTTTGTCAAAGTACTACATATATGCAGGCGCGCGAGCACACATGTGCATTAATTAGTACAAAAAAAGGTGTCAAAAACCGCTAAGTCGGCTCCGAGGTAGCTAGTGTCTTTTCACAACAACTTTCTTGCCCTTCTTCTTCCCGATAGAATACTTTAGGCCGGCCACCTTGAGATTTCTTCTCGTGTACGGGCAACCTTTAGCCGGTAGGGTAGTCTTCCTTCGTACTTTAGCATAAGTAGTTGGCTTGTCGAAGTACTTGTCGAATTCCTCTTCGATCTTGGGATCGCCGTTCTTGTCGATGTCTTGCTTGTTGGCGGGTCCTTCCATTCTGATGATGCTCCTCTTGCCCCTCCTCACGACAACACGGCTTGGCTTTGCCAGGTCGGTAATGAAGAAGCATTTGTCAACTTGGCTAGCGAGCACCCATGGCTCATTTTTCGTGGAGGTGTTCTTTGATTTGGCATCGGGTATAACCATGGTGGTGAAAAACCGGCCATCTTTTTCGACGCTCTTGGCCCATCTGACACGAAACATCCGCACCGTCACTCCGCAGTAGTCGAGTTCCCATATCTCCTCAATCCTTCCGTAGAATCTTTCCTTGACATCAGTCCTGTCATCAGCGTATAATAGCATAGTTACTCCTGAGTTTTGGTATTCGCTATTCTTGTCCTTCTCCTCGGTGTAGAATCTGTAGCCGTTGATGTGGTACGTCTGATAGGTCCTAACGTTGCACCCGAGGCCCTGTGAGAGTGAGAATATGAGTTTCTGATCTTCAGTATAAGGCGTCGGCATGGGACTTTCCAGTAGCCTTTTCTTGAACCACCCCTGAAGCTGGCGTTGTGCTCTCTAGTTACGTTTCCCTTCTTCCTCGGCTTGCCCATGTTGGCGAGCTTTTGCTCGATTAAGGTTTTGTGCTCATCCACCTAGGGGCCGACCAACTGTATGTGTTGTAGCGCGACTCGGTTTGCCCTATCAAAGTTGGCATGTTCGAGTTCGATGCCGACGTGGAGTGCGCGGTAGCCCTCGCGGTGACCAAATCCAGCGAGCCTCCCGAGGTGCTTCCTGGTGGGCAGACCGACATCCTGGTTCTCGGTGCTTAGGTAGTTCTGGTAGAAGGAGATGCACTCGTAGGTTAGAAAGCCCTTGGCTATGCTTCCATCCGGACGGGACCTATTGCGAACGAATCCTTTGATGACACCATTGAGCCTTTCGAACGACATCATGTTGTGCAGGAACGCCGGCCCGAGATGGATGATGTCATCCACGACATGGACAAGAAGATGCACCATGATGTCGAAGAACGCGGGAGGGAAGTAAATCTCGAGCTCACATAGTATCTCGACTATCTCTTCCTGTAGCTTGCCGAGCTGCTTCATGCCGATAGACTTCCTAGATATGACATCGAAGAAGTTGCAGAGGCCAAATAGCGTCTCACGGACGTGCTCGTCCATTATCCCTCAGATCGCAACGGGGAGTATCTGCGTCATCAGCATGGGGAGAGCAGAGATCTATTAAAGCACTTGAGTAGCAAGGTAGATCTACTTGATTACAAAGCTCATGATCACAATATGATCGTGCATAGAGAGAGATGAACACATAGCTACCGGTAGAACCCTTAGCCTCGAGGAAGATCTACTCCCTCATCATCAAGTTATCAGCAACGGCGATGGAGATGGTGGTGGAGATCGATGAGATGGCTCCGGGGGCACTTCCCCGTTCTGGTAGGGTGCCGAAACAGAGACATTCTGTCCCCTGAATCTCCACTTCAGTGGCGGCGGCGCTGTGGAACTTTTCGTGGCTGGAGGCTGGATTCTTTAGGGTTATTGCATCGGGAGGCTTCTTATAGGCAAAGAGACGAGGTCAGTGGCCGGCCAGGGGGCCCAGACCATGCCCTGGCGCGGCCTACGGCTACCCGCGCCAAGGGGGGTGTGGCCGCCCTGTGGCCCCCCTTCGTCTCTCTTTCGGACTCCATGTGTCTTCTGGTAAAATATTGACTTTGGCTTTTGTCCCTTCCAATTCCGAGTATATTCATTTTCTTGCTTTTCTGGACCCAAAAACAGAAGAAAACAGGCAACTGGCACTTGGGCATCTTATTAATAGGTTAGTCCAAGAAAGTGTATAAACATACTCCAAAGTGTGGACAAAACATAAGAAAGTAGATATAAACCAAGCATGGAACATCAAAAATTATAGATACGTTAGCAACGTATCAACATCCCCAAGCTTAACTCCTGCTCGTCCTCAAGTAGGTAAGTGATAAAAAGAAAGAATAATTTTTGAGGTGACATGCACCATCATAAAACTTGATCAAGGTATTTGTAAAACATTGATAGTTGGGATCATAATACTTCAACATAGCATGAAAGATATAGTTCTAACAATAAGACATAGCAACTATGTTGTAACATGAAAAGGCACAAACAAAAGATTCATGAATAACAATGCTTTGAAAGACGTTTGTTTGTTTCACATCAAGGAAACATAATGAGAATGGTATTCAGCGTGTCCCTCATAGTGTAGCAAAACATAAATGCATAGGACACCTTCAAAGTTCATAAGGGTGACTAGATACAAGTAGTTTAAGAACAAGCAATATCAAAGTTATGCATCAATCAACAAGTCTTTGGACAATGCACATTAAACTAAGAATGGCCACTATGCTCTCTCAATAGGTGCATAAAGATAGAAGATGGAGACTCAACATAAAAGTAAAAGAAAGGCCTTCATAGAAGGAAGCATGGATTCAAGTCTCATAAAGAGCTTCAAAAAATTATGGTACTTATTAGCTTTCAGCTCTCATTGCCCCTATCATAAGCATCATTAGGTGATTAAGGTTAAAGTGACACAACTAAGAGGATATGCTCGACAAGTTATAAGTTGAAATCTCATGCCCCTTGCTTACGAGTACCGAACCTCATGCTACTCAACTTCAGTCACAAGTAAGCTCTTGTCATTGTAAGTACATATGTATCATAGAGAACCACCAACGGCGTACCCCTTGCACATGATACAAGAGGTATACCCTAATCAAAATGACAAGGCAAGCAGACAATGAGCGTCTCAGCGATATTTTCATTTGCTATTTGCATATGTTTTTATTGAGGATGCTTCATAGAATGCTCATTATGGTTATGCTGCAAGTTTCCACCATGATTAGGCATGGCTTAGGCAAGCATCCCAGGCGTATCTCTAACACACATACAAACTCCATGATCTTACAAGTTCCACTTTTATTTCACACCGCCGGGATCTATAAGCAAAAGAATCATGATATCAACAGGGTACAATGTACAAGTGCAATGTTGAAAGCATTCCCCATGATACATGGTTCTGCTAACTTCAACTTATAAAGCGCAAGCATATACGCAACAAAGATGGACACAATCATTCAAGTTTTATTAGGGGAAAGAAAATTAAAGTGTGCCATCAAGTTCGTGAGAGCTTTAATCACGAATTTTCACATATCAAGTTTAATTCAGAAGGTAGATAAAAACATGAATATACTTGGAATAGCAAATGCTAATAGGTAGTATGGTGGACTCTTTTGGAATAACTTGGTTTTATTTGGAGTTGGATGCATGAGTGTAACTCACACTTGGTTATGGAGGCTAGCAAAAGACTGGGAGCGACCAACTGAGAGAGCAATAATGGCCATAATCATGCAAAGTGAGAAAGCATCATTAATTTTAAAGCATAAAGTGATATTACAAGTCAAAAACTAAATGATCATAGAGGCTATGGTGACTTGTTATAGTCATAACATGGTGTGAGCATGTGCCTAGTCAACCCAAATAAAGCATGAATGGAGAATACCACAATACTATGCTTTAATATGCTAAAACAACGCATCATTCTTTCAAGGCACATTAAGTAATCTCGATTGTTTATAACATGTCATGCTACAACAATATTTACTAGGCATAAAGTCAAACCAACATCTAGCATGACATGATAAAGTCTAAGTCACAGTCAAAACAAGCTCCCTTTTGTACCACTAAAGCATGAAGCTTTCTAATCTCTTCCAGCACCAAACCAACTTATTTGAAAGAACTCACAAAGATAATAATAAATAAAGATTAGTGATCTTGTCTCACAAATCCAAAAAGAAGAACTAAAAAGTTCGAAGCTGAAAGCACAAGAAAACTAAGGCTAAACCCAGTGCTAGCAAAAGAGAACACTCACAAAACAATAAGAATGAAAACTAGAGTGTGTCTCTCTCAAAAAGAAGGGTTGGGGTCCAACCAACTTATTGCAGAAAACCAAGCAAACTAAGCAAACGAAAAACCAAAAACGAAAACAAAGACGCTCCAAAAACCAAAAATGAAGTGTTTGGAAGAAACCTGAGATTTTTATTGATGAAGAAGGGGATGCCTTGGGCATCCCCAAGCTTTGAAGCTTGTTAACATGGGTATACCCAACATGTACTCGAGCTTGGTATATATACGGTCTAGATACGGCAGAAGCCAATGGCGTTGCCAAGGCCCAATGGAGAATTCGAGTGGCCCATGGACTCTCGATTGCTTGCGAGACAAGAAGAACCTTAAAGATAGAAAGTTTAAAGGGAAAACCCTAATCTATAACCGACTCGACCTGCTACCCGAGACCCAGCCTATCTATATAAAGGCTAGGAGGGGGCGGCGAGAAGGACACACACAACCCTAGTTTCCACAACTCTCGCCAGATTGCATCTGCGCGCCCTTGTAATCTTCGATGCCTCCATTAATTCCAAGAGCAGACAAGTAGGAGTAGGGACCTCTATGAGACCTGAACCTGGGTAAACCTTGCGTCCCTGTGTGCTTGTTTGCTAGCCGACTGATGCCTCCAGCACTCCCTCCTTCTCCAAAACCAAAGCCCATAACAATGGGCACTGACGAGTTAAACCCTCATCAATTGGCGCTGTCTGTGGGAATTGGGAGTGCTAATGTTGCGGCTTATTCGGCCCCATCAACCGCGATCTACAAGTCTGCAACAGCGGAGATTCGCCAACTCTTCGGCGCGTTTGACTTCACCGTCCACACGCCGGCCACTCGCCCGGATTTCAAGTCCGTGGGTGACGGGATCAGCCTGGCAATCGGGAGCCTCCGCTTCCAAGTGGGCCAGTTAGGCACGCTTCGCATGCCTGACCAGGCGACAACGCCATCGATTGCTCCCGGATCGTGGTTCCCTCCACCAATCAGCACCCTCAACGAGCTCAACACCTCGGGAACAGCTAGGAGCACGTATATCGACAGCAGTCGTGGATCCGATCTGGGTGACCTAGCCACCGAAGATGGAGCCTACGACTCCAGATCTGAAAGTTGTGGGAGCAACAGCTTCCCCAACCACTTCATGTGCGCCGTCATCAACGCTGGCGACACCTCCGCCAATCAGGATAACCCTGGCAACGGATCTGGCACCGGGCTGCCAAACGGTGGCATACCCAACGGCGGTCCACCCAATGGCGGCATATGTAACGGCGAACCCACCAACGGTGGCAACGTCATGCCTGTCAACAATGGAGCGGGCGAAGAGCTGCCAACCATTGTGAACGAAAACACTGGAGAGCGCATAGTGATCAGGCTCAACGACAACGAGTGGGCCCACTGTCCAGAAGCCCTACGAGGTAAGCCTCTGCCCTTCGGCTCCCCGCAAGAACTTCTGATGGGTTACCATGGGCTCCTAAAGGAAGAATACAAACGCCAGCTACATACAATCGCGCAACTCGAAGCTCGTAAAAAGGCGGCAGACGAGTCGAGCCTCCGACGAGCTGGGCTCTCCTCCCACGGAGGATCCTCCTCCAAAGGCAACGAGTACGTCGGCAACAAGAGGCGATCTCGACTAGCCCACCTTACTGAGCAAGAGCGCGTAGAAGATGCGAAAGTCCTCGACTTCAGCTCCATGATGGTGGATACACGGGGCAATGTGCTCCCGAAGACGCCGCAAGCTGCGGTAACGGCGGCCACCATGTACCTCCTCAACAACCAGCCGCCAGCTGGAGATCCACAAGTTTCCATGCACCGATCTACGATCGCGGGCTTGGGGCTAATCGAATCTTCCTTCGACGAAGAGCCAACACCTGAGACGAAGAAAGGAAAGGCTCTAGCAAAGCGCTACTCCTCACCCTCGTCTAGCGATGATATCCACGACCTGTCTCGGCATCGCCATTCATGAAGGCACAATCGCAACTTCGACGTGCATGATGACAACACACAACACAAAGTCAACAAGAAGCGCACACGACGTTCTCGTTCGACATGGAGCTCCGCGGCACCAGATGCTTCAGCAGAGCCATCAAGCAGAAGCAAATGCCTAAGGGGTTCAAACTCCCATCGGAGAACCCAAAAATTGACGGTCTGCAGGACCCGAAAATCTGGTTAGAGGACCACATCTCCTGGCGGGAGTCGGAGCATGGCCATGCAATGCCTGCAGCTACATCTGTAGGGGGGCGCTCGCGCATGGCTCAACAACATCCCCCGCGGATCCTTTCGCAGCTGGGAAGAGCTGGTCTACAGCTTCCTCCGTAACTTCAAGGACACTTACAAAAGGCCCGCATCAATCGAAGAATTAAGAGGCTGCCAACAAAGATCTGGTGAGTCGCTGCGCTCGTACATCCAGAGGTGGTCCATCATCAAGAACTCCGTAGAAAAGATCTCGGAGGATCGCGCGATTGACGCATTCAACGGCGGCATTGGCCGCATAGAGCTCAGGGAGGATCTGGGCCGCTGGAAGCCCAAAACAATTACCACCTGATGGAAATTGCGAATCGGTGGGTGGATGGAGAAGACTCGGTGAAAAAACGCGTTCACTCCAACAACGACGCGGGCCTCGAACGCAAATCCGACCGCCAAAGCAAGCGTTTTATGCGCATCTGCGATGACCGCGAACACGTCAACATGGTCACAACCGGCTATGCTGACAAACACGATGACAATGACAACAACGGCTATCACATCGATGGATACCGCGACTCCGGGAAAACCATGCAAGTATGGAAGCGACGCACTCGCAAAGAAGCACCCACAACATCTATCGAGGACAAACTGTCCGGGCCATGGAACTTGCACTTCTAGATCGACAAGTACGACGACAAGAAGAAATCCAGTTACCACCTCAAGGACTGCCGCGAGTTCCTCAAACTCCATGAAGGCCTAGCTAGGATGAATCGTGATGCTGTCAACAGGGGTTATGGAGCCGCCCCAGGCGCTGTAGCACATGGAGCTCCTCGACCACTGCTCGGACCACCACCCGCGGCCGTGCCAGTCCAGCACCATGGAGGAGAGCCGTACCCACGGGCCATAGGCAACATGATGATCCAGAAAGGACGCCCCTCAAATCGAGTGCAGAAGGCCATCACTCGCCAAGTCAACTTGGCGACAAATTCCCCGCCCTCCACCACTAAGTACCTCAGTGGCAGCGACACCTGCATCACCTTTGACAAGCGTGACCATCCGCGCCAAGTCCCTCGTCCACGCCACTGTCCCCTCGTACTCGAGGTGCGGATTGGAGGCTTCGACATGAGTCGCGTCTTGATGGATGGCGGAAGCGGCATTAACCTCATGTTCGCAAGTACATTGCGGGAAATGAGGATCCCTCTGACATGTCTGGAGGTCTCAGACACGACGTTCCATGGCATCGTCCCAGGCAAGGGCATATACCCCTGGGCAAAATCAACCTCGACGTCATCTTTGGCATGTCGAAAAACTTTCGACATGAGCGCATCGACTTCGAAGTCGTCGACTGGCCTTCGCAGTACCACTGCATCCTCAGACGCGTCGCGTTCGTTAGGTTCTTGGCAGTGCCACACTACGCTTACCTGCAGATGAAAATGCTAGGTCCAAATGGTGTCATCACAATCAATGGGAGCTTCAAGAGATCCCACAGCTGCAGTAGGGAATTCAACAGAATCTCCTAGTCCTTCGGCATGCGGGAGGAACTCGTAAGATTGAAGGAGTCGACAGACAACAGTCTGTCTCCCCTCAGCAGGCCAAGCTCACTTGACCTATCATTCGGTCGTCAGTGCACACGAAGAAAGTCCAGGTCCACCCAACGGACCCGACCAAGACGACCCTCATCACCAACAACTTGAGTTCTGCATAGGAACTCGCGCTCGTTGAATTCCTTCGTGAGCACTGGGAAATCTTCGCCTGGTGTCCAGCGGACATGCCAGGGGTTCCCAGGTAATTCGCCGAGCACGCACTCAACGTGAATCTAGACGCAAGGCCAGTCAAGCAGACAATACAGCGACTGTCTGAACCACGAGCAAAAGCAGTCAGAATGGAGATCAACAGACTCCTCAACTCAAACTTCATAAGAGAGATCAAGGAAAGCATTTGGCTCTCTAATACAGTGTTGGTGCCCAAAAAAGACACGGATATCCTGCGGATGTGCATGGACTTCACCTCCCTTAATAAGCACTGCCCCAAGGATCACTTCCCGCTGCCGCGAATCAACCAAATCATCGACTCCACCGCGGGATGTGAGTGCTCTGCTTCCTCGACGCCTACTCAGGCTACAATCAGATTCGAATGAAGGAGGAAGATCAAGAGAAGACGGCGTTTACAACGCCCTTTGGTGTGTTTTACTACAACACCATGCCCTTCGGGCTAAAAACGCAGGAGCTACCTATCAGCAGTGCATTCAGCAGCTGGCTGGGCGAATTGCAGCGCTCAGTTAATTCATCAGTCGAATGGGCGAAAAAGTACCGCCCTTCTACCAACTTCTCTACAAAACTGACACTTCAAGTGGACAGACGAGGCGCAAGAAGCATTCGAAGACCTTAAGCGTCTACTATCCACCTCGCTAGTACTGGTGACTCCACGTGAAAAAGAGCCGTTGTTGCTCTACATCTCTGCCACCAACCAGGTGGTCAGCACAGTGCTTGTAGTGGAACGAGCTGAAGAAAACAAGGTCCATGGGGTACAACACCCAGTCTACTACCTTAGCAAGGTGCTCACACCGACAAAGCTGGCATACGGCGTCTTCATGACGGCCCGACGACTGCGCCACTACTTCCAGGAGGACGCCATCGTGGTAGTCAATGACGCCCCACTTGGACATATCCTCAACAACCCTGATGCCACCGGACGAGTCACGCTTTGGGGAATCGAGCTGTCTCCACGAGACATCACATATGAAAATCGCAAGTCCTCCCTGATTTCCGCGTGCACTGGATGGAGAACCAGCTCCCCGAAAAGCCAGATATGTCCTATCTCTGGACAATGCACTTTGATGGGTCCAAACGAAAGGACAGAGCCGGCACAGGTGTCATACTGACATCTCCTCAGGGGGACAAGCTAAAATACATTCTACGAATGCAGTTCACGACCTCCAACAATGAAGCTGAATACGAGGCCCTACTCCATGGGAGGCGGATGGTGAAAGCCTACGGCGCCAAGAGGCTCATCATCTATGGCGAATCCAAACAGGTGGTGAACCAAACGATGCACCAGTGCGATGCACTGAGCGACAACATGATCGCCTATCGCAACCTCTACGACACACTCGAAGGGGGACTTCGATGACTGTGAGCTATGGCACGTTGGTCGTGAAAGCAACGAAGAGGCGGACACACTCGCCAACATTGGCTCCACCTGCGCCCCCATACCACCTGGAGTATTTCTCGAGCGCATCCGTGAACGCTCCATCAAGCCAAAGACTCTAGAGTAGAAAGCAGGCGCATCCATGGACTCGGGGGCTGCGCCACCCAACGAGCCAATGGCGCTCGACGAACCGGAGCTGGATACATGACTCGAAGGGCCAATGGGCATCATGATGATCGAGCCATCCTAGACACAACCCTACATCACATATCTACTCAGCAAGAATCTGCTAGATGATCCGACTGACGCGCGGCACATCACGCGATGATCCTAGGCATTCGCTGTTATCAATGGCGACCTGTACAAGCGCAGCATCACAGGAGTGCTCCAACGGTCTGTCTCCAATGGAGACGGAAGGGACATCCTCCTCGACATACATGAAGGCACTTGCGGGCATCATGCTGGTAGTCGCGCCCTCATTGCCAAAGCTCTTCGAGCTGGATTCTACTGGTCCACGACCATGCGCGACGCCAAGGACATCGTCCAGCGCTGCGACGCTTGCCAGCGATTCACGGACAAACTACATGCACCTGGCGCGGAACTCCAGCCAATACCATTGGCTTGGCCCTTCACGCAATGGGGACACGACATGGTCGGCAAGCTCCTGAAATCCTCGTGAGGAGGTTATGTATACCTCTTGGTCGCAGTCGACAAGTTCACCAAGTGGACCGAGGCCATGCCGGTGACAAACCAATCAGGAGCCAGTGTCGTCAAGTTCTTCGAGTCCATTATCTACTGCTTCGGGGTGCCACACAGCATCATCACGGACAACGGGACGAACTTCACGTCCAAGGAGTTCCAGGAATTCCGCGAAAACCTCGGAATCAACATAACCTACGCCTTGGTGGCTCACCCGCAGACCAACGGTCAAGTCGAAAAGGCCAACGGCCTCGTTGGTGGCGGAATCAAGAAACGACTCCTCTGGCCACTCGAACATGCTGGCCAGATCAGCTGCAGTTCGTACTCTGGAGCTTGGGCACAACTCCAAAGAGCGCCACGGGATACACCTCATTTTTCATGGTGCACGGTGCTGAAGCGGTGCTACCCGCAGAACTACGCTACGAAGCCCCATGGGTGGTCGCCTACAACAAGCAGGAGTCCACTCTCGCACTCGAAAACTCCATTGACCTCCTCGACGAGGCACGAGAAATCACAGCGGAGAGATCAACGATCTACCAGCAAAATCTCCGCAACTACCACAGCAGAATGCTACACCCCAGGTCCTTCGTCGAAGGAGACCTAGTCCTGCGACTGAAGCAACAAGGGCATCTCAAGCTCGAGTCCCCTTAGGAAGGACCTTACGTGATTACAGAAGTAATCCTAGGTGGCGCCTGTCGCCTCAAAGATTTTGAGACAGGAGTCGCATACTCCAAACCCTAGAACGTCGCGCAGCTGCGTCGCTTCTGCCCTTAGTCGTTTTTTTACATTTACAAATAAGGCTATTAAGCCAGGCTACTTAGCCACACATTGTACCTCGTACTGTTCTGCGCATAAATAAAGCTAAGTGCCCCAGAACTCTGTGTTTTCCATTATTTTTTTCGCAATCTTATTACTCGGGGGCTGCGCACCCTTTACACACCTGTTCTACGAACTCATCGCGATATCCTAAGTAGCTGACGCACTAATCGAACCCTTGAAAAACACCAACCCAGCTGCAACACACCTGACATGTTGGCAAGGTGCTGAGATAAAACACACGTCAGGCTAACGAAACAGAATCGCGAAGTGCAACGCACTCGAAAAATATATAGCTAACAAGCTTGTCACATATCAATAAGTAATAATTACATCCAACATATTCATATAAACTTTACAATACTTGAACAATTATGTGCAGGATACAAGTTGTACTACTGCTGCAATAGGAGAACGTTCGTTTGCTCCTCAAAGAAATCGACAATATGTTCCGCTGAGCGATCCACTGCTTGGTAATGCGGAACCATGTCCCAGGTCATACCCTCTGGCGGTGGTGGAAGCCCAACGACAATAGCCGCAACATCTACATCCCTCCTATGCAGTCGCACCAACGACAATGCAGCCTTAGCACCTGCTATTAATTGTTGTCGTACGCACTTGTGACCTACACTCAGATCCTGGAATTCTGCTAGAAGAGCCAACATGCTTGAAGGGACGACGTCCAGTGGAAAGATCGTCTGATAGATATGCCTAAGGCATGATTGTGCATTCTTCAAAAAGTGTAGTACTCGAGAAGAGCGATCCTGCAGAGTCGCCAAGGCAACTGCACGATCGTGATCAACCCAAAAGTACCCACTCGCCTGTAGCTGTTCCTAAGTCAAGCCATTCAACCGAATAGCAATTCAATCCTTCTCATCCTGCGGATGACGAGCACCGACAACTACACCAATCAAAAAGGGCACAATATGAATACAAGGCATCGTCGCGGCTAACTAAAAGAAAATATAAGAGGGAAGAAAGCTAACAGTTGAACTACTCACTCAGCTGCGCCACCTCCTCCAAGAGATATTGCTCGCGGGCGGTAGCCTTCTCCGCCTTCGACTTCCATTCATCCGTGCTACCGCGAAGGATGGGCAACTCACGCTCCAGTTGCTTAATGTGATCGCGTAGTCACGAAAGCAAGGATAACTCATCCACCTTAGAGCGTGGCTACGCCAAGGTTTCACTGGTGGGTAGAGGATCACGAGGATCACTCGACGTACCCTATCACAAATCAAGCAAGAGAGAATAAGGGACCAAGCAATACATGGATAAAAGGCTCGAATGTATTCAAGCACGACAAAAGAATCAACAGAGACACTTCGACAAAAGCATGTTTTCAATAAAGAAAGTCAAACTACAACATATACAAGATAGCTACCAAGAAGCAACCTTCTTCTTCGACTTGGACTTTGACTTCAGGGGCCTCATCGAGTCCGTGGCAGTCACAGACGCCACAGACTTTCCGCCAGCCCCTGACGCCACAGCCTTCGCTGCCTTCTTCGCTCGCCGCAGCTCCTCGGAGTATTTGGCAACTGTGCTGATGAGTTGCGGCCTGTACTTACCACAGACAGTTGCAAAAGGAGCAAAGACTACCTGTTGACCATCTTTGCCGATGGGCATCGCCTTGGAGATTGAAGTAGGATCCACCTTCACGCCATGAGCTTGCACTATTGTGAGTGGCATGGTAGTGCCAACCGCCCGCTGAGAATTCCTGAAGTCCGCGGGAATACCTCCAGTGAGGGACTCCACCAAGTCGTCCAGGTTCTCAATAAGCTCAGCCTTGGGCATCAGCTCCTCGCGGATGCGACTGAGCACACCCTTGGCCTTAGTCAACGTCCTCTGAAGGGAAGCACTGCGGTCCTCAACAGCCACGACGACGCCTGCCAAAGCATCATCACGACAAAGTGCCTAGGCATCTAAGCTTAGACCGCTAGCATCTACACAGAGCAAAGAATTAGCACAATGGCAAGATGTCGAAGAAAGAAATAACAAAAATCTAGATGAAAGAAATACCTAAGAGAGACTTCGCAATCGAGAAGAGTTGTTCTTCGAACAACTTTTCCCTCTCAGCAGTGGAGGTGCGAAAATCCTCTTCGCGTTTGCGCGACTCATCCAGTGCAGAGACTGCTTCGTCACGACTCTTCACTGCCACGGCAAGCACCTTTTCGAGAGAAGCAGAATTGCGAAGAAGTTCGTTGTGCTCAGCTGCAAAACACTATGGGCATCATCAATCGAATCTATAAACTTCAGAAGGACAAAGATGAAGCCAATACTAACCTTCGACAATGCATGGCGATTGTCCAGCATAGCATGCTGTCAACCCATCACAAGGACTTTCTCTGCTAAGCGAGCAACTTCCTTCACGATGAGATGCCTCAGAAGAAAACAAAGTATCAGCAGATAGCATGAATTACAAATTCAAATGCACAATAAAAAGAAGCTTACGTGCTCCTCCAGAGACTTCGAAGATGACTACCGCGTAGTCGTCCCGGCAACCATCTGGTGTTCCCCAGCATGCGGGGAACTCAATGAGTTGTGCCCGAAGTGGGCCGCCAATGGAGGGGAAGCAGATCGTTCAGCCACTTCCTTGGCCTTGGAGTCCGCGACTCCTGGTTCCTTCATAAATTGGACGTCGTCAGAAGACGTCGATGCCGCTTGACTATAAAACACATCCAGCAAAAATCACCAGGGAGAACAACTACGAAAGAAACCAAGACAAAGGTTGTAGACCTACCAGTCAAATTCATCAAAGTCAAAGGTTTGCACCTCCGACTCCGACGACTCCTTTGGCAGCCACATCTTCTTACGGGCCAGAGGTGCCACAAAGCGTATAGGAACGGTGGGGATGGGCTCCTCCGCAGCAACGACATGGCCTTCTAGCATCATCGGCGACAAAGCATCCGAGTCCTCACTGCAGGAACGCTTGCGAGTGTCCGGGTCACTGGACTTGGGGGCTCCCTCCTCTTCAATTGGGACGGTCGACTCTGACTCGTCCTCTTGATCCACTTCGCGAGGAATAACCCCTTCAGGACGAGGGGGCAAATTGGAAGACACCTTTGAGTCCTGCATTCAGAAGATACAAGATCATATATCAAAGCATCATAAAGGCAATTGAAAAACAGAAACTACTTCACGGTACAATTCTACCTTAGGAGGAGGGTTAGAGGCGTTGAAAGGAGGCATGACTGGTTCACCCGGGAGATCCTCCATGGTGGTGTATTCGGTCACCAGTCACACCCTCTTATCAACTTCACCCATGGAAATGCCCTCAGCGGACACGCGAGTGGCATCATTAGCACCAGTCTAGCGGAACATAGCATGCACTCTGGCTTGCAGAGGCTGGACACGACGGTGCAACCAGGTGCGAATGAGGTTAGTGCCACCTTCTTCCTTGCCTATGCGGCTTTCGAGGACACAAACGGGCTTGTACAACACCCCTGTTTCCGCGCACTCGCTGGGCATGATGACGTTCTTCCAGGATCTCCTCCTCTTGCAAGTTGCCATGGGGTCGAAGGGCGCAAGTCCGTAGTGTTCTGCGTCGGCCTTCTGGTCGCGGATGTAGAACCACTTGTCCCTCCAACCTTGGACGGATGCGGTGAGGTTGAAGGAAAAGTAGGTGACGGAAGAGTCGACATGGATTCCGCAGCCTCCTACGTCGTAGACTAAAGAGCCAGACGCTGACTGGCGTTTCAACTTAAAAATCCTCTTAAAGAGGCCAAAGCGCGGCTCGATTCCGAGCCAGCACTCGCAAAGCGTAATGAAGCAGGAGATGTGGAGAATAGAATTTGGGGACAGCTGATGTAGCTGGAGCCCGTAGAAGCAAAGGAGGCCCTGAAGAAATGGTGCAGGGGCAGAGAAAGACCTCGGATGATGAATGCAAGGAACATCGCCCGGAAACCAGGTGGAGGGCACGGAATTACCTCCTCGCCGGGCACTCGCGAGTCATCTTCCGTGGACGGAAGAACTCCATCTCGACGATGAAGTTGTAGCTCCGCGGGCCTGATGACGGACGCACGCCAAGCGCCGTTGGTGACGTGGGTGCCCGCACCCTTCTTCTGCCCAGCGTCGGCGGCGCTGGTGCCCACAGTGGCGGAACCGCCCTTCTTCTTGGTGGCGGCAATGGCGGCCGTGGACCTAGCGGCGGCGCCTCCCTTCTTCTTGCCCATCTTTCGATGGCGGTGAGAGTGGAGGAAGTAGCTGGGGAAAGTACGGAGCTGGTCCTGCGCCGCAACGAGAAAGGGCGCAGAGAAGCAGAAAGCGGCAGCAATGGCGATGGAGGCAAAGAACAATGAAAGCAGATGGGAAAATTACCGCAGCTGCGCTGCTACTTAACCTCTTCACAGACACCATCCAACGGCCAGCAGAAACCCTACTACACGCGTGGCGCACATCGCCATCTACACGTGGCGAAGCTGAAGCACGAACCGTCCCTCCACTATTCCGATTACGCGCGAAAATCGAGGAGACGCAGTTAAAACAGAAGATTATGCACGCCCGATCAAATCGAAGTCAGAAAGTGGGACCCACCGCTCGTCACGTCCCGTCAAAACCGCTCGTGTGGGAAACTGAGGTCATCGCATCGTCAACACTGATGTCATCACTATCAGCAACCGAAGATTTTGACTACTTTAGTCCTTGCTCGAGGCTTCGACTCAACTAAGCACTCGGGAGCTACTCCCATAGGGAGCGCCGGTCACGCAACCTACGATTATTTTTATGCAGGTGTACAAGCGTCACTCGAATCTACGATTCGATTACGGTATCTCGGTTTACTCCCATAGGGAGCGCGAGAAGCAAAATTGACTGAAACAAGTAGCAAAAGACGATAGTAGTCATAAAACATTTTTAGTCCCCGCTCGAGTCTACGACTCAACCAGGCACTCGGGGGCTACTCCCATAGGGAGCGCTGGTCACGCACCCTATGATTATTTGTACATCGTACTGTGTGTTGATAACATCCACACTCGAATGCTATGGCGACTACGCCTCATATTTTCCCTACAAAGAGACTACATCTCCTGGGCCACCCAAATCATCTCTGCGATGACAAAAATTCGGATGCCGCGCTTACAGCGTAAAGATAAGACCTGAATAAGGCCTGGCAACGCATCTGCTGCGCACTACCAGAAACATATCCCTGCCTACAGGTACGATGAACTTGCCTTGACGGATGCGTCGAGTGCTCACATTTATACACTGGAATTCGACTCCTGTAAGACCTCCGTGACCTGAGTCGAATTACGCAAGCACTTTTCCGAAATCGAGTCCGGGGACTCGAGTTTGACTAGATTGCGTTGTTTCACCCTAAGGCAGTTAACTGACACCGATACATCGGTTAAATCAGGCACGCATATCAACAATCCCTATGACATAAACAGAACACTCAAAAAATGCTCAGTCATGCACTCGAAAGGCTTCATAAAGTCTCCAGTCGAATCTAAGATTCCATTGGACACTCAGGGGATACTGACATGGGTATACCCTACATGTACTCGAGCTTGGTATATACGGTCCAGATACGGCAGAAGCCCACGGCGTTGCCAAGGCCTAGTGGAGAATTCGAGTGGCCCACGGACTCTCGATTGCTTGCGAGACAAGAAGAAGCTTGAAGATAGAAAGTTTAAAGGGAAAACCATAATCTGTAACCGACTGGACCTGCTACCCGAGACCCAGCCTATCTATATAAAGGCTAGGAGGGGGCGGCGAGAAGGACACACGCAATCCTAGTTTCCACAACTATCGCCAGATTACATCTGCGTGCCCCTGTAATCTTCGATTCCTCCATTAATTCCAAGAGCAGACAAGCAAGAGTAGGGAACTCTACGAGGCCTGAACCTGGGTAAACCTTGCGTCCATGTGTGCTTGTTTGCTAGCCGACGGATGCCTCCAACGCTCCCTCATTCTCCAAAACCCAACCCCATAACAATGGGCATTGACGAGTTAAACCCTCATCACTTCTTGGGTATTTCTTGGAGTCACACAGGTTGCATCCCCAAGCTTGAACTTTAGTCCATTGTTCATCTCATTACATCATTCTTTCCCCTACACCTGAAAATTTCCTTCATAAAAAACTTCACACAATCTTCATTAGCAACATTAGTGCACTCAAGATAATAAGTCTTTTGGTTCAGTTTCAACACAAGTAAAACTTCCATTAAAACACAAGCTACTGTAGCACTTCCTTTAAAAATTTCAAGTAATCAAAGAGAACTCAAAGAGAAAGAGATTAAGAGGCAAATGCAAATAATGGCAGAAATCTGTCAAAATAGACCAACAGGTAAAAACTGATTTTTTCGAAGACTTTCTGTTTCTCAAATCGCAAAGTGCTAAACTAACGAAAGTTGGATAACAACCTGGGGCAGAAGCACAAAAAAGTACACCTCAAACCGATGTACAGAGATTTTCACGAATTTTTACAATGAAGCACAAAAATCTGTTTCGGGACAGCAATTTTCCCAAGCATTACTTCTCTCTCATTAGAGGTTACTCTTGGCACAAAAACCACACAAAAATGATAAGGAAAGGTTATTAATGAAGCAATAACTTCCAATACTCAACTAAATTTTTTGGGTTATCTCCCAATAAGTACTTTCTTTAACGCCTTTAAGTTAGGCATGATAGTTTGAGAAGATGCTCACATAGGAAATATGAATTGAAGTAAAAGAGACCATCAAGAAGAAAATTCAAAACACATTTAATTCTAACCCACTTCCTATGCATAGGAATCTTGTAAAGAAACAAGTCATGAAAGCACAAAGGAACAAGCATAGGAAAGCAAAACAAGTGCAACTTCAAGACTTTCAACATAAAGAGGGGAAACCAAATATTATTGAGATGCATACAACCATGTTTACCTCTCTCATAATAACTTTCAGTAGCATCATGAATAAAATTAACAATACAACTATCACATAAAACATACTTATAATGAGCCACATGCATAAAATAATTATTACTCTCCACACAAACATAGTTATTCTTATTAATTATAGTGGGAGCAAATTCAACAAAATAGCTATCATTATTATTCTCGTCACCGTAATCATCAAATATAGGAGGCATATTGTAATCATAATTAATTTTCTCCTCAATAGTAGGTGGACTGAAAATATCATATTCATCATTGTAATCATCATATATTGGAGGTATAGTATCATCAAAGTAAATTTTCTCCTCCATGCTTGGGGGACTAAAAATATCATGCTCATCAAAACCAGCTTCCCCAAGCTTAGACTTTTCCATAGCATTAGCAATAATGGTGTCCAAAGAATTCATACTAACAACATTGCTATTAGCATGCAAATAAAGTTCCATAGGTTTTTTAATTTTCTCTTCAAACACTTCATGTTCTAATTCAAGATAAATACTATAAAGCTCTCTAATTTTGTTGTTGTTTTCCATTAAGTCTAACTAGTAAAAACAAGAAACAAAAAGACAAAATTGTAGAATCTATAGGAAATAACTTTGAGCACTCACACCGGAGGATGTGAGTACCTTTTACCTTACCTCCCCAGCAACGGCGCCAGAAAATAGGCGTTTGCCGTGGGAGGTTCTTCTTCTTTAATCCTCCGGTGTGAATACTTTTACCTTACTTCCCCGGCAACGGCGCCAGAAAATAGCTTGATGTCTATGCACTTCTATTCTTGTAGACAGTTGTTGGGCCTCCAAGTGCGGAGGTTTGTAGAACAGCAGCAAGTTTTCCCTTAAGTGTATCACCCAAGGTTTATCGAACTCAGGGAGGAAGTTTTCAAAGGTATTCCCTCTCAAGCAATCCTGCAATCAAGATACAAGAAGTCTCTTGTGTCCCCAACACACCCAATACAGTTGTCATGTGTATAGGTGCACTAGTTCGGTGAAGAGATAGTGAAATACAAGTGGTATAGATAATTATAAGTGGTAACGGTGATAGAAAATAGCTTGATGGCGTGGAAGAGACTAAAGGCAAACTGAAATAAAGATGGCAACAACAAACATGCAACAGATCTAATTGCAAACGGTGTTTCAATGCTTAGAAACAAGGCCTAGGGATCATACTTTCACTAGTGAACACTCTCATATAGATATCTTCTCTTTGTGATACTACTCTTAACTACTCTCGGGTTGAACACTCTAATCGATGGTAGGGCTATAACAGCACACCTCAAAGTCCGTTTCCCCATCTAGATAAGCCCACACTGTCACCTTGAGCTCTAGATAGTTCCAACAAACACCACAATTTCATAGAAACATCCCACTCCAAATATAACTCATAACAAGTATTTTTAAACTCTAGCCTAAGTGCCACCATGGTGTGCACGCTGTCACTTTCACACACATGGGGAGAGCAAAGATCTATTAAAGCACTTGAGTAGCAAGGAAGATCTATAGATTACAAGCTCATGATCTGAACAAGATCATGCATAGAGAGAGAGAGATGAACACATAGCTACCGGTAGAACCCTTATCCTCGAGAGAGAACTACTCCCTCCTCATCATGGGAATCAACAATGGCGATGGAGATGGTGGTGGAGATCGATGGAGATGGCTCCGGGGGCACTTCCCCGTCCCGGCAGGGTGCCGGAACAGAGACTTTCTGTCCCCCGAATCTCCCCTTCGGTGGCAGCGGTGCAGCGGAACTTTTCGTGGCTGGAGGCTTGACGATTTAGGGTTTTGGTATCGAGAGGCTCTTATAGGCAAAGGAGGCAAGGTCGGTGGCCAGCCAGGGGGCCCACACCATGCCCTGGTGCGGCCTGGGCTGGCCCGCGCCAAGGGGGGTGTGGCAACCCTGTGGCCCCTCTCTTACTCTCCTTCTGGCTCTGTGAGTCTTCCGAGAAAATAGTAACTTTGGCTTTTCTCCCATCCAAATCCGAGAATATTCTTTTTCTGATTTCCTGGAACCAAAAACAGCAGAAAACAGGCAACTGGCACTGTGCCATCTTGTCAATAGGTTAGTCCAAGAAATCATATGAAAAGTACTCCAAAGTTGGAACAAACCATAAGAAAGTAGATAAAACCAAGCATGGAACATCAAAAATTATAGATACATTTGCGATGTGTCAAGGGGACGCCGTCGGCAGAGAGCAAAGAGGAGGAGGAGGAGGATCCTTGGTATTTAATCTATGAAGGAGACATCGTCTTCAAGAAGATTTCTCTCGATCCATCCTCCATCGGAAAGAAGGGGGAGCACGAGCAGGAGGATCAGGGGTTGTAAGATTTATGGCCATTTCTCGACATCGTCTCCAAGAAGAGTGCACTCGATCCTGCCTTCATCTACAATGAGAAGAGGAAGGAGAAGCAGGCGGGAGGCTTGAGGAAGAAGAAGACGACGAGAGCTGGGGGATGCCACGGACGACGCCAACACGAAGGTGACAACGGAAGGATCCAGGTCTAAGAAGACGAATAAGTCTTAGGATTAATTTTGTTTAATTTCACCTCTACTTCCTTTCTGTAATAATGTTAGGAGATTGAATGTTAGTATTATCAAGTGCCAATTGGAACGGTGTTTGCGATCTAGTACTAGCATAAGTACTACGATTGTCATTTCATCTTCCATTGCGACGCAATAAAACCTCTTGTATTTCCGAGGAAGGTGGAATTACTTCCTCCCCTTAATTTCTGCATGCGTTCGAGGAAAGAAGGGTGCCAATATAGAGAAACCCATGTTAATTACTCATGTGAATTTAGGTAATTAAGGCTGAAAGAAAGAAGCCTGGGAACCCACATGTATTCTTTAATTACCAATATTAATTATTATAAGTGAAATACAGATTAGTAGTATATCAAAGTCCATGGATAAAAAATAACCTTTGTATAGTCCACGTAAATCATCTCCTTGCGCGGCATTTCCGGGTCATTGATTTGAAATTATTTAATGTCACATTGATTTGATAACTCAACTATGCCCAACATGCCAGGTGCTCTCCCTATCCCCTGGCCATCACCACGACACGTCAAAAAGGCTGCGTCGCCTGCAAAATCAAGCAAGCACGAAACATCGGTTTATATACGCGAGAAGAATCCAGTAAACACGCAAACATCAGAATCATAGCCCTAGCTAGCCTCGGTCCCATCGATGCTCACCGGCGAGGCACCTACGACTACATTAACATTAAGGTGCACCTCAATCTTGTGGATTACCCACATGAAATAGAAAATTGATTTCCCCTCTCTCCTCTCTCTTCCATTTTATATTTTGAAAATTGTGAGGCTCTTTGTGTTGCTTTTTATAATTAGAAATTTGTGAGGTTGTTTATGAATGTGTTTTGCTCTCTAGAATTATTTTCAAAACACAGTCAAGTTTCGAGGCATGCATATTCTTAGCAAGAAGTTGAATCTTGCCAAACTCTCACTCGTTCTTGGTACATTGACTGCCTGGTGGATCCACTGAACAGATTTTCGCAAGGTGTGAAGTTAATTTCGAAACATAGCCAAAATTTTGAAACACTGTGAGCCATAGCCTCTTTGATTGTTTTGAAAACACGGTCAAATTTCTAGGCATGCATATTCTTAGCAATAAGTAGAATCATTCCAAACTCTCACTTGTTCTCAATACATTGACTACCTGGTGGGTCCAGTGAACAGATTTTTGCAAGGTGTGAAGTAAATTTCGAAACGCACACAAAATTTCAAAACGCTGTGAGCCATAGCCACTTCGATTGTTTCCAAAACACGGTCAAATTTCTAGGCATGCATATTCTTAGCAATAAGTTGAATCATTACAAACTCTCACTCGTTCTCGATACATTGACTGCCTGGTAGGTCCATTGAACAGATTATCGCAAGGTGTGAAGTTAATTTTGAAACACAACCAAACTTTCAAAAAAACGACGAGTCATAGTCTCTTTGATTTTTTCAAAACACGGTTAATCTTTTGAGGCATGCATATTCTTAGCAAGAAGTGGAATCTTGGCAAACAACTCTTACTCATTCTCGATACATTGACCGCTTGGTGGCTCTACTAAAAAGATTATCGCAAGGGGTGAAGTTAATTTCGAAACACCGCCAAAATTTCAAAACACAGAGAGTCATGGTCTCTTTGTTTGTTTTCAAAACACGGTCAAATATCTAGGCATGCATATTCTTAGCAAGAAATTGAATCTGGCAAAACTCTCACTCGTTCTTTATACATTGAGTGCCTAGTGGGTCCACTGGACAGATTTTCGCAAGGTATGAAATTAATTTTGAAACACAGCCAAAATTTCGAAACACAGTGAGTCATAGCTTCTTTTATTCTTTTCAAAATACGGTCAAATTTCTAGGCATGCATATTCTTAGCAATAAGTTGAATCATTCCAAACTCGCACTTGTTCTCGATACATTGACTGCTTGGTGGGTCCAATGAACATAGTTTCGCAAGGTGTGAAGTTAATTTCTAAACGCACGCAAAATTTCAAAACACGGTGAGCCATAACCACTTTGCTTGTTTTCAAAACGAAGTTAAATTTCTAGGCATGTATATTCTTAGCAATAAGTTGAATCATTGCAAATTCTGACTCGTTCTCGATACAATGATTCCCTGGTGGGTCCAGTGAAAAGATTTTCGCAAGGTGTGAAGTTAATTTCGAAACGCCGGCAAAATTTCAAAACATGGTGGTCAATCGTTTTGGGCTTTCCATCAGGTGGTCAATCGTTTTGGGCTTCGAGCGGCCCAGCTCCTCCCTAAGCTCTATGCGACAAACACCATCGTTGAAGGCGTTGACCGCATGGTCCTCCGAGATGTTTTCTGCGGAGTTATTGATGATGGACCACCTCTGGATGTACGAGCATTGCAACTCGCCAGATCTTTGCTGGCAACCTCTTAATTCTTCGATTGAGGCGGGCCTTTTGTAAGTGCCCTTGAAGTTGCGGATGAAGCTGTAGACCAACTCTTCCCAGCTGCGAATGGATCCGCGCAGGAGGTTGTTGAGCCATGCGTGAGGGCCCCCTGCAGCTGTAGCTGCAGGCATTGCATGGCCGTGCTTCGACTCCCGCCGTGGAGCCTGACGGAGGAGATGTGGTCCTCCAACCAGATTTTCGGGTCCTGCAGACCATCAAACTTTGGGTTCTCCGATGGGAGTTTGAACCCATGAGGCATTCGCTTCTGCCTGATGGCTCTGCTGAAGCACCTGGTGCCACATAGCTCCACATCTTCGTCCTCTGAGTCAGTCGAGCGAGCACGTCGTGCGCACATCTTGTCGACTTTGTGGTGTGTGATGTCATCACGCACGTCGTAGTCATGGTCGTGCCGTCGTGAATGGCGACGTCGAGACAGGTCGTGTCTATCATCGCTGGATGAGGGTGAGGAGTAGCATTTTGCTAGAGCCTTGCCCTTCTTCGGTTCCGACGTTGGCTCCTTTTTGTGAGCGGCCTCAATTAGCCCGAAACCCGCGATCATAGATCGGTGCATGGTGGCTCGTGGATCTCCAGCTGGCGGCTAGTTGTTGAGGAGGTACATGGTGGCCGCCGTTACCGCCGCTTGCGGCCTCTTCGGGAGCACATTTCCACGCGTATCCACCGTCATGGAGCCGAAGTCGAAGATTTTTGCGGCTTCTACGCGCTCTTGCTCGGTGAGGTGGGCCAGTCGAGATCGCCTCTTATTAGCAATGTACTCGTTCTATTTGAAGGAGGATCCTCCATGGGAGGAGAGCCTGGCTCATCGGAGGCTCGACTCGGCTGCCGCCCTTTTACGTGCTTCGAGTTGCGCGATTGTATGTAGCTGGGGTTTGTATTCCTCCTTCAGGAGGCAATGGTAGCCCATCAGCAGTTCTTGCAGGGAGCCGAAGGGCAGAGGGTTGTCTCATAGGGCTTCTCGACAGCGAGCCCACTCATTGTCGTTGAGCCTGATCACTATGCGCTCCCCAATGTTTTCATTCACATTGGTTGGCGGCTCTGCTCCATTATTGAAAGGCGCACCGTTGCCACCGTTGGTGGGGCCGCCATCAGGTATGTCGTCGTTGGGTATGCCACCGTTTGGCAGGCCGGTGCCAGATCTGTTGCCTGCATTGTCGCGATTGGCGAAGGTGTCGCTAGCGTTGATGACGGTGCACATGCAGTGGTTGGGGAAGCTGTTACTCCCACAACTTTCAGATCTAGAGCCGTAGGTTCCATCTTCAGTGGCTAGGTCATCCAGATCGGATTCGCGACTGCTATCACTATCCATGCTCCCGGCTGTTGCCGAGGCATTGAGTTCACTGAGGGTGTCGATTGGCGGAGGGAACCATGATGCTAGAGCAATCGATGGTGTTGTCGGCTGGTCAGGCATGCGAAGCATCCCTAACTGGCCCACTTGGAAGTGGAGGCTCCCGAGTGGCCGGCGTGTGGACGGTGAAGTCGAAAGCGGCAAAGAGCTGGCGAATCTCTGTTGTTGCGGAGTTGTAGATCGCGGTTGATGGGGCCGAAGAAGCCACAACATCGGCACTCCCAATCCCCACGGCCGTCGCCAATTGACGAGGGTTTAACTCGTCAATGCCCATTGTTATGGGCTTGGGTTTTGGAGAAGGAGGGAGCGCTGGAGGCATCTGTCGGCTAGCAAACAAGCACACATGGACGCAAGGTTTACCCAGGTTCAAGCCTCATAGAGGTCCCTACTCCTGCTTGTCTGCTCTTGGAATTAATGAAGGAATCGAAGATTACAATGGTGCGCAGATGCAATCTAGTGAAGGTTGTGGAAACTAGGGATGTGTGTCCTCCTCACCGCCCCCTCCTAGCCTTTATATAGATAGGCTAGGTCTTGGGTAGCAGGTCGAGTCGGTTACAGATGAGGGTTTTCCCTTTAAACTTTCTATCTTGAGTATCTTCGTCCCTCGCAAGCAATCAAGAGTCCGTGGGCCACTCGAATTCTCCACCGGGCCTTTGCAACGCCGTGGGCTTCTGCCGTATCTGGACCGTATATACCAAGCTCGAGTACCTGTAGGGTATACCCATGTCACATAGTCTATTTGTTTGTTTTAAAAACACGGTTATAGGCATGCATATTCTTAGCAAGAAGTTGAATCTTTCCAAACTCTCACTCGTCTCCATGCATTGACTGCCTGGTGGTGGGTCCACTGAACAAATTTTCACAAGGTGTGAAGTTAATTTCGAAACACAGCCAAAATGTCGAAACACAGTGAGTCATAGCATCTTTGACTATTTTCAAAACACGATCAAATTTCTTGGCATGCTTATTCTTAGATTTAAGTTAAATCATTCCAAACTCTCACTCGTTCTCCATACATTGATTGCCTGGTGGGTCCAGTGAATAGATTTTCACAAGGTGTGAAGTTAATTTCGAAATGCACACAAAATTTCAAAACGCGGTGAGCCATAGTCTCTTTGGTTTTTTTTGAAATACGGTCAAATTTCTCGGCATGCATATTCTTAGCAAGAAGTTGAATCTTTCCAAACAGTCATTCGTCTCGATACATTGACTTCCTGGTAGTGGGTCCAGTGAATAGATTTTCGCAAGGTGTGGAGTTAATTTTGAAACGCACGCAAAATTACAAAACGTGGTGAGCCATAGCCACTTTGATTGTTTTCAAAACACGGTCAAATTTATAGGCATGCATATTCTTAGCAATAAGTTGAATCTTTCTAAACTCTCACTCGTTCTTGATACATTGATTGCGGCCTGGTGGGTCTAGTGACCTGATTTTCTCAAGGTATGAAGTTAATTTCAAAACGCTCACAAAATTTCAAAACCGGGTGAGCCATAGCCACTTTGATTGTTTTCGAAACACGGTAAACCTTTCGAGGCATGCATATTCTTAGCAAGAAGTTGAATCTTGCCAAACAACTCTTACTTGTTCTCGATACATTGACTGCCTGGTGGGTCCATTGAAAAGATTATCGCAAGGGGTGAAGTTAATTTCGAAACACCGCCATAATTTCAAAACACAGAGAGTCATGATCTCTTTGTTTGTTTTCAAAACACGGTCAAATTTCTAGGCATGCATATTCTTAGCAACAAGTTGAATCTTTCCAAACTCTCACGTGTTCTTGATACATTGACTGCCTGGTGGGTCCACTGGACAGATTTTTGCAAGGTATGAAGTTAATTTCGAAACACGGCCAAAATTTCGAAACACGGTGAGTCATAGCCTCTTTTATTGTTTTCAAAACACGGTCAAATTTCTAGGCATGCATATTGTTAGGAATTAGTTGAATTATTCCAAACTCTCACTCGTTCTCGATACATTGACTGCCTAGTGGGTCCAGTGAACATATTTTCGCAAGGTGTGAAGTTAATTTCTAAATGCACGGAAAATTTCAAAACGTGGTGAGCTATAACCACTTTGATTGTTTTCAAAACAAAGTCAAATTTCTAGGCATGCATATTCTTAGCAATAACTTGAATCATTCCAAACTTTCACTCATTCTCGATACATTGACTCCCTGGTGGGTCCAGAGAGCAGATTTTTGCAAGGTGTGAAGTTAATTTTGAAACGCACGCAAAATTTCAAAACGTGGTGAGCCATAGCCACTTTGATTGTTTTCAAAACACAGTTAAATTTCTAGGCATGCATATTCTTAGCAATAATTTGAATCATTCAAAACTCTCACTCGTTCTCGATACATTGACTACCTAGTAGGTCCACTGAACAGATTATCGCAAGGTGTGAAGTCAATTTCGAAACACAGCCAAACTTTCAAAACACGGTGAATCATAGTCTATTTGATTGTTTTCAAAACATGTTCAAACTTTCGAGGCATGCATATGTAACATCCCAAAACTTTAATCCAAGAGTATTAAGATCCAAATCATCAAATTTAGAGTTAACAAAAAACTTTTCCATTTAAAAATATTTAAGCATTCATATGTGTGTGCATTTAAATTAGGAGTTGTTTGAAATGCCATGATTGAGTGATCCATTGCTTGTAAAATGATTCTATGATGAATATCATATCATCTAGATCATCCCCAAGCAAATCCCAAAGAAAAAGAAATAAAAAGAATACATGATGGAAATGGTCACTTTGCCATTTTAATCACCTAGCCCACTTTGGCTATTCCTAGCACTCAAATTCAAACAGAGACAATTGTGGTTCTTTGCACCCCTTTCTAGTACAAGTAGTGATGTGCCAAGGCCCACTTTGTGATCTCCCAAAAACATTCGAACTCTAATTTTAAATGACATTTGAAAATTGAATCTAGTGTATGTATCAAGATCACACTATTTAAAAAACCAACCAAATGGACTCCATTTTAAAATCCCAAGCAAACCTAGATGCTTAAGCATAAGATGAACCACTCCACCAAAAATCCTTGAAAAATTCAAATATTTTGTTCATGCGGCCATTTGATCTAACACTTGGCAGGCATGAATCACACTTTAGTTTTAGCTGACAGTTTATACAGGGTTTTGCCACCCATTTGACCTCAATTTACTCCCTCTGTCCCTCCTAGATCTAACCAAACCTTAATCAACCCACCCACTTGTCCCTAGAAGCAGTACCACGCCAACCCGAGGACATGCTCGCCGGCAACCTTGCCAATGCCACAGCAGACCGCTAGCCCCTCTCCGCCGCTCCAGGAAGAATTTCATGACCTCACCGCCGCCCACGGTCTACCCCACCGCCCCTGCCAGCCACTGGACCACCCAAGAGCAGCGCCGCCCTTTCTCTCTACATGGAGCCAGAGCGCGCCAGAGCACCCTCGCCGCCAGCACGCCATAAACCGCGCCTCGACACCAAACCGCGCACACCCCTCCGCCTCGACCCCCTCACCCCACTAGACACGGTCATGCACCGCCGCATGACGCACAGTCGCCAGGAACACCGTCGAGCACCGCCTCTTTCCCTCAGAGCACGGGAAGCCCCCGACCAATTGCCACCGCCCCTAGCCATGCCATTATGTCATAGAGGACCGCCAGCAGACCGCCCACCGTCCGCCTACCTCGCCCACGCCGGTAGCCCTCTGTATCGTCGTCACAGACAAGCTCTGCCCATGCCGCACTGCCGCTTCGCCCCGCAATAAATAGAGCGCCTCCCAGCAACAATTCGTCACACCATTCTCCTCCACTCCCCCTCAGAACACTCCCAGAGCCCCACCAGAGCAAGCCGTAGCCTGCAGTGCCGAAATTTCGCCCGAGTCTGCCGCGGAAATAGGAGAAGGGAGCCGTTGATCCAGGCCATTTCCAGGGACGCCGCCAGTACTAGGAGAACCGCCGTCATCGACTTGTTCGTTTGCGCGCCTCGCCGCACCAGATGGAGCCCTGGTATGCCCTCACCGTACCCCCATCGACCGTGCTAGGGTTCAGTCTTGCCGGCGTGATTTCCGCCATCGACGACGACCATGAGCCGTTGATCTCATTCTAATCGGGTGGTCCTTAGGGCCCCGTACCGCTTCATGTTTAATGAGTCACTGACAGGAGGGACCCCCCTGTCAGCAGCCCTTAGCGCCGCGGAGTGTACACGTGCCGGCCCATTTATTTTCCCGCGCTGACCCAGTAATTCAAATATATGTTTTTCTATTTTGATTAAAACTTAGTTCTGTCCCTTAGTTTAAAAATCAATTCAGAGAGTTTTACAAATCCAAATTGAGTAATTCCAATTTTGTTGGAAAGATACTTTAAATATCTATCGAAGCCCGTTGGATTTCAATTATTTAGGGTTATACATCTCTCCACGTAAAAATAAAAAATAAAAAGCTTTTGCACATTCAAACATTTTTTTAAAATCAACCATAATAGCTTTTGAGTTGATTCCAACTCTCAAAAATCACATTTAACCATACCTATCTGAATATCTAATAATATTAAGGTTTACATGCAGTGAATTTGGACTAGTACCAAAATAATGCTATATAGGCATTTCTAGTCACTTTAAATCATTAAATTATTAAACTTGAACTTATTAAAATATGATCCACCCTTTAAATCACATTCCCATATATTAGAAATGTGGTGATGACATGTGTCCACATGATCCCATATTTTAATTGCAGAATATTAAATCTTAGTTATTTTCAATGAGTAGAAATTACTTTTCTCAAATAAAAAGAAAGAAGCTAGTTAATTAAACCTTGTGATGCTTGTGATGATAATAGATCATCAAATGTGTCCCTTAATGTGCTAGGTAGACTAGTTAAGCATTGTTTGGTGATTGTGTATCCCGTATGTATTTATAGACGATAGTACCGACCAAGCTTTTGAGGAGGAGGAGGAAGAAAACTTCAACCACTTCACTACCCAAGGCAAGCTAAAACTTGCAAGTTTTATACTAACAAGCCATCATTAACAATGCAAGCTAACCCTTGAAAGCTAGATAACCTAAGAAAAGGCATTAGGCATGCTTTGGTTATACCCTTTGACTTATACCTACTCCAAGTTTTATTTACAAGCTTTACCATCTTTACTTTACCAAAGTCCTTTACTTGTTTAAAGGTAGCATACAAAGTATAAAACTTGACCGATCTAGTTAGACTTAGATGTCATTATATGGTATGAGAGTGAGATTTGCATCCCACTTTAGTGAACACTCTTAACTTAGTAGTTTAGAGCTAAACCAAAACTTGAATCACTTTAGATGGGAGTACTTGGTGAAAATGACTTGTGAAAACCTTGGAATGATGAGTCATTCTATTGAGATGTTTTGATATGTGTTGAGAAACACAACTGGTTATGATGATGAAAATGTTGAGGCATGAGCCTTAGCCCTTTTACAAAAACTGATAGTTGGGTTCGGATGCGATACCATTCCAATTTTACCATACAACCACAATACCTGAATTGGGTAAGGCTTAGCCGGAAGTTTATATGCATTAGTATTAGTTCCCTCGCGGGAGAGGTTTGAGCTGAGGCTACCTCTCAATGTTGTCCACCTATGCAGTGCCCAGGATGACAGATGGTCATGGCTGGGAGGCCATACTCATAGGAGAGGTCCTAATACTAGAGTGTGTAAAGGAAAGGTTATGTTTGATTATATGCATACTAAGTATGATGATTTAGGGTTATCCCTGACAGATGTATCGAATCTTGTGGTGAAAGTGTACCACCTCTGCAGAGTGTCAAACTATTCGAATAGTCGCGTCCGCAGTTATGGACAGTTGGAGTGGCCATAATGTTCCATTTTCAGATGTTATCAAAACAACTTATGAAATGAATTGTGACATGACTTGACCACAACAGAGTTGTGACTATGACAACTAAGTTCCCACTTAGGTGATTCCAAACTTTATTTTATCTTTCTTTGTTTCTGAACTTAGCTTAGGTTTCAAACTTAACTTTACAAATAGACTTAGAACTTAGCATTCCCACTAGAACTATCTTACTTGTTACTGGTAGTTTGTGAGTACTTAAAGAGTACTCATGGCTTTTGTCCCTGGCTATTCCTATGACCAGACTATGAAGGAGACTACCAAGAGGAAGGACAGCAGGACAGCTATGATAACTAGGACTATCTCCCATCGTCAGCATTGCTTGTGACTCTGAAGATGGACCCCACCGCTACGCTTATTATTTATTCCACTACTTGATTGTATTAAGACTGGATCATGAGATCCTTTATTCGTGTAAGACCTTATTATGGTTTGTAATGGATGTTGTACTGTGATATCCAATCTGTTATGTCTCGCAAAAATGGTAATCCTAGGATTGCGATGTATGGCATAACAGGCATCTAGGATTAAAAATCCGGGTGTTGACAAGTTGGTATCAGAGCCATCCTGACCATAGGATACTCTAGTTAGAATGGACGTCCGAACAAAAACTTAGTTTCAAAAACCAAAGTGAGTATTTATGAAAACTATTTCCTCTCTTACCCTTGGGAATTCTTTCTCTCAAAAAAATTCATGTTCGTCCAAATTCTTAGATTACTACATAAAACTTTGACACACTTGATCACTTCACTAACTTTCTCATCATAAATTCTTATAGATGGAAGCCCAATACAGCAAGTTCTACCAGTTGGGCAACGGAGGCCAGCTGATCTTCGAGAGGGATCTTGATGCACTGTCGGAGTACTTGGGACGCCCGCATCCGGAGTTTCTAGGATCTCAACTTCGTGGACCCCCAGGAGGAGACTTACAATGGCTAGCCACCGCTGATCTTCGAGGCAAGATAGAAGCACCAATGTCCGGGAGGATCCAGTTCTCCGTGAGAGAGAACAACTAGCTAGATGGATTAGCCAGGGCAATGAATGAAGCTCTCGCACGTCTATGTGCCATGAGTGTCAACCAAATTCAAGGAACCCGCTTTGCTCACTATGCAAGGCGTGATTTTATGGGAATGCCCATGGAGATGCCAAGTCACCCGGAGTTGAAGCGTCAAGTGGAGAACCTTGACTTCCTGCTGTACGACCGACATAAGGAAATGGACAATGCTAGAGAGTTCACCAACCACAACCTTTCCATTGCCGCCCAGAAGGCCCATTCTTTCTCACTGGTTGTCAAGGACCGTCAGTCTCTTCGCCATCAACGCGCAAAGAAGGATCGCACCATTGACCGTCTTCGCAAGAAAGTGGCTGACCTCGAGAAGACCATCAAGGAGCAAGAAGCTCAGCTTGCAGCAAAAGAAGAAGAAGAGGAAGGTGAAGACAACCAGGGAGATATGGACTCTTACCTCAACAATAATGATGACTATCTAGAAGAGGATGCTGTGGACTTCTACACCGACGATGATGACTCCGACTTCATCGATGATGAGTAGATGCACTAGAGCACTATCAGACTGAGGAGTATCGGTCCCAATGTATCGTAGCTTGCAAAATGGTTCTTAAAACCATCTGTTTTCCTTTGATGTTGTGGTGTGTGTGTGTTTGTATCGTGTGCTTTGCTTGAATGAATGAAACGAAGTTAGTTGCAAAACCTGAGTCAAACTCAAAATTTTAGCTTTGAAATCAAAACCATGAACCTTAGAACTTTCCCTCTTACCCCTTTATCTATCTCAATCTTTAGATGACTCGTGGAAACCCTGGAGGGAGTAGCTCATCGCAAGACCCGATGCTGCAGATTATACAGATGCTAGTTGCCAACCGTGAAGCTAGCACGATAGAGCGCCAAGCCAACCTAGCAACATTGCAGCAGATCGCCCAGATGGCCCAAAACAACCAAGGCCATGGAAATCAGCATCATCAAGGATCCAAACTGAAGAATTTCTAGAATACCAATCCCCCAATCTTTAGCACTTCGGAGAACCCACTGGATGCTGATGACTGGTTGCAGACAATGGAGAACAACTTAGAAGTAGCCAGAGTTGATGACAATGAGAAAGTTCTTTTTGCCACCCACTATTTGGCAGGAGACGCAAGAGCATGGTGGAACAACACCCGCACAATGAACCATGGTCAAGTGATGACATGGGAAGCCTTCAAAATCAAGTTCAGTCGCACCCACGTGCCACAGGGTCTAGTCACCAGAATGAGGGATAAATTCAGAGAGCTAAAGCAAGGCAGAATGACTGTAGTGGAGTACCGTAACATATTCTTGTCCCTTGCCAGGTATGCACCTAATGAGATCAACACACAGGCGAAGAAGAAGGAGAGATTCCTGAACAGACTGCATGATGAGATGCAAACTGTCCTCGTGAACATCCGTTTCGAGGATCTCGAAGAGCTAGTCGACTCTGCCATTCAGATGGAAGGGAAGATTAACTAAGCAAACGACAACCACAAACATCATATGATGCACCAAGCTGGATCCAACAGTCACCAGAAGTACAGTCCCAACCCCTCTGCGGGATATGCACTAAGGAACAACCGACCCCCAATGTCTCGCCCAAGCTACCCCAATCGTAGTGGAGGAAATGTGAAGTCCGGAGGAAACAACAATCACCCCGGCAATGCCCGCAATTTCAACCGTGCACCTCCCAAGAGAAACAACAACAACAACACTACACCGAGAACTAGAGGCAATGCTATGCCCATGGCAGCAAAAGACAAGTCTTAGATCACATGTTTCGAGTGTGGAGTGAAGGGTCACTATTCCAATGAGTGTCCCAAGAAGATTGCCGCCACTGCCAATGTGAATGCCCTAGCTCAACAGCAGCATCGTGTTCAACCAGGAAGAAGATTCGCCCCAGGGAACCCTCACAACCGCAACGTCCGTCTCTTCCACATGAACGCCGAAGAAGCCCAAGAAGCGCCAGATGTAGTGCTGGGTATGTTTTCTGTCAGCTCAGTTTTAGCAAGAGTGTTGTTTGATTCTGGAGCATCGCACTCATTTGTCACCAAAGAATTTGCATGCACTAGTAAGATTCACCCAACCAATTTGAAGCATGTCATGATGGTTCAAATCCCCGGTTCAACTACAAAAGCTAGAAAAATTTGCAAAGCTGTCCCTATCAGAATACATGGGATAGATTTTTACGCCAATCTAATAGTTCTTGGAACCAAAGGTTTGGAAGTAGTACTAGGAATGTATTGGATGTCCAAGCATAAAGGATTGATTGATTGTGCCAAGAAAGCCATCACCATGACCAGTAGCTCTGGAGTCTCCGTAGAGCATATATCTGAAACCTTAACCTGTCAATTTAAGTGTAACAAGAGTCTAGCCCTACCCACCATAGACCAAGTCAGAGTAGTCTGTGAATACCCCGACGTATTCCCAGATGATTTGCCCGGTATACCCCCAGATAGGGATATCGAGTTCATTATCGAACTAATCCCCGAAACCGGACCCATAGCCCAGAGACCCTACAGTATGAACCCCTCAGAGTTACTGGAATTGAAGAAGCAGCTGGATGCTATGTTGGCAACAAGCTTGATTCAACCAAGCGCATCGCCATGGAGATCGCCCGTGTTATTCATCGACAAGAAGGATGGAGGCAACCGTTTGTGCATAGATTACAGGAAGCTGAATGACGTCACCATCAAAAACAAGTACCCTTTGCCAAAGATAGAGGATCTATTTGATCAGTTGACTAGAGGAAATGTGTTCTCTAAGATCGATCTTAGGACTGGTTTTCACCAACTTAAGATTCATGCAACGGATATTCCGAAGACCGCCTTTACTACTCGTTATGGTTTATACGAGTATACGGTCATGTCTTTTGGATTAACCAATGCCCCTGCTTATTTCATGAATCTCATGAATAAGATCTTTATGAATTTTCTAGATAAGTTTGTCGTTGTGTTTATCGACGATATCCTTATCTACTCCAAGTCAGAAGAAGAGCATGAGCAACATTTGAGAATCATCCTTGAAACCCTCAGAGAGCATCGGTTGTATGCCAAGTTTAGCAAATGTGAGTTTTGGTTGAAAGAGGTAGGATTCCTAGGACATATTGTGTCTGCCGGAGGAATAGCTGTTGATCCCACCAAGATCAGAGATGTCGAAGCATGGGAAGCCCCAACCACTCAAACCCAAGTCCGTGCATTTCTCGGATTAGCGGGATACTACCGCAAGTTCGTAGAAGGATTCTCAAGCATCGCCAGGCCCATGACCCAATTGTTGAAGAAGGACAAGAAGTTTGAATGGACCGACAAATGTGAAGCAAGTTTCGAAGAGATGAAGAAGAGATTGATTTCAGCCCCAATATTTATCATGCTAGATATCAAGAAGCCGTTTGATGTGTATTCTGATGCATCCAACATTGGTCTCAGAGGTGTATGAATGCAAGAAGGCAAGGTCATCGCATATTTGTCTCGACAACTGAAGCAGCATGAGCAGAACTATCCGACCCATGATCTTGAATTAGCAGCCGTAGTTTTGGCATTGAAGACATGGCGTCATTATCTTATGGGTAATCGCCGTGAGATTTATTCAGATCACAAAAGCTTGAAGTATATTTTCACTCAGAAGGAGCTGAATATGAGGCAAAGGAGATGGATAGAGTTAATCAAAGATTATGACCTTGACATTCACTATCACCCCGGAAAAGCCAATGTGGTAGCGGATGCTCTTAGCAGATTGCCGTGTCAGCTAAACACCATGATCAAGGAGAAGCAACCAAGTTTGTATGAGGAGTTGGAGCAGTTTAGAACTGAGCTAGTTAGCAAAGATTTTTAGCTAGCATTGAACTTCAACCTACTTTGATTAGCCAAATCAAGGAAGCCCAGAAGGGAAATGAAAGTATTGACAAAATCAAACGTCGTATTGGTACAGGAAAGGTACCTGGATTCAACAAAGACGAAAAAGGAGTTCTGTGGTACAAAGGACGTATCTGTGTGCCAGCAAATTCAGAACTGAAGCAAGTTATCATGAAAGAAGCTCATGATACTGTTTATTCTATCCACCCCGGAGGAACAAAGATGTATCAAGATTTGAAAGAGCAATTTTGGTGGCACAAGATGAAGAGAGAAATCGGAAGCTACATCGCCAAGTGTGATATTTGCCAGAGTGTCAAAGCGGAACATCAGAGACCCGCAGGACTGTTGCAACCATTGCAGATTCCGGAATGGAAATGGGATTCCGTCGGAATGTACTTTATCACTGGTTTGCCTACTTCTAGTAGGGCAAATGACTCAATCTAGGTCATCGTTGATAAACTATCTAAGGTAGCTCATTTTATACCTGTCAAGACAACCTACCAGAGTTCGAAGCTAGCAGAGTTGTACATTGCTAGAATTATTAGTTTGCATGGAACCCCCAAGACCATAGTATCAGATTGAGGAACCCAATTTACCTCGAGATTTTGGCAGAAAGTCTAAGATGGATTAGGAACCAAATTGAATTTCAGCACCGCTTATCACCCGCAAACCGATGGACAGACTGAAAGAGTCAACCAAATCCTAGAAGATATGTTGAGAGCTTGTGTGTTAGAGTATGGATCAAAATGGGAAGATTGCCTGCCTTTCGCAGAATTCTCATACAACAACAGTTACCAATCCAGTTTGCAAATGGCACCATTTGAGTTCCTATATGGAAGAAAGTGGCGTACCCCTTTGAATTGGTCGCAAGTAGGAGAGAGTCACATGTTTGGACCCAACATTCTCCGAGAAGCTGAAGAGAAGGTTCACAAAGTCCGTGAGCACCTCAAGACTGCCCAATCCAGACAAAAGAGTTATGCTGACAAGAGAAGGAGAGACCTAAGTTTCAATGTCGGAGAATTCGTGTATCTAAAGGTTTCGTGATTGAAGGGAACGCAACGTTTTGGTCTGAAAGGAAAGTTAGCCCGCAGATATATCGGGCCCTTCAAGATTCTAAACCGCCGAGGAGAAGTATCTTATCAACTAGAACTACCAGAGGAGATGTCAGCCATCCATAATGTGTTCCATATCTCGTTACTTCGCAAATGCCTAGAAGTGCCGGAGAAGACCGAAGTGTTCAAAACATCGATCACCGAGTTGTTGATATCAACAAGGATCTGACATATTGTGAAGTGCCCATCCGTATCCTAGAGGAAGCCTTCAGAACCACCAGGACCCGGAGTATCAAATTTCTCAAGATTCAATGGAGCAACCATACCGAAGAAGAAGCCACTTGGGAGCGAGAAGATTACATTAGGACTGAGTTCCCAGATCTCTTTAGTTCCTAGTTTTCTTTCTTAAGGGGGAAGGTTTGTAACATCCCAAATATTTAAGCATTCATATGTGTGTGCTTTTAAATTAGGAGTTGTTTGAAATGCCATGATTGAGTGATCCATTGGTTGTAAAATGATTCTATGATGAATGTCACATCATATAGATCATCCCCAAGAAAATCCCAAAGAAAAAGAAATAAAAAAGAATAAATAATGGAAATGGTCACTTCTGCCATTTTAATCACCTAGCCCACTTTGGCTATTCCTAGGACTCAAATTGAAACAGAGACAATTGTGGTTCTTTGCACCCCTTGCTAGTACAAGTAGTGATGTGCCAAGGCCCACTTTGTGATCTCCAAAAAACATTCAAACTCTAATGTTAAATGACATTTGAAAATTGAATCTAGTGTATGTATCAAGATCACACTATTTCAAAAACCAACCAAATGGACTCCATTTTAAAATCCCAAGCAAATGACATTTGAAAATTGAATCTAGTGTATGTATTAAGATCACACTATTTCAAAAACCAACCAAACGGACTCCATTTTAAAATCCCAACCAAACCTAGATGCTTAAGCATAAGATGAACCACTCCACCAAAAATCCTCGAAAAATTCAAATATTTTGTTCATGTGGCCATTTAATGGAACACTTGGCAGGCATGAATCACACTCTAGTTTTAGCTCACTGTTTCTACAGTGTTTTGCTACCCATTTGACCTCAATTTACTCCCTCGGTCCCTCCTAGCTCCAACCAAACCTTAATCAACCCACCCCCTTGTCCCTAGTAGCAGTACCACGCCACCTCGAGGACATGCTCGCCGGCCAACCTTGCCAACACCACAGCAGACCGCCAGCCCCTCTCCGCCGCTCCAGGAAGCAGGGAGTGATCTCACTGCCGCCCACGGTCCACCCCACGGCCCCTGCCAGCCACTTCGCGTGCAGCCAGAGCGCCCTCGCCGCTAGAACGCCACAAACCGCGCCTTGACACCAAACTACGCACGTCGCTCCGCCTCGACCCCCTCACCCCACCAGACATGGTCGTGCACCGCCGCGCGACCCACAGTCACTAGGAACACCATCGAGCACCGCTTGTGTCCCTCAGAGCGCGGGAAGCCCCCGACCAATTGCCACTGCCCCTTTCCATGTCATTACGCCGTAGAGGACTGCCAGCAGACCGCCCACCGTCCGCTTACCTCGCCCACGCCGGTAGCCCTCTGTATCATCGTCACCGACGAGCTCCGCCCATGCCACACTGCCGCTTTGCCCCGCTATAAATAGAGCGCCTCCCAGCAACATTTCATCACACCACTCTCCTCCACTCCCCCTCAGAACACTCCCAAAGCCCCACCAGAGCAAGCCGTAGCCCGTAGCGCCGGAATTTCGCCAGAGTCTGCCGTGGAAGGAGGAGAAGGGAGCCATTGATCCAGGCCATCTCTAGGGATATCGCCAGTACCAGGAGAACCACCATCGTCAACTTGTTCATTTGCTCGCCTCGCCGCATTAGATAGAGCACTGGTATGCCCTCACCATACCCCCACCGACCGCGCTAGGGTTCAGTCTCGCCGGCGACGTGTCTGTCGTCGACGACGACCGTGAGCCGTTGATCTCATTCTAATCGTGTGGTCCTTAGGGACCCGTACCGCTTCGCGTTTAATGAGTCACTGACAGGCGGGATCCCCCTGTTAGCAGGTCTCAGCACCATGGATTGTACACGGGCCTACCCATTTAGTTTCCCGCGCTGACCCAGTAATTCAAATATATGTTTTTCTATTTTTATTAAAACTTAGTTCTGTCCCTTAGTTTAGAAATCAATTCAGAGAGTTTTACAAATCCATATTGAGTGATTCCAATTTTGTTGGAAAGATACTTTAAATATCTATCCAATCCCGTTGGATTTAAAACATTTAGAGTTATTGATCTCTCCTAGTAAAACCAACAAGACAGAAGCTTTTGCACATTCAAACATTTTTTTAACATCAACCATAATAGCTTTTGAGTTGATTCCAACTCTCAAAAATCACATTTAACCATACCTACCTGAATATGTAATAATATTAAGGTTTACATGTAGTGACTTTGGACAAGTACCAAAATAATGCTATATAGGTATTTCTAGTCACTTTAAATCATTAAGTTATTAAACTTGAACTTATTAAAATATGATCCAACCTTTCAATCACATTACCATAGATTAGAATATCTGGTGATGACATGTGTCCACATGATCCCATATTTTGGAGAATATTAAATCTTAGTTATTTTCAATAAGTAGAAATTACTTTTCTCAAATAAAAAGAATGAAGCTAGTTAATTAAACCTTGTGATGCTTGTGATGATAATAGATCATAAAATGTGTGCCTTAGTGTGCTAGGTAGACTAGTTAAGCATTGTTTGGGGATTGTGTATCCCGTATGTATTTATAGACGATAGTACCGACCAAGCTTTCAAGGAGGAAGAGTTCTACCAAGAGGAGGTGGAAGAAAACTTCAACCACTACACTACCCAAGGCAAGCTAACACTTGAAATTATTATACTAGCAAGCCATCACTAACAATGCAAGCTAAACCTTGCAAGCTAGATAACCTAAGCAAAGGCATTAGACATGCTTTGTTTATACCCTTTGACTTATACCTACTCCAAGTTTTATTTACAAGCTTTACCATCTTTACTTTACCAAAGTCCTTTACTTGTGTAAAGGTAGCATAAAAAGTATAAAACTTGACCTATCTAGTTAGACTTAGATTTCATTCTATGGCATGAGAGTGAGATTTGCATCCCACTTTAGTGAACACTCTTAACTTAGTAGTTTAGAGCTAAACCAAAACTTGACTCACTTTAGATGGGAGCACTTGGTGAAAATGACTTGTGAAAACCTTCGAATGATGAGTCATTCTATTGAGATGTTTTGACATGTGTTGAGAAACACAACTGGTTATGATGATGAAAATGTTGAGGCATGAGCCTTAGCCCTTTTACAAAAACTGATGGTTGGGTTCGGATGCGATACCATTCCAATTTTACCATACAACCACAATACCTGGATTGGGTAAGGCTTAGCCAGAAGTTTATATGCATTAGTATTAGTTCCCTCGTGGGAGAGGTTTAAGCTGAGGCTACCTCATAATGTTGTCCACCTATGTAGTGCCCAGGATGACAGATGGTCATGGCTAGGAGGCCATACTCATAGGAGAGGTGCTTATACTAGAGTGTGTAAAGGAAAGGTTATGTTTAATTATCTGCATACTAAGTATGATGATTCAAGGTTATCCCTGACAGATGTATCGAATCTTGTGGTGAAATTTTACCATCGCTCCAGAGTGTCAAACTATTCGAATAGCTGCGTCCGTGGTTATGGAGAGTTGGAGTGGCCATACTGTTCCATTGTTAGATATTTTCAAAACAACTTATGAAATGAATTGTGACATGACTTGACCACAACAGAGTTGTGACTATGACAATTAAGTTCCCACTTAGGTGATTCCAAACTTTATTTTATCTTTCTTTGTTTCTGAACTTAGCTTAGGTTTCAAACTTAACTTTACAAATAGACTTAGAACTTAGCATTCCCACTAGAACTATATTATTGCTAGTGATAGTTTGCGAGTACTTAAAGAGTACTCATGGCTTTTGTCCCTGGCTATTCCTATGGCCAGACTATGAAGGAGACTACCAAGAGGAAGGACAGCCGGACAACTATGATAACTAGGACTATCTCCCATCGTCAGCATTGCCTGTGACTCTAAGGATGGACCCCACCGCTACGATTATTATTTATTCCGCTACTTGATTGTATTAAGACTGGATCATGAGATCCTTTATTCGTGTAAGACCTTATTATGGTTTGTAATGGGTGATGTACTGTGATATCCAATCTGTTATGTCTCGCAAAAATGGTAATCCTGGGATTGCGATGTATGGCATAACAGGCATCTGGGATTCAAAATCGGGTGTTGACAGCATATACTTAGCAAGAAGTTGAATCTTGCCAAACAACTCTCACTCTTTCTCAATACATTGAATGCCTGGTGGGTCCACTGAAAATATTATCGCAAGGTGTGAAGTTAATTCCAAATCACTGCCAAAATTTCAAAACACGTTGAATCATAGTCTCTGTTTATTTTCAAAACAAGGTTAAATTACTAAGCATGCATATTCTTAGCAAGAATTTAATTTCGAAACACACCGAGAAATGGTATACTTCTAGCACTGCAGTAGAGAGTAGCGAAATGAATTGCCTTGGCTGTGTGGTCAGGCGGCAAGGCTTTATCCAATCGCTAGGCATCGGGGCCCACCTGGGACGTGCATTTGATCACTTGTATGTCTGGCGTCTCCCTAGAAACCGTGGTATGATGACAGTTGCATCTAAGAAGTACATGACTGCAGTACACTACTGAAGTCTTACTTCATGAATTAGTGAGCAGGAGTACTCGAGTAATACTCCGTACTACTAGAACCCTACTGCCACTGATGCCCGCCGTCTGCCGCCCTAGGTGTAGTAAAAAGCCCAAATAGCCACCGCCGCCCGCCACCCACCGCCCGTAGATGCCTACCTACTGGAGTACTAGTAGTAGTAGTAGTAGTATATTAAAAAGAAGACATATGTACTGTATTACTATTGGAGTACTAATAGTACAACTCGAGTATAAAAAAACATATACTCCGTATTACTAGAGTACTTGTTCAAATGTACTAGTACGTACTACTAGTACTCTATATCTGTATCTGTATCTGGACAAGCTTTAACCACAAGAAAGAAATAGAGAAGAGAAACGAGTCCGCCATGCCAAGAAAGAAAGACCCAGAAGAGACAAGCAAATAGAATAAAATACAGATGGTGTTGAAGACATGCATGCAGTCCTCGTTATCTCCCCCGCAGCACTGTACACTTTGCGTCAGGCCCCAAGTTTATCCGTCTCTCTCTTGGTGTAGACCTTTTCCATTTCCAAAAAAAGGCGTGGACCTTCTTACCAGTCACGCGGGTAAGATCTGTTTGTCTGGTACAGTACTGTACAGGGTATTAAGTGCCTAATTTACTCTCGCCTATCAACTTTCTGCAGCCTTCGTTCAAAAAAAAAGCCAATGCTGCATAAAAATTCAGGACTACGGGCACTACATCGGCGAGCCGAGCTTCCAGGGAACCACAGTAACGCTGGGCGCGTCGGCGGATTCCATCAAGAGCTAGCCGGCGATGGACAAAGATGAGCTAGCGCCAATAACTGTTCTATTCCCCCATGACAGCTGCCTCACCATGGTCGCCTACCACGAGCTCGACGACCACAAGGCCGCGTGCTCGTACAGCCCTTGCGGCTGCTCGGAGGTCGGCTGCATATTCACCGCCTAGCCAGTCGAGCTCCTTTGGCACCTCAACGACATCCACAAGGTACAAGTGCATAGGCTATTGTACGGCCAGCCCATGGAGTGTATAGTAACGATGTCGTTACCATCCTTTCCTCTATCCATGGTCATCGTCTACAGTGGTGATCCTACCGTGTTCAGCCTCATCATCGGCGAGCTCGGCCAGGCCGCAACGGTTTCCTCGGTGTGCGTCGGGGCGGCCTCATGCTCGTGGCCCCGGGACAGGGTGAAGCTATGCGCGGCTGGCCCGCAGTCACCGGCTGACTTCTCGATGGACACCCTTAATGGGGTCATTGAGCCGACGAGCTACACGTTGCCTGGCAGTGTTGGCCTCGTAGATCCGACGTTCCTCATGGTGCCGCCGTGGTACATTACCGTTGCTGATGGATAGTACGGGACGATCAAGGTATTGTCTTTCTGCGGTTGCATCGACATGATGAATTGATCTTAATCTTCGGCTAAGTGATCCTAATGGGATTTGCATGTCATACCAGTTGCGGATGGTGCTCTCCGGAAGTTCACTGAGCCATGATCGTGCCATCTTCCGCAACATGAGTGGGAGATATCGGGTAGCGACCAGGCTATTTCTGCCTTGGGTGATATAGCAAGCTTGGAACAAATCCTAGAGCCAAGTATCTGGCCGAGCTATACCATCATAGGCTTGAATGTGTCTTGAGATAGCGAATCCTTCCGGGAATTTTGTTGCTCTTATGCGTGGTCCGAAGCATTTTGGGCTTACGTATATGTCGTCATTTTCGTAGCGTCGCGCCTCTATGTTGGAGTTAATCATGTGTCGCGCATCACTTGGAGACAAAGATCGTCGTCCTGTGTAACGGCTATGGCTGCGGTGCCTTTGAGACGGACTTCAGCTTCTACCACCACCTCCTCAGCCACGACGTCCTCCTTGGCCTCCTTGAGAGCTGTTGTGATGGCTTCTTGGCAGAGAGGGTGGAGCAGCTGGATTATTTCTGGCTGATCGTCGGCCTCCGTCCGGAGCGTCATTATTCCGGTTTTGGGGAGGGTCTTCATGGCGACGAGCCCCCTGCCGGCTTGCCTCGGCATGGTTTGTGTTTTTCCTTCGTTCGTCACTCCCATCATGGTTGGGCCCAGTCGGACGGTTTGTAGGTCTAGGAGGTGGCATCCTTTGACGATCCTCCTCCTGACGTTTCTCTTTGTCTTCTCCCCTATGATCGTTTGACTCTCGTCGGGGAGGGTTTCTCGGATATAGTACAACAATTGCTTCTTGCTCGTCAGCTGGAGCGACATTGCGCCAGTCACATGCAGCTCTGTGATGCTATCTTGATGATCTAGTTCTTGAGTAGTTGTCTTCCCTTTGGTCGGAACGGTGATGCTGTTCTGGAATACGCTGGGGCCTTATATCATTCTAGGATGAGTCCGTGCGACATTGGTCGGATTTGGAGACCAGTTTTCCGCTTCCGGATTTCACGGCCCTTTGCTTTTCCAGACCCTTGGTGAGTAGCTTGATACCCAATCGAACCTGTTCTGGGCCTGGATTATTCGACAGGATATCTCAAGTTGCGACAGTGTTCTGTAAGAGTGTTGGATACAACAGATCACCCTTGTTGTCAAGACGAGGCATCCCTGGGTCTCCTTTGAAGAGAACCTTGTGTACTTCCGGGAATTGATTGTCATGTGTGTGATGTTTCCGAGTCTTCTAATGCTGCCGAGAGATGTACTTCTCTGTAGTTTCCATGCATTTCTTCTCCTCCTCGATGTTATTGGCTTCATCCAGGAGTACTTGACGATGCGCTTCTAGGGCCTGGGCCCTTTCATCCAATTCTTCGACAATAAGTTCTACAGCTGTAGAGATAGGTGTGGTTAATGCAGCATCGATGAGTTTACGCGCAGCTTCAGTGATCACGTGTCCATCCACCGATTCTTCTTTTGGCTCGCTTGGTATAAGTGCTCAATTCGAGTATTCTTCGTATTCCTCGGCAATCACTTCCTCTGCCGGAAGATCTTTTGTTGGGGTCTTGTTCTTCTTCTTTTCCTTCTTGGCAGTGCCGGTAGCAAAGATGGCTTTGGGTCCGTATCCCAAAGTCAAGCTCTGACGGTACTTTCGGACATCTGGACCTCGGGATTATCTCCGATTTCCATGTCATCCTGCGCTTTGGGAGAGTTTTCCCTAGATCCTCTTCCTCTTCCATGGCTTCCTCTTCCTCTGCAGCTTTGGAGTTATACTCCTCTTCATACTCCGCGGAGAACTTTCGAAAATCTACCGACGTCATCGAGTCATCCGAGGATGCGTGTAAGTCGGTGTTTGTTCCGATCGCCTCCAGCACCGAGTCGGTGTTTTCTCCAGCATTGGGAGAGCCGGATCTGGATCCAACGTATCCGACGAAGTGTGATGTGTGGGTCCTGAGGTAGTTGCGGCTTTCCTCATGGGCTTCCTCAAAGATCCTGATGGTTTCGAGAACCTCATCCACGCTTGCATCTTGCAGTATCATGCCTCAGGAACGGTTGATCTGTTCCGGCGTTGGCAGAGCCGGAACCATGGTTGCTACTCTACTCCTCCTGGATTTCGACCTCAACAGACATATCAATATGGGATTTGACCTCACCTGGGAGATCCACTCCATATTCGATTTGAACCGCAAGATCTGCTTCAAGCTCAGCTTTCTCCACTATCTCTGCAATTGGTGCGGGCTGGGTGGGATTAGGGATTTCTGAGATCCGGAACTCTGCCGCCTCCGTAGACAAAGGGGACCCAGAAATTTCTTGTACCTCTATCATCACCACTGGGGTGGGTGGGGCAGATTCAGCAAAACCGATATAAACATCGATCTCGCCAAAAGACATGATGGTGTAAGTGGTCACGGCCTCCCTAGCCGGAATCCAGGTCTCATCGAGAATGATGAGAGGGACATCGCTGGCGTAGAGGATGCGACTGACAGTGATAGTCTCGCTGATTCCGATTCTTGTAGATTCCGCTCGGAACATAGATCTGAAGCTCACTTGCCCCACGGTGGGAGCCAACTGTTGTCGGATTGATGACAAGTACACCATGAGGGGGTCCTTGAGGCGTGCAGAAGAGAGGGGTGTGAGGCGTACGGTGTTCCAGGACGGTGAGCACACAAGTTTACCTAGGTTCGAATCCGCCGGCGTTGGACGGATCCTACTCCTTCTAGCAATCCAGTAATACGGCAGAGCCAAAATATGGGTTACAAGTGGTTCGCCTGTGCGAGTTGAGATTGTAGACTTTTGGGTGCCCTAAAGGATCTCCCTATGACGGCTTATATAGATATCCAGCCTAGGGTTTACAGGAGAGATCTATCCGGCTAATACTAAGAGTCGGTTACTAAGAACATCTTGAACTACAAGTAACACTATGGGCCTATGTCGGTAAGTCTTCTGGGCCTTCCCGTCGCCGGATCAGACTCCATCTCTTCTCGCTGACTGGGTCGCCCATGAAGCAAAGCTCTAACCCAAAGTGGGCCACCCTGGTCAGTGAGGAACTATGAGGATACCCGGAAAGCATACCCCAACAACGATGGTAATGATGTATTACTAGTAAATTAAGTTGTAGAAAAGTACCACTCGTTTACTAGTTAATGCACTAGTAGTCGGGGGCAGGGTCTCTTTTGGCACTAGGAAGGGTGTATTTTGGCTGTAAACTATCTTTCTTGTTAATGTTTATATTCTGGATTTTAAGTGTTTTCTGAAATTGTTCAACTACTACTCCACGTGCCCACTGCTTGGGGGACTCAGATCAACATGCCCCCTGTATCTACCACCCAATATTCATTTGATGGACAAAAGTGATCCCAAGCAAAGTAGAAAAGAAACATCTCACACTTATGCCCCAATTTTCAACTATGTTTAATTTTTTAGACACTAGACAATAAAAACATTTTGTCAGTCAGTAATAGTTCAAATACATGCATATATTTTATTAAAAAATACAGACATATAATTTTAACAAATTTGCATAAATTAATTTTCATACTTTTGTCCGCACACTATATATAATAGTCGTAAGATAAGTGTCGTGGTGGTGTCACGAAAGATGCCATGTATAGGCTGAAGGTGGGGACTAATACACGCTAGGGGAATCCAGGGAGGAATAGTGAAGTGATTCTCCACACAAGAACTTGTATTGATTTCCTTCCAAGGTTACAAGTGTTGCTAGAGCTGTATAGGCCAGAGGAGGAAGAAGAAGCTTTCTTACTCTCACCCACAGATCTCACCTGAAACCCTAGACCTTAACAGAATTGTCCAGAAAATAAACAGCCAACCCCCTCTACTGAAGCCCTAGCCCCCCTTTTATAGGGGAGGCTCGGTTTCAACCTAGGGCATACGTGGAGGCATATTCCTAAGAATATGCCCCCTCCCAAAGTGGTAAACCGACCGGGGTGCTTTTTCCCCCTCGTCAGCTATGCTTTAGCTACGTGAGCCACTGCGGCGCCCTCGTCAGCTGACACGGGCGTCGTCGCGCTTGTCGGCCACGCCCCGGTGGTCCAGTCCTTGCTCGCTTCGCTCAGGCAGTGCGTACCGGGGTTCCTTTTGACCAGCGAGATTCCTTCCTTCTCCTAGAAGGTTACTGCGACCCGGACGATGGTTCATCTGGCCACACCCTTTTCCTGCATACAGGTTAGACATACGCTTCCGACTCACCGCTTAAGTCGGATTAGGGCTAGTTAGGCGAACGCCCCCAGGTCTGGGTTACCCCGTGATTCGGCCTGCCTTGAGGTGACCCGGCCAGTACTTGCTTTGATCTTGCCGGACCTCAGCTAACTCGGCCTTTCATACCACAGCGTGACCCTACTCGGGGGTATCCCCCCAACATTAGTCCCCGAAGCTGGTGCGGTCTTAGCCGCCTTGGCCACTAAGGCCACACCAGATTCCATCTCGTGCTCCTGTCGCTATTTGCCGAGTTACCTCTATACCTCGGACGGCTTGGATTTACGTTCCCTTCGCATGTTGCAAGTTTTCACTTGCTGGCCGGGTTACCACAGCTCTATCCGGGTCTTACTTCCTTATTTCGTACGCTAGCCCATGTGAAGGGTAATCATTATGTTGTCTTATTTTAAGGGATCGTACAGTAATCGCCGCAGTAACTGTCAGTCATCACTATGCGCAGGTCACGTCACGCCTGCCCCCTTGTTTACCGCATCAGTGCGTCACGTCCCAGGATTCTTTCCGCCCTGTGGCCTTCCGTGTGGCTCCTTACTGATTGGTCCGGACGGGTAATACACGGCCACAGCGTGTGGCCGGTCCACAGGGCGCGATCCCACTCATCGCTTACGTGGGTGGTTAAATAGCGGAGGGGTGCGTTCCTTAGGATTTTTTCTCCTCCGCACGCCTCTGCCCGCTGCTAACCTCCTTCGTCTTCCTCGCGACTGCACCGCCGCCAGCACTGCCAAAAAATAGCGTCGCCGCCGCACTTCTCCGTTTCACCTCTACATCTCTATCACTGCGACGCCAATCTCCCGCTACGGGTCCTCGCCAATCCAAGCCATTGTCCCCCTCCGCCTCCAGCGCCAGCGAGGACTTCGAGGAGCAGATGACTGAAGAAGAGCTCGCCATTGCTGAGCAAGAGATGGAGGAGGACGCCGCCGCTGCGGACCGCGGCGCATGGGCCGGCTCCTGGGTCTGCCAGGATGATCTGGATTGGCTCTACCGGACCAGACGCCTCCCTGCCGGCGTCGCCGCTCGCCTCGCCTCCGCCGAGCTAGCTCCTTCGCCCAACCCCGGGGAGTTCGTTGTGTTCCTGTCTCATTTTCAACGGGGCTTCGGACTCCCGGTGAGTGATTTCTTCCATGATTGGCTCAGCGCCTACCATCTCCAGCCGCCCCATCTTCCAGCCAATGCCATTACTTCCCTCTCTGCCTTCGCCTCTACGATTGAAGGCTACGCCGGATTATGGCCCACAAAGGAGCTGTGGATCCGGTTTTTTTCCCTTCGCCGCAACGTTATCCCTGACATTCACACTGACCCAGAGGACAAGCGGATCATGCAGTTCGGAGTAGCCTCCATCTCACCCTGGAGGTTTTCTGTTTTCCCTCGAGTTACAGGGCTAGAATCCTGCAAAGGTTGGGCCCGGACATTCTTTTATGTCCGGAACACAGGCACCGAAGATTTGATCCGGTTGCTTCCCTATACCCCGGGTCCGCCGAACACGGATCTGTGGGACGCCGTTCCGAGGAAGCCTACGGCCTTGGCCAACCAAGTGAGTAAGAGGTTCGCGGAGCTGAAGGAGCTCGGGTTGCGTAACGAGGATGCGATGATCACCTTCGTGCGCAACCGAATCTCCCCTCTCCAGAAGCGCACCCACAAGGTGTGCCATATGAGCTACGGCCGCGATCCCAACCGGACTTCATCTTTCAAGCTGAACAATACGGAGATCTTCCGCCGGGTTAAGGCTCTTTTCACCACTCAGAAGGATTTCTCCTCTGACTGGACTTGGGGGATTGAGCATTTCTTCCGTGACCGGCTTCCTCCCATGGTAAGTTTCATGTAGCAAACTTACCCCGGACCAGTTACTTGTCTATTATTGTTGCATTTTTGATTCGTCTGTTTACTCTTTTCCTCAGCTATTCCTTTAGCAAACGCTTGAGGACGGCACGGATCCGACCCTTAAGTGGGCACCGGACCGGGAGACTTCGGACGTGGAGGAGCCGGACCAAGAGATGTTTCTCCCCATGACCGACGCCACGAAATGACCCACAGGTAACTTCTCTTCTGCTAGAGATTGGCCCGATGATGAAGATTACTCGGATATCGAGATAATTGAACCATTTGAGGCTGTCCCCCTTTCTTTTGCTTTTCCGCCATCATCTCACGCCGGTGGCCATATCCACGAGGATCCTCCCCTCGCCACAGGCGAGCCAGTTCCGGTGGCGCCGAAGAAAAAGCGCGCGGCCTCCGCAAGCTCTTCCTCCAGACCTTCCGAGCCTGTTAAAAGGCGAAAGAAGGCCCCAGCATGAAGGGCTCGGAAACCCAGAGCAGCCGAAACCTCGGATGCGTAAGTCCTTCTTTCTTCTGTAACTCGCTCTTCCTTATTTCGTCGTAATTTTCCTTCTGACGTTACCTGATTTCACAGGGCTCCGGTCGAGGTCCCTCAGAGTGGGTCCAGTATCTCATCGCCTCTCCGGGCCAGCCCCTCGCCCCGTCGTGACGACGAGTCACGTCCGCTGAGCCCCATTCCGGAAAGCTCTGCGGCCGCTCCGGATCATCCTGGGGCGGGGGAAACTGGCCCAACTAGAACAACGGTAGCCACTACCTCGGCGACGCCACAACCAGCAGCCACTAAAGCTACTTCAACTCCAGCATCTGTTCTAGTACCAGCAGCCAAAACAGCACCAACTCTAGCCTCGGCAGCAGCACCAACCCCGGCGGCGAAAACGTCAGCGCCGGCACCAAGTCCAGCAACGAAAGTAGCAGCGCCCAGTTCCTCTGCATCTTCCGAGTCCTCCCTACCTCGGTAGGGGAAAACCGCTGCTACGACTTCTTCTTCCCAGCAAGCCAAGGGTAAGAAGACTCAAGACGCTACCAAGCCCAGCACTGCCGAGCCTGGGCAACGTACCCTTGAGTCCATGCTCCCCAAGAAGACACCAACGGCAAAGGACGCGTTTGCGGAGCCAACCGAGTCTCAACAGTTGGTTCTGCACACCAGCCCCGCCCTTTCCTTGGTGGAGAGGAAGGAAGCACATGCTAAGGGTTTGGTGACGCTTCATATGCCCTCAGGCGAATGGTACCCCCCAAGCCTGATGGAGTTCGTCATGAACTGGAACAAGGCCGAGGTAATCCACGAATCTGATCATGTGAATACCGCCGCCAAGGCCATTAACCTCGCTGGACGGATGATGGAGGTACGCCGTTTCTCCTTCGCAAATTGTAGATAATAACCATTAGTCCCTGAGCCTCCGGGGGAGTAACTTGTTACTCGGCCGGATGCTCTTTTATAGAATTAACGTAGCTCCATAATAATTTCGAACATGCACACACCTAGAACCGAGTTAAGTTCCGCTTGGCCTGGATTCTAGTACACTTCGAACATGCACACACCTAGAGCCGGGTTAAGTTCCACTTGGCCCGGATTCTAGTACACTTCGAACATACACACACCTAGAGCCGGGTTAAGTTCCACTTGGCCCGGATCTTAGTACACTTCGAACATGCACACACCTAGAGCCAGGTTAAGTTCCACTTGGCCCGGATCTTAGTACACTTCGAACATGCACACACCGAGAACCGGGTTAAGTTCCACTTGGCCCGGATCTTAGTACACTTCGAACATGCACACACCTAGAGCCGGGTTAAGTTCCACTTGGCCCGGATCTTAGTACACTTCGAACATGCACACACCTAGAGCCGGGTTAAGTTCCACTTGGCCTGGATCTTAGTACACTTCGAACATGCACACACCTAGAGTTGGGTTAAGTTCCACTTGGCCCGGATCTTAGTACACTTCGAACATGCACTAGGCTGACTTAAGTTTCTATATCTTTTTTAGGTGACCACCAACCGCCGAAGTGCCGAATTCCAGCGCTTGTTGGATACGCATAAAAATCTTCGCACGAAACAGGCTGCACTCATCGCTGAGTCGAGAAAAGGGGTAAATTTCTTTCTCATTCCTTTCCTCATTTTTCTTCTACTTTACTTGCCGAATTAATCTGATTGTTCGGTTTCCGCAGCTGGGGTGGAAGCTCAAAACAAAATAATGCGAAAGAACTTGGAGCAGATCAAGGGTACGTCCTTCTTATCTGTTCTTACTGTGCTTCTCATCATTTTACCTCCTTGGCTCGACAAACATTCATACCTCGGCTCTGCCGGGCCAACACACGGTTTCAGCATTGCTTGAAGAAAGTGTGCATGGGCCTAACATGATGCTGCATTTTCTCGAACAAGCAGGACAACATCAAGCCGAGTTGAAGAACAAAGATGATGAGCTCGCCCTCCTCCAGACCAAAGATGATGACATAGCCAAGCTCAAAGCTGAAATGGCTAAGATGAAGGCGCAGCACCAAAACGAGCTAAAAAGGGTTGGCCAGGACTTCACCGAGGAACGCGAGTGCCTCAAACTCAAAAGTGCTAAGGATCGCGAGCTCCTATAGGAAGCCGAGGTCAAACTTGGGTCAGCAAATGCTGAGCACGAGCAGCTTCAGAAAAGGCGTGATCCTTGCATCAAGGAGTTGACCCGGATTCACAGTCACATCTCTCGTAACTTCTTTTCCTTTATCCGCCTTACTTCTCCGGGTTATTTCTCATGTCTTATTTTCTCAACTTTGTCCTTTGCCTTGTTTCCCAGGCCACTTTCCAGAGGGTACTGCCATTGCAAGTGCTGCTGTTGCCAATTTCCGCCGAGAGAGAGGTACTCCGGTTACTGCTGAGGGTGACAGCATTCCCTTTGACATGGAGGACCTGCTGGTCAGCCTGTCATCTCGCGTGGAAATTATCAAGAACTACGGCAGGGACCTCCTCGATGTTTCAGTCCGGATCTTCAACGCCTTCTGGCCCGTCGATGACACTCCGGAGAGAGTCACGCAGCTCGCTGAAAGGCTTTCGGAAGTTGAGACCCAGCTCGACCTCTGGCGAGAATCCGCTGGCCGCGCTGCTGCCAATACCGTCCTTCACCACGTTTTGACGTGGTACGAAAAGATAGATCTCAGCCTCCACACACGGCTGCGCACCGGGTCGAAATGGATAGATGACCCGAAGTGGGTAGCTCGGTGCCAGGCTTGCGCCCACAGCCTCATTGAATATGCCCCCATTCATGAATGGACTGAGGGTCCGAGCTTCCTAGAAGCCGCAGGCGAAGAGGAAGTTGAGAACATTGAAGATGACTTGGGTGAAGACGAGGAGGACACTGCGTCGGATATCGAAGAGGGCGATGATGATGCTGAACTCCCTCCTGCTCCTCCTAAGTAAAAACACTAGAAAATTCATGAGATCCCCGGTATGCCGGGTGGAATTGTATTCCAAATACATGTGATATTTTGCTACTGAGTACTTATGCCGGATTAACGTGGGCGTAGTCCCCAAGTTTCTTTTTCTTGTTCGTTCAATCTTTTGGCTCGGATCGTGTCTACCTTGATTCGGTTTTACAACTTGCGAATCCGAGCCTGAAAAATTGTCTTAACAATACTGGGAAACTTTTAGACTTAGCTCAAAAATAAATACGGGGTTAGTCCGGAAAACAAATGTCGGCTCAAATAAATTCTTTTCCTTAGTCGTTTTTCATGTGCTACGCAATTCCAAACTTGTTCTCTTGCTTGCCATGAAGCCAATTCTTGTTGGACAGCAGCAAGTCGAAGAGTTGGGTTTTTGGTGCTCACACACTATTAATCTGCGCTAAGTAGAATAACCTATTCCAGGCGATGCACAAATAACAAAAGACAACAAATATTATTAAGGCAGTCCCCGAGTTACTGCTCGAGGTGCCAACATTTCATTGATAAACTCATTGCCAACATACATACCGACATCTGAGATAACCCGGATACATACACTTCTTTGCTAAGTGTAGAAAGGACGAAGGAGAGCTACATTCCTCACCAGATCTGTCCACCTTGTTCTTTTCCTGTGGCTTTGCATCTATAAGATAATAAGAATCATTGTGCAATGCTTTTCTCACGATGAATGGCCCTTCCCATGGGGGGGATAATTTATGCATTCCAGTAGTACGTTGTACCAACCGAAGCACCAGATCGCCTTCCCGAAAGACTCGGGGGCACACTTTCCGGCTATGATAGCGTCGGAGATTTTGCTGATATATGGCGGATCTGGACAGTGCCAGTTCTCTCGCTTCTTCCAGCAGATCAACATCATTTTGCCGGGCTTCTTGCACTTCGGCTTCTGTGTATTGGGTGACTCTAGGCGAATCATGCTCTATGTCGGCTGGTAATACAGCTTCTGCCCCATATACCAGAAAAAACGGCGTATAGCCTGTTGATCGATTTGGAGTTGTTCTTAAACTCCACAGTACCGCTGGTAGTTCTTCTATCCAGCACCCCGCTGATCTTTGCAGCGGCTCAATGAGCCGGGGTTTTATCCCGGATAATACTAATCCGTTGGATCTTTCCACTTGCCCGTTCGATGCGGGGTGGGCTACCGAAGCTACGTCAAGTCGGATCCTCTTATCCCGGCAAAAAACGAGCAAATGCTCCTTCCGCAAAATTTGTGCCATTATCAGTTATGATACTATGTGGATAACCGTACCTCAAGATGATATCTTTGAGAAAAGTTACGGCCGTAGCTCCATCACATTTTCTTATAGGCTTTACCTCGATCCACTTCGTAAACTTGTCCACCATTACCAAAATGTGAGTCATGTTTCCTTTTGCTGGTTTGAACGGGCCCACCATATCCAGGCACCATATGGCAAATGGCCAAGTGATTGGGATGGTCTTGAGTTCCGACATTGGCATATGCGTCTTTGCGGCGTACCTCTGACAACCATTACATTTTCTCACCAGATCTTCTGCTTGCTCTAAGGCGTTTGGCCAGTAGAATCCGTGTCGGAAAGCTTTCGCTACCAAGGCTCGGGATGAGGCGTGATGTCCGCATTCCCCCTGATGTATATCTCGGATGATTTCAAGCCCTTCGTCCGGGTCAACACACCGCTGGAGGACATTGGTCACACTTCTTTTGTATAAGTCGGAATTGATGATCGTGTAAGCCTTTGCCCTCCTTTGTGTTTGCCTGGACAACACCTCCTCAGTGGGTAATGTTCCATCTTTCAGGAATTGAAATATAGGCAGTGCCCAAGCCGGTATTGGCCACACGGGGAACACGTCCTCGTCTATCTCCATATGATCCACCGGCATAACTTCAACCGGACTACGCTGAGCAGTCCCCGGGTTTGCCAAGCAGTCCTCGGGTTTGCCAAAGTAGTCCCCGGGTTTGCCGAAGCAGTCCTCGGGTTTTGCGCACCACTTCCCGTGTCAACGTCCATGGGCGCTGCTCCGGACTCTGTGTCCTCCGGGACGTAGATGGACTCGGATTACGGGGATGGCCTGATGGATGGTTTCTTGAGGTGCTCTAATGCTACACCCGGTGGAATTGCTTGTCTGGTTGACCCGAGCTTCGACAGCATGTCGGCAGCCTCATTTTCCACCCGGGGTATGTGATGAAATTCGCATCCCTCAAAGTAACCAGAAATCTTCTGCACGTGAAATCTGTATAGTGCCATGTTTGGATCAAGAGCGTCCCATACTCCGGACACTTGCTGCACCACTAAATCCGAGTCGCCAAAGCATATAATCCGACGTATACCAATTTCCTTTGCTACCTTGAGCCCATGCACCAGTGCTTCATACTCAGCGACATTATTCGATGTGGTGAAGTGGATCTGCAGCACGTATTTCAACTGGTCCTTCTTTGGCGACGTGAGTACAACTCCGGCACCTAGCCTGGTTTTGGTTTTTGATCCATCAAAGTGCATCCGCCAATAGTTCGGATCCGGAAGTGGTGGTTCGTACTGTACCTCGGCCCAGTCCACGAAAAAGTCCGCCACAGCCTGAGACTTTATGGCTTCCCTCCAGTCGTACTGCGGAGCGTAAGGAGCTAGCTCAATTGCCCATTTTGCAATTCTGCCGCTTGCATCCTTGTTACTCATTATCTCGGATATAGGGGCCTCACATATGACCCGGATGGGATGCTCTTCAAAGTAATGCTTCAATTTCTTGGCGGCCATGTACACGCCATACGCCACTTTTTGATAGTGTGGGTAGTTCTGCTTTGATGTTGAAAACACTTCACTCAAATAATACACCGGCCTTTGCACTGACTTACCTTCCTCATCACGCTCCACCAGTATCACTACACTTACAACTCGGTTGGTTGCGGCTATATAGAGCAACATTGGCTCTTTTGATAGTGGTGAGGCTAGCACTGGCGCCGTGGCTAACATTTTCTTTAGGTGGGTAAAGGCCTCATCCGCCTGCAGCGTCCAAATGAACTTATCCGACTTTTTCATGAGTTGATAGAGAGGCAATGCCTTTTCTCCTAACTGACATACAAACCGACTTAACGAGGCTAGGCAACCTGTAAACTTCTGGACATCGTTAAGACACTTCGGCAGTTCCATTCGTTTGATGGCTCGGATCTTGGTTGGATTAACTTCGATACCTCGGCTGGAAACCAGAAAGCCGAGAAATTTTCCAGCCGGGACACCGAAGATGCATTTTTCCAGGTTAAGTTTCATCCAGAACCTCCTTAGGTTTGCGAATGTTTTCCTGATATCGTCAAGGAGCGTTTTGCTTTCCTTGGTCTTGATAACCACATCGTCCACGTATACCTGTACATTTTGACCTATTTGGTCATGCAAACATTTTTGCATACATCTTTGGTACGTTGCCCCTACATTACGTAAACCAAACGGCATGGTGCGATAGCAATAAGCCCCATACGGGGTAATAAATGCAGTCTTTATTTGATCATCCGGATTCAAAGGTATCTGGTGGAAACCGGAGTAAGCATCGATGAATGACAACAGTTCACATCCAGCAGTTGAGTCTATGACCTGATCTATTCTTAGCAGCGGGAATGGATCTTTCGGACACGCCTTGTTCAGGTTCGTGTAGTCGATACACATGCACCAAACCACTGCCACGTTCGGATCATCCTTCTTCTTTTCCACCAGCACCGAATTAGACAGCCAATCGGGGTAGAGGACCTCCATGATAAATCCTGCAGCTAGCAACCGAGCTATCTCATCTCCAATGACTTTCCTCCTATCTTCGGCGAAGCGGCGGAGAGGTTGCTTCACCGGCTTAGCTCCGGGTCTCACATTTAAAGAGTGCTCGGCCAACTCCCTCGGAACACCTTGCAAGTCCTGTGTGGACCAAGCAAAAATGTCCCGATTCTCACGGAGGAAGCTGACGAGCTCGCTTTCCTATTTATCACTTAGCCCGGCACCAATTGTTACGGTGCGCTCTGGGAACATGTCATCAACAGGACCCTTCTTGGTATCTTTCGTGGCCTGGAAGGAGACAGTTCCATGGGGGTTACTCAGCGTCGGCATACACTGTTGCGCGGACTGAGCCAACGCAGCCACCTCTTGAATTTTCCTTTTTTCCTGTGCGATCACAAGTGACTCGGCTAAGTTTGATCCGGCCGACGCACACTCCATCGAACGCTGGAAGTCCCCAGCAATTGTAATTACTCCGTTTGGTCCGGGCATTTTCAGTTTCAAATAGCTTATATGACAACTTGCCATGAACTTGTTCAGCGCTCGCCTTCCGAGCAATGCGTGATACGCGCTTTCCAAGTTCACTACTTCGAACTCCAGATTTTCAGTTCGGCAATTGTCCCTCGTGCCGAACAAGACGTCGACCCGGAACTTGCCTATGGGCTCGCAAGAAATGCCAGGCACAATGCCATGGAAAGTTGTCCTCGTGGCCTGGAGCATGTTCTCTGAGATACCCAACTTGCGCATTGTGTCCGCGTACATGATATTTATGCTACTGCCGTTGTCGATCAGTACCTTTGAGAATCTTACGTTAATGTTAGGCCCAATGAATGTAGGATCTAGCACCAACGCATACGAACCAGGGCTCGGCATGAGCTTGGGGTGATCCCTAATGCTCCAAGTGATTTCCTGATCGGACCAAGGCATGTACCTCGTCACTGCCGGCATTACCGCATTCACCTCCATATGCCTATGCTGCAAGCTTTTTCTATCAGTTTCCTCTGTGGTGAATACACAGTAGCTCTGTTGATGCTCCCTGTACTCGTTTCTCCCCTCATTTCCGGGGTGGCTCTGATCCGGCTGCTGCTGATTTTCTACTTGATGCACTGCATCCCTTCTTTCATTGTTATCATACCTCGGCGGAGGGGGAGGCAACATCAGCTGTTGCGTGTTTGCTCCGGGGAGCAATTGCTGCCGGGGTAACTCCTGCCGAGGCTGATCATTCTGGGGTGCCTGAGCATTCCTCGATCCACCTTGCTCGATCTTGCGCATCCACTCGCATTGCCTCGTCGTATGACCCGCTGGGTTGTTCGGATTTGGCGTGTGAAACTTACACGGCTGGTCCAACATCGACTCGTAAGTATACCTCGGACGGTCTTTCCTTTCTTGCCATTGCTTCTTTTGCTCCGGTGTCCAAGTTTTCTTCCCATCTTTCCTTGGGGTCCATTGACCTCCAGTTTTCTGGCGCTGACTACCCCCTGCTCCGGCTTGATCTGGACTCACGGCCGCTACTTGGTGCGAACCGTACCGATGGTCCGGTCGATCATCTCTCCTTTTTCCTCTGTAATCATTTCTCCGGGATGATCCGGATCCATCCCTCTGATAGTACTCATCGCTTGACTCGTTTGAGGCGATCCTTGGTTGGGTCGGGTCACCCAATGCATACCAATCTGCGATCCGGATCATCTCTGGCAACGTTGCCGGCATTTTCCGTTGCAACTTCATCCATAACTCGCTTCCATACCTGCACCCCTGTGCAAACCATGCTATAGCCTGTGATTCTATCGCGCCCTCACACGAGTTTCTCACGGAACACCACCGGGTCAAGAACTCCCGGTACATCTCATTGGGTCGCTGTTTGCACATAGCTAGGGTCTGTGGCCTATTTGGCCTTTGATATGTACTCGAAAAATTGCTGATGAACATCTCCTCGAAATCAATCTAGCAGTTGATGCTTCCTGGCAGCAAATTGTTCAACCACACCGTTGCCGGGCCTTCCAACATCTGGGGTACATATCGTACGGCCCATCTCAGGTGACCTGTGGCAATTTTTACAGCGGTAGCATAGTTTATCAGCCAATCCTCTGGCTTGGTACTACCACCATAGGTCTTGGTCCCCCTGGGCAACTGAAAGTTTGGGACTGGTGGCTCTTTCATGATCCGGGGTCCAAAACATGCTGGACCCGGTGGGCCTTGACATTCTATCTGCTCCGACCTATATAGTCGGTCCAGTTTCAACCTCGCATCGTCCGGCATCAAATCCCTGCTTCCCAGTCTCGAACCTATCACATGATAGTCCGGTCTCGGATATCCTGCATTCGCCATCTCCGAATCACCGTCATTATACCGGTTTTTCTCGTGGGGCGCGCGTTTCTGTTGGATACCTCGGCCGGCACTATGCTCTTGCCTCGGCATGTTCCGCTGCTGCGGTTGTCTTGCCCCTGCTGAGTTTTGCTGCCCGGCATTGCCGTTGACAACGTTCCTCCGACCCGCATTGCCTTGGTCACGGTTACCTCGGCCAGCTTCGCCTCGGCTCACACTCCGTCGATCATCATTTTTCTGCGCTTCTTTTTCTTTCCCCGCTTGTGTCGGGTCATACGGGACAATCTGTTTGTTCCGTCTGGCCGAGGTTACCACCTCCTCTCTCCTTGGATCACCATGAGGGGACGACGCAGCTCCAGCGGATTTCTCCGGGTTACCCATCGCCGAATGGACGATCTTAGAGGCTCCAGCTCTCTCCGGGTTCGCCCTGAGAAGTTCCTCGTTTTGCCTGTTCGCAATCCGAACCAGCTCGTTAACTCGGTTTTGCTGCCTTTGCCAGGCTTCACCCGTCAGTCCCTCTAACTCGGATGCAGCTGCATCTGCCGCTCTGAGGTTATTGGCTGGGGTACTATACCTCGGCAGTCCCACAGAAAGACAGTTCTCCGATTCCTCGATTTCGACATCACCTTCTCTGTTCATCTCGCTCATGAGATTCCTCCCTTTAACTTCTACAGCATCAACTTTGTTTGCCTTTGCGTACTCACGCAGCGTCATGTTCAACGACCGCTGGGCTGCGGCTATTTTCTTTGCGCCCTCAAGTATTTTCTGCCGAGTTTCTTCCAGCTCGGCCTGTGCGCGAGCCGGATCTACCGCTGCTACTACAGGGTTTGCCAAGCTATCTATTGCCTCTCTCAGCATGTTTTCCGGCCTCTCTAGCGGAGGACCCCTACCTTTCCTTGGTGCCTTGGGTGTCACCTCCGGATCTGGTGCCGGATCCTTGCTCGTAACCGCTCCCGGCGCTGTCATCATTACTTCTGCATGGTCTGGGGAACGAGCGATACGTCCCCCGCGAGCCACAGTGAGGGGCGGTTCGCCTACTTCGACAACGTGGCGCGGATGAACGCCTGACACGTCCACCGCGACATAGACCTTGTGTGCGCCGAGCTTGAGGAAGACGCCGTTGCACGGGAGAGGGCGCGTGCCGAAGCAGCCTGCGTTGTCGCTGACGAAGTCCCGCGCTTCAAAGCGCTGGACGATCCCGGAGACGATGCGTTCGCTAGTGGTGACGAAGTTTCCCGTCCGGATCTTGACCCCTGCTAGCGCCGCTAGCCCCACGGTGGGCGCCAACTGTCGTGGTAGTGTGACGGCAGATGCCATGTATAGGCTAAAGGTGGGGACTAATACATGCTAGGGGAATCCAGGGAGGGATAGTGAAGTGATTCTCCACACAAGAACTTGTATTGATTTCCTTCCAAGGTTACAAGTGTTGCTAGAGCTGTATAGGCCAGAGGAGGAAGAAGAAGCTCTCTTACTCTCACCCAAAGATCTCACCTGAAACCCTAGACCTTAACAGAATTGTCCAGAGAATAAACAGCCAACCCCCTCTACTGAAGCCCTAGCCCCCCTTTTATAGGGGAGGCTCGGTTTCAACCTAGGGCATACGTGGAGGCATATTCCTAAGAATATGCCCCCTCCCAAAGTGGTAAACCGACCGGGGTGCTTTTTCCCCCTCGTCAGCTATGCTTTAGCTATGTGAGCCACTGCGGCGCCCTCGTCAGCTGACACGGGCGTCGTCACGCTTGTCGGCCACGCCCCGATGGTCCAGTCCTTGCTCACTTTGCTCAGGCAGTGCGTACCGAGGTTCCTTTTGACCAGCGAGATTCCTTCCTTCTCCTAGAAGGTTACTGCGACCCGGACGATGGTTCATCCGGCCACACCCTTTTCCTGCATACAGGTTATACATACGCTTCCGACTCACCGCTTAAGTAAGATTAGGGCTAGTTAGGCGAACGCCCCCAGGTCCGGGTTACCCCGTGATTCGGCCTGCCTTGAGGTGACCCGACCAGTACTTGCTTTGATCTTGCTGGACCTCGGCTAACTCGGCCTTTCATACCACGGCGTGACCCTACTCGGGGGTATCCCCCCAACAATAAGAAAACAAAGACTATTAATAGTATCTTCTCGATGCTAAAATGGAAATGAAGATCCAACGTCCCACAATGTTGGGATTTGAGTCTTGATCCAATGGTCAATATTCAAAGTTATTCGTACACTATATACAATGCTAAGAAAAAAAATGAGAAACATGTATTTTGATACCTTTGAATACAAAAAAATGCTTTGGCTTCTTGACAATGTGTATTGGCCTACGGTGTCCGAACATTCCTGGTTTTGACCCGAACAACCAAGGTCATGACCATATCAACATTGTGTATTGGCCGCTCGAGAAGGAGCCAAACTACAAAGTTTTTGCTTCCAGGGTGCTTTGTGCTAAATGTATGGACCTCGATGTAATTTCCCCCTTTTAGGTCTAAAAGTGTAAGTGGTGAAATTTAGACGCTTTTAAGCTTACTTATCAAGGAGTATGAACATTCTTGGATTTCAAGCAAAAAGACCAAGGTCAAGGCCATATAAACATCATACTTTATATGATGGTGATGATCCCATGTCAAAGAATTTGCATGGCAATAGATCTAGCCATGTATTGAAAACAATCGAAGATAAAGTAGTATCAAGAGATTGGATCAGATCAACTGATCTATCGAGAAGGAGCCGAATAAAAAAAATTTCATTTTAGGGTCCTTTATGCTAAATGTATGGACCTCGATTTAATTTTTGCTTTTTCAAGGTCCCTGATATACAATGTACTCCGATCGATCATGTAAAGTTCTAGCCTCCTAAAAGTAAGTGGTGCAATTTAAACGAATTTAAGCTTAGTTGTCAAAGAGTATGAACCATTCTTGTATTTCAAGACGAACGACCAAGGTTAAGGCCATATCTACACCATACTTTATGATGATGATCCCATTTCCAAGAATTTGCATGCTGACAAATTTGGCCATATTTTGATAACAATTTAAGATGAAGTAGTATGAAGAGTGTGGCTCGATCAGCTACTCTCTCGAGAAGGAGCCAAATCGGAATGTTTTGCTTGCTTGTTTTTAGGGTTCTTTGTGTTAAATGTATGGACCTCGATGTAAAATTTCCCCTTTTTAGGTCCTTGTATAAAAATGTACTCCCACCGACCGTGTAAAATTCTAACCTAAAAGTAAGTGGTGAAATTTAAACGAATTTTAGCTTATAGTTGTCAACGAGTATGAACATCCTTGGATGTCAAGGCGAACGACCAAAAGGTCAAGGCCATATCTCTACATCAGACTTTATGCTGATGATCCCATATCCAAGAATTTGCATGCCGAAAAATTTGGCCATATTTTGAAAACAATCAAAGATGAAGTAGTATAAAGAGCGTGGCTCGATCAGCTACTCTCTCGAGAAGGAGCTGAACCTGAATGTTTTCTTTGCTCAATTTTAGGGTCATTTGTGCTAAATGTGTGGACCTCGATGTAATTTTCCCTCTTTTAGGTCCTTGATGTAGAATGTACTCCCACTGACCGTGTAAAATGCTAACCTAAAAGTAAGTGGAGAATTTCAACGAATTTAAGCATAACTGTCAACGAGTATGGAAAAATCTTGGATTTCAAGCTGAACGACCAAAAGGTCACGACCATATCTCTATCAGACTTTATGCTGATGATCTAATATCCAAGAATTTGCATGCCGACAAATTTTGACATATTTTGAAAATAATCTAAGATAAAGTATTATGAAGTGTGTGGCTCGATCAGCTACTCTCTCGAGAAGGAGTCGAACCCGACTGTTTTCTTTGATCAATTTTATGGTCATTTGTGCTAAATGTGTGGACCTCGATGTAATTTTCCATTTTTTAGGTCCTTGATATAGAATGTACTCCCACTGACCGTGTAAAATGCTAACCTAAAAGTAAGTGGTGAATTTCAACAAATTTAAGCATAGCTGTCAACGAGTATGAAAAAATCTTGGATTTCAATGCGAACGACCACAAGGTCAAGGCCATATCTCTACATCAGACTTTATGCTGATGATCCCATATCCAAGAATTTGCATGCCGAAAAATTTGGCCATATTTTGAAAACAATCGAAGATGAAGTAGTATGCAGAGTGTGGCTCGATTAGCTACTCTCTCGAGAAGGAGCGGAACCGACTATTTTCTTTGCTCAATTTTAGGGTCCTTTGTGCTAAATGTGTGGACCTCGATTTAATTTTCCCTTTTTGTAGGTCCTTGATGTAGAATGTACTCCCACCAACCGTTTAAAATGTTAACCTAAAAGTAAGTGCTGAAATTTCAACGAATTTAAGCATAGTTGTCCACGAGTATGAAAAAATCTTGGATTTCAAGGTGAATGACCACAAGGTCAAGGCCATATCTCTACATCAGACTTTATGCTCACTAGCCGAATGCCCGTGCGTTGCCAGGCTACGAAATAATTAATTTTATCAGTAATATTAAAAAATATTGCTCTTTTTAATAACTCTGAGAGTTTATTTTACCACTACATATATAAGTATAATGCACCAAAATATTCATATATTTAATGGCAACACCTTCCAACCAAGGAAAAGAGAAATCCGGTACACAAACTATTTTGCAAAAGCTTTTAAAACAAAATAGAAAATAAGTGAATAACGGTTTTCAGAACCCTACCTTAGCACCTTTGCAATCAGACCCTCCCCTGCCAGCTGTAAATGCGATCGGGTCCCCGGTACCAACCCCCGTCCCTCTGTATTGCCATCCCCCCGAGCGCTAGTAGCGCCTGCTCTGCCTCCTCATGCCCCAGTTTTTGCGGGCACTCCTCGTCCCTGCTCGCCCTACTCCAGGCCGACAGCGTCCTCTACCTCCCTGCATATCCCACTCAATGCCAGCGTGCAAGGACCCAAGGTGTCGCCTCCTTCTTCAATCTCGATGCCAAGCTCAACACTGCCGCTTGGTTGCTCTGACGCATGTGCGCCTCTCGATGCTCGATCGTTACCCTACAACACATCAAGACCCGCGCCAGCAAGCGCTGGCCCATGCCCAACAGCCTCACCGAGCTCGTCTCCGATGGCTCACTTCTACTTGACACCTATTTAAACGGCTCATCTCGCTGCTACCTTATCCTATTTCCATACGTATGTCGCTTCATCTCTATATGGGTGGAGAACTCATCACTGTCTCGGTTGTGATACCGTAGGCTCTAGGGAAGTCGGAGGAGAGAGCACTCATCTTGGGATGGGCTTGAAGAATTTGTGTCCACACACTATTGTTATTAGCTTCACTACAAGGTCGATACCATACAATTTTAGTGATGCAAAATTGTTTGAAAATATTAGGAAAAATTATATCTAAAAAGCAGAGTTTTGATTTGATTGATACTTTTCTTGGCCGTGTTACTAAAAATTTGTTACTGCTCGCTGTTCTGACAACATGTCATGCGTCTTGGTTGTAAATTGTCTTCTTTCTTTAATTTATTCAAGAGTTCGAGTGTTGTACTTACTCCATCCAATTTTGGTTGTCTACTCCCTGTATTTTTACACTGAATTATCTCTATTACAAGGTGGAATACTACACCTCACATTCTCGAAAAAACAGCACACTTGTGCACCCCGTATAGTATGAACTTATTTTTCCTTGTTCTATTTGGATTCCAAGAGGTATGCGCCTAGGCTTTCAATCAAGAAGCTCATGGCTCGCGTTAGGAGCACGGGCTTGGTTTCCGCTATGCTCACACTCACGTCGAGCACGGCCATGAGGTTCATTGCTGACATGCGTGAGCTCGCCAATGCTGCTGGAAGATGCAGAGCCTTCAGGCTTCAATTGGATCAAGATGTCAAACCTCTCCTCTGTCATGGACTGCTGGATGGCTTGGAATTCAGTGAATGATACAGTCTCCTCACCGCCTGATTCATCTCTTTGTCATTGCCTTCCAGTATTCGGCTTGGAGCCTCTGCCAATCCCGGAAGATGACCGCGGCTGGGTGGTGGTACTCGTTCCCGCCTTCCAGGCCATCGAGCTCCTCAGGTCCGGCGGCAACTCGAACATGGCTAAGGAGCTTCCGAAGGCCGCAAGGGTGAAAGCGGACGAGCAGGCAAGGAACACCACGTGAAGCATCTTCCTTCTCTCTAACAAATTAGGTAGCCGCGAAGCCAGAACGTGGCCATACAGACGACCCAGCATGGACTACGGCGTGTTTGTCCCGCGCTCGATCCGCCTGGGGTCCGGCCACCACGAGCGGATCAACGCCTTCGGCACTGACCATGACACCACGGTGATGCGCAGTGTCGCCGAGATGTTCTCCTTCATCAACACGTTGGGGTCGATTCCATACAAGTTTTATCGCTGCATCGGTGGTCTGCGCAGCATGGTGGCGCTGGAAGATCGAGCCTGGACCTTAGAACCATGCCTAAGTGACGACAAAAAATAAAACAGATGGAAAACCAAACCTAACCGGACTCGCCACTTGCGTGATGATAGCATGACTCACGGAGACATATGAAAAAACTCGGTAGGTACCACATACCTTTTCTTTATACATCTCAACTCATCCCGATCCCATGGCATCTCTATAGTTCTAGACTTCTAGCCACCTTGATCTCAATCCCTCGTGAATGTTCCTCTGTTTTTGATTCGTCTCTCCGACGATGGACGAGAAGGCCCAGATCTCATTGCGCAGTTCCTTCTCATCCTCCCTCTCCATGGAGATTCTTCGTGCGCGTACATGCCTCCGTCAGCGTTCTTCATGACGAGGGCGCACGCAAAGTAGCCATAGGACACGCATGCGAAGTAGCCATAGGACGTCGACATGCCCGAACGTCGGGCCGGATCGAGGCCGTTGGCCTCTATCTTGCGAGTCTCTAGGTTCACGGACATCGGTGGCCTTGGCGAGCGCAGAGCGCCCAGGCGAGTAACTCCCTCCTGGTGACATCCATCTGGACCGCCACCAAGCGCATCCTCCCGCCGCCCCAGCCACGCACCGGCACTCTCACCACCGGTGGCGTGCACAACATCTTCAGTGACCTATGCTTCATACTGGCAGTGTTGGACGAAGAACCACGCGGACTGGTTCTTTCTTTCCAACTTTCCTCTGCTTTCCCTACTGCTGCCGAATCTCAAGGCGTTTCTGTTTCTTGGAGGGACAAGGAGAATGGAGGTTGCGCTATATGCAGGAGGGCGGACGACTTGCTGTTGCGATGATCATCCGGGCTCTCTGCTAACTAACTAACCTTTTTTAGGAACTAACTAAAATATTGAGGCGTGGGTAGATGAAAGAGAGTATTTAGTGGAGAGGGTAGAGAGAGGGGGCGTGGAGTTTGTTGAGGAGTGGCATTTGTTTTGTTATTAAGTAAAGTGTGACACCAGGCATTCACCACGGGTTTGCTTTTAATAGTAAAGATTATCCCGTATCCAAGAATTTATATGCCGACAATTTTGGCCATCTTTTGAAAACAATCGAAGATGAAGTAGTATGAAGAGTGTGGATCGATCAGCTACTCTCTCGAGAAGGAGCCGAACACAACTGTTTTCCTTTCTTAATATCAGGGTCCTTTGTGCTAAATGTATGGACCTCGATGTAATTTCCCCCTTTTTAGGTCCTTGTTGTAAAATGTACTCCTATCGACCATGTAAAATTCTAACCTAAAAGTATGTGGTGAAATTTAAACGAATTTCAGCTTATAGTTGTCAACGAGTATGAACATTCTATGATTTCAAGTCGAACGACCACAAGGTCGAGGCTATATCTCTACATCATACTTTATTTGAGGGTGTGACTGGCAGCAGCACGCTCTCCAGGAAGTGCATGTTTCGGCTGCAGCGCGCGCGTTTCCAGCCGCTAGGCAGCGCGCGTATTTCCGGCTGCACGGCAGCCCGACACGTGGCATGTGGAAGTTCACCACGCGTATTTCTGGCCGCTCGGCAACACGCGTATTCCCAGTCGCACGGCAGACCGACACGTGGCTACCTGCTCATGCAGTGCACGCGACCAAAGCCAGTTTAACGCAGTGCAATGAGGCACTGCACGAATGGTGCAACTCGTGTAATGTCGACAAAAGCACTGCAACGCATTACAGCAAGACAGTGAATGGACCGTGCACAACAAGAACACCGCGCAGTGCACTGCGATAGAAGGCAGTGCAAGGTAGTACAACGAGGCCAGTATATTGCCAGGACACCACACAGTGCACTACAAACTAAGGCAGTGCAATATAGAACAAAAAGATAGTGCATGGACGGTGCACTGCCTGGACAGTGCGTAGTGCACTGCCTTGACACCGCGCAGTGCACTGCAATCGAAGGCAGTGCAACACGAAACAACAAGGCAGTGCGTCAGCGGTGCACTGCCAGAACATCACGCAGTGCACTACGACCTTAGGCAGTGCAGCGCAGTACAATAAGGTTGTGTGTGGATGGTGTTCTACTAGGACATCGCGCAGTGCACTGCGACCTTAGGCAGTGCAACATAGTACAACAAGGCAGTGCACTGGCAGGACACCATGTCGTGCATTGGAACCAAATGCACCGTGCACTGGACCAAAGGGCAGTGAAACCTACACATCAAATGCAGTACGAGAAAAAAGTTCATCGAAACATATCAACATTGGATCTAGTTTTGAAGATCTGGACGATATAAGAAAATCTATGAAAATGGCCATCGATTTGGACCTCTGTTTGAAAGCTATCATAGCTTTCGTGTTCGAATCTACAAAAAGAAAAGGAAAAAGGACCTGCGACCCTCTCCGCATACACCACGTGTCACATGGGAGAAGGCTGGGACATCGCGTGAGGCACTCCACACCCGACACATGTAGGCAATAGCAGCGACACGGCGTAACCTCTCAGGAGGACACCCTTTTCCTAGCCTTTTCGTTATTCTGATGATCGAGTATCCAGGAAATTGCATGGCGATAAATTTTTGCATATTGTGAAAACAATCGAAGAGAAAGTAGTATGAAGAGTATGGCTTGATCAACTCCTCTCATGAGGAGGAGCCGAACCCGATTGTTTTCTTGGCTCAAATTTAGGGTCCTTTGTGCTAAATGTATGGACCTTGATGTACTTTCCGCCTTTTTTAGGTCTTTGATGTAGAATGTACTCCCACCGACCGTGTAAAATGCTAATCTAAAAGTAAGTGATGAAATTTCAATGAATTTAAGCATAGTTGTCAACAAGTATGAAAAAATCTTGGATTTTCAAGTCGAACGACCACGAGGTCAAGGCCATAACTCTACATCATACTTTATGTTGATGATCCCATATTAAAGAATTTGCATGGCCACAGATTTGGCCATATTTTTAAAACAATCGAAGAGGAAGTAGTATGAAGAGTATGGCTCGACCAGCTACTCTCCCGAGAAGGAGCCAAACCCGACTGTTTTCTTTGCTCAATTTTAGGGTCCTTTGTGCTAAATGTATGGACCTCGATGTAATTTTCCCTTTTTTAGGTCCTTTATTATGTAGAATGTACTTTATGCTTATGATCCCATATCCAAGAATTAGCATGCTGAAAAAAATTTCCATCTTTTGAAAACAATTGAAGATATTAAAAACAAAAAAAATTAATTTCATTTTTCTAAGTGACAGGAATTTATTTTCTGAAAAGCAAGTAAGAAGAATTTATTTCCTTTTTTCTATTAAAAAAATAAAGAGCGAGAAGAGACTATATGAGCATAGAGGAGGCAGCTAGAGAGCTGCAAAGAGGAGGATTTGAAGGCGGTGCGATGTCAGAGCAAAGCTGGGATGGGTTCCTGACACGAGGTACAAGGTAAAGTGAGTAGAGTAAATTTCAGGACCACAATATATATGCATGCAAAACAAAATGTGTTTTCTCTCTCCTTCACTCCCCCATCACCACCTCCACACGCGGCCGACTGATCTCTCCCTCGTCCACAATGTGGCGCTGCGCACACGCGTCCACCGACAACCTGCCATTGGTGGCTCCGTTTCTTTGTCGGTGGGTCCGTGTCTTTGTCTGGCGTGTTCGTCAGCTGTGTTGGTGGGAACCATTTTGGTCCTTACAATAGAGTAGCAATTCAAACTATCCCGGTTTCGAAATTTTCACTTCCTTCACAAACATCCAGGGGAAGGATATTCAATAGATCGTCATTTGTAGTACTACTACTTGTACTATAGGGTTTAGTGAGTAGTACGAAAATAAACTTTTTTTGACATGTAGTACCATAAGAAACTTCAGACAACCATTACCTTCATATAGGACTCGCTGCTAAACTAGTGCAGGTACGGCGCCTCCTTGCACCTAGTTGCCCCGCCAGCGGCAACTTGTGACATCGGCACCAACCATAGCTCCAGCAACAGAGCCGGCTCCTGACTCGTCAGCACCTCCGGAGAAGGCGGTGGCACCTCCTGAGCCATCGGCGGCACCACCGGAAAATAAGGCGGCACCTCCGGAGCCATCGGCAGCTTCAGGAGAACACCAATGAACACCTCCATGAAGTTGTTGTTGTTTGGGAACCGGTTCCAGTAGTTGGTGAATATGTAGGAGCCAGTGAACACCACCATCTCGCAGCCGAAATGGAAGGCCTGGCCATAGAGGAGACAGGCGTCCCTGAAGTTGACGAACTTGACCTTCAGCGTCCCATCCGAATTGTCGTACATGTTGTACATCTGGTACTTGCGGTCACCATACCCAGCATCGAGGAAGGTGCACGCCAGCTGCCTATTTGTTCTCCGCGGGGAGAAAGCCCAAATGCACAGGGAATTATCCTCCTGTGCGGCGATGTCGGGGTCTTTGCGCTCCGGTACGGCAGGCGACAGCCGAAAGGTAGCCATGGATGACAAACGAGGTCGGAGATGGTTGCTGGAAGAGGTGAGTAGAGATGGTTTGGTGCGCGGAAGGGGAGAGATTAAATAGGAAGGAGGTGATCCAAGATTAATGTGGTAGATTACCGAAGCGAGGGCACAATCTATGTCGCTGATGAAGCTGATGCGTGTGGCAAATATCGATGATGACGACTAGGGTAAGCGATTGGATGGAATGCTGACTCTACTTCCTGCACTTGATGGCCCAGTCATAATTTTGTGGTGCGTCCAAGGCGACCGCGACCTCCCCAATCTGTGGGCCCTACGTGGATGACTGAGTTGATGGGTGAAAACAAATTGATAATGATAAAGTGGTATAAAATGTGATTTACCAAACGTTAAGTTGTTTTAGCCAATATTCTTGTTAGAGAAAAAAAATGCATACTTTAAGTCTATTAGTAATAACTATCTATCCATATTGAGAATACATCCTAGTGTGCTATGAAATTGTTGGGGTGGTGAAATGATGGTTCTAGAACATGTTGGTGTTTGCTCTAGGTACTATTCAAAATGAATCCATCTGCTCTTAACCATTGGATCTAACAGCCCAACAGTTAGGATTGGTGCTATGGATCCAATTCAAAACTGCTCCATTATAGTAGTAGAGAATAGTACCATCACCTGATAGAATGGAAAAAAGAAGATCCAACGGCTACCTTTGTTGTGATTCGCGAGTCTTGATCCATAGGTTAATACTCAAAGTTATTCGTACATTATATAGTGGTAAGATAAGATAACAAAGACTATCAATAGTATCTTCTAAATGATGGAATGGATTAGAGGATCCAATAACTAGCAGCAATGTTGGGATTCGTGGGTCATGAATCAGCGGTCAATATTCAAAGTTGTCCGCATACCATATATAAAAAATAGTAGTAAGATAAGAAAAGAAAGACTATCAATAGTATCTTCTCGATGCAAAAATGGAAATAAAGATCCAACATCTAACAATATTGGGATTCGCATCTTGATCCAACGGTCAATATTCAAAGTTATTCGTACACTATATAGTGCTAAGAAAAAAAATGAGAAACATGTGTTTTGACACCTTTGAATACAAAAAAAATGCTATGGCTTCTTCACAATGTGTATTGGCCTATGGTGTATGTACTTACCTGGCTTTGACCCGAACAGCCAAGGTCATGACCATATTGACATCATATTTCTACTACTATAATGGAGCAGTTTTACTTTGAATTGGATCCATAGCACCAATCCTGATCATTGGGTTGTTAGATCCAATGGTTCAGAGCAACTCAATTCGTGTTGAATAGTACCTATAGCAAACTCCACCATGTTCTAGAACCATCATGTCACCATCCCTAAAATTTCATAGCACAGTAGGTTGTATTCTCAATATGTGTAGATATATTATTAATAGACTGAATGTATCCATTTTTTCTCTAACAATACTATTGATTAATAACAACTTAATGTTTGTTAAATAAAATTTCATACAGTATATAGTGTGTGGTACGTGCCTTTTACTGGTAGTGCTAAGATAAGAAAAGAAAGACTATCAATAGTATCTTCTCGATGCTAAAATGGAAATAATGAAGATCGAATGTCTGACAATGTTGGGATTTTCTTCTTGATCCAACGGTCAAGATTCAAAGTTATTCGTACACTATATAGTACTAAGAAAAACAAATGAGAAACATGTGTATTGACACCTTTTGAATACAAAAAATGCTCTCGCTACTTCACAATATGTATTGGCCTAAGGTGTATGAGCATTCCTGGTTTCGACCCAAATAGCCAAGGTCATGACCATATGACATCATATATAGTTTATGATACTGTACCTACATCTGGTAGATTCGTGCATCTTCTTCAACAAGATATGTTGAAAGTGATAAGTGCGTTGTTTTCTTTTTCTAAGAAAGTACGAGTCTTACCATTACAACTATGTTAACACTATATGATGTACAAAAAAACTTGGAATATTAATTGTTTTATCAAGAGTCACGAATCCCAACATTTCCAGTCGTTGGATCTTCTTTTCCATTCTAGCATCAAGAAGATTCTATTAATAATCTTCATCACAATGAAATACTATGCACAAACCTCAAAACACACTTCTCTATCATTCTAGAATCTTCCCCCGTTTTATAGACCATGCATGGACTTGGATGTATTTTTTGTTTTTTGAGGTCCTTGGTGTAACATGTACACATCCACATACCGTGTTAATTAATTGAAGAATCTCACTCCCTTGGGACATACCTTAGTCAAAAAAAAGTACCACCACTAGGGCCGGAATTCGAGCCGAGCCAAATCGGCTCATCTTGACTCGCTCAAGCTCGTTCAACTAATGAACTAGCTTGTCTCGGCTCGTTTACAAAACGAGTTCATATTTGAAACTCGGCTCGACTTGATAAACTCACGAGTAACTCGTTTAGCATGTTATGAGGTATGAAGAAGAGCACATATAAGAAAAACTAGTAATTATCCTACTAATTAAGAACTAGAATAAGGATAGTACTTTCATAATAACACGAAGGCAAGATCGAATGGAAAATATAGTAGTTCTACACCATTACATGTACAAGAAACATTCGTAGTGTGGCACTCAACAGTGGAAAATTTCAAATTCTATATTTGAACGAGTTTAACGAGCTAAACGAGTAGCTCATTTTGCCTAGGTGATCAAACGGGTTCAAATCTAAAACTAGGCTTGACTCGTTAGACACCGAGTTCAAGCCGAGTCAAGCCGAGTCACGAGTTACACTCATTTAGCTCGCGAGTTTCGAGTTATAATTCCAGGCCTCACCACCACCCAATTTTTTGAAAAAGTGGGGACAATGTTTTCTTACAATTCCCTAGTCTTACCACGTTTCAAGATTCCTTAGCGAACCATGCCCACTTAAATAACTTTATGTCGATTTAAAGAAATTAGGTCAAACTTGAACTACAAGTAAGCGTGGTAGATTCCTCTTGAATTTTCCTAACGCCGTCTGAAGGGACCCACGATGTCTATATATCAAGACTTAACTTCCGGGACGGAGTACTAAACACTAGTAGTACCTGTATCCAAGGCTCAAGGCCAATTTTTTTGAAAAGTCAAACTATGCAAAGTTTGACCAAGTTTGTAGAAAAATATATTAATATTTACAATATGAAATACATACCCTTTGATACATCATGAAACATATATTCACATGGTATCTAGTAATATCATACAGTAGTTCTTGATATTTTCTTTAGAAGTTTGGTCAAACTTTTCGTAGCTTCACTTATCAAAAAAAGCCTTAGGCCCTGTTTGGAACAAAGAAAAAAGCATAGGATTTTTGGAGGATAGGATTCCTATAGGAAAAAATCCTATGGGTTCGTTTGGGACAAAGGAATAGGAATCTAAGATTCCTTTGAAATTCTTATGCTACAGGCTATTTCATAGGAATTTTCTAGGAAAAATAACATGAGGTTTAACCTCATGTTTCATCTCCTTATGTCTACAATTCATGCGGTTTTCCTGTGTGACATCCAAATGACACCCTAAATTTTTTCTTGTGGCATTGATTCCTGTAGGAATTGAGCATACATGATACTATCTTAATTCCTTTGTTTGTTCTATTCCTATTTTTTGCATTCATGCATTCCAAACGGGGCCTTAAGCTTTGGGACGGAGGTACTAGTGAGATGAGGAAAAAACTGAAGAGCAAGAGGAGCTCTGAGAATAAAAGGGAGGCAGGGCGGGTGGGCAGCGTGACAGGGCACTTCAAGGCAGTGTGATGTCCGAGCAGAATTATGATGGGTTCCTGACATGAGGTACTATAACCTTTACAGCGTACACACTCTAGTAAATTTCAGGACTTATGTGCACTCAAAACAAAACAAATTTATTTTTTCGCTCTCAGTCGCCGCCTCACCATCCATCTCAGCACTCCCTCGTCCACAGCGCTGCGCATGTGTGTCTTGGTACGGTGGCTCAGCTATGTCTTCGGCGTGTGCGTTGGTGTAGATAGGAAGGAACCGGGCATTGGTTGCAAAAATTAGTAGAATTCAAACTTTCGATTTTTTCTCTTCCTTTCCAAGCATCGGGAATGAAGTTTATCCAAAGGATGACCATGTCGACATCATATCTCTATATGTACTATTACTAGAAAGTTGCACGTGCCTTGCACGCGAGACTCAGATAGTAGACGTATGACATATCATCACTATATAAAATTATAATTGGTAAAGCAAAATAAATTATTAATTTGATTAACATCTATAAAGTATGGGTGTATCCTTGTACTTTATATGTCATATAGATGTCAAAAATTATTAGATACCTAACACATGAATATTTGATAACATGGTCTAGCAAAAAAAGGAGAAGATTCCAGTATGATGGAGAATTGTGTTTGGAGGTCTGTGCATAGCATTCATTATGTCGAAGACTATAAATAGAATCTTCTAGATGCTAGAATAGAAAATAAGATCCAATGGCTAGAAATGCTAGGATTCGCGAATCTTGATCCAACGGTCAACATTCAAAGTTATTCGTACACTATATAGTGGTAAGATAACATAATGGAGTAGTTTTCAATTGGATCCTTAGCACCAATCCTGACTGTTAGGCTGTTAGATCCAACGGTTCAGAGTACCTGGATTCGTGTTGAATAGTACCTAGAGAAAACTCCACCATGTTTTAGAACCATCATGTCACCACCCCCAAAATATCATAGCATAGTAGGTTGTGGAGCAGTTTTGAATTGGATCCATAACACTAATCCTGACAGTTGGGCTGTTAGATCCAATGGTTTAGAGAAGCTATATTCGTGTTGAATAGTACCTAGAGAAAACTCCAACATGTTCTAGAACCATCATTTCACCACCCCCAAAATTTCATAGCACTATAGGATGTATTCTCAATATGGGTAGATAGTTATTACTAATAGACTTAATGTTTGCATTTTTTCTCTAACAAGAATATTGGTTAATAACAAATTAACGTTTGTTAAATCACATGTTATACAGTATATACGTCTATGGCACGTCCGTTTTGATCAACACGTGAGACACAGATAATAGACATCTAACATATCATCACTATATACAATTTTAGTAGGTAAAGCATACAAAAATATAAATTTCATCGATATATATAAAGTATGGGTGTATATTTGGTTCTTGTACTTTGTATATCATTTAGAAGTCAACGATTATTAGCTATCTAAAACTAGAAAGTTCTGGTAACATGCTCTGGAGAAACGAGGAAGAAGATTCTAGAATGATGGAGAAGTGTGTTTTGAGTTGCGTGCATACCATTCATTGTGATGAAGACTATCAATTAAATCTTCTAGATGCTAGAATGGAAAAAAATATCCAACGGGCGGAAATGTTGGGATTCGCGAGTCTTGATCCAACGGTGAATATACAAAGTTATTCGCACACTATATAGTGGTAACATAAGATAAGATATATATGTAAAAAAACGTCAAAACACACTTATCCATCATTCTAGAATCTTCTCGATTGTTTCTCTAGGCCATGGTTCTAAAATTTTCAATTATTTGGTAGCTAATAAATATTTATCTATACATGATATAAAGTGCAAGAACTAAATACACACTCATACTTTAAAAACGACGTGGCTCAAATTCATAGACATTTCATGATTTACCTATTAAAATGTTATATACTAATGACATGTCAAGCTTCTGTATATTATGTGAGTTTCACGTGTAAGGCACGTGCAGCTTACTGGTACTACTACGAAGAGCATGGCTCAGCTCCGTGATAGAGGAGTAGGCCCCGACTACTAATTTTAATTGCTTGGTTGTAGGGTCCTTTGTGTTATGTATCGACATGGATGCAATTTTCTCCTTTTTAAGGTCCTTGGTGTAACATTTACACATGCACTAGCTGTGTTAATTATTGAAGCATCTCACTCCTTCGAGACATATCCCAGTCAAAAAAAACAAAGTGCCACCTCCCGATTTTCAGAAAATGCGGACATGTTTTGTCACAATTCCCTAGTCTTAGAACATTTCAAGCTTCCTTATATATTAGCTAACTACGCCTATGTACTCAAATAACTTTATGTCGATTTAAAGAAAGTAGGTCAAATTTGAACTACAAGTAAGCGCGATAGATTCTTTCTTGAATTTGCAAGAGATCCAACAATTAGCAATGTTGGAATCTATTAATATATATCCAATGATCGATGTTCAAAGATATCCATGTTATATATCTTATTAGTAAGTTGCACACGCCTTGCACATGAGAATCAGATAGTAGAAGTATATGCCATATCATTTTTTCTCTACTACTATAAAGGAGCAGTTTTGAATTGGATCCATAGTACCAATCCTGACTATTGGGTTGTTAGATCCAATGGTTCAGAGCAGGTGGATTCGTGTTGAGTACTACCTAGAGCAAACTCAAACTCCACCATCTTTTAGAACCATCATGTCATCCCTCCCCCACCCCCAAATATTCATAGTAGCATAGTAGGTTGTATTCTCAATATGTGTAGATAGTTATTATTAATAGACTTAATGTATGTATTTTTCTCAAACAAGACTATTGGTTTATAAGAACTTAATGTTTGTTAATCACATTTCATACCGTATATACGTGTGTGGCATGTGCCTTCTACTAGTTTATATAAAATTATAACAGGTGAAGCCCAAAAATAATTATAATTTCGAGCTACGTCCATAAAGTATTGTTGAATCTTAATTGTATACATTCTAGCATCTAGAAGATACTATTGATAGCCTTTAGCACACTAAAATATACGCAAAAACCTCAAAACACACTTCTCAATAATTCTAGAATGTTCTTCGTCATTTTTCTAGAGCATGACGAGTACTATTAGGTAGCTAATAGGTTGATTACTACGACTCCCTCCAAGTCATATTAGTTAACTTGGATTTGTCTAGATACAGATATATGTAACACTAAAATGTGTCTAGATGCGTCCATATCTAGACAAATCTGAGTCAACTAGTATGTGTCGGAGGGAGTACATGATACGAAGTATAAGAACCAAATATACAACGGATATTCTATGAACGTTGCACAAAATTATAATTATTTTTTGAGCTTCACCTATTATTATAGTTTTTTAATAGTCCTAATTATCAGAGTTGGGCATCTGGGTTCAAATCATTTGCGTGCTAGAAAAGGGATTCTACGGTGCACACTATCTAGTGGGGAGGGGATAAATGTGGGTTCACGTCCTTTCCAGAAACACAGTCTATGTGACGAGACGGTACAATACTAAGCCAGGACATGACATCTTGCTAGTCTAGCACTCTAGCTATAACTCCAGCAGGCGTCCTCGATCGACTGCAGAAGACCAACGAGGGAACACGCAAAATTAACACCCCTCCTTCAAAGAGCCTCCCATCTTCCCCATCTTCGGCGATCCCCATTCGCTAATGCTGGCTAGCAGCATTTTGGATCCTCTCGAGCGCTGCATTTCCTAAATTTTCCTAGACATTTCTCGGCCATTGCATCGGTTCTTGTAGGCCTCCATCACTATTCTCCAAGAAACCCCAACAATCATATTTGAATCCGCCCTCGCCCCTAGTCCATCCGGACGCAATGGCGGATTCGATGCACAACATTCGATGCACAACATTCGATATGGTGGCTGGAGCAAGGTCAGCGACGACGCCTTCGGAGAAATCTCTATGCGTATGGACACTACCAGCACCGTCTGGCTGGCCGCATGCTCCAAGGAGTTGCGCCACCAAGTCATCGGTGGAAAAGGTAGCAGATGCCCCAATGTCGGCTGCGGGACATTGGTCGCTGTCCACGACTTCCTCAATCATAGGATGGCGTGCCAGCACGGCCCGTGCAACTGCATTGAGCATGGCTACAAGTTCACCGCCCCGCCCACAGCGCTCCTTGCTCACCTTGCAAAAGTCCACTCAATTGAAGTGCAGATTTTCCACTACGGCGAGGAACATAGGTACATCTCTCAGCCTTTGCTGGCACCTGGCTCATGGAGAGTAGAGACCATGTTATCCGGGGACGATGGTACATTGTTCGCCGTGCGATTTGACATGCTCGACTATGGCCACACCGTATCCGTCTAGTGCGTCAGGTCGGCGGCGTGCTTGTTTCCGCGGTACGTGGTCGAGTTGCACTTTTATAAACCTTCAATGATTGGAGAGGACCTGGAGGAGTTCGCCAAAGATAGCCTGTTTTCAAGCCAAAGAGCAGCACGTCGCCCGGCTCCGTTAGGATTACTAAAGATTACCTTAATTTCTTGATTAAGAAACATGATATGTTCACCCTGGATTACACATTTTGCATCCACAATGTGGGAGATGGCAAATATGACCATCATGATTCTGATGATGATCTGCCATTCAAGTTTGTTTATATCAAACACTGGAGATGATCTATTAGTTCCTTTGAAACATGGCTCTATATTTTTTCTTGGGAGTGGCCATATCTCAGGCGCCTGAGAACTTCTTATATATATTTAACATGCTGCAATTTAGTCTGCCGATTCTTTCTTCCATTAGAAATCCCAGGTTCATCTCTCAGCCGCTGTCGGCACCGCGCTCATCAAGACTAGAGAACATCGGATTTGGGGACGATGGTATGGTGTTCGCTGTGCTATTTGACATGCTCGAGTGGGGCGACATCATCGTATCCATCGTGTGCGTTAGGCCGGAAGGGTGCTCATCGCCCCTGTACAATGTACAGTTCACCGTCTATCACCCATCACCAGAGGCTAGGTTTTGGGAGGGTGAAGTGCGCAATTCCTTCACTGCTGGGAGTAGGGTCGTGCCTGGCATCATGCAGAAGGAAGATCATTCCATGGTGGTGTACCTTCAAACTTCTCAGACCCAGGGCCTGTATTACTCAATATGCATCCATCCCGAGGGAGAATTCCAAATTGACCATTCTACTACCTCAGATTTTGTTTATCCCACTCTCACTACATATCACAGACGTACGTGTACTGGAGATTGGATTTTGGATGCAGAGTAGTACTAGTATAGCACTAGTTCTTGTACTTCGGACTATTTTGTACTACTATATACCGGTACTGGTAGTACTTGTTTAGGCCAAGGACAGGAGATGGTCTTGTTTTGCCTTTTCTATCGTCGCTATTACTGAAATATTTTGTTTAACTAATAGTGATGTACTGTTACTTGTTTAGATCAAGTGCAGCATTTTGTCTTGCTTTTCTTTTGAAATTTAGCATTGTCACAATTATCTAGATGAGTCTTGGGCATTTTGGGTTCCATATGGGGGGTCACACAGGCATTGTCACTTGATTGTCAGTTTTGCTTGCTCCAATGATCGAGTCTGTTTTTTGAGCTAGAACAAGAACTGATTCTCATTGTACTACTATTGAATTTCAAGAAGGAAAGCTTTTGTGAAACGAGTTTATCTAGACTCTTTTTAGTGTATAGTTCAGAGTGAACCCATATACTAAAAGGGGTCTAGGTACACTCGTTTCACAAAAGCTAAAACATATTATATTTGAAAAGGAGGGCGTACTACGTATGTTTTATCGCAGTGAGGTTACTTATATTTACTTTATCATATTTTTATTATAATATCTAGCATGCTACAATTTAGTCCGCTGAATCTTACTTCCTCTCCTTTAGAAACTCCAGGTACATCTCTCAGCCGCTGTTGGCACCGCGCTTATCGAGAGTAGAGAAGATCGCATCAGGGGATGATGGTACGGTGTTTGCTCATCTATTCAACATGCGCGAGTCGGGCGACATCAGCGGATCCGTCGTGTGCGTCAGGACGGATGCATGCTCGTCACCCTTGTACAATGTGCTGATCATTGCCTATTACCCGACAATAGTGCTGGGGTTTTGGGCCCATACAATTTGCAGTTCCTCCACTCTTGGGAGCTGGGAGGTGCCGGGCATCATCCAGAGAAAAAACATTCCTTTATGTTCTGCAGTGAACCATCTCATATTACCGGACTGCATTACTCAATATGCATCAATCGCGGGGGAGAATCCCCAATTGACACAATATTTACTTAACCCGCTTAGGGATCTCTATGTGTTGGGGGTGGATTTTGGATGCATATAGTGGTACTAGTATAGTACTAGTTCTTGTAATACGTAGTATTTTGTAATATTATGTACTTGTTTAGGTCAAGGGCAGAAGATGGTCTTCCTTTGCCTTTGTTCTGTCATTGCTGTTACCAAAGTATTTTGTTGAAATAATAGTGATGTACTGTTACTTGTTTAGATCAAGTGCAGCAGATTGTCTTGCTTGTCTTTTGAAACCTAGCATTGTCACAATTATCTAGATGAGTCTTGGGCATTTTGGGTTGCATATGGGGGTCATACAGTGATGCGCTCGACTTTCGACGTAGAGCTCGTTGGGAACCCCAAGAGGAAGGTATGATGAGGACAGTAGTAAGTTTTCCCTCAGTTATGAAACCAAGGTTTAATCGAACCAGTAGGAGCAAGGAAACATCCCAAAGGTGTTACTAGCTGAGCTTTGGTAGGGCGCACTACTGGTGCTACTAGCAACGTGGAGACCTGCACAACACAACCACAGAAATTTGTCCCCAACTTGCGATGAGGTTGTCAATAGCTACTATAGCACTTCCCTCAAAAAGCTCAATTCCCCAAAAGAACTCAAGAAGGAACCAACAAGAAGCAAATGTAGAAAATGGTAGAAATCTGTCAAAACAGACCAGCAGGTAAAGCCGAATTTTTTCGAAGACCTTCTGTTTCTCAAATAAAAAAGTATTAAGCTAACGAAAGTGAGATAACAACCTGGGGCAGAAGCACAGAAAATTACAGCTGAATCCGACATACAAAGCTCTCTCACGAATTTTTACGGTGAAGCACAGAAATCTGTTTCGGGACAGTAACTTTCCCAATCATTACTTCTGTCTCATTAGAGGTTACTCTTGGCACAAAAAGCAAATAAAAAGGATAAGGAGCAGTTATTACAGAGGAAATAACTTCCAAGACTCATCTAAATCGTTTGGGTTATCTCCCAATAAGTACTTTTCTTTAATGCCTTGAAGTTAGGCATAAGAAGTAAAGAAAGAATCAAGTGTTCTCAAATGAAGAAGCATTAAAACCAACTTTCTTGCCCTTACCTCTCTTACTTTTATTCTTAACCTTGGGGAAAATATGATTGTTTGGTGGAGAAGACAGGTGCATGGTCCCCTTTCCCACATCTATTATTGCTCCAAGGAGTTCTAATAGGGACCTTCCAAGTGTAATTTGTCCTTTTCCTGCACATTCAATAACAAGATAATCAATATAAATCGTTTTCCCAAGGATCTTTGTAAACACTCCTTCAGATATTCCAAGAGGTAATATGGTAGTATTATTAGTAAGAGATATTTCTTTTCCTCCTTCAACGAGCCCCCAAGTATTCAGAGATTTATAAATATCTTTGGGCATAAGGCAAAATTCAGATATGATATCACAGCGAGCTTGAAAAGTTTCAGTGTTCATCTCAATATTTACTATAGGGAACCAGTTTGATGGTTCAGAGTTTTTTGGAACATAATTGTGATTCTCCCTAAGAGTACTATAGCAACTCTCTAATCTAGTAATGCTAGCCTCAAGAGTGTCCAACCTAGCAAATATTTTCGCAAAAGAAGTATCAGTTTGGCTAGGCAAGTTGTAAGTGAGGATCAATTTCTTTATAGCATTAATAGCATCATCCTCATTACAATGCAGGAAATCTAATCCCACAACAACATCTAAAACATATCTATAGAAAAGAGCAATTCTAAGGTAAAAACTGCTAAGGAACAAGCTTTGAGTCATTTTAGGCTCAGTTTTTTCATGTAGATCGGAGATTCTAGACCAAGCTTACTTAAAACTTTCCTCAATTCCTTGTTTAAAAGTGAAAATCATATCCTCGGGTGACATAGTGATTGGAGGAAGGCTAGACAATGTGACAAGTTAGGATAGGAACTAATTTTTTTGTGTTTTTCAAATAAGAGAGCAAACAAGTAAGACTAATTTTTTTGTGTTTTTGAAGAACAAAACAAGCAAACAAAGCAAAAAGAAAACTAAGCAAAACAAAAAAACACAAAGTAAAGAGATTGGTTATGAGGGACTCCCCTTGTGAAGATGTCCTTGACTCCCCGGCAACGGCGCCAGAAAAGATCTTGATGCGCTCGACTTTCGACGTAGAGCTCGTTGGGAACCCCAAGAGGAAGGTATGATGAGCACAACAGTAAGTTTTCCCTCAGTTATGAAACGAAGGTTTAATCGAACCAGTAGGAGCAAGGAAACACCCCAAAGGTGTTACTAGCTGAGCTTTGGTAGGGCGCACTACCGGTGCTAGTAGCAACGTGGAGACCTGCACAACACAACCACAGAACTTTGTCCCCAACTTCCGATGAGGTTTTCAATCTCACCGTGTTTTGTGGAAAACAAAGGATTAAACGTATCGAATGGAAAGAAGTAAAAGTTTGCAGAAAGTAAACACAAAGCAAAAACAGTTTATAGATTGTATGTAAAGAAAAGGACCGGGATCCATAGTTCACTAGAGGTGGCTCTCCTTAGATAGATAACATGTCGGGTGAAGAAATTACAGCGGGGCAATTGACAAACACCAAGAAACCAATACATGCATATACTAATCATCTTGACTCCTCTGAGACTTGATTGGGCATTAGAACATAATACATAGACCGCCATCCAACTGCATCTATGACTAATAATCCACCTTCAGGTTATCATCCGAAACCCCTCCAGTATTAAGTTGCAAGCAACAGATTATTGCTTTACGAACTGCATGTAAAGTAAACAATATGATTGTTCTATGAACAAAGGATTGTTGTTTTCTCCCTAGTAGCAACGACACATCTAGTACCTTAGAGATTTCTGTCACTTCCCCAGATTACCAGAGGCATGAACCCACTATCGAGTATAAATACTAAATCTTGGAGTTGCTACCATCTACTTGGCCAAGATAGCTACTAACAACGGAAAGCATGCAAGATCTCAAATAACAAAGACATGATAGAATCAATAATCAATCTGAAATAGCATCTCAATATCCATCGGATCCCCCCATACACAACATGCATGAATTACAAGTAGATGATCTTGATCATGAACGGAGCTCACAAGATCTAAACATGAAAGCACAAAGGAGGAGAACCAGCCATCTAGCTACTACATGGATCCGTAGTCCAAGGATGAACTACTCACGCATCACACCGGAGGCTTGCATGGTGATGAAGAAGGCCTCCAGGGTGAATTCCCCTCTCAGGCAGGGTGCCGGGAAGAGCTACAGATCCCTCCCGATCTAGGGATGGAGATGACAGCGGCTACAGACTCTTTCATGGATTTTTGATCGGGTACTTAGGGTTTTCGTCCCGAGAGCAATATATAGGAGGAAGGAGAGGCCGAGGGGGTGCCGGGAGCGGCCACACCACCCCCTGGCGCGCCAGGCCTGGCCACGCGGCCAGGTGGTGTGGTGGCTCCCTGGCCCTTCTCCGTCTCGTATTCTGGCACTTGATCACTTCCGGAAAAATAGGCACTTTGGCTTTTGTCCCGTCCAATTCTGAGAATATTCATTTTCTGACTTTCTTGGAACCAAAAATAGCAGAAAACAGGCAGCTGGCACTATGGCTCTTATTAATAGGTTAGTCCAAGAAATCATATGAAAAGTACTCCAAAGTTGGAACAAAATAGAAGAAAGTGGATAAAACCAAGCATGGAACATCAAAAATTATAGATACATTTGCAATGTATCACACAAGCATTGACGAAATGAGGTCGTATTCGCACATAAGTAGACATGCTCATCAGTTTTGCTTGCTCCTATGATCGAGCCTATTCGGAGAACATGGCAAACTGATCGTGCACCAAGGTTTTTTGAGATGGAACAAGAACTTATTATCTCTGTACTGCTATTGAATTTCAAGCAGGAAAGCTACTGAATCTCTCACATGTTTTGTCATTACTATTACTAAAGCATTTTGTGGAACTAATACTGATGTATTGGTACTTGTTTAAATCATAGGCAGTAGATAGTCTTGCTTTTATTTTGAAACATGGCCGTGTCACAATCTAGATGAGACTTGGGAATTTTGGGTTGCATATAGGGGTCACACATGCATTGATGTGAGAAGAATGTACTCAAAGCATACTTGATCGTCAGTTTTGCTTGCTCCAATGGTCGAGTGTGTTTGGTGAATAGGACAAACTGATCGCGCTACAAGGTTTTTAGAGCTGAAACAAAAACTAGTTCTCTTTGTACTGCTATTTGTATTTCATTGTCTGTATAGCTGAATTCGTCACTTTTGAAATGCTGCTGAATTGGTCAAGTGCTCATGAATATGAACTTTGAATTTGATAATTATTTTTCTACCCTATTCTGTACTGCTAAATTTTGATATATATAGCTGCCAAAAAGAATTATTGCTTTTCCCCTCCCTCTCTGAGGTCTTTGTTTCGAATCAGACCGAGCACATCACAATGAAATTTTTATTAACGAGGAGAAGACATATAGTACTCTGTATCTCATTCGGTCCCTCTTTATCCCAGTCTTTTTGGGGGCAAGGGACCGCTGACCACATCCTAGTGAAATTTGAGAAAGGAGCCCATGGAGCATAGACGAGAACATATAAATTCGGCCTTTTAGGGGTAAGGGGACTGCTGAGCATAGCCCACTAAAATTTGAGAATGAAGCCTATGGAGCATAGCCTATGGAGTATAACCCACGTAGAGAAGCCTATGTAGAATAGCCAAACTCTTTTTAATTCGGCCTTTTGGGCATTGCCCCCACCCCACAAAATAAATAAAAAACTTTGCCTACCCATGTTTTTAAGAAAATACTTCATTATGTGGCATTTTATAAATTGAGATGCTAGGAGCGCTGCCCTTTTATATTTTAAAAGAGATAAACATAGACACACGAAATATTTTTAAGAAGACTAATACATAAATTGTAGTACTAATAAAAGTTTAATGATATTTATTCTATAAATATTTTTGTTGTAGTGGCAACACACTCAGTTTACGTTTATTTGATTTGAAGGTATTTTGTTCGAATCGTATCTTGGATTTACATTTTTTTCTTCTAGCAATATCGCATTACGGAGAGGCTGACATCACGGACCCACCCGCATGCAGCATCCCTGGAGTTTGTTTTGAGGGTGGGTTCGAAACAAAAGTTTAAATACTTCTACAGAGAGGCTCACATCAGGGACCCACCAGATAGAACATACAAGGCTGCATCGAGACCCACAAGCTAGAACATGCCAGAGAGGCTGACATATGGGCCCCAGCAGTAAGACCATACACGGCCACCACAGTGATAACAGCGGACGCGGCCGAAAAAAAGTCCATCATACACACGTTGCACTTACACAGAAGCTGACATGTCGGACCCAGCAAGCCCAAGCATAGCCCATGAAATTAGCCTATCAGCCACCAGCATAGCCCAATACCTTCTAATTCAGCCTTTTCGTGGTCTTGTGGCCACCGATCGTAGCCCATTCAATTTAGGAGTGAGCCCATCGAATATAAGGCATGACGAATAGGGCATCCGCCACGAGTTAGCCTAGAATCTTTTTAATTCGGCCTTTCTGAGCATTTTTTGTACTATGAGCCTGACATCTGGGACCCAAAAAATAATCCAACATGCACACGTTTCTTTCAAATAGAGGCTGTCAGCGGGGACCCAGCATAGACATGTGTCCTGCACATAGGTGGTTGATATATGGGACCCAGCAAGTTCCCAAGGTCAAAACAGCGGACATGGCCAAAAAAAGTCCATCATACGTACGTTTCATTTACAGAGAGGCTGATATGTGGGACCCAACAACACGACCTTATACAGATGATGCATCGAGCAATGTAGCCAGTTCGAAACAAGGAGGCGCGAGCGGGAAAAAGTTCAGCATGTACACATTTCTTTAAATGAGAGGCTGAAATGGGGGACCCAGCAGCAGTGTAAGCAAACGGTAGATTCATCAAGCAACGCTATCTAGTTTGGAACAGGGTAGCGCTAGAGAAGAAAAAAATTCCGTCATGCCCACGATTCTTCTAATGTGAGGCTGACATAAGGGACCCACCATCCTAAATAAGCAGCTGATGCAGCGAGCAAAGCTATCAAGTTCGGAACATGAAGGCACGACAGAGGGTAAAAAATCCATCATACACACGTTTCTTTTAATGAGAGGATGACATGTGGGACTCAGGAGGTTGGTTAAACGATAGATGCGCCGAGCAGCGCTATCAACTCGGAACGGGGTAGAGCCAGTGAAGGAAAAAATCCATCATACACACGTTTCTTCTAATGAGAGGATGACATGTGGGGCCCAGCATCATGATTAAAAGGTAGATGTATCGAACATCACTATCAAGTTCGGAATAGGGTAGCGTGAGCCAAGGGAAAAAAATCCATCATACACACATTTCTTCTAATGAGAGGATGACATGTGGGGCTCAGGAGGTTGGTTAAATGGTAGATGTGTCGAGCAGCGCTATCAACTCGGAACGGGGTAGCGCTAGCGAAGGAAAAAATTTCCATCATACACACGTTTCTTCTAATGAGAGGATGACATGTGGGTCCCAGGAGGTTGATTAGACGGTAGATGCATTGAGCAGCGCTATCAACTTCAGAACAGGGTAGCACGAGCGAAGGAAAAAATTCCAAGAGACACACGATCCTTCTAATGAGAGGCTAACATGTGAGACCTAGCAGCCTGACTAAATGGCAGACGCCTTGAGCTACATTATCAAGTTCAAATCAGGGAGGCGCGACCAAAAAGTATGGTCCGCTAGAGACCCTGACGTTTGGGACCCACATGCCTGAAAAGACTTCGGCGAGTCCACATCATGCGAGGAAACGAAAATCTTCCTTCTGGCACACGCCAGCCGAGCTTCCTCCATGTTTTTAGAAGATCCTTCGTAGTAGAGGGCCGCGAAACCGGAAAAAAAGTTTTCCATCGGCCACGGCCGAGCCAAGAATTTCGTCGCAGAAGACGCACCTTCTACGACGATCGTCGGGCCAATTCATTGCGGAAGGAAACTTTTCTTGTAGTTTTTGTCTTATATCATCTAAGAGAGTATGACTCTCCTTGTTTTTGATTACCACATCATCGACATATACTTGCAGATTTTTACCAATTTGGTCATGCAGACATTTTTGCATACACCTCTGGTATGTGGTCCCTGCATTGCGTAAAACAAATGGCATAGTGAGATAGCAATAATCCCCATACGGGGTAATAAAGGTTGTATTTATTTGATCGACCGGATTTAATGGTATTTAGTGGAAAGCATAATACGCGTCTACAAATAATAGGAGTTGACAATCGTCAATCAAGTTAATTACTTGATCGATTCTAGGCAAATTAAATAGCTCCTTTGGACAAGCCTTGTTGAGATTTGTGTAGTCAATACACATTCGCCACACGAAAACAATGTTTGGATCATCATTCTTATTTCCAACTAAAACCGGATTTGACAACCAATCTAGATGCAGAACCTCCATAATAAACCCGGCTACAAGTAGCCGAGCTATCTCATCACCAATCACTTTTATCCTATCTTCGGCAAAGCAGCGGAGAGGTTGCTTCACCGGCCTTGCATCTGGCCTGACGTGTAGAGAGTGCTCGGCCAGCTCCCTCGAAACACCTTGGAAGTCCTGTATTGACCAAGCAAAATATCCCGATTCTCATGGAGGAAGCTAACGAGCTTTGTTTCCTATTTATCGGTTAGGCCCGCACCAAGTGTAACGGTACGCTCTAGGAACTACTCATCAACCTGAATCTTCCTTGTGTCCTTGGTTGCTTGGAAAGATACACTGCCATGCGGGTTACTTAAGGCCGACATATTCAGCTAAGCCGACTGAGCCAATGATATAGCATCATGAATCCTGTTTTTCTCTTGAGCTATCACCAATGACTCGGCTAGAGTAGATCTGGCCGAGGCACACAGCGTGGAACGCCTAAAATATTCTGTAACAGTTATGACCCCATTTGGCCCTGACAACTTCATCTTCAAATAACTTATGTGGGTACTAGGCATGAACTTTGATATCGATGGTGTTCCCAACAAAGCATGATAAAAACTTTAAAGATCCACCACCTCAAATAGCAAATTCTTTGTCCGACAATTCTCTCTCGTGCCGAATAAGACATCTATCCGGACATTCCCGATTGGCCCACACAACAGACCCAACATAATTCCATGGAAAGTGGTTTTAGTCGGCGTAATCATGTTCTCAGTTATGACCAACTTGTACATCATATCTTTGTATAGTATATTAATACTGCTACCACCATCTATGAGCACCTTGGATAATTTGACATTCGAGTTCGGCCCAATGAAGGTTGGGTTAAGCCCCAAGGCATACAAACTTGGACTCGGCATCATCAGGGTGATCCTTTATGCTCCAATTGATTTCCTGGTCAGACCAGTACATAAATTTTGGCACTGCTAGCATAACTGCATTCACTTCCATTTGGCTCCTTTGTTGACTCTACATGTTTGTTTCTTATGTCGTAAATACAACATACATTTGGTGGTGCTCTATGTAATCATTCTGGCCTCCTTGGCCGGCATTGCCATAACCCCCTTGATTCTGGTTCTCCACTCGATGAACTTCCCTTCTCTCCTCATTCTCATACCTTAGCGGTGGTGGTGGTAACACCAATGTCTAAGCATTTTCTCCTGTAAGCGGTGGTGGTTGAGGTGCATGAGGTGGACCTATCTCACCTTGTCTAGCATGTTAAAACCATGCGCATTGCCTCATCATGTGATTCGCCACCTTAGCCAGATTTGGCATGTGAAACCTACACAACTGATATGACATAGACTATTACGTGCACTTCGGACTCTCTTGCCACTGTTTCTTTTGCTCATTGGTTCATGTTTTCTTGCCGTTAGTCTTTTGTCTCCATTGCTTACCATTGCATTTCTGGTGTTGGCTACTTACTGCACTAGGATGATCCTTACCCACTTCTACCACCTGATTTGATCCGTACCAGTAATTTGGCCTTTCATCTCGCCTCTTTCCTCGGAAATCATTTCTCTAGGATGCCCTGACTCCATCTCGGGAGTAGTACTCCCCATTCAGCTCTGCCAACATAAGAAAGGGCTGGGTCGGGTCACGCAAAGCTTATGATGCAATATTTTCCACAATACACTTGTGTGTCTACAACCCTACGCAAACCATGCTATGGCTTATGACTCGATTTTCCCCTCACATGAGTACGCAGGGTACGCCACCGGGTCAAAAACTCCCTGTCAGTCTCATTCGGCCTCTGCTTACACATTGCCAGCTGTTGAGGTCAGTTCAACCTCTTATAAGTACTTGTGAAGTTGCTAACAACACTTCCTGAAAATCTAACAAACAGTTTATGCTTCCTACTGTGATATTATTCAACCACACTCTAGCCGGCCCTTCCAACATTTGTGGGATATATCTCACAACCCATCTAAGATTCCCTGTGCAATGTGCACTGCGTTGGCATAGTCTATCAGCCAGTCTTGCGGCTTGGTACTGCCATCATATGTTTTTGTTCCTCTTGCCAATTGAAAGTTCGGCACTTTCCCTTAGAATCCGAGGTCCAAAACATGTTGTACCCAAAAGACCGCGTCCTTCCATAATTTCTGACATTTAGATCCTATCCAACTTTAGCCTTGCATCATCAGCTGCAAGTTCATGTTTCCAAGTCGAGATCCCAATGGATTCCCCATGATCTGATGATCCGACCTAGGAAACCCGGCATAGGGCATCGCCGAATAAACACCATTGTACTGGTTCTGCACTGGGTAAACATTTTGGTGCTGCCTAACTGGTCCTGCACTTTGCTATGGCCTAGGTGGGTTTTGCACTTGATATCGAGGCTGTTGTTGCTACCCACCAGCCGAATGATGGCCATGATGATTCGGGTTGTTCTGGTTGACATTGTCGTGCCCACCATTCCCTTGAGTCACATTGCCCTGACCGGGATCTCCCCATCCAGCACTTGCATGCCCAACATTACCCCGCACTGTTTTTCCTTTCCTAGCAACATTTGGGTCATAGGCCACTAACTACTTGTTCCTTTTACTAGAGGTCACACCTCCCTCTCTCCTTGGAACCACGGCAGGTGAAGACGTTGCCCCGACAGATTTTGCAGGCGCACCCGCAGCCGAATGAACTACGTGGGAGCCACCTTCTCTCATCTGGTTAGCCCTGAGGATCTCCTCATTATGCTAGTTTGCGATACGCACCAACTCATTCACCCTATCTCGCTGCCTACGCCAGGCCTCGTCGGATAATGCTGATATCTCGTATTGCCGCTTCTGCAGCTCTGAGGTTCTTACCCGGGCTACTGTACTTCGGCACACCTACCAACAAAGGGTTTGCCAATGCTACTGACTTGGTTCCACATTCTTTATCTATCTCACTAATGAGGTTCTTGCCCTATTCCTCACACCATCTAAACGAGTTGGACTCATAGTGAACTTATGAGCCTTGTCGTACTCGCGTAGAGTGATGTTAAACTCCTGGCGAGCCTGAGCTAATTGCCTAGCTCCCTCGAGCACCTTCTGTCAGGTTTCCTCCATCTCGTCATGTCCCTGAGCCGGATCTACTATGGGAGCAACTGTTGTTGTCAGTTTCTCTATGTCCTACTTGAGTATGTTCTCTGGCTTTTCAAGCGGTGGACCCCTAGATCTAGGAGCTTTGGGAGTTACCTCCCCTTCCTCAACTGGCTATTTGCCAGCAGCATCTCCCGGCGTCGTCATCATCACCTCCATGCTGCTTGCAAGGAAGAAGGATATAGCACCAAGGTACGAGCTACCACGTGATCTCCACATCACTTGAAACAAGTAAGTAATCCTAGATATATGGCTATAAATAAAGCTCTTTGTTAGTGGCAATCCGGTTACTTATTTTTATGCATGCTTGACATAGTAAAAAAGTCGCTTTTAGTGTATTTTTTGTAGATTAGCAATAAATTACCAAGTAGAACCAATTTTGGATGCTAGAGAGTTGTTAGAACACACGGAGTAGCAAATTCCTACACATCACTGTTTAGTTGAAACATTCTATGGTTTTTATGTAACTCTGATTGCTCTCGTATTTATACTATAGTTACAATTTTTCATCCTCTATATGAACCAAAATTGTCCAAAATTCCTGACATGTCTAGGTGGTCAAAATAAATTCGTTTTGCTGCTGCTGAAAATATGGACAAATTCTGCCCACTAGTGTTTGAGGCATTCCTTTGGGTCCCAAAATGATTTGCCATGAGTCTTCTAATATACTAGGAATGTTGAGGATAGTATATGATTATTGCACTATTAAGTTTTTTTCTTTGATATATATGGCAACTATTATCATAATCTTGTACCACTAATGTCACCCCATAGAAAAAGAAATGGGAGAAAGTTTTGTGTTGAAGTTGTTTCACATGGAAAGGAGGAACACCACGCTAAGAGCTATCCAAGAATGGTGAAAACCATAAGCTTGGGGATGCCCATGCCACCCTACTAGACTTATAAAACTCTCGGTTTACAAACCTCTAAAGTTTGTTTTTTGAGCAATGATGGCTCTGATTTTTTGCCATCTTCCACTGTGTTTAAACATTGTTCTTGGTCAAGCAATTGCCAAAGAGACTCTCAAATCTTGCCACTAATGACTAATAATTGCAAAGATATGGAAATCCCTTCTTTGATTTATATTGTGTAGGAAATCATGGCTTTTAAAGCCAAAAATGAGTCATAATGAAGGATTTTGAGGAAGTACACACGACCAAGTAATTGGAGAAGCGTTCTAGGGTGTGTGCAAGATTAACAACCACTGGTACGGGTGCGGTACGCCCATACCGCTCGCCCGTACCAGGTGGTGACGACATCGTCTTGTCAAACCCTACAACTTTCGTTAAGACACCTATATATTTCGAGGCTCCAGCCGCCGGCCAGAGAGCCACCATTCTCAGATTGCATCACAACACCACCAAAGGAGATCCACACCATTGTTGATCACTTCCCCATCCATCCATCCACTAGTTGTAGCCATTGCTTTGTACTTTGGATCTCCTTGTGATTTGGCGACCATTGTAAGAATATTTGATTTCAATCTAAGTATTTGTATGATGTTTTCTATCTCCTATATATTTGTTATGCGTGAGTCGTCCTCACGGGCTGTAGATTGGGGAGAAACCTCGCAGCAATTTTGTGCATCTAGATCATGGGAGAATTGTATTTTATTTGGAATTGTGATTTGTATCTTTTGTTTCTTCGTCTCTTGTCTCTATTTGTGGACTTATAGGTACCCAAGATCCCATAGATTCATAAAGGCTTGAGGTGAGATACTTGGCTAGCGGTGATAGAAAGGGTAGTACGGTCTTCGCTTAGCACCCTGATACATTGCAAATGTATCTATAATTTTTGATTTTCCATGCTTGTTTTATATCTACTTTCTTATGATTTGTCCACACTTTGGAGTATTTTTACACATTTTCTGGAACTAACCTATTAACAAGATGCCATAGTGTCAGTTGCCTATTTTCTGCTGTTTTTGGTTTCAGAAAAGCTAGTGAGGAAATATTCTCGGAATTGGGCCCGACAAAAGCCCAAGTCAATATTTCACTAGAAGGAACACGGAGTCCGGAGGGGAGATGAAGCGGTGCACCAGGGCGGACACACCTAGTGGCGGCATGGCCTGGGGGCACCACTAGGGGGTGTGGGCCCCCTGGCGCTCCACCGACCTTGTCCCTTCGCCTATATATTGCCTCCGGGACGAAAACCCTAAGTACCCGATCAAAATTCCATGAAAGAGTCTGTAGCCGCCGCTATCTCCATCCCTAGCCACCACCATCTCGACGAAAGTTTTGTATGAAGGAGATTTTAAAGTGTAGGGAAGAGTAATATGATAAGATGAAGTATGGAAAAAATCTCAAGCTTGGGGATGCCACCCGTGTCACCCCAAGAAATATTCAAGAAGTACAAGCGTCAAAGCTTGGGGATGCCCAAGGCATCTCCTTCTTCATCAATAAAAAATTCAGGTTTCTTCCAAACACTTCATTTTTATTGTTTCATGCACAATTGTGTTTTTCTTGGAGCGTCTTTGTTTTCATTTTTAGTATTAGTTTGCTTAGTTTGCTTGAATAATTTGGTTGCACCCTCATTCATACATTAGTTTTCAAATAAGTTGGTTTGGATTGGAAAAAAGTAGGGAAAGTTCATACTTATAAGTGGTATAAAAGGAGTCTTGTTTTTGACTATGGCCTAGGCTTTGTCATGTCATGCTTGATATTGTTTTGGCTTTATGCTTAGTGATTATTTCTGTAGCATGACTTGTTACAAATAATTGAGATTTCTTAATGTGCCTTGAAAGAATCATGCGTTGTTTTAGCATATTAAAGCATAGTATTGTGGTATTCTCCTTTAAATGCTTTATTTGGGATGACTTGGCGCATGCTCACACCATGTTAAGACTATTCCAAGTCACCATAGCCTCTATGATCATTTAGTTTTTTACTTGTAATATCACTTTATGCTTTAATGAATAATGTTTTGTCGCTCTGCATGATTATGGCAATTATTGCTCTCTTAGTTGGTCGCTCCCGGTCTTTTGCTAGCCTCCACACGAAGTATGAGTTCCACTCATGCATCCAACCCCAAATAAAACCAAGTTATTCCAAAGACTCCACCACACCTACCTATTAGCATTTTCTATTCCAAGTATATTCATGTTTTTATCTACCTTCCGAATTAAACTTGTTATGTGAAAATTAGTGATTAAAGCTCTCACGAACTTGATGACACACTTTAGTTTTCTTGCACTTAATAAACTTGAACCATTGTGCCCATCTATGTTGCGTATATGCTTGCATTTTGTAAGTTGGGAATTAGCAGAACCATGCTGTCATGGGGAACGCTTTCAACATTGCACTTTATTTAGTTGATATCATGTTCTTTTGCTTATGGATCCCGGTGGTGTGAAATGAAAGGGGAGCTTGTAAGGCTCATGGAGTTCGTATATGTGTTAGAGAAATGTCTAGGCGGCTTGTCTAATCCATGCCTAATCATGGTGGAAACCTACAGTGTAACCTTAATGAGCAATCTATGAAGCATCCTCTATAAAAAAAGAAGCCTATGCAAATAGGAAAGGAAAAAAAAGAGAAACAAATAAAGAAAAAAAGAGATACTTGTGCAAATAGGAAATAAAAGGATGCTGAGATGCTTATTCTCTACTTGCCTTGTCATTTTGATATGGGGATTCTTCCATATCACCGGGCAAGGGGTACCCCGTTGGCGGTCCTCTATGATACACATGTATTTACAATGACAAGAACTTACTTGTGACTAAACTTGAGTAGCATGGAACGGTCTTCGTAAGTAAGGGTCATGAGATTTTCAACTTATAACTTGTCAAGCATATCCTCATATTTGTTCACTTTAACCTTAATCACCTAAAGATGCTTATGATAGGGGCAATGAGAGCTTAAAGATAATAAGTACCATAATTTTTGGAAGCTCTTTATGAGACTTGAATCCCTGCTTCCTTCTATGAAGGCCTTTCTTTTACTTTCATGTTGAGTCTCCATCTTCTATCTGTATGCACATATTGAGCGAGCATAGTGGCAATTCTTAGTTTAATGTGCATTATACCAAGACTTGTTGATTGATTCATAACTTGGATATTTCTTGTTCTTAAACTATTTGTATCTAGTCACCCTTATGAACTTTGAAGGTGTCCTATGCATTTATGTTTTGCTACACTATGAGGGACAAGCTGAATACCATCCTCATTATGTTTTCTTTTTGCGAAACAAACAAACGTCTTTCAAAGCATTGTTATTCATGAATCTTTTGTTTGCACCTTTTCATGTTACAACATAGTTGCTATGTCTTATTGTTAGAACTATATCTTTCATGCTATGTTAAAGTACTATGATCCCAGCTATCAATGTTATAAATGCCTTGATCAAGATTGTGATGGTGCATGTCACCTCAAAAATTATTCTTTTCTTTTTATCACTTACCTACTCGAGGACGAGTAGGAGTTAAGCTTGGGGATGTTGATACGTTGCAAACATATCTATAATTTTTAATGTTACATGCTTGTTTTATATCTACTTTCTTATGTTTTTTCCACACTTTGGAGTATTTTTACACATTTTCTAGAACTAACCTACTAACAAGATGCCAAAGTGCCAGTTGCCTATTTCTGCTGTTTTTGGTTTTAGAAAAGCTAGTAAGGGGTGTGGGCCCCCTTGCGCTCCACCGACCTTGCCCCTTCGCCTATATATTGCTTCCGGGATGAAAACCCTAAGTACTCGATCAATATTCCACGAAAGAGTCTGTAGCCTCCGCCATCTCCATCCCTAGATCAGGAGGGATTTGAAGCTCTTCCCGGCACCTCGCCATAGAGGAGAGATCACCCTGGAGGCCTTCTTCATCACCATGACTGCGTCCGGTGTGATGCGTGAGTAGTTCATCCCTGGACTACGGGTCCATGTAGTAGCTAGATGGTTGGTTCTCCTCCTTTGTGATACCATGTTTATATCTTGTGAGCTCCGTTCATGATCAAGATCATCTATTTATAATCCTATATGGATACTAAGATGCTATTTCAGATTTATTATTGATTATATAATGTCTAAGTTATGTATGATCTTGCATGCTTTCCTTTGTTAGTAGCTATCTTGGTCGAGTAGATTCTAGCAACTCCAAGAGGGAGTATTCATGCTCGATAGTGGGTTCATGTCTCTAGTAATCTGGTGAAGTGACGGAAATCTCTAAGGTAATAGGAGAAAACAACAATCCTTTGTCCATGGGTCAATCATATTGTTTACTTTACACACTTTGCTTAATGCAATTATCTATTGCTTGCAACTTAATACTGGAGGGGGTCGGATGATAACCTGAAGGTGGATTATTAGTCATAATGTCTATTGCTTAAAACTTAATACTAGAGGGGGGTCGGATCATAACCTGAAGGTGGATTATTAGTGATAGATGCAGTTGGATTACGGTCTATGTATAATGTTGTAATGCCCAATCCAAATCTCGATGTTTGTCAATTGCCCCAATGTAATTTGTTCACCCAACATGTAATCTATCTTAAGGAGAATCACCTCTAGTGAACTATGGACCCTGGTCCATTCTTTTACCATAAATCTATAATCTATTTACTGTTTTCTATTTACTTTCTACAAGCAATTACTATCTTCCACACAATACGTTTAATCCTTTGTTTTCAGCAAAACCGGTGAGATTGACAACCTCACTGTAAGTTGGGGGCAAAGTTCTACGGTTGTGTTATGCAAGATGCCAAGTTGGAAACAACACCTTGGAGGTGTTTCCTTGCTCCTACTGGTTCGATAACCTTGGTTTCATAACTAAGGGAAAATTTGCTGCTGTACTCATCATACCTTCCTCTTGGGGTTCCCCAACGAGCTCGAGATGTGTTGAGCCGATCATCACGCCCCATTCGGGATCAACAACAACATCACCACTTAAAGATTTGATATGTGTTTTGCACTTAATAATCGTTTGTAACTCGTGGCTTCGTTGTACTCTCGGTTGGACTAAAAGTATATTGCTATGCCCACTTCATCACGGGGGATGTAGAATATTAGGATGTGTTTCCCACAAGAAATTATCTCGATACAAACATTATACATGACTATGCTTATTATTATATTTTATCCCATTTGATGTGCAGCTGCAGGTGGATCTTTAACCTTGGCCTATCTCCATCCATTGATTCAAACCCGTTATAAAGTAAACTAGATTGGTCCGGTTAACTAAGGTAAAACAAACAAACAAAGTCTTGTAGACGTGTCCTTTTTTATTACCTTCTAGCAGTGCTTTCCAAGGTTCGATGAAACCTAGGTCTTCTAGAGAAAAAGCTATTATACTACATCCGTGAATCCGTCTCGAAGCTATCAACCATTTTTTGGCGCTGTTGCTAGGGAAGCAATTTTGCTCCTGGTGAGGTCATTGGAGACCTTGTTTTAGTTTTATTATTAGTTGTAGTTTAATTCTTGTTATTAGTTTACTTTCTTGTTATCTATTTGAAAACCCAAAAAATTATTTACATGATATTCGTTTTCATTACTTCAAAATTACCAAGGAGATAAGAGCCATGGCTCAAAAGAGGTTAGGGGAGTATGCTACTCCCACTGATGATTTTATTCATGCACCCATCACTTAGCCCACAGTTGATGCAGAAAAATATGAGGTAAAGCCTAACCTTTTAAGTTTGGTTCAACAAAACCAATTTGGGGGTTCATCCGCTAAAGATTCGAGGTTGCACTTAAATACTTTTACTGAAATTTGTTACATGATGTGTATTAAGGATGTTGATCCAAATGCTATTAAGATAAGATTGTTTCCTTTATCTCTCAGAGGAAAGGCCAAGGATTGGTTGCTATCTCTACCAAGCTAATTGACCTTAACTAATTGATGTCAAGCTAATTGACCTTAACTAGAAGTGCTTCATGGGAGTAACCCATGTGAAATAAAATTCTTTTTATATTTCGAATTATATTTTCACTATGTTAGTTTTGTTTTTGTTTTGTTTTGTTTTAAATAAAGAGTGTTCAAGAAGACCTATGGAGAGAGGAGAAGAAATAAGGTAATCCTCTATATTTTATTTTACTAACACATGGCCTAAGATGTATTCCTAGATCATTACTTTGTATTTTTTCTATTATCTAAACCTTTGATAAGATGTGCAAAGGCGCACAGAGCTACTAATAAAATTTCTTGAGTTTTGTAGTTCAGAATGTTCATAACGACCACTGGTACAGCCGGAGTAGACCGTACCGTGCGCCGTATCACGTCAAGGCAAAGAAAGATAAATTTTTTGATGTGTGCCAAAAGGAACAGTGTTGATAACGACCACTGGTACATCCGGACGCGCCCGTACCGCGCGCCCATACCGTACCCCCAAGCAAATATAAGATTTTAAGTAGAAATTACCACTGCATTAATGACAGTAGTGTAATGCCTAGGAGTAGTCGTCGCCCCAAGGTAAGTCCCCCGGCACGGGTGGGCTCCGGCCGTACCACCCGCCCGTACCATGTACGTGGCCGCCATAAGCACCCCAAGGAGGTAAGTCAAAAATCCCCAAATCATTTTTTCTCTTTCTTCTTCCTCCAAACTTCAAACCAGCTCCATTGGATCTTGAAATTTACTCAATCGTTCTTCGATTCTGTCCACTCACTTCATCTAAGGTATGATTCTCCTCCAATCCTCAACTTATTTGTGCAAAAGCTTCACTTAATCCTTCAACATTGTCAATCTAGATTTAGGTATTGTCCTTGATTCAATCTTTATACTAAGTATTCTTAGCATTGTTTTTACAGGAGTTTCTTTTGTAGTTAGTGTAAAGAATCACTTATTCTATGTTTCTATTGGACCAAAAAAATTATTAGCAATCTTTATTTACTTTGTCTTGTTTTTATTTATTCAATGAACACGAGGAGTCGTACATGTGAGATGGTTGGGGAATCCTCCGCACCACCTGTTAATACGTTAACTCCCGATTCACTTGCACTGATGGAAAAAGGGCCTGTAGTCCTGGTCCGGAACTGGCTCTTGTCCCGGTTTTTGACCCGGGACTGCCAGATCGGGACTAGAGGCCTCTATCTCTAGTCCCGATTTGCTACGGCTTGGGACTAGTGTCCACCACGTGGCAGTTCCGTGCGGCTGGGGGCGGAACCACTCGAGTCCCGGGTCGTAACACCACCCGGGACTATACTGGTTCCTACCGCGGCAGAAATTCGTGTGTTTATCTGCCGCGACAGAGATTCTGTGTTTTCATTTTGTTTTTTCCTTTCCATTCTTTTTTCGATTTGTGTTTCACTATAATTTCAAAAATGTTTCATACACTTATTCTACGCTACTACATACACAATACACGTTGATTTATATATAATTAATATTCAATCTCTTGCGAGCATACATGCATATATACAATATTGGATCATATCAAAAGGAAGGAAATGTTTGAAATTACATGGTCATTGATGATATATCATATCAACAACATGGAGATCACTAAGGCATATAGAGTTCCTCGTCATCCGTATGATGTTCTCCATTTATATCAATGATCTCCTTCATCAGAAATCCTACTAGTTCTTGTTGAATTTCTCGTGCGTATAGTTCTGGCTCTAGATTCTCTCGCAAACCGTGAATATAATGTGAACCAACTTTCTGCTCATTGGTCAACTTGCGAATGTACTCGCAGAGGTAGAATCCTCATAAATGAGTCCCCAGTGGCTGTTGCAAGCCCTGCACCATTTTATAAGTTAGCTCATCTTTGAATGGACCATCTATTTTCTATCTGAACCGTGTCCAACACCTGCTCGGCAAAGAAAATGAACAGAGGAGTTATTAGTTACTTGATATCAGGAAATGAACGAAAGAGGCTGATATAATGTGATAATGCTTGAAATTACTTATGGAGCATTGCTTTCATGTCGCGCCACTGCTCTTGGTCCCAACTTAATTAGTCGTGGACTTCAACTAGCGACTTGTCAACTTGAATGTTTAGCAAGATCCAGTGGAACATGTGGATGTTTAGATAAGCATACATGCATAAATCATCAATTAAACTTAAAAAATAATGTGTACAAGATAGAAACACTCACTTGAAGTTGTAAGGAAATAGTATGTGCTTGACGAAATTTTGCTCGACTAAAAAAGTGTACAGGTCATCATCCATGTCATCGGGGTGATTGTGTAACGTATATTCATTAATGATATAATCATTAGCTCTTGCTCTTTTGCATTCAAGCATCTTCATTCTACAGAATATAATACCGTACAAAAGGATATATAGTCAGGATGATATATTACATGAAATGAACTAGCTGATCTAAAGATTAATTACAGATATAAATCACTTATAGACAAAAGAAACTGAGGATAGATTTGTCGAGGGCGCGCTAATTGTATAACTGAAATAGTTCAGTCATTTGAACCTGTATCAAGTACACTTTGAAGTGATGCTCCTTTCTAATGGTCACCGAAAACCATTCTTTCTAGTGCCTTTTCTCTGTTTGCATAGTCTACCAATTATGCAGATTTCGCATATGTGTTGGTAGACACGTGAGCTCCTCATGACTGAATAGAGGTTTCCCTTTAACATATTGCTGTACTACCTGACCCACTAGCGTATCTTCATAGTCTAAGAATTGACCAAGAGATATACCTGCCGCCATAGCAAGTTCTTTGGCTGTCGCTACAGTGATGCCCAGTAGTGCAGCGGTAGACCTGGCTCTGGGGTCCATTATTTGCATGTCCTTACCCATTTCGGCTCTGAAGGCCTTGTTGGTATCTGAAATCACTTTGAGCAGGGGGAACGGTACTTGGGATGGTTGCTCAAGAAATGACTTAGCCCACTTTTTGTTTTTTCAGTAAATACCGGCTTTGGCTCGGGATTTTTTGGTGCAAAAAAGCCTAAGTTTGGGCAGCCCATATCACATTGTTTTCCTCATTAGTCATGTCATAAGGTCTCTTCGGAAGAGCTAGCGGGATGTCGACTATCTTTGTCGTACTAGAACCTTACTTATGAGTGGGGCACGGGTGAGGGAAGGACACCATCCGTTTTTTAGTCGGGGCGGGAGGTGGAGGTGGAGATCGAGATGTACTCGGGTTGTGGCGATCGACATCCCTCTCATCGAGGGATGGAGGACTTGACGGTTGATGATCGACATCTGTCTCATCGAAGGATGGTGGACTAGGATTCCTCGGAGTCACTGTCCTTGGCGCCGAGACTGGAAACTTGATATACTTCTTCTTCCATAGAATGATGTGGCGCTTGACATCTCCTAGTTTCCTAAGTCCTTCAGGTGTATCGATGTCAATCTCTAGGTCCGCAAAATCCTCCACTATGTCATCCACCGAGACACGAGCATAGCCAGGTGGAATCAGAAGTGAATGGTGGAGTGCTCCAGGTAGACAAGGTAAAGCAGTGCCGATCGCCACCTTGAAGGACAGGTTGTTCATTGGCTGATGCAGCTCACATTGTGTCATCTCTCTAACATCGTCCACGGGGTAGCAAGATGTCGGTGCATCATCCAACAGTGTTTGATCATCAGCCTGGACCTTCGTGGAAGCCACACTGCTTCGCCACTGGCTATAATCCATTGCAGGACCATCATCATGCGGCTGAGATGTCTTTTGGCTAATTTCTTCTAGCAGCTTCTTCATCCCAGCTAGGTCCTCTTCTATCTTCCTGATCCGGTCTGCCTCCCGGTCCTTCTTTCTCTTACGACTTCTGTAACTAACATCGTACTCGGGAAACCCTTTCTTCCACATAACACCGGTGCCTTTGCCTTGTGTTCGTCCATCTTTTTCAGGATTCCCGAGGGCGCGTGTCAGCTCGTCGTTCCCTCTGTCGGGCCGAAACAATCCCGCTTGAGCATCAGCCATTGCTTGAACAAGTGCATTGGAGGGTGTTAGCATTTTTTTTTGAAAAATTGTCGCCCCTATTTCTAGGTTCAACTTTCCCCCGTGCTCGTACCACCAGTGCTTTGACCTCTCGGGCCATCCATCTGTACCGGGAATGATCCCTCTAGTCCTCATGTTGGCCTCCATATTTTCCCACTTAGGCACGACACTCTTGCAGCCACATGTCCCCATTTTATGGTGGTATTTCTTTTTGGCAGCATTTATCACATTCTTTTATGACTTTTCCTGGGCTACAGAAGATAGCTTGTACTTTACAAAATAAGGCCACTGGTCTCTCAGCATCTCGTATTCTCCTTTGAAATATGGAGTTTTCTTTTTTCGCGACAAACTTCGTGTATAAACCTTTCTTGTGGTTCCAATACAGTTCCCCCATCTTCATTAGAGCCTACTCCTTGACTTTCGCTCTTCTTTCAAGCCCACCGAGCCTTGGGGTAGTACCATCTGCCTCGAATTCTTAATACTCTGGAGGTAGTATGAAATGTGCTATGAGCTTCTGGCAAAGCTCATCTTTGGCATGATCGGTGACATAACTGGTGAATTCTTCAACTTTTTTCTTTGACTTATTCCAGTTTTGAATGGTGATCGGGAGGTTGTCCCTAACAATCACCCCGCATTGATTTACACACAACTTGGCGTGCTTTTCTGGATCAATCGGTTCTTCGGTATCATCTATTACATCAATGGTAAAACTTTGATTACCATCCAATTTTTTGGTCGGGCCTCGTTTTGTTTTAAATGTCGATTTGGTCGATCCGAAGGGCTAAAAGAAGAAGAGAGAGTGATTAATATATATATATATCTAGATCAATTAATGCGTCTAGTTACAAGAGGCTTAATATATATATGTACCTCGCCGCTTGTTGCCGAGGGTCCAACATTGTGGTTTGTTCACCCTTTATCCATCGGTTCTAGCTGATGTCCATCACCAGATTGATTTGGAAATGACGATATCTCGTCCTAGTTTACAACATCTTCACCTATTATTATGCCCTCGTCTACAACATCTTCACCTCTAGTAATAAGAGGAATTTCACCTCTTATCATGCCATCAAGAAGTTCGTCGTCGGTGTGACGATCCATCACTTAACTATTCCAGAAAGAATGGTAAAACAAGTTAGAAAAAAATAGATATATTAATATATTACTCTACGAAATATATTACTCTACCCTAAATTAGACATATTACTCTACCACAAATTTATTTCTACAATAGACATAATTACACTAAACCATAAAATAGACATAAACCATAAAACCCTAAAATTTCTACAATAAACCCTAAAATAGACATATTACTACAATAGACATATTTACACTAAATCCTAAAATAGACATATATATTACTACTAATACTAAACACCATAATAATTCCTAACTACTACTAAACCCAAAAAATAGACATATATATTACTACTACTACTACTACTAAACCCCAAAAATTTACTACTACTACTAATAATAATAATTCCTACTACTACTAAACCCTATATATTACTACTACTACTAAACACCCTAAAATAGACATATATATTACTACTAAACCCTCAAAAATTCCTACTACTAATAACCCTAATAATACTACTATATGTAATATATACTACTAATTATATTACTACTACTAGCTAATATACTACTAATTATATTACTACTACTAACTATTTATATACTACTAATTATATAATTACACTAATTAATACTACTAACTAATTATATACTACTAATTATATAACGACACTAATTAATAGTGGACTAGGGGAGGGCTACACGCAGGATGACGGCGCCGGAGACGATGGCGGCGGTGACGACGGCGTGTGGCAGCGGTCGAGCGCGGTGCGTGCGCTTGCGGCGGCGGTGGAGCGTGCGGCTCGGGCGTGCGGTGGTGTTGTGGCAGCGGCTCGAGCGTCGGCGCAGGCTCGGAGGCGGACGACGGTGTGCGCGTGAGATTCGGGCAGCATGCCGGTATCAGGTCTTCGTGGGCACCTCCTACGCATAGAGAGAATGAGAGAATGGATCGGGAAGAAAGAGACCGCGATGGTTTGTGCCATAGGCCTTTAGTCCCTTTAGTCCCGGGTCGTTGCATGACCCGAGACTAAAGCCCCCCCCCCTCTAGTCCTGGGTCCTGCCACGACCCGGGACTAGAGGCTATTTTTCGGCCTCTGCTGTTTTTCGCGTGGTGCCAGACCATTAGTCCAGGTTCTTATTTAGACCCGAGACTAGATGGTGTTTTACTCGTTTTTAGATTAAAAAACATTTATAGCTTTGGAAATTTATAACATCTATTTAATAAATCCAAATAATACAAATAATATGTCTATTATTATCAGAAAAATATAAGGAATCTTAATATATCATCCATATATCTCTTTATATCATGCATCAATTTGTGCCATTCTCATTTCAAAGTGCATTCACTATTTTTTGTAACTTTTTAAATTCAAAAACAATTATAACTTTTTAAATTCATAACACCTATTTTTTTCATATTTTTGAATTTGGCAAATCTTTCAACATGAAAAGTGTTTGAATTTGACAAATCTACATATTACACCTACCAAACTTGCACCACACTTGCACACATATGGTAGGGTCACATGCATGCAAGTTTTCATGCGATTTCAACGCTCCGGTGGTTTTCCTCCGGCAAAACCATAGACCGGGGGCCCCAAATCGTCTACCCCTATAGCTTCACAAGGATGCCTATTTATATATTAAGTAGCACATGATAGTGTCAACACTCATGACATAATGTCGACAGTCCCGGTTGGAGCCACTAACTGGGACTAAAGATATTTCCCGCTATTTTCCACCGCTTTCCACTATGCTTTTCCGCCCTTTTTCTCTAGCTGGGCCTTTTAATCCCAGTTGGAGCCACTAACCGGGACTAAAGATATTTCCCGCCAATTGCCACCACTTTCTGCTATGCTTTCCCGCCCTTTTCCTGTAACCGGGTCTTTTAGTCCCAGTTGGAGCCACTAACCGGGACTAAAGATATTTTTCGCCATTTCCCACCGCTTCTCGCTATGTTTTCCTGCCCTTTCCCTCTATATCTAGGCCGACTGCACCATGGTTATCAACACATCCACACCTTCCTCTCTCAATAATGGACACCGTATACTAGGCCATTCTCATACTCGAAGATACCAAGGCGTTGTGCGCCTCCAGCTACACATGCCCGTCGAGCTACTGGGTGCCCACTGATTGGATGTTGAGCATTGGAGGAGTTCCTGTCCCTCCTATGCCTGAAGGTTCCGCACGCTAGGCAGCCATCACGAACCACTTCTACCTCGAGCTCACGATGGAGCAGCGGATGGATCCCCATTGGGATCCCGACAACTACGACACCTGAAATGCCTTCTTTGCTAACCGGCAAGAATGGGAACTCGCCAGGTATCAGGGAGACAGCCTACCCCTGGTGAACCACAATGAAGCCAGCCGCCGCCTATGGTGGGTGAACCAGACTATCATCAGCGTGATGCGCTACATTGCGTAGGGAGATCATCCTCGCCTGCGGTGCCCTCACGTTCACCCTCCACAGAGCCACAATAAGGGTGGGGATGGTGAAGATCACGGGCTACGCGGCATCATCATCTAGGTGCTACCTCCCTCGCGCATCGTGAATCCGAGGGTGGAGTGGCAGGTACCCCAGGAATATGCCATGGCTGGGCTTAGGATCCAACTGCGTGTGCCTAGCAATGATGAAGACGGCGATGATGACGAAGACGACCCTGAAGTTGTGTACTATAGGGCTAGATATGAGTATGACTAAAGGGGGCCTTTAGAATCAATTCCTTAGTCCCATTTTTTTAATAATAATAAATTTCTTGGGAGTTAGTCCCGATTTGTTGTTGAACCGGCGGGACTAAAGGAGGGCCTTTAGTCCTGATTCCATAGTCCTAGTTATGAAACCGGGACTAATATATCATTTCCAACTAGTGTTGGTCTCTCTACAACTTTCCCGAACTATATATGAAGATGTTTGTACCATCCCAAAAATATTAATCAAGCTTATCAAGCTCTAATCACCCAAGTTTACGGTTAACAAAAACTTTTATAGTTAAACCTAAAAAGAGTGTATGTGTGATTTGCATTAGTGTATGAATGATTGCAATTGTCATGTTTGATGGTTACAAATGATAAATATTGGTTCAAAGATGAATACTACATCATCTAGATCAAATCCAAGCAGAATCAAACAAAGGAAAAATCAAATATAAGATATATAAGCAAATGGTCATTTTGGCCAAAGTTATCCACTAGACCACTTTGAGTGTTCCTAGTAAAGAATTTTCAACAGAAACAATTCCAATTCTTTTCACCCCTTGATAGATCAAATAAAAGTGAATCCAAGCAAACTTTACGAAGTGGAAGAAACTAAATACAAATCTATTTAAGAGGCAGTGCAAAATCACACTTTCTCAAAAACCATTCAAACCAATTCCACTTGACAAGTCCCAGCAACCATAGTCTACCAAGCAAACAACAAGATCACTCACCAAATATCTTTCAAAAATTCAAATTATGAATTCATGCGGCCATTGTGTCCAACACCTAGCATGCACAGTACAACCTCACCAACTAAACACTATTTGGAGTTGTCATTTGCTCACAAAATGTACTGCAATATTCTCCACTACTTGTCCTCGATCAATCGAAGTACTTTGCCATGCAGTGGAGAGCCCTTTGCCCACCGTTGCACAAGTGACATGCCCATGCCAAGCCGTCCATGCCAGTCGAGCATGAGCCAGTCACGGCATGCCGCGCTACCCTCTACCATGACCCCCACGAGGTGGGCGTGACCTCACCGCCACCCCCTGACCACCCCTGGACCAACGGCAAGGCGAGAAGGAGCCAGAACAGCCGCGCCCATTTAACCCCTGGCCATGTCGAGAGCATGACGGAGCGCCGCAACCGCCTCGCTCGCACACGTCGCTCCTCACTCTCTCCGCCCATACCCGCATTGGCCATAGCACCAGTGAGCTGCTAGACATGATTGTTTGCCGTCTTGCGCCTCGTGACCACCGTACACAGTGACGAACGCCAGCGTACCCGCCCAGAGCACCGACCTATCCCGAACAATGGAGAGCTCCCCTTGCCGTGCCATCAGTTCCATGCCGACCGCCATAGTCCACCGCCTCGACCCATGCCCTCCGCCGTGACAATTGCAACTTGTAGCACCGTCGTCGGAGTAGCCCGATCATGCTGCCCAAACGCCACACTGGGTGCATAAATAGAGACCACCCCAGCCCTCACTCTCCACACCATGCCACTACCCACTCACCACAGAACCTCACCTTCCCTTCCCCGGAGCAAGGCGAGCACCACATCGCCGTAATTTAGCCGGAGTCTACTGCTGCAGAGGAGGAAGGAGCCCATTGACAACAACCTCATTTCCCCCCATCGCCGACCTTAGCTAGAAACTAGGTGAGCCTCACGTGACCCCCACCGCCGTGTTAGGGTTCAATTCTCGCCGGAGCAGTTCGACGTAGACGACACACGACAATCGTTAGATCGTGTTCTAATCGTAGGGCTCATATTGAAACTTACAGATTTGTCTTAGTTAAGACACTGATTAGTAGGACCCATCTGTTAGTAGCGAGCTGCGCCAGCGCTGTGCAGTTGGGCCGGCCTGTTTAGTTTACCGCGCAGAGCCCACCCATTCAAATAGGATTTTTCCATTTTAGCTAAAACTACATTCTGTCAGTAGATTCAAAAATCAATTCAAAGAGATTCACTGAACCAAAATGCATGATTCCATTTTTTTTGGAAAGGTATGGAAATTATCTAATCACTCCTGTTGGATTCAAACCAATTGGAATTATAGATCACCTATAACAAAAGTAACAAGACAAAGACTTTTGACACTTCAAACATTTTTCTCAAACCAACTATAAATGCTTTTGAGATGATTCCACCTCTCAAAAATCACATTTGCCATGATCTACCTGAATATATTAAAACATTTGGTTTTGCAGATACTAAACTTGGACTAGTATTAAAAGAAGGCTATATAGGCTTTTCTTGTCATTTAAATCTTATTAATTAATAATATAAAATCTTGTAATGCATGACCACCCTTTTTAAATCACATTCCCAAGCTTGAGAATATATGGTGAGGACATGGTCATATGAGCCTATATTTTAGTTGGAGAATATTAAATCTTAAACAATGTCAATGAGTAGAAATTACTTTTCTCATTAAAGAGAAATTAAAATGTGCCATTATAACATGGAATGATTGAGATGATATTAGAACATCTAGTATGAGCCATGTGTGCTAAATAGGAGTAGTGAAGTGTTGTTTGGTGATTGTGTACATTGGATGTATTTATAGACGCTAGTACCTGCCCGAGATTGAATGAAGAGGATTACTTCGAGGAGGAGGAGGAAAACTTCAACGACTGCAACAACTGCTCTGCCCAAGGCAAGCCATCACTAATTGCAAGCCCCCTTATACCAGATGCACTAGGCATACCTGGTTGTGCAACTTTACCAATTCCTAGTTTTTACTCCAAGCTTTCCTTTCCCTTTTCTACAATTATTACTTAGTTCATGAATTGTGACTAGTGGAAAACAGAATGGATCCTATCAAGATCTTAGGATTAGTCTTGGATACTTGTACCAGATTAGCACCCCCAAATAGTGATTACCCTCAACTTTAGTGGCTAGTGCTAAGCTTAAAACTTGATCACTTTAGATGGGAATACTTGGTGAAAATGATTATGAAAACCTTGGAATGATGATTCATTCTATTGAAATGTTCTGACATGTGTTGAAAAACACAATGGTTGATGATGAAAATGTTGAGGCCTAAGCCTTGTTCCTTTATAAAAACTAATGGTTGGGTTCGGATGTGATACCATTCCAATTTTACCGTACAACCACAATACCTGAGTTGGGTAAGGCTTGACTAGAAGTTTATATGTCTTAGTATGGGTTCCCTTATGGAAGAGGTTGAGCTGAGGCTACCACGTGATGAATGTCCACCTATGCAATACCCAAGATGACAGATGGTCATGGTTGGGAGGCCAAACTCATAGGGGGGGGGGTGCCTATACTAGGGTGTGTAATTGAAAGGTTAAGTTTGATAATCCGCATACCAAGTATGATGATTCAGGGTTAATCCTGACAGATGTATCGAATTTTGTGGTGAAAGTGTACAATCTCTGCAGAGTGTCAAACTATTCGAATAGCGGTGTTTGCGGTTATGGATAGTTGGAGTGGCCATACTGTTCTGTTGTCAGATGTTTTCAAAATGATTTGTTACTTGAAAGATGACCTTGATTGACCACAACAGAGTTGTGGACATGAAAACTAGTTTCCCCCCTTAAGTGATATAGAGAACTAAATTAGGTCTTTAATCTTGAAATCCTTATGAAGTAAATCTGGTTTTTTGCAAAACCAACCTAGAGCTTAAGTTTCCTATTAGATTTGACCTTACTTATACTAGTGTTAGTTTGCGAGTACTTAAAGAGTACTCATGTCTTTGTCCCTGGCTATTCCCATGGCCAGACTATGCGGAGGATTACTCGGAAGATGGACATCAGGAGGTCTATGACAACTAGGATTATCTCCAATCGTCAGCATTGCCTGTGATCCTGAAGATGAAGCCCTGCTAAGTTTACTTTCCGCTGCTTTGATTGTATTAAAGACTGGATCATGAGATCCTTTGTTTGTAAGAACCTTATTATGGTTTGTAATGGATGATGTGCTGTGGTACCACTTCTGTTATGTATCGCAAAAATGGTAATCCTGGGATTGCGATGTACGGCATAACATGCATCTGGACTTAAAACTCCGGGTGTTGACAAGTTGGTATCAGAGCCCTCCTGACCATAGGAAACCCTAGTTAGAATGAACAAAGAAAGTGAGTATTTACAAAAACCTATTCTCATTCTTATCCTTGAAATTCTTTCCAAAAGAGATCACTTAAACTCTTACAAGTCTACTTAAAACTTGACACACTTGATCACTCCACTAACTTACTCATCTCAAATTCTTGTAGATGGAGGTCAAATACACCATGTTCTACGAGTTGGGTAACGGAGGCCACCTGATCTTTGAGAGGGATCTAGATGCACTCATAGAGCATCTCGAGCGCCTGCACCCAGAGTTCTTTGGGGAAAAACTCAACGATCACATGTGAGGAGGGCTACAGTGGTTGATCATTGCCGACCTGAGAGGAAGAATGGACCCACCTCTTTCCGACAAGATTCAGTTCAGCGTTCAGGAGAACAACTGGCTAGATGGATTAGCCAGGGCTATGCAATAAGCTCTTGCTCGCTTGTGTTCTCAGAACATCAACCAAATCATTGCAACCCGTTTTGCTCACTATGCAAGACGTGACTCAATGGGACAGCCGCTATCCATGCCAGCATATCCAGAGTTGAGGCACTATGTGGATCACATGGACTTCATGCTCCATGAGACACAAAAGGAGTTAGACAATGCTCGTGATCACGTCAACTAGAGCAATGCTAAAGCTATTAAGAGAAAGCAAACCATTGCCACGCTCGCCAAGGATTGCAAGTCTCTTCGTCAACAACGTGACAAGAAGGATCGTACCATCGCCCGTCTTCGTTAGAAGATAGCAACCTTGGAGGACACCATCCACGACCAGGAGATTCATCTGGAGGAACAGTACGAAGAGGAAGGTGAAGACATCGGAGGGGATATTCACTCTGACCTTAGTGATGATAATGACTACCTAGAGGACAAGGCCATGGAGGACCACACTAATGAGGATGATGTTGCCTTCATCGGTGATGATTAGTCACACCTGAGCACTACCATAGGAGTGAGATGTACCCGGTCCCATTGTATCGTAGTTTCACATAATGGTTCCTAAAGCCATATGTTTTCTATTTGTGTTGTGGTGTGTGTTTGTATGGTGTGCCATGAATGAATGAAAAGAAGTTGTTAGTGTCCAAAACCCGAGTTATACTCAAAGTTTAAATCTTTTAAAACAAAACCATGAACCCTATAAAATTTCCCTCTTGTCTTACTATCTATCTCAATTTTCAGATGACTCGTGGAAATCCTAGAGGAAGCAGTTCAGCTCAGGACCCAATGCTGTAGATTCTACAAATGCTAGTTTCTGATCGTGAAGCTGGTAGAGCTAAACGTCAAGCCAACTTAGCCACTCTTCAACAAATAGACCAGATGGCTCACAATAATCAAGGCCATGGAAACCAAGACCAACATGGATCTAAATTTAAGAACTTCCAGAATACCAACCCACCCATGTTTAGAAAGTCGAAAGAGCCCTTAGATGTAGATGATTGGCTGCATACCATGGAAAACAATCTAGAAGTTGCAGGAGTTGATGCAAATGAGAAGGTGCTATTTGCTACCCACTATTTGTCTGGCTATGCCAGATCTTGGTGGAATAGTACCCGAACAATGCATGGAGGTCAGATCATGGCTTGGGAGGAGTTCAAAGTCAAGTTTAGCAAAACCCATGTGCCCCCAGGTTTGATCAAGTGGATGAGGGATGAATTCCTAGAACTAAAGCAAGGAAGGATGACGGTAGTTGAGTACCGTGACAAATTTCTGTCACTAGCTAGATATGCCCTTGATGAGATTGACACAGAAGGCAAGAAGAAAGAAAGATTCTTGAACGGTCTACATGATGAGATGTAGACAGTGCTAGTCAACATCCCCTTTGATGGCCTAGAAGCCTTAGTGGATTCTGCCATCTAGATGGAAGGCAAGATTAACCAGGCCAGTGAGAACCGCAAGGGTAGAATGATGCATCAACCAGGACCCCACCATACCCCGAACTATCGCCCAACTTGTCTGCAGGATATGCACCCAGAAACAACAACATACCTCTAATGAACCGCTCGAACTATCCCAACCGTGGAGGAGGAAACCCAAGGCCTAGAGGAAACCACAACAACAACCCCGGAAACTCCAATAATTTCAACCGTGCACCGCCCAAGTCCAACAACAACCACAACAATACTGCCCCAAGGATTGGAAGCAATGTTGTGCCTGTCGCAGGGAAAGACAAGTCAATGATGACTTGTTTTGAATGCAGAGTCACGGGTCACTACTCCAACGAGTGTCCCAAGAAGCTTGCCGCAACAACCAATGTGAATGCACCTGCCCAGTAGCAGCGTCATGTCCAGCCTGGAAAGGGATTTGCCCCAGGAAACCCGCACAACCGTAATGGCCGTCTGTTCCACATGAGTGCTGAGGAAGCCCAGGAAGTGCCATATGTCGTGCCGGGTATGTTTTCTGTTAACTCAGTATTAGCAAGAGTGTCGTTTTATTCTGGAGCATCGCACTCGTTTGTTACCGAAGAATTTGCATGCACTAGTAACATTCAACCCACAAATCTGAAGCATGTTATGATAGTTCAAATCCTTGGTTCGACCACCAAAGCTAGAAAAGTTTGCAAAGCCGTACCCTTCAGAATCCATGGGATAGATTTTTATGCCAATCTAATAGCACTTGGAACCAAAGGTTTGGAAGTAGTACTAGGAATGGATTGGATGTCGAAACATCAAGGATTAATCGACTGTGCTAAGAAAGCCATAACAATGACCAATAGCACCAGAGTATCAGTAGAACATGCATCTGAGACCTTACCCCGCCAATTCAAGTGAAACAAGAGTCTAGCCAAGACCACCATTGACCAAGTCAGAGTAGTCTATGAATACCCCGATGTGTTCCCAAATGAATTTCCCGCTATTCCCCCAGATCGAGATATCGAGTTCATCATTGAACTAATCCCTGGAACCAGACCCATAGCTCAGAGACCTTATAGTATGAACCCATCTGAACTAGTGGAACTGAAGAAGCAACTTGATGATATGCTGGGAAAAGGACTAATTCAACCCAGTATATCGCCATGGAGATCACCTATTTTGTTCGTTGATAAGAAGGATGGAGCCAACCGTCCTTGTACAGATTATCGGAAGCTGAATGATGTCACCATCATGAACAAATACCCTATACAAAGATAGAAGATTTGTTTGATGAACTAACTGGTGCCAGTGTGTTTTCTAAGATTGATCTTAGAACTGGTTATCATCAATTGAAGTTTCGTGCAACAGATATCCCAAAGACTGCATTCACCACCACATATGGATTGTATGAGTACAATGTCATGTCTTTTGGATTAACCAATGCCCCCGCTTATTTCATGAACCTCATGAATAAGATTTTAATGAATTTTCTAGATAAGTTTGTCGTTGTTTTTATCGATGATATTCTGATCTATTCCAAGTCAGAAGCAGACCATGAGTAACATCTTAGAACTATCCTTGAAACCCTTAGGGAAAATCAGTTATATGCCAACTTCAGCAAGTGTGAATTTTGGTTAAGAGAAGTAGGATTCCTAGGCCATATGCTCTCAGCAAGAGGAGTCACTGTTGACCCCGGCAAGATCAAAGATGTTGAAGAATGGAAAGTCCCAACCACCCAAACAGAAGTCCGCGCTCTTCTTGGATTAGCCGGATACTACCGAAAGTTCGTGGAAGGATTTTCGAGCATCGCAAGGCCGATGACCCAGTTGTTGAAGAAAGATAAGAAGTTTCAATGGACTAACAAATGTGAAGCAAGTTTTTAAGACCTCAAGAAGAGATTAGTTTGATCCCCAATTCAGATCATGCCCGATATCAAGAAGCCTTTTGATGTGTACTGTGATGCATACAAGATTGGTCTCTGATGTGTGTTGATGTAAGAAGGCAAAGGCATATCCTATCTGTCCAGACAGTTGAAGGAGTATGAACAGAACTACCCCACCCATGACCTAGAGCTAGCTGCCATAGTCTTAGCTTTGAAGACATGGTATCATTACCTCATGGATAATCGCTATGAGATTTATTCAGATCACAAGAGTTTGGAGTATATTTTCACCCAGAAGGAGTTGAATATGAGGCAAAGGAGATGGACTGAGCTAATCAAGTATTATGACCTTGACATTCACTATCACCCCAACAAAGCCAATGTGGTAGCGGATGCTCTTAGCAGATTGTCGCGTAGGTTAAACACCATCATAAAGGAAACCCAACCAAGTCTGCATGAGGGGATGGAGAATTTCAGAGTGGAGCTAGTTAGCAAAGGATTCTTAGCTCTAGCATAGAACTCCAACCCACTTTGATTAGTCAGATAAAAGAAGCCCAAAAAGGAAACGCAAGTATCGATGGAATCAAGCGTCGTATCGGAATAGGAAAGGTACCCAGAGTCACCGAAGATGAAGAAGGAGTTTTGTGGTACAAAGGACGTATCTGTGTTCCAACAGATTCAGAGTTGAAACAAGTCATTATGCAGGAAGCTCATGATAATCTTTATTCTATCCACCTAGGAGGAACCAAGATGTATCAGGATTTGAAGGAGCAATTTTGGTGGCACAAAATGAAGAGAAAAGTCGGAAGCTACATAGCCAAGTGTGATATTTGTCAGAGAGTCATGGCGGAACATCAGAGACCCACATGACTTTTGCAACCATTGCAGATTCCGGAATGGAAATGGGATTTCGTTGGAATGGACTTTATCACCGGTTTGCCTACATCTACTAGGGGAAATGACTCTATTTGGGTCATAGTCGATAGATTGTCCGATGTAGCCCATTTTGTACCCATCAAGACAACCTACCAAAGTTCAAAGCTAGCAGAGTTGTACATCGCTAGAATAGTCAGTTTGCATGGAACCCCCAAGACCATAGTATCGAATCGAGGAACCCAGTTTACCTCAAGATTTAGGTAGAAGGCCCAAGAAGGATTCAGAACCAAACTGAATTTCAGCATAGCTTATCACTCGCAAACCGACGGACAAACAGAAAGAGTCAACCAAATATTACAAGATATGTTGAGAGCTTGTGTGTTCAAATATGGATCTAAATGGGAAGATTGTCGGCCTTTAGCGGAATTCTCTTACAACAATAGTTAATTTGCCCCCTTGGAATTTCTGTATGGAAGAAAGTGTCGTACCCTGTTGACTTGGTCGCAAGTAGGAGAGAGTTAGATCTTCATACCCAACATCTCACGAGAAGCTGAAGAGAAGGTTCACAAAGTCCGTGAGCACCTCAAGACCGCTATCCAAATAGAAGAGTTATGCTGACAAGAGACATCGAGACCTAAACTTCAATGTCAGAGATTTTGTGTATCTCAAAGTATCACCCTTCAAGGGAATGCAGCGTTTTTGTCTGAAAGGAAAGTTAGCCCCCAGATATATTGGACCCTTCAAGATTTTGAATCACAGAGGAGAAGTATCATATCAATTTGAACTACCTGAAGAGATGTCAGCCGTTCACAATGTGTTCCATATCTCGTTACTTCGCAAATGCTTAGAATTCCGGAGAAGACCGAAGTGTTCCAAAACATTAATCACAGATCCATAGATATCGACAAGGACCTAACTTATCGTGAAGTGCCCATCCATATTTTAGAAGAAGCTTTTAGAACCACTCGGACCATAAGTATCAAGTTCCTCAAAATCCAGTGGAGTAACCATACCGAAGAAGCCACCTGGGAACGAGAAGATTACATTAGGACTGACTATCCCAATCTCTTTAGTTCCTAGTTTTTCCTGAATCTCGGGACGAGATTCTATTTAAGGAGGGAAGGTTTGTAACATCTCAAAAATAATAATCAAGCTTATCAAGCTCTAATCACCCAAGTTTAGGGTTAACAAAAACTTTTATAGTTAAACCTAATAAGAGTGTATGTGTGATTTGCATTAGTGTATGAATGATTGCAATTGCCATGTTTGATGGTTACAAATGATAAATATTGGTTCAAAGATGAATACTATATCATCTAGATCAAATCCAACCAGAATCAAACAAAGCAAAAATCAAATATAAGATATATAATCAAATGGTCATTTTCGCCAAACTTATCCACTAGACCACTTTGAGTGTTCCTAGTAAAGAATTTTCAACAAAAACAATTCCAATTCTTTTCACCCCTTGATAGATCAAATAAAAGTGAATCCAAGCAAGCATTACAAAGTGGCAGGAACTAAATTCAAATCTATTTAAGTGGCAGTGCAAAATTGAATCAAGATCATATGTATAGATCACACTTTCTCAAAAACCACTCAAATCAATTCCACTTGACAAATCCCAGAAACCATAGTCTACCAAGCAAACCACGAGATCACTCACCAAATATCTTTCAAAATTTCGAATTATGAATTCATGCGGCCATTGTGTCGAACACCTAGCATGCATAGGACAACCTCACCATCTAAACACTATTCGGAGTTGTCATTTGCTCACAAAATGTACTTCAATATTCTCCACTACTTGTCCTTGATCAATCCCAGTACTTTGCCGTGTAGTGGAGAGCCCTTTGCCCACCGTTGCACTAGTGACATGCGCATGCCGAGCCGTCCATGCCAGTCGCTCCGCACCGCGCCGCCCTCTACCACGACCCCCACGAGGTAGACATGACCTCACCGCCACCCCCTGACCACCCCTGTACCAACGGCAAGGCAAGAAGGAGCCAGAACAGTCGTGGCCATTTAACCCCAGGCCATGCCGAGAGCACAACGGAGTGCCGCAACCGCCTCGCTCGCACACGTCGCGCTCTCCGCCCGTACCCGTGTCCGCTCTAGCACCAGTGAGCTGCTAGACATGATTGTTCACCGTCTCGTGCCTCGTTACCACCGTACACAGTGACAAACGCCTGTGTACCCTCCCAGAGCACCGGCGATCCCGGCCAGTGGAGAACGCCCCTTGCCGTGCCATCACTTCAATGATGACCGCCATAGTCCACCGCCTCAACCCATGCCCTCCGCCATGACAATTGCAACCTGTAGTAGTCTCGCCGGAGTAGCCCAACCATGCCGCCCAACCGCCACACTGGGTGTATAAATAGAGACCACCCCAGCCCTCAATCTGCACACCATTCCACTCCCCACTCACCACTGAATCTCACCGTCCCTTCCCCGGAGCAAGGCGAGCACCACATCGCCGGAATTTAGCTGGAGTCCACCGCTGTAGAGGAGGAAGGAGCCCGTTGATTGCGACCACCCCATGAGCCGTCGTCACCGCGCCTCGAACCGCCATCAACGACAACCTCATTCGCCCCATAGCCGACCTTAGCTGGAGCCCAGGTGAGCCTCACGCGACCCCCACCGCCGCGTTACGGTTCAGTACTCGCTGGAGCAGTTTGACGTACACGACGCACGACAGCCGTTATATCGTGTTCTAATTGTAGGGCTCAGATTGAAACTTACTGATTCGGCTTAGTTAAGTCACTAACGAGTAGGACCCATTTAGTTTCCCGCACAGAGCCTAGCTGCGCCAACGCTATGTAGTTGGACCGGCCCATTTTGTTTCCCGCGCAGAGCCCACCCTTTCAAATAGGATTTTTTCCATTTTAGTTAAAACTAGATTCTGTCAGTATATTCAAAAATCAATTCAAAGAGATTCACTGAACCAAAATGCATGATTCTATTTTTTTGGAAAGTTATGGAAATTATCTAATTACTCCCGTTGGATTCAAACCAATTGGAATTATAGATCACCTATACTAAAAATAACAAGACAAAGACTTTTGACACTTCAAACATTTTTCTAAAATAAACTATAAATGCTTTTGAGATGATTCCACCTCTCAAAAATCACATTTGCCGCACTCTATCTGAATATGTAAAAAAATTGGTTTTACAGATATTAAAATTGCACTAGTATTAAAAGAAGGCTATATAGGCTTTTCTAGTCATTTAAATCTTATTAATTAATAATATAAAATCTTGTAAAGCATGACCACCCTTTTTAAATCACATTCGCAAGCTTGAGAATATATGGTGAGGACATGGTCCATATGAGCCTATATTCTAGTCGGAGAATATTAAATATTAAACAATTTCAATGAGTAGAAATAAAAATGTGCCATTATAACATGGAATGATTGAGATGATATTAGATCATCTAGTATGAGCCTTGTGTGCTAAATAGGAGTAGTGAAGTGTTGTTTGGTGATTGTGTATACTGGATGTATTTATAGACGCTAGTACCGACCCGGGATTGAACGAAGAGGAGTACTTCGAGGAGGAGGAGGAAAACTTCAACGACTGCAAAAACTACTCTGCCCAAGGCAAGCCATCACTAACTGCAAGCTAGAACTATGCATACTATATGTGCAAGCCCCCTTATACCAGATGCACTAGGCATACCTGGTTGTTCAAATTTACCGATTCCCAGTTTTTACTCCAAGCTTTACTTTCCCTTTACTACAGTTATTACTTAGTTAATGAATTGTGACTAGTGGAAAATAGAATGGATCCTATCAAGATCTTAGGATTAGTCTTGGATACTTGTACCAGATTAGCACCCCCAAATAGTGATTACCCTCAACTTTTGTGGCTAGTGCCAAGCTTAAAACTTGATCACTTTAGATGGGAATACGTGGTGAAAATGATTATGAAAACCTTGGAATGATGATTCATTCTATTAAAATGTTTTGACATGTGTTGAGAAACACAATGGTTGATGATGAAAATGTTGAGGCATGAGCCTTGATCGTTTATAAAAACTAATGGTTGGGTTCGGATGCGATACCATTCCAATTTTACCGTACAACCAAAATACCTTAGTTGGGTAGGGCTTGACTGGAAGTTTATATGTCTTAGTATGGGTTCCCTTGCGGAAGAGGTTGAGAGGAGACTACCTCATGATGAACGTCCACCTATGCAGTACCCAAGATGACATATGGTCATGGTTGGGAGGCCAAACTCATAGGGGAGGTGCCTATACTAGGGTGTGTAATTGAAAGGTTAAGTTTGATTATACGCATACCAAGTATGATCATTCAGTGTTATTCCTAACGGATGTATAGAATTTTGTGGTGAAAGTGTATAATCTCTGCAGAGTGCCAAACTATTCGAATAGCCAAGTCTGCGCTTATGGATAGTTGGAGCGGCCATACTATTCCATTGTCAGATGTTTTCAAAATGATTTGTGACTTGAAAGATGACCTTGACTTGACCACAACAAAGTTGTGGACAGGAAAACTAGTTTCCCCCCTTAAGTGATATAGAGAACTAAATTAGGTCCTTACTCTTGAAATCCTTATTAAGTAAATCTAGCTTTTTGCAATATCAATCTAGAGCTTTAGTTTCCTATTAGATTTGACCTTACTTATACTAGTGTTAGTTTGCGAGTACTTAAAGTGTACTCATGGCTTTGTCCTTAGCTATTCCCATGGCCAGACTATGAGGAGGATTCCCCGGAAGATGGAAAGCAGGAGGTCTATGAAAACTAGGATTATCTCCCATTGTCAGCATTGCCTGTGACCCTAAAGATGAAGCCTCGCTATGTTTACTTTCCGCTGCTTTGATACTATTAAAGACTGGATCATGAGATCCTTTGTTTGTAAGCACCTTATTATGGTTTGTAATGGATGATGTACTGTGGCACCACTTCTGTTATGTCTAGCAAAAAATGGTAATCCTAGGATTGTGATGTACAGCATCACAGGATTCTGGACTTAAAAATCCGGGTGTTGACAATGTTGTTCTATTCTAACTAATTCCAGATATTAGGGAATGCCTCTATGGCCAGCTTCAGAGAGATGCATGAGGACTGGATCCTCCAGCATCTCCATAAAGATGGCCGTAGTTCGAAAGCTAGCCGTAGTTCAGAATGCTCGGGAACAATACATTACATAAATGTTTTCTTCTGAGTTTTCAGAACACAGTTACATAAAATGTTTAATACATTATATTTCACATCATTTCTCCATGTGTTCTGCTTTCTGATTGCGCTATAACCATGGATCATTTTATTTAATTAACAGGGTTGTTGGATCAGTGTTCACTGTGAAGGGCGGAATTTCATGAAACTTAGCACAATCTTCTGACATGTCTGTCTTGTCCTCCACTCCCACGATGTTTCTTTTCCCTGATAGAACTATGTGGCGCTTTGGCTCATCGTCTGATGTATTATGTTGCTTATTTTTCCTTTTTCTCAGTTTGGTAGACATGACCTTCACATAGAAAACCTGAGCCACATCATTGGCTAGGACAAATGGTTCGTTTAAGTACGCAAGATTGTTGAGATCCACTGTTTTCATTCCGTACTGCTCGTCTACCTTTACCCCGCCTCCTGTCAGCTTTACCCATTTGCACCGAATCAAGGGGACCTTAGAAGTAGGTCCATAGTCAAGTTCCCATATCTCCTCTATGTAACCATAATATGTGGTCTTGGACACATTGCCATTGTTGCATCAAACCGGACACACCACTGTTTTGGTCGGTGCTCTTTTTATCTTGGGCGATCGTGTAAAATGTATTCCCATTCATCTCGTACCCTTGGAAAGTCGATATAGTCGAAGATGGCGACTTGGACAACAAGTACAACTCATCTCCAAGAGTGTTATGTTTTATGAGATGTTGCAACCAACCCCCAAAAGTCTTCATGTGTTCATCTCTAATCCGGTCGTCATGCTTCCCAGGGTTGTTGGAGCATAAAATTTGCTTGTGTTCTTCGATATACGGAGCCACCAAGATAGAATTATGTAGAACTGTGTAATGTGCGTCAGTGTAAGAATGCCCGTCCCTACATATTATTGATTTCCTTCCTAGAGTGCCTTTTCCACTCAGTCTCCCCTCAGGCCGCGATTGAGGAAGACCAATCGCCTTAAGGTCAGGAACAAAGTCATCAAAAAACTCAATGACCTCCTCTGTTCCATAGCCCTTGGAGATGCTTCCTTTAGGCCTAGCACGGTTACGACCATATTTCTTTAATACTCACATGAACCTATCAAAGGGCAACATATTGTGTAGAAATATAGGACCGAAAATGGAAATCTCTTTGACTAGGTGAACCAGGAGGTGCGTCATAATATTGGAGAAGGATGGTGGGAACACCAACTCGAAAATGACAACACATTGAACCACATCATTTTGTAATCGTGGTAGATCTTAAAGATTGATTATATTTTGAGAGATTGCATTGAGAAATGCACATATCTTCACAATGGGTACTCGAACATAATCTGGTAGAAGCCCCCTCAATGCCATCGGAAGCACTTGCGTCATAATCACATGGCAGTCATGAGACTTTAGGTTTTGGAACTTTTCTCTGCCATATTTATTATTCCATTTATATTCGACGAGCACCCAAACAGGGCCTTGATACTGCTGAGGCATTCAAAAAAGATTTCCTGCTCTTGTTTTGTAAGAGCGTAGCTGGCATGACGTCCTTACATCCTTCCGTTTTATCTTTTGACTTCCCATAGACGCCCAAGAAGCCTAGAATGTTCACGTAAAGATTCTTCGTCACTTGCATCACGTAGATTGTAGAGCAGACCTCTAGGAATTTCCAATAGGGTAGCTCCCAAAATATAGATTTCTTCTTCCACATGGGTGTGTGTCCGTCAGCGTTCTTCAGAACAGATTGTCTGCCTTGACCCTTTCCAAATATTACTATTTGATCCAAATCCTTGACCATATCAAATACTTCAACACTTGTACGTTCCTTAGGCTTCGGCTGGTCACATGTCTGACCATTGAAATGCTTGCCTCTATTTCTTAATGGATGATTTGGCAAAATAAATCGACGATTCCCCATGTAAACATTCATCTTACAATGTTGCAAATATATACTTTCAATTGATCTAAACAATGCGTGCATGCATTGTATCCCTTGTTTGTCTGTCTAGAAAGGTTACTAAGAGCAGGCCAATACTTGATTGTTACAAAAAGCAAGGCTCAGAGGTCAAATTCTTCCTGCTTGTGCTCATCCCACACACGTATGCCGGGTTCGTGCCACAACTGTAAAAGTTCTTCAACTAATGGCCTTAGGTACACATAAATGTCATTACTGGGTTGCTTCGAGACTTGTTTCAGCACTGGCATCATAATGAACTTCTGCTTCATGCACAACCAAGGAGGAAGGTTATAGATACATAGAGTCACGGGCTAGGTCTTGTGACTGCAGCTCTGCTCCCCAAAAATATTCATGCCATCTGTACTTAGACCAAACCTTAAACTCCTTGCGTCATCTACAAAGTCCGGGTACTTTCTATCCATTTTTCTCCACTGCGATCCATTAGCAGGGTGTTTCAACATCCCGTCAGACTTACGTTCCTCTTTGTGCCATCACAACAACTTGGCATGTTCTTTGTTTCTAAACAAATGTTTCAACCGTGGTATTATAGGAGCATACCACATCACCTTGGCAGGAACCCTCTTCCGGGGGGCTCGCCCTCAACATCACCAGGATCATCTTGTTTGATCTTATACCGCAATGCAGTGCATACCGGGCATGCATCCAAATTATCATACTCCTCACCGCGGTAGATGATGTAGTCATTAGGGAATGCATGTATCTTCTGAACCTCTAAACCTAGAGGCCAGACAACCTTATTTGATTTGTATGTACCGGTGGGCAATACGTTATCCTTTGGAAGCATATTCTTCATCATTTTCAACAACTTTTCAAATGAGGAGTCAGGTATACCACACTCTGCCTTCCATCGCAGCAATTCTAGTGTGCTACCCAGCTTTTTCAGACCATTTTCGCAATTTGGGTACAAAACATTTGTGATCCTCTAACATGTGATTGAACTTCTCCCTCTCTTTTTCAGTTTCGCAGTCTCTCCATGCATCAACAATGGTCTGACCAAGATCATCAATGGGCTCATCATCATGTGCCTCTTCTTCAGCCTCCCATTCAACTTCCCCCATGGAAGTATCACCCTACTCAGGAAAACCATGATAGTTGTCATCATCCTCCTCTTCTTCATCGTCTTCCATTATAACCCCTCTCTCCCGGTGCTTGGTCCAACAATTATAACTGGGCATGAAACCGAAGTTTAACATGTGGTTGTGGAGGGTTTTTGAGTCAGAGTAATCCTTCTGATTCCTACATCCACTACATGGAAATAATAAAAAACCATTCTGCTTGTTTGCATCAGCCACACGGATGAATGCATGCACGCCATTAATGAACTCGCCAGAGCATTGGTTAGTACCGTACATCCATTCCTGGACCATCTGCATTATTGTAAAAGGATATCAAAAACCATTACACAACATCATGAATAGAGATTAATGATCAATTTAATACAGGTTATAATGTGAGCTTCTAGAGCATTCAATTTGAATTTTGAAAAATTTACATCCACCAAGTTTTGAATTGTAGAAAACATTTACCATGAAAAATGTGGAGTTTTTAATTATTGTTTTAGGAGTGAAATCCTCATTCCATTTTGAGCTCTGAAACTCTAAAATTACACATTTCAATTTTCTGTAACTTTGTTCCTAATCAAAATTTGCCTAAAATTACACATCTAAAAATCCTGTACTTATTGAGCATGCAAATCCATCTATACTTCTATCGCATTGAGCTAAAGTAACAATAAGAGATGAAAGGATGAAGTTCCTAACCTTTTAAAACCTTGGATTTAGGGGTTACAACCAAATCTTAACAAATCTTGAGAGAAAAAAGGGCATGAACTCGGTTGCTTGGGAGGGAAAATGGCCATGGCTAAGGCATGGACAAAGCTATATTATATAGGGGGACCTTTTAGTCCCGGGCCGTGATATGGGCTAGGACTAATTGTCCCCGTAAAGTGCAGTGGCCTGGCTCGAGGTCTCTTGTCCCGGGACGTGTTACAGACGGGGACTAGAGACCCAGGATGGCCTAGGACTAGTGCTTCCATACGCTATTAGCCGTTGGACACGTTACGAACTGGGACTAGTGCTGGCACTAGTCCTGACCCGTAACAAACCGGGACTGGTGCCTGGTTCAGCGACGAACCGAAGGCCTTTTTTCCACTAGTGTTGGCATCGAGTTCATTTTACATTAAGGACCTAAAAAGGTAAAATTACATCGAGGTCCATACATTTAGCATGAAGCACCCTAAAATTAAGCAAGAAAACAGTCGGGTAGGCTCCTTCTCAAGAGAGCAGCTGATCGAACCATACTCTTCATACTACTTCATCTTCGGTCATCTTCAAAATATGGCCAAATTTGGTGGCTTGCAAATTCTTGGATCTCGAATCATCATCAGCATAAAGTATGATGTAGATATGGCCATGCCCTTGGCTGTTCAGCTTGAAATCCAAGAATGTTCATACTCATTGAAAACTAAGCCTAAACTCGTTTAATTTTTACAACTTACTTTTAGGTTCCAATTTTACACGGACTGTGGGAGTACATTTTACATCAAGGACATAAAAATGTAAAATTACATCGAGGTCCATACACTTAGAATGAAGCAACCTAAAAATTAAGCAAGGAAAACAGTCTAGTTAGCTCCTTCTCAAGAGAGTAGCTAATTGAACCATACTCTTCATACTACTTCCTCTTTGATTTTTTTCAAAATATGGCCAAATTTGATGGCATGCAAATTCGTGGATATTGGATCATCGTCACCATAAAGTATGATGTAGATATGGCCATGACCTTGGCCGCTCGGCCTAAAATGCAAGAATGTTCATACTCATTGACAACTAATCTTAAATTCATTAAAATTTTGCCACTTACTTTTAGGTTTGAATTTTACACGGATGGTACGAGTACATTTTGCATCAAATACCTAAAAAAGGTAAATTTACATCGAGGTCCATACATTTAGCATGAAGCAGCCTATAATTAAGAAAGGAAAACAGTCGTGTCAGCTCCTTCTCGAGAGAGTAGCTGATCAAACCATACTCTTCATACTACTTCCTCTTTGCTCGTTCTCAAAATATAGCCAAATTTGGTAGCATGCAAATTTTTGGATATGGGATCATCATCAACATAAAGTATGAATTAGATATGGACATCATCTTGGTCATTCGGCTTGAAATCCAATACTGTTCATACCCATTGAAAACTAAGGTTAATTTCATTTAAATTTTACCACTTTATTTTAGGTTCGAATTTTACACGAAAGTTGGAGTAGATTTTACATCAAGGACCTAAAAAAGGTAAAATTACAACGAGGTCCGTACATTTAACACGAAGCACCCTAAAATTAAGCAAGGACAAAAGTTGGGTTGGCTCCTTCCCGAGAGAGCAACTAATTGAACCATACTCTTCATAATACATCCTCTTTGGTTATTTTCAAAATATGACCAAATTAGGCGGCTTGCAAATTCTTGGATATGGAATCATCATCAGCATAAATTATGATGTAGATATGGCTATGACCTTGTTCGCTCGGCCTAAAATCCAAGAATGTTCATACTCATTGAGATCTATGCATAAATTCGTTAAAATTTTGCCACTTACTTTTAGGTTCGAATTTTACATGGATGGCAGGACTACATTTTACATCAAGGACCTAAAAAAGGTAAAATTACATCAAGGTCCATACATTTAGCACGAAGCACCCTAAAATTAAGAAAGGAAAACTGTGGTGTCAGCGCCTTCTCGAGAGAGCCATACTCTTCATACTACTTGCTCTTTGCTCGTTTTCAAAATATAGCCAAATTTGGCAGCATGAAAATTCTTGGATATGGGATCATCATCAGCATAAAGTATGAATTAGATATGATCATCACCTTGGTCGTTTGGCTTGAAATCCAAGACTATTCATACTCAATAAAAACTAAGCTTAATTTCATTTCAATTTTACCACTTTCTTTTAGGTTTGAATTTTACATGAAACTGAGAGCAGATTTTACATCAAGGACCTAAAAAAAGGTAAAATTACATCGATGTCCATACATTTAGCATGAAGCACCCTAAAATTAAGCAAGGAAAACAGTTGGGTCGGCCTCTTCTCAAGTAAGAAGCTGATCAAGCCATACTCTTCATAGTACTTCCTCTTTGTTTGTTTTCAAAATATGGCCAAATTTGGTGGCATGCAAATTCTTGGATATGGAGTCATGAAACAGCAACATAAAGTATGATGTAGATATCGCCATGACCTTTGTCATTCGGCTATAAATCCAAGAATGTTCATTCTCACTAACAAATGAGCTTAAATACGTTTAAACTTTATCCCTTACTTGGTTCGAATTTTACACGGATAGTGGGAGTACATTTTACATCAAGGACCTAAAAAAGTAAATTTACATCGAGGTCCATACATTTAGCACGAAGCACCCTAAAATTAAGTAAGGAAAATAGTTGGGTTGACTCCTTCAATTCTCGAGAGAGCAGTTGATTGAACAATACTCTTCATGCTACTTACTCTTCGATAGTGTTCAAAATATGGCCAAATTGGTAGCATGCAAATTCTTGGATATGGGATCATCATCTACATAAAGTACAATGTAGATATGGCCACATGACCTTTGTCGTTTGTCTTGAAATCGAAGAATCTTCATACTCATTGACAACTAAGCTTAAATTCATTTAAATTTTACTACTTACTTTGATGGTGGGAGTTTATTTTACATCAAGGACCTAAAAACCGAAAAATTACAAAGAGGTCCATACATTTAGCACAAAGAATGCTAAAATTAAGCAAGGAAAATAGTCGGCTTCGTCTCTCATTCTTGAGAGAGTAGCTGATAAAACCATACTCTTCATACTACTTCCTCTTCATTTGTTTTCAGAATATGGTAAAAATAATTAGATGACATGCAAATTTTTGTATATGGGATCATCATCAGCATAAAGTATGATGTACATATGGCCATGACCTTCGTCGTTCGGCTTGAAATTCAAGAATGTTCGTACACATTGATAAATAAGCTTAAATTTGTTTAAATTTTACCACTTACTTTTAAGTTCGAATTTTACATGAATGGTGTGAGTACATTTTACATCAAGGACCTCAAAAAGGGTAAAATTACATCAAGGTCCATATATTTAGCACGAAGCACCCTAAAATTAAGCACGGAAAAAATTTGGGTTCAACTTTTCTCTAGAAAGCGGTTTATCAAGCCATACTCTTGGATAGAGGTTACTGCTTAGCTCCAAAAGTTTTGTGGAAAATTTTAAGAGCAATTTATCGCGCTTACTTTAAGTTAAAATTTGAGAAGGTCCGTAGGAGTAAAGTTTATATTGAAGACCTAAAAAAATAAATTTGTGTAGAGGTCCATACATTTAGCACAAAGACCCCTAAAATGAAGCAATGAACAGCAGTTGGGTCTAGGTCCTTCTTGAGCGAGCGGCTGAGACATACCCTTCGTACTACTACTACTATACTTTCAAACTAGTGTGATGCGGGTGTGCTTGGTGGCTTCCTCTTTACAGGGTGTGAAATGGAACGAGAATGGAGTACTATGGAGTAGTGGCAAAGCTGGCTATATCATAATGAAGTGCATCGAATGCGATGGGACGTACTGCATACAGTATAAACAATCCCTTCTGCACCACTATCTTTTGAATAACCTTCCCTCTGGATGTTTGGGAAGGAAGTGAAAATTTCGAAACAAGGAAAGTTTGAACTCCGACTCTAATAATAGTACTATGAGTACTATACCTTTTGCGTCCAAGCCCCAAAATGGTTCCTTCTTATGCTAACACAGAGCCGCCGACAAGGTAGGTCGACACATGTGCGTAGCGCCATGTTTTGGATAAGGGAGAGATCAACTAGCTAGGGTGTGGGGATGCTGATGAGGCAGGGAAGGAGAGAGAAAACACAATTTGTTTTGTGTGCATATATAGTAAGTGACTATACCCTGAAATTTACTAAAACAAATTCCGTACTACTAGTTATACTAGGTGACTGTACCCTGTACCTCGTGTCAGGAAGCCATCACAGCTTTGCTCTGATATCGCATCGCCTTCAACTCCTCCTCTTTGCTGCTCTCTCATGTTGCCTCCTCTGTACTCATAGTTTCTCTTCTTTCTCTTTGTTTTTTCTATAGAAAATACTCCATATTCTTCATACTTTCTTTACGGAAAATATACTCCTATAACTTGGAAAATTGATTTTTTTTCTTTTCCTAATGGTTGGAAACTTCGAGTGGCAACATTGTTACCATGCAATGATTCACCCATTTACTCCCAAATATGGGAACATCATGGACGGTGGGAGTACAATTTACATCAAGGACCTAAAAAGGGAGAAAATTACATCGACGTCCTTACATTTAGCATGAAGCACCCTAAAATTAAGAAAGGGAAATAGTCGAGTCCGGCTCCTTCTCGAGAAAGCTGTTGACGAGCCATACACTTCATACTAATTTCTCTTTGTTTGTTTTCAAAATATAAGGCCAAATTTGGTGGCATGCAAATTCTTGGACATGGCATCATCATTAGCATAAAGTATGATGTAGATATGGCCATGGACTTGGTCATTGGGCTTGAAGTCCAAGGATGTTCATACTCATTGACAACTGACCCTAAAATTGGTTAAATTTTACCACTTACTTTGAGGTTCAAATTTTACATGGACGGTGGGAGTACATTTTATATCAAAAACCTAATAGGGAAAATTACATCGAGGTACATAAATTTAGCACGAAGCACCTTAAAATTAAGCAAATGAAAATAGTTGGGCTCGGCTCCTTCTCGAGAGAGAACCTAAGCGAGCCATCCTCTTCATACTACTTCCTCTTTGTTTGTTTTCAAAATATGGCCAAATTTTGTGGCATACAAATTCTTGTATATGGGATCATGTATCATCAGCTTAAAGTATGATGTAGACATGGCCATGACATTGGTCGTTTGGTTTGAAATCCAAGAATGTCCATACTAATTGACAACTTGTTGCGACCTCGGATCGTTAAGGATCCTAAGTCCCTGGATTAACATGCTAGTCCCTGGATCAATAGCTACCACTTCACAGTCGATGAATATCATGTAAAACACAAGCCATTATTACACGAATAATCCAGAGTATAACTATTACAACTTGCATAGCTTATAGCTAGCTCAAATAAAATAGCGGAAACTAAGTAAAACATGAGCCCATCAAAACCTCAGGCTAGCTGCGTGAAGACCCGTGATCCCTACGCACCTTTCAATCTTCGGATTCTGCACATAAGACGTGCAACCGACAAGTTGGGTCAATACTTTGAATGTATTGGCAAATTACACCAAGGAAAGAGTAAGACTATCTCTACATGCAAGGCTAAGAGTAGGCTCTGGGGTTCATTTGTGTAAAGCCAATTTTACCAATGTAATAAGAAAAGAGGAAGAATTTTACCTTACTTTGTAAACATTGCTTAAGTAATATAGGGTCGAATGGAACACGCGGATATTACTCACCAAGTGCCCAAACAACCTAACACTTGGATATTACTCACCAAGTTCCCCAAATCCCACCCAATGGCGATATTACTCACACCTTGGAGTTTATAAAATGTTAAGTTTGGAAAAGAGAGAGGAAGATCTTTAAGAGGCTCCATCCTTCAGATGCTCAAAATTGTTCTATTTCCGTGAACATGGCTGATCCATCAGATTGCAATACTCTCGAGAGGTTGTGCACTTTCCCCACAATCCACGATCAAGTCCTTTTACAGACAAGACCATGGCGAAGCCTTCTCTTAGTAGCCCCTCTACCAGCTGGATCCAACCGTGCCAAGAACCTCCAAATGTTGGTACCCCGGTGAGGTTTCCCACTAAGTACTAAGCCAAGAAAGAGCCCATATGTAATGTGGTTGCACGGGAAGCTTCTGAATTCTGAAACATGGCAGACTTCTTTGATTCCTAGGCAGCCATCCTCCACCAAATATCCACTCGTTGACCCGACAACCATTCCTCCCAGAAGAAAACTTAGTTTTATTTTGAAGGGGGTTTTGGAGAAGAAAAAGTTCGCTCGAGAGAGCTCTCGTACTTAGGAAATTTTTGAGTCTTTCGAACCCTCCCAACGGTACTTGATATATACAAGTATATAGCATAGCAAGCATAACTTAGAAAAACAGGATAACCTATTGGGATGGAAAATTCCTAAGCATAGAGCCACACATGGCATACTACAAAACCGCACTTGCGAAAATAGTACTAAGAAAATCTACCAAAATCCTACACATGCATACTACAAAATTTGAAGAGTAAAACATGCATAGTCAAAACTGGGACATAAACATGAACAAGTGGTGTAACTTGCCTTGATCCGAGCAGCACTCACAACAGTACTCCTCAGCGCACTCCGAGCAATCTAACGAAACAAACATGGATCCAATCACAATTTGCACAAAACAAAGTCACGAAGTCGAATATGCATGCATGCAACACGGTAATATGCAAGGATGGATTCAAATTTGACCAAGGGTTTTATTTAGGGGTATTGTTGAGTTGGGGATGTCATTAGAATCGATTCCCCACAGATTTTAAGTAGTTTGGGTTAAACCCTAAATAACCAAGCTCGAAACTAGATCTACAACTCCAATCTACCTCGAGACAGATCTGGATACCCTAAGCATGACATGACAATTTTCTACAGAAGGTCTCGTCGATACAAAGCCAACGCAACAGGAATCAACTAAAACGGAGCTACGGATAATTTTCTAGAATTAAAATACTCTAATCTAAACTTTAAATCCTACTGCAAGATTGCTGCGGTAAAACAGAAATATTATTGTAGATCTGTGTTCTACTCAAAATTATGAATCCAACGGTATATTATACGCAATTTTTGGACTAATACTCGAATTACTATGGATTTTACAATATTAAAGTATTTTCTGCCTATTTAAAAGAAAACCAGAACAGCGACCAGTTGTGTAGCGCCAAGTGGCGGCGCGGGGTTGGTCCAGTGGGGCGCGCGTGACACCGACGCGGTGATGACGCGGCTCTGACATGGGCGTGCCACGCGGCGGGTCGCGGTTGGTCGGGTCGGTTTGACCGATCTGTGCCGTTAGATTTTGATCTAACGGTCGGAGAGGGGGGTGGTGGCTTACGGGCGGTGGCGACGGCGGGTGGCGGCGGTCGGCGACGGTTGACGGCGGCAAGGCGGTGCTCCCCCGGCCCGGTGAAGTAGACGACGGCGACCGGCTCCTCGCCGCGGTTCCGTTCCCGGGGGCGGCGTTGGCTCCTTCTTCTCGAGGTGGCGGCGAGCGGCGGCTGGAGGTGGCGGAGTCCGGCGGAGCTCCGGCGAGCGATTGGCGGCGGCTCGGTGGCGGTGGGGTAGAAAAAAACTAGGGTTTTGCGGGAGGCGTGTCGGGGCTTTAAATAGGCGGGTTTTCTTGGCGCGGGGACTATGGAGTCCGCTCCGATTCGGCCGGAGGTGGTTGCCGACGCTGTGGCGTCCGTGTCCGTCCTAGACTCGACGGGGGGAGAGGGATGACGGGTGGGACCCGCCTGTCGGCAGCTGCGGGCGCGGGAGGCTGGCGGCTGGCGCGGCTTTGGGCAGGCCCACGTGCTGTGCGGCGCCCACCTGGCCAGGCGGCGGTAGGTAAGTCCCGGGCTGGCTCGGCTGGCCCGGTTAGGTTAGGTTTCGCCTTTTTTTTATACTTTTTATTTATTTCTAATTCACCTAAAGTTGCATAACTTTTGCAAACGGATTTCGATTTAAATGATATTGGTTTCTAAAATTTTGTAAAAAGAGGAGGGTTAGAATGGGGTTATAATATAACACTTTTGCAAGGGTTTTGGTGGTTCAAAATGGTTTTACCCCTTTTAGTCTATATATGACTATGGGATTTAGGAGGAAAATATCTATGCAGTTTTTATTATGCGATGCCATGATGCAAGGGTATGATGCATGCTTCTAGTAACATCTGAAGCTGCAAAACTTGGGATGTTACAAACCTACCCCCCTTAAGAAGAATCTCATCCCCGAGATTCAAGTTGGTTAGCAAATAGGTGTGGGTGTTCTTTCTTCAGGTCTTCTTCACGTTCCCACGTGGCCTCTTCCTCGGAATGGTGATAACATTGACCTTTGCAAAACCTGATAGTCTTGGTACGAGTGATTCTCTAGGCTGTCTCCAAAATCCTGGTGGGTTTTTCCTCATAGGTGAGATCGTTTTCCAGTTGAACCTCTTCCAATGGAACCGTATCCTTTAGTGGGGTTTTAGCCACTTCCGGGTGACACTTCTTTAGTTGCGACACATGGAAAACATCATGAACTGTTAACACTTCGGGCAATTCCAACTAATAGCAAACTTCCCCTCTTCGACCCAAGATCTTGTAGGGCCCTATGAATCGGGGTGCTAACTTACCCTTGATTCCAAATCTCTTAACTCCTCGTAGTGGCGAAACTCGGAGATACGCACGGTCTCCCACTTCATAAGACACATCCATGCGCTTGGAGATACGCACGGTCTGGATTGGGCTATTTTTAACCTATCTTGAATATGTCTCACTTTTTCTTCGGCATCCTTGATCAGTTCAGGTCCAAACAAACTACGTTCTCTGACTCCACTCCATAGCAGCGAAGATCTACACTTTCTGCCATATAGAACTTCAAATGGAGCCATCTTGATACTAGTTTGGTAACTGTTATTGTATGAGAATTCCGCATATGGCAAATTATCATCCCAACTAGACCCATAGTCTAGCGCACATGCTCTTAACATGTCCTCCAAGATCTGATTGACTCTTTCCGTCTGTCCATCTGTTTGTGGGTGGAAGGCAGTACTAAACTCCAGTCATGTCTAGACACTCGTGTAGCTGTCGCCAAAACTTAGAGGAGAATTGGGTACCTCTATCAGAGACAATCCCCTTGGGTACACCATCAAGACATACGATCCTTGACATATAAATCTTGGCAAGTTTAGCACTCGTATAGGTGGTCTTTACGGGAATAAAGTGGGCCACCTTTGTGAAGTGGTCGACCACTACCCAGATGGAGTCATACCCAGATCGAGTCCGGGGTAGTCCCGTGATAAAATCAATGCCTACCTTGTCCCACTTCCAATCGGGCACAGGTAATGGCTGCAGCGGTCCTGCGGGTTTTTGATGTTCGGCCTTGACTCTGTTGCACACGTCACACAAGGAGATATACTCTGCAATTTCTCTTTGCATGTTGTTCCACCAGAATCTATCTTTCAAATCCATGTACATCTTTGTATTACCGGGATGAATTGAGTAAGGCGAATCGTGAGCTTCCTGAAGGATTAACTTCCTGATATTGGGATCATCGGGAACGCACAAACGCTTCTCATACCAAAGTGTTCCTTGTTCATCCGTGTGAAACCCTTTTGCTTTACCCTTGATTATATTAGCTCTTATTTCTTCCAACTCTTTGTCCCCCTTCTGGGCCTCGTTGATTTGGTCCAGAAGCGTTGGCACTATCTCCATAGTTGCTAAGTATCCCTCCGGAACTATTTCCAACCTGAGATCCTTGAATTGTTCACACAAATCATTTGGAAGTTCTCCCACGATAAGTCCATTTACATAGACTTTCCGGCTTAAGGCGTCAGCCACAACGTTGGCCTTTCCAGGATGGTCCTGCAGGTCCAAGTCATAGTCCTTGATGAGCTCAAGCCATCTCCTTTGCCTCATATTTAATTCCTTTTGAGTGAAGATGTATTTAAGGCTCTTGTGATCCATGAACACATCACAATGTTTGCCCATTAGCTAATGTCTCCATACCTTGAGCGCATGCACAACTGATGCTAGTTCCAAATCGTGCGTGGGGTAGTTATTCTCATGGTTCTTAAGTTGCCGAGAGGCGTAAGACACTACTTTTCCATCTTGCATCAGTACACTACCAAGTCCTTGTCGAGAAGCGTCACAATAGACTTGGAAATCCTTTTGGATATCAGGGAGACACAAAACTGGTGTTGTTACTAGGCACTTCTTTAATTCCTGAAAACTTGCTTCACAAGCCTTGGTCCGTTGGAACTTCTTCTCTTTCTTCAGCAACTCTGTCATAGGCTTTGCTATCTTGGAAAAGTTTTCAATGAATCTTCGATAATATCCCGCAAGGCCCAGGAAACTCCTAATATCACCCACATTCTTAGGAGACTCCCATTCTGTCACGGAAGCTACCTTACTTGGGTCCACGGCAACACCTTTAGCTGATACAATATGACCAAGGAATCCCACGTCTTTCAACCAGAACTCACATTTGCTAAATTTGGCATACAACTTGTGTTCCCTTAACTTTTTCATGATTAGGCGCAGGTGCCTCTTATGTTCCTTCTCGTCCTTGGAGTATATGAGTATGTCATCAATGAATACCACAATAAACTTATCCAAGTACTCCATGAACACCTTGTTCATCATAGTGAAGAAGTATGCTAGGGCATTGGTTAAGCCAAACGACATCACGGTGTACTCATACAATCCGTATCTTGTGGTGAAGGCTGTCTTGGGTACATCCTGTTCTCGGATTTTTAACTGAAAATAACTTGATCGGAGATCAATCTTAGAGAACACACTAGCTCCCTTTAATTGGTCAAACAGGTCGTTAATATTGGGTAGAGGGTACTTGTTCTTGATTGTCACTTCATTCAATGACCGGTAGTCCACGACTAGTCTCTTGGTTTTATCCTTCTTCTCCACGAATAAGACAGGTGCTCCCCAAGATGACGCACTTGGTTGAATGAAGCCTTTGTACAATTGCTCTCTAAGCTGTTTCTTAAGTTCCTTCAACTCATCCACATCCATCTTGTACGGTCTCTTTGCTATTGGTCCAGTACCAGGCATCAAGTCAGTGAGAAACTCGATGTCTCGGTCGAGAGGCATCCCTGGCAATTCTTCCGGAAACACATCTGGATACTCCTTCACAATTGGCACATCCTCCAAGCTAACCCCCTTAAGAGAGTTCACCATACCTCCTTCGAGTGCGAAAGCTGACTTAAAGTGGATCCTTTTCTTATCCGGAGTCGTGAGTGCGATAGTCCTTTTGGCACAATCTATGACTCCCTCGCATTCGGTCATCCAATTCATGCCCAAAATTATGTCTAAGCCTTGTGATTCCAGAACGACTAGGCTGGTGGGAAAGGTGTGTGCCCCAATCCTTAGTTCTAACCCACGGCGTCCAGAGTTTGCCACTATTTCTCCTCCAGGAGAACTTACCCTTAGGGGAGTGCTAATAGTCTCCGTAGGTATGTTGCCTCTATCCACAAATACCCTTGATATGAATGAATGCGAAGCACTAGTATCAAAAAGAACAACTGCAGGGGTGGAGTTAAGCTTGAACTTACCAATCACCGAGTCAGGTGCCTCACGAGCATCTTCCATGGAGAAATGATTCACTGTGGCTTTGACGAATGGATTCGGCTTCTTCCCATTTCCATTACCATTGGCATGGTTGTGTCCGTTGCCGTTTCCATTACCATTCCCCTTCTTCATCTTTTCGGGGCAAGTAGTTGCATAATGCCCTGTCTTGTTACACTTGAAGCATGTCACTTCACTCAAATCCTTCCCATTGCCATTTCCATTGCGGTGTTTATGGCCATTGTGGTTATGTACTCCATGACGATGACCATTGTGGTTGTGGCCATTGTGGTTGTGACGAAGTGCATTGCTTCTGATATGGGGCAGAGTTGTGCTTGTGTGAGGTGGACTTTCTCTTTCGTTTCTCTATACTCCTTTGCTTTGCTTCAACCACAACTGCCCTGTCTTGAAGTTCCTGATAGTTATCAAACTTCAGAGCCACAAGCCGAATGGATATTTCATCATTAAGTCCCCTTAAGAACTCCTCCTGTCTCTTGGCATCTGTGGATACATCATCAGGTGCATAACGTGCCAGCTTGTTGAAAAGGTCCCCATACTCGGAGACAGAGCGGTGCAGTTGTTTCAAGTCGCGGAACTCACGTCTCTTAAGTGACATGACTCCCGTGGCTACGTGATGAGTACGAAAGGCCGCCTCGAATTGGTTCCAGGTGATAGCTTCAATATCGGGGTGGGTGACCTGGTAATTATCCCACCATTCAGCAGCTGGTCCCTCAAGTTGGTGCGCGGCAAAGCGGACCCTGTCAGCTCCCACAACTTGGATGGTGTCTAACTTCTTGTTGGTGGTGCGGAGCCAGTCATCTGCCACAATTGGCTCAGAACTAATTGAGAAAATTGGAGGGTTTAACCTCAAGAACCGAGTCAGGCGATCCTGTTGGGGCGGTGGGGGTGGTGGAGGCGGCGGGTTGTTGTTGTTGTTGTTGTTGTTGTTGTTGTTTTGCATGTTTTGAGTGAGGAGTTGGATCAGGTGATTCTGGGAGTTCAGAAGTTTTTCTATCTCTGGGGGCTTGTTGTTATTGTCTCCACGTCTCGCCATCTGTGGGGTTTGGGAGACAAGTTAAGAAATAGATAGAAAGCCTAAGGAATAAACTCCTACCCTTATGTAAACAAGAGAATAACACACGAGAAAACAAGGCACACCAAGCACATAGTTTAACACCCTCAATCAAGTTTAACCAAACCAAAATAATTTTTCGTACTCATTACAATCGCGAACAACATTTGACTATAGAACTAGAGGTGGTCCAACTACTCTACTCATCGTCCACTTCCTCATCCTCAATAATGAAGCCTTCCTTTTCCAGCAGTGACTTGTATAACTCCATGTCCCTCGTCGTGGCTTCAAGCTTCTCCTGAAGTTCCTTCACCTCCTGTGGCTCCGGTGTAGCAGCTTCGAGCCTCTCTTGAAGTTCCTTCACCTCCTGCAACTCCTGGTAGCAGATTCCAGCCCTTTTTGGAGTTCCTTCTTCTCCTTCTGTAGCGTCTTGATCAAACATGACCCCATAGTCACGGGCGTGGTCTTCTCCTCCAAGCTCCTCTTAGCTGCTCGTAGGTCCTTCAACATGGTGGCAAAGTTCATAAACTCCATCTCGTTCTTTGCGAGCACGAGACTTTAATCCCTAATCCTCTTGTTCTTATCTTGCACCCTCTTCTCTTGATTAGCGAACCTCTTGTCTTGGGCAGTGAGCTCCCCTCGTAGGGACTTGATCTTCTCTTCCAGCTCCTCGATCTTCTCGTCCTTCTCCTTGACTAGGGCACAAATCTCGTCATTCCTCACGATCTCAAGGCAGCTCCCCTTCTGAAGGTCATTGATGTGGGACTCCAAGTCTTGATATTGGATCCTTCGATGCTTGCATGTCTTCCTTTCCTCCAGGGTTAACTCGATTGGAACTCCCTTCTCATCACGTCTTCCAAAGAGTTTGATGTAGTGGCCTTCAACCCATTCATGGTGGCATCCGCAAAGGCGTCCAATGAGCTCCTGCAAGCTGATGCTAAGTCCTTTCTCCTTGGAGTCACTGGTGACGTTGAGTATAATGGCCTCTGTCTTGGGTTCTGTCTGACTGCGCCCTGGTTGGATGACTTCAATCGCCCAGCATCCTTCCTTGTGCATCTTCCTCAACTCGCTTCCCTTGATTGATGGCATGGGTAACTGCAACGTCTTGATGATGTCCAGAAGGCATTCCCCAAAGCGCAGGCACTTGATGTCTTCGGCGGTGTCGTAGTAGAAGGCCGTCATCTTTAGGTTAGGAGAAAGAAAATTAGGCACAAGGTGATAAGGAAGAGAATTACTAGAAGAATACAAATAACTTAGAAGAATATGGAAAGAAAAAACACACATGGTAAAGGTGGTTTCCAATCCTAGGGGTCACGTCCTATAGGCAACTTTGTGCTCTAATACCATCTGTTGCGACCTCGAATCGTTAAGGATCCTAAGTCCCTGTGATTAACATGCTAGTCCCTGGATCAATAGCTAGCACTTCACAGTCGATGAATATCATGTAAAACACAAGTCATTATTACACGAATAATCCAGAGTATAACTATTACAACTTGCATATCTTATAGCTAGCTCAAATAAAACAGCGGAAACTATGTAAAACTTGAGTCCATCAACGCCTCAGGCCAGCTGCGTGAAGACCCGCGATCCCTACGCACCTTTCAATCTTCGGATTCTGCACATAAGACGTGCAACCAACAAGTTGGGTCAATACTTTGAATGTATTAGCAAATTACACCAAGGAAAGAGTAAGACTATCTCTACATGCAAGGCTAAGAGTAGGCTCTGGGGTTCATTTGCGTAAAGCCAATTTTACCAATGTAATAAGAAAAGAGGAAGAATTTTACCCTACTTTGTAAACATTGCTTAAGTAATATAGGGTCAAATGGAACACGAGGATATTACTCACCAAGTGCCCAAACAACCTAACACTTGGATATTACTCACCAAGTTCCCAAAATCCCACCCAATGGCGATATTACTCACGCCTTAGGGTTTATAAAATGTTAAGTTTGGAAAAGAGAGAGGAAGATCTTTCAGAGGCTCCATCCTTCAGATGCTCAAAATTGTTCTGTTTCCACGAACACGGCTGATCGATCAGATTGCAATACTCTCGAGAGGTTGTGCACTTTCCCCACAATTCACGATCAAGTCCTTTTACCGACAAGACCATGGCAAAGCCTTCCCTTAGTAGCCCCTCTACCACCTGGATCCAACCGTGCCAAGAACCTCCAAATGTTGGTACCCCGGCGAGGTTTCCCACTAAGTACTAAGCCAAGACAGAGCCCATATGTATTGTGGTTGCACGGGAAGCTTCTGAATTCTGAAACATGGCAGACTTCTTTGATTCCTAGGCGGCCGTCCTCCACCAAATATCCACTCATTGACCCGACAACCATTCCGCCCAGAAGAAAACTTAGTTTTATTTTGAATGGGGTTTTGGAGAAGAAAAAGTTCGCTCGAGAGAGCTCTCATACTTAGGAAATTTTTGAGTCTTTCGAACCCTCCCAACGGTACTTGATATATACAAGTATATAGCATAGCAAGCATAACTTAGAAAAACAGGATAACCTATTGGGATGGAAAATTCCTAAGCATAGAGCATTTGAAGAGTAAAAACATGCATAGTCAAAACTGGGACATACACATGAACAAGTGGTGTAACTTGCCTTGATCCGAGCAGCACTCACAACAGTACTCCTCAGCGCACTCCGAGCAATCTAACGAAACAAACATGGATCCAATCACAATTTGCACAAAACAAAGTCACGAAGTCGAATATGCATGCATGCAACACGGTAATATGCAAGGATGGATTCAAATTTGACCAAGGGTTTTATTCTGGGGTGTTGTTGAGTTGGGGATGTCATTAGAATCGATTCCCCATAGATTTTAAGTAGTTTGGGTTAAACCCTAAATAACCAAGCTCAAACTAGATCTACAACTCCAATCTACCTCGAGACAGATCTGAAGACCCTAAGCATGACATGACAATTTTCTACAGAAGGTCTCGTCGATAGAAATCCAACGCAACAAGAATCAACTAAAACGGAGCTACGGATAATTTTCTAGAATTAAAATACTTTAATCTAAACTTTAAATCCTACTGCAAGATTGCTGTGGTAAAACAGCAATATTATTCTAGATATGTGTTCTACTCAAAAATATTAATCCAACGGTATATTATACGCAATTTTTGGACTAATACTCGAATTACTATGGATTTTACAAGATTAATTTTTTTTGTGCCTATTTAAAAGAAAACCAGAACATCGGCCAGTTGTGTAGCGTCAAGTGGCGGTGCGGGGGTGGTCCAGCAGGGCGCACGTGACGCCGACACAGTGATGACGCGGCGCTGACGTGGGCGTGCCACGTGGCGGGTCGCGGTTAGCCGAGTCGGTTTGACCGATCTGTGCCGTTAGATTTTGATCTAACGGTCGGAGCTGGGGGTGGTGGCTTACCGACGGTGGCGACGGCGGGTGGCGGCGGTCGGTGACGGTCGACGGCGGTGAGGCGGTGCTCCCTGGCCCGGTGAAGTAGACGACAGCGACCGGCTCCTCGCCGTGGTTCCGTTCCCGGGGGCGGCGGCGGCTCCTTCTTCCCGAGGTGGCGGCGGAGTCCGGCGGAGCTTCGGCGAGCGATTGGCAGCGGCTCGGTGGCGGTGGGGTAGAAGAAACTAGGGTTTTGCGGGAGGCATGCCAGGGCTTTAAATAGGCGGGTTTTCTTGGCGAGGGGACTACGGAGTCCGCTCCGATTCGGCCGGAGGTGGTTGCCGACGCGGTGGCGTCCGTGTCTGTCCTGAACTCGACGGGCGGGAGAGGGATGACGGGTGGGACCCGCCTGTCGGCGGCTGCGGGCGCGGGAGGCTAGCGGCTGGCACGGCTTTGGGCCGGCCCACGTGCTGCGCGGCGCCCACCTGGCCAGGAGGTGGTAGGTAAGTCCCGGGCTGGCTCGGCTGGCCCGGTTAGGTTAGGTTTCGCCTTTTTTTTATACTTTTTATTTAGTTCTGATTCACCAAAAGTTGCATAACTGTTGCAAACGGACTCCGATTTAAATGAAATTGGTTTCTAAAATTTTGTAAAAAGGGGAGGGTTACAATGGGGTTATAATATAACACTTTTGCAAGGGTTTTGGTGGTTCAAAACGGTTTTACCCCTTTTAGTCTATATATGACTATGGGATTTGGGAGGAAAATATGTATGCAGTTTTTATTATCCGATGCCATGATGCAAGGGTATGATGCATTCTTCTAGTAACATTTGAAGCTGCAAAACTTGGGATGTTACACAACTAAGATTAAATTCATTTAATTTTACCACTTACTTTTCGGTTTGAATTTTACACTAACGATGGGAGTACATTTTACATCAAAGACCTAAAAAGGGTAAAATTACATCGAGGTCTAGACATTTAGCACGAACCAACCTAAAATTAAGCAAAGAAAATAGTCATGTCGGCCCCTTCTCGAGAGAGAAGCTGATCGAGCCACTCTTCTTACAACTTCCTCTTTGATTTTTTTTCAAAATATGGCCAATTTTGGCGGCATGCAAATTCTTGGATATGGGATCATCATTAGCATAAAGTATGATGTAGATATGACCATGACCTTGGTCCGTTCGTCTTGATATCCAAGAATGTTTATACTCATTGACAACTAAGCATAAATTCGTTTAAATTTTACCACTTACTTGGATGGTGGGAGTACATTTTACATCAAGGACTTGAAAAGAGGGAAAATTATATTGACGACCATACATTTAGCATGAAGCAACCTAAAATTAAGCAAGGAAAATAGTCAGTTTCGGCTCCCTCTTGAGAGGGCAGCTGATCGAGCCATACTATTCATACTACTTTTTCTTCGTTTGTTCTCAAAATATGCCCAAATTTGGTGGCATGCATGTTCTTGGATATGGTGCGATCATGCATCATCAGCATAAAGTATGATGTATATATGGCCATGACCTTTTGGTCGTTCAACATGAAATCCAAGAATGTTCATACTCATTGACAACTACTAGGCTTAAGTACGTTTATAATTTACCACTTGCTTTTAGGTCCGAATTTTACACAAACAATGGGAGTACAGTTTACATCAAGGACCCATAAAGGGGGAAAATTACACCGAGGTCCATACATTTAGCATGAAGCACCCTAAAATTAAGCAAGGAAAACAATCAAGTTTGGCTCCTTATCGAGAGAGAGAAGCTGATCGAGTCATACTCTTCATAGTACATCCATTTCATTTGTTTTCAAAATATAGCAAAATTTGGTGTCATGCAAATTCTTGGATATGGGATCATGAATAATCAGCATAAAGTATGATGTAGATATGGGCATAACCTTGCTTGTTTGGCTTGAAATCCAAGAACAAGAATGTTCATACTCATTGAGAACTAAGCTTAAATACGTTTAAATTTTACCACTTGCTTTTAGGTTCGAATTTTAAATGTACGTGGGAGTATGTAACACCCCAAAACTTCTAATCAAGATTATCAAGTTAAAATCACCCAAAGTTAGGGTTAATGAAAACTTTTGTTAATAATTTAAATATAAATGCATGTAGTTTTGCATTGATGTGTGATTGTTTGAAAATGCCATGCTTGATTGCTACAAATGATGTGAAATGGTTTAAAGATGAATACTACATCATCTAGACCAACTACAAACAAAATCAAAAGAAAAAGAAATCAAATATGAATAAATAAAGTAAATGGTCATTTTGACAAAAGTAAACCACTAGGCCACTTTGTGTGTTCCTGGAAGAAGATTTCTAACAGAAACATTTCTACTTCTTTTCACCCCTTGCTAGACCAAGTAAAAGTGTATCAAGGCCCACTTTACAAACTTACAAAAACATTCTCCAAATCAATATAAAGGACATGTGAAAATGGAATAAAGTGTATGTGCTAAGATCACACTTTTTCAAAAACCTATCAAATCAATTCCCCTTGACCTCTCCACGCAAACATAGACTCTCAAGCTTAACTTAAGATCACTCAAAAAAATTGTATCAAAATTTCCAAAACAAGTTTCATGTGGCCATTTTCACAAACACCTTGCTTGCACTAATTTAACCAGCTGCCTAACTTAACAGTTTCCATAGTAATTAGTCGACCATTTGGTCTCCACTTCACTCCCCTATTTCCCCTTAGCATAGCCAGCACCCAGACCAAGCCCCCCCCTTTGTCGTTTGCACAGTGGAGCGCCGCCCGATTTTGGTCATCGCCGACCGACCACGGCCAGCTCACAAAAGACACCGCCGCAGCCAACCATGATGTCTAGGAAGCACGCCGCACTCCACCGCCACCCCTTGTTCTAGCCTTGACCCCAGCCGAGCCCTGGATGAACCTAGCTATGCCGCGCACCATGCCTCTACGCCATGTCTAGAGCATGCCAGCTCGTCGCGCCCAACCAGCTCACCCAGACCGCACCTCACCCCTGCCTCACGTATACTAGCTCGCCATGACCATAACAACCCAGCAGACAACCCTGTTCGCCTCCATGCGACACGCATTTGCCGCACACTGCCACAAACACTTCTGCGCCCGCATGCTCTCGACCGAACCACACCGCCCCACACCTCGCCATTACCCCCGTGAGAACCGCCAGGGAACCATGCACCGTGAACCTACCACCGCCACGACAATAGCCGCCTTTAGCGACGCCACCGTCGAGCTCACGCCGCACCGTTTGGTACCCTCGCCACAGTATAAAAGGGGACCACCCTTGCCTCATTTCTCCACACCACTCCACTCCCCACTCCTCATAGACACTCCCCCACTTCTTCCCGGAGCAAGGCGAGCACCACCGTTCCAGAATTTCACTGGAGCCCACCGCTGCTGGAGGAGAAGGGCGTCGTCGATTTCGACCACTCCAAGCCCTGCCGCGACCACGGCTGGAGCCGCCGTCGTCTACCATGTCGATCGCCCCCGTTGCTAACCCTAGATGGACCCAGGTGATCCTAGCTAGACCCCCACCACCGCGTTACGTTAGAATCCTCGCCGGAGCTATTCGTTGTTGACGACAACTCCCAGCCGTTGATCTATTTTCTAATCGCACAGCTCAGATGCGTAGATACCGTTTCGGTTAAACTGAGTCACTAACTAGTGGGGCCATTCTGTCAGTAGCACGCTGCGCTGCGCAGCGTAGTTGGGCCGGCCCGTTTAGCTTTCCCGCGCAGCCCAGGAAATTCAAATGTTGATTTTCTATTTTAGTTTATTTAGTTTCTGTACCTAGATTCAAAAATCAATTTAGAGAGTTTCACTAAACCAAATTGCATGATTCAAATTATGCTAGAAAGGTATTTAAATTATCTATCCAAGCCCGATGGATTGAAATCTTTTGGAGTTAGAGATAATCTATAGGAAAAATAACAAGTCAGAGACGTTTGCAACTTCAAACATTTTTAAAAAATAAACCACATTAGCTTCTGAGTTGATTCCAACTCTCAAAAGTCACATTTGACAATATCTATCTAAATATGTAAAAATATTTAGGTTTACTTGAAGTTACTTTGGACTAGAACCAATTTAATTATATTAGGGCATTTCTAGTCACTTTAAATCTATTTAATAATAATCTAAAACTTTATAAAATGTGATCAACACTTTAAATCACATTCCCATGTATTAGAATATGTGGTGATGACACGTGTCCACATGATCCCATATTCTATTTGGAGAATATTAAATCTTAATTAATTCAATGAGTAGAAATTACTTTTCTAGAATAAAATAAATAAGACTATGTCTTTATTTCATGTGATGATTGTGATGATGCTAAATAATCAAGTGTGAGCCCTAGTGTGCTAAATAGACTTAGTTAAGTATTGTTTGGTGATTGTGTACCCCGTATTCATTTATAGACAATAGTACCGACCAAGGATACGAGGAGGAGTTCTACCCCGAAGACGAAGAAGAAAACTTCAACCACTGGACCAATCAAGGCAAGCCATCATTACTAAGAAAGCTAGCCCTTGCAAGCTAAAATTTGTAAGTATTAACCTAAGAAAGATGCACTAGGCATGCTTTGGTTATATACCCTTTTATTTATACCCATCCCAAGTTGCACTGTCAGAGTATCTTGAACGCCCGCATCCAGAATTCTTCGCGGCTCAACTCAATGATCACATAGGAGGAGATCTACAATGGCTGATAGTTTCAGATCTTAGAGGCAAGATGGAAGCACCCACGTCTGAGAAGATCCATGCATGAAGCCACCCGGAGCCATGCATGAAGCTCTCACCCGTCTATGTGGGCAAAACATCAACCTGATCTAGGGAACTCGCTTTGCTCACTTCGCAAAGCGTGATTCTATGGGAATGCCATTGGAGATGCCAAGCCACCCGGAGCGGAAGCACTAGGTGGACAATCTTGACTTGTTGTATGATAGGTAGAAGGAGTTGGACAACGCTCGCGCCTACGCCAACCACAACCTTGCCATTGCCGCCAAGAAGGACCAGACTATCGCCATGCTCGTCCAGGATCGCCAATCACTTTCTTGTCAACGCGAGAAGAAGGATCATACCGTCAATAGTCTTCGCAAGAAGGTGGCGACTCTCGAGAAGACCATCCGTGAGTAGGAAATCCAGTTGGAAGCCAAGGAGGAGCAGGAAGGTGAAGATATCCAAGGAGATCTTTACTCTTACCTCAGTGATGGCAACGACTACCTGGAGGATGATGCCATGGAGTTCCACACTGATGATGATGATTCTGACTTCATTGATGATGACTAGATGCACTTGATCACTATCGTAGGAAGGAGTTGTACCGGTCCGACTGTATCGTAGTTTCACAGAATGGTTCTTAAAACCATATGTTTTCCATTTGTGTGTGGTGTGTGTTTGTATTTTGTGCTTTTAATGAATGAATGAATGAGAAGGAGTTGTTAGTTTACAAAACCCGAGTCAAACTCAAAGTTTAAAGCTTTTGAAACAAAACCCATGAACCCTAGAAATTCCCCCTTATCTCATTATCTATCTCAATCTTCAGATGACTCGTGGAAACCCTGGACGAAGCAGCTCATCTTAGGACCCAATGTTGAAGATTCTGCAAATGCTAGTCTCTGACCGTGAAGCTAGTAGAGCCGAACGTCAAGCCAACCTAGCCACTCTGCAACAGATAGCTCAGATGGCCCACAATAACCAAGGTCAAGGAAACCAGGATCACCATGGATCCAAGCTCAAAAACTTTCAGAATACCAATCCCCCTATCTTTAGTAAGTCTGAGGATCCTTTAGATGCTGATGACTGGCTGCAAACCATGGAGAACAACCTGGAGGTCGCAGGAGTTGAAGCAAACGAGAAGGTATTGTTTGCCACTCATTACCTGGTAGGAGATGCATGAGCCTGGTCTAATAGCACCCGTACCATGAACAACGGCCAGGTGATGACTAGGGAAGCATTCAAGATCAAGTTGAGCCGCACCCATGTGCCGCAGGGTTTAGTCACCCAGATGAGAGATGAGTTCGGAGAATTGAAGCAAGGAAGGATGATGGTAGTTGAGTACCGTGACAAATTTCTATCGCTAGCTAGATATTCCCCTGATGAGATTAACACCGAAGTCAAGAAGAAGGAAAGGTTCCTGAATGGATTGCATGATGAGATGCATACTGTGTTAGTCAACATCCGTTTTGAAGATATCGAAGAACTAGTAGTCTTTGCCATCCAGATGGAGGGAAAGATCAACCAAGCCAATGACAATCGCAAGCGCAGAATGATGCACTAGAGTGGATCCAACCACACTCAAAAGTATCACCCCAACCCATTTGTAGGATATGCCCCAAGAAACAACAGACCCCCGATGTCCCGTCCAAGCTACCCCAATCATAGTGGAGGAAACCTGGAGTCTGGAGGAAACCACAACAACAACCCTAGTAACTCCAGTAACTTCAACCGTGCACCGCCCAAGTCCAACAACAACAACAATACTGCCCCAAGGACTGGAAGCAATGTTGTGCTTGTTGTAGCCAAAGACAAGTCCTAGATTACTTGCTTTGAATGTGGAGTCAAGGGTCACTACTCCAATGAGTGTCCCAAGAAGCTTGCAGTAGCCACCAATGTGAATGCTCCCGCTCAGCAGCAACACTGTGTTTAGCCTGGAAGGAGATTTACCCAAGGGAACTCGGTCAACCACAAAGGTCGTCTGTTCCACATGAATGCTGAAGAAGCCCATGAAGGGACTAATGTTGTTCTGGGTATGTTTTCGATTAACTTAGTTTTAGCAAGAGTGTTGTTTGATTCTGGAGCATCTCACTCGTTTGTTACAGAAGAATTTGCATGCACTAATAAGATTCAACCAACAAAATTGAAGCATGTTATGATAGTTCAAATACCTAGTTCAACCACCAAAGCTAGAAAAATTTGCAAGGATGTACCTATTAGTATCCATGGAATAGATTTTTATGCCAATCTAATAGTACTTGGAACCATAGGTTTGGAAGTAGTACTAGGAATGGATTGGATGTCGAAACATAAAGGATTGATCGACTGTGCCAAGAAAGCCATAACCATGACCAGAGCTCTGTAGTATCAGTAGAGCATGTATCTGAAACCTTGCCCCGTCAGTTCAAGTGCAACAAGAGTTTAGCCCAACCAACCCTTGACCAAGTCAGAGTAGTCTGTGAATACCCCGACGTATTCCCAGATAAATTGACCGGTATGCCCCTAGATCGGGATATCGAGTTCATCATTGAACTAATTCCTGGAACTGGACCCATACCTCAGAGACCCTATAGTATGAACCCATCTGGACTAGTGGAGCTGAAGACGCAACTTTATGCTATGTTGGCAAAAGGTTTGATTCAACCAAGCGCATATCCATGGAGATCGTCTGTTTTGTTTGTGGGAAAGCAAGTTGGAGGTAACCGTTTGTGCACGGATTACCGGAAGATAAATGATGTCACCATCAAGAACAAGTACCCACTGCCAAAGATAGATGATCTGTTTGATCAATTGACTGGTGCCAGAGTGTTCTCTAAGATTGATCTTAGAACTGGTTATCATCAACTTAAGATTCATGCAACGGATATTCCAAAGACCGCCTTTACCACCCGATATGGATTGTATGAGTACATTGTCATGTCGCTTGGATTAACCAATGCCCCCACTTATTTCATGAATAAGATTTTTATGAACTTCCTGGAGAAGTTTGCTATTGTGTTTATCGAAGATACTCTGATCTATTCCAAGTCAGAAGAAGTCCATGAGCTACACCTGAGATTCATCCTTGAAACCCTTAGAGAGCATCAGTTGTATGCCAAGTTTAGCAAATGTGAGTTCTGGTTAAAGGAAGTAGGACTCCTAGGACATATTGTGTCAGCAGGAGGAGTTGTTGTCGATCGCGCCAAGATCAAAGATGTTGAAGCATGGAAAGCCCCAACCACTCAAACCCAAGTCCGTGCATTTCTCGGATTAGCAGGATACCACCGCAAGTTCGTTGAAGGATTTTCGAGCATCGCAAGACCGATGACCCGATTATTGAAGAAAGATAGGAAGTTTGAATGGACTGACTAATGTGAAGTGAGTTTTCAAGAACTCAAGAAGAGATTGATTTCAGCCCCAATCTTCATTATGCCAGATATCAAGAAGCCGTTTTGATGTGTATTTTGATGCATCCAAGATTGGTCTCGGATGTGTGTTGATGCAAGAAGGCAAAGTCATAGCATATCTTTGCCGACAACTGAAGCAGCATGAGCAAAACTACCCTACCCATGATCTTGAACTAGCAGCTGTAGGTTTAGCATTGAAGACATGACGTCATTTCCTTATGGGTAACCACTATGAGATTTATTCAGATCGCAAGAGTCTGAAGTATATTTTCACCTAGAAGGAGCTGAATATGAGGCAAAGGAGATGGATAGAGTTAATCAAGGATTATGACATTGACATTCACTATCACCGGCAAAGCCAATGTGGTAGCGGATGCTCTTAGTTGATTGCCGTGTAGATTAAACACCATAATTAAAGAAGCTCAGCCAAGTTTGCATGAAGAGTTGGAGCAGTTTAGAATAGAGCTAGTTAGCAAAGGAATTTTAGCTATCATTTAACTTCAACCCACTTTGATCAGTCAGATCAAGGAAGCGCAGAAAGGAAATGCAAGTATCGACAGAATCAAGCGTCGTATCGGTACAGGGAATGTACCCGGTTTCACCGAAGATGAAGAAGGAGTTTTGTGGTACAAAGGATGTATCTCTGTGCTAGCAGATTCCGAGATGAAGCAAGTTATCATGCTAGAAGCTCATGATACTATTTATTCTATCCACGACGGATGAACGAAGATGTATCAGGATTTGAAGGAGCAATTTTGGTGGCACAATATGAAGAGAGAAATCGGAAGCTACATAGCCAACTGTGATATCTGTTAGAGAGTCAAGGAGGAACATTAGAGACCCACAGGACTGTTGCAACCATTGCAGATTCTGGAATGGAAATGGGATTCTGTCGGAATGGACTTTATCACCGGTTTGCTTACTTCTAGTAGGGGAAATGACTCCATTTGGGTCATAGTTGATAGGATGTCCAAGGTAGCCCATTTTATGCCTATCAAGACTACCTACCAGAGTTTTAAGCTAGCAGAGTTGTACATTGATAGAATAGTCAGTTTGCATGGAACCCCTAAGACCATAGTGTCGGATCGAGGAACCTAGTTTACCTCAAGATTTTGGCAGAAAGTCCAAGAAGGACTGGGAACCAAGTTGAATTTTCGCACAGCTTATCACCCATAGACCGACGGACAAACTGAAAGGGTCAACCAAATCTTAGAAGATATGTTGAGAGCTTGTGTGCTAGAATATGGATCATAATGGGAAGATTGTCTTCCTTTCGCAGAATTGTCATACAACAATCGTTATAAAGTCAGTTTGCAAATGGCCCCATTTTAGTTCTTGTATGGAAGAAAGTGTCGTACCCCCTTGAATTGGTTGCAAGTAGGCGAGAGTCAGATTTTCGGACCCGACATCCTACGAGAAGCTGAAGAGAAGGTTCACAAAGTCCGTGAGCACCTCAAGACTGCCCAATCCAGAGAGAAGAGTTATGCTGACAAGAGATGTCGAGACCATACCTTCAATGTCGGAGATTTTGTGTATGTCAAAGTGTCACCTTTGAAGGGAATGCAACGTTTTCAACTGAAAGGAAAGTTAGCTCCCAGATATATTGGACCCTTTAAGATTATGAATCGCCGAGGAGAAGTATCTTATCAACTGGAACTGCTAAAGGAGATGTCAGCCATCCATGATGTGTTCCATATCTCGTTACTTCACAAATGCCTAGAAGTTTCGGAGAAGATTGAAGTGTTCAAGAAATAGATATCAACAAAGAACTGACCTATCGTGTAGTACCCATTTATATTTTGGAAGAATCCTTCAGAACCACCAGGACCTGAAGTATCAAATTTCTCAAATCCAATGGAGCAACCATACTGAAGAAGAAGCTACCTGGGAGGGAGAAGATTACATTAGGACTGAGTTTCTAGATCTCTTTAGTTCCTAGTTTTTCTTAAATCTCGGGACGATATTTTGTTTAAGGAGGGAAGGTTTGTAACACCCCAAAACTTGTAATCAAGATTATCAAGTTCAAATCACCCAAAGTTAGGGTTAACAAAAACTTTTGTTAATAATTTAAATATAAATGCATTTAGTTTTGCATTAATGTGTGATTGTTTGAAAATGCCATGTTTGATTGCTACAAATGATGTGAAATGGTTTAAATATGAATACTACATCATCTAGACCAACTACAAACAAAATACATAGAAAAAGAAATCATAAATGAATAAATAAAGTAAATGGTCATTTTGACAAAAGTAGACCACTAGGACACTGTGTGTGTTCCTAAGAAGATTTCTAACAGAAACATTTCTACTTTTTTCACCCCTTGCTAGACCAAGTAAAAGTGTATCAAGGCCCACTTTAAAAACTTCCAAAAACATTCTCCAAATCAATTTAAAGGACATGTGAAAATGGAATCAAGTGTATGTGCTAAGACCACACTTTTTCAAAAACCTATCAAATCAATTCCCCTTGACCTCTCCAAGCAAACATAGACTCTCAAGCTTCACTTAAGATCACTCAACCATTTTGAATCAAAATTTCCTAACCAAGTTTCATGCAGCCATTTTCACAAACACCTTGCTTGCACTAATTTAACCACCTGCCTAACTTCACTATTTCCACAGTAATTAGTCGACCATTTGGTCTCCACTTCACTCCCTTGTCTCCCCTGACCATAGCCAGCACCCAAACTAAGACCCCCTTTGCCGTTTGCAAAGTGGAGCACCGCCTGATTTTGGTCATCGTCGGCTGACCACGGCCAGCTCACAGTAGACACCACCACAGCCAACCATGATGTCCAGGAAGCACGTCGCACTCGACTGCCACCCCTTGTCCCAGCCTCCACCCCAGCCGAGCCCTGGACCACCCTAGCTACGCCACGCACTGTGCCTCTACGCCATGTCCAGAGCGCGCCAGCTCGCCGCGCCCGACCAGCTCGCCCAGACCATGCCTCATCCCCGCCTCACGTGCACTAGCTCGCCATGACCGCAGCAACCCAGCAGACAACCCCGTTCGCCGCCGCGTGACCCGTAGCTACCGCATGCCGCCGCGCGACCCGTAGCTACCGCATGCCGACCGAGCCACACCACCCCACGCCTCGCCATTACGCCCGTGAGAGCCGCCAAGGAACCACGCACCGTCCACCTATCAGCGCCACGACAATAGCCGCCTATAGCGATGCCATCGTCGAGCTCATGCCGCACCGTTCGGTCCCCACGACGCAGTATAAAAGGAGGCCACCCCTGCCTCATTTCTCCACACCACTCCCCTCCCCACTCCTCATAGAAAATCCCCCACTTCTTCCCGGAGCAAGGCGAGCACCACCCTGCCGGAATTTCACCGGAGCCCACCGTTGCTGGAGGAGAAGGGCGCCGTCAATTTCGACCACCCCAAGCCTCGCTACGACCACCGCTGGAACCGTTGTTGTCTACCACGTCGATCGCCTCCATCGCCGACCCTAGATAGAGCCCAGGTGAGCCTAGCCAGACCCCCACCGCCGCGTTAGGTTAGAATCCTAGCCGGAGCTGTTCGTCGTCGACGACGACTCCCAGCCGTTGATATGTCTTCTAATCGCATGGCTCAGATGCGTAGATACCATTTCGGTTAAAATGATTCACTGACTAGTGGGGCCATTCTATCAGTAGCCTGCTGCGATGCGCAGTGCAGTTGGGTCGGCCCGTTTAGCTTTCCCGCGCAGCCCAGGAAATTCAAATGTTGATTTTCCATTTTAGATTAAACTAGTTTCTATACCAAGATTCAAAAATAAATTCAAACAGTTTAACTAAACCAAATTGCATCATTCAAATTATGCTAGAAAGGTATTTATATTATCTATCCAAGCCCGTTGGATTGAAATATTTTGGAGTTAGAGATAATCTATAGAAAAAATAACAAGACAGAGACTTTTGCAACTTCAAACATTTTTCAAAAATCAACCATATTAGCTTTTGAGTTGATTCCAACTCTCAAAATAACAATTGACAATATGTATCTGGATATGTAAAAGAAATTAGGTTTGCATGCAGTGACTTTATAAAATGTGACCAACAGTTTAAATCACATTCCCATGTATTAGAATATGTGGTGATGACATGTGTCCACATGATCCCATATTATATTTGGAGAATATTAAATCTTAATTAAATTCAATGAGTAGAAATTACTTTTCTAAAATAAAATAAATAAGACTATGTCTTTATTTCATGTGATGATTGTGATGATGCTAAATCATCAAGTGTGAGCCTTAAGTGTGCTAAATAGACTTAGTTAAGTATTGTTTGGTGATTGTGTACCTCATATTCATTTATAGAAGATAGTACCGACCAAGGATACGAGGAGGAGTTCTACCCCGAAGACGAAGAAGAAAACATCAATCACTTCACCAATCAAGGCAAGCCATAATTACTAAGCAAGCTAGACCCTTGCAAGATAACATTTTCTAGTATTAACCTAAGAAAGATGCACTAGGCATGCTTTGGTTATATACCCTTTTATTTATACCCATCCCAAGTTTTACTTGCAAGCTTTATTCTTTTACTTTACCAAAGTTCTCTACTTTTAGTTAGTGCTTTGTGAGTATTGGAAAAAATAGTATAGATAACATAAAGAGTATAAAACTAGGCCTATACTTAGATGTCATTCTATGGCATGAGATTGAAGATTAGTATCCCTCATTAGTGAACACTCTTAACCTTAGTGGCTTGTGCTAAGCATAAAAGTTGATCACTTTAGATGGGAATACTTGGTGAAAATGATTATGAAAACCTTGGAATGGTGCTTCATTCTATTGAGATGTTTTGACATGTGTTGAGAAACACAATTGTTTGATGATGAAAATGTTGAGGCATGAGCCTTACCCCTTTATAAAAACTGATGGTTGGGTTTAGATGCGATACCATTCCAATTTTACCGTACAACCACAATACCTGAATTGGGTAGGGCTTAGCCGGAAGTTTATATTAATTTGTACGGGTTCCCTTGCGGAAGAGGTTTGAGCTGAGGCTACCTCTTGATGATGTCCACCTATGAAGTGCCCAAGATGGCAGATGGACATGGCTGGGAGGCCTAGCTCATAAGGGAGGTGACTACACTAGAGTGTGTAATTGAAAGGTAATGATTGATTATCCGCATACTAAGTATGATGATTCAGGGTTATCCCTGACGGATGTATCAAATTTTGTGGTGAAAGTGTACCACTGATGTCTACGCACTTCTATTCTTGTAGACAATTGTTGGGCCTCCAAGTGCAGAGGTTTGTAGAACAGCAGCAAGTTTTCCCTTAAGTGGATCAACCAAGGTTTATCGAACTCAGGGAGGAAGTGGTCAAAGGTATCCCCTCTCAAGCAACCCTGCAATCAAGATACAAGAAGTCTCTTGTGTCCCCAACACACCCAATACACTTGTCAGGTGTATAGGTGCACTAGTTCGGCAAAGAGATAGTGAAATACAAGTGGTAACGATGATAGAAAATAGATTGATGGCGTCCAAAATACTAAAGTAAAGCTGAAATAAAGATAGAAGCAAACAAACATGTAAAAGATCTAATAGCAAACGGTGTATCAATGTTTAGAAACAAGGCCTAGGGATCATACTTTCACTAGTGAACACTCTCATATAAATATATTCTCTTCATGATACTACTCTTAACTACTCTCCGGTTGGACACTCTAATCGATGGTAGGGCTATAGCAGCACACCTCAAAGTAAGCCTTTCCCATCTAGAAAACCCCACACTGTCACCTTGAGCACTAGATGGTTCCAACAAACACCACAATTTCATAACGACATCAAACTCCAAATATAACTCACAACAAGTATTTGTAATATCTAGCCTAAGTGCCACCATGGTGTGCACACTGTCAACTTCACACACATGGGGAGAGCATAGATCTATTAAAGCACTTGAGTAGCAAGGTAGATCTACTTGATTACAATGCTCATGACCACAACAAGATCATGCATAGAGAGAGAGAAATGAACACATAGCTACCGGTAGAACCCTTAGCCTCGAGAGAGAACTACTCCCTCCTCATCATGGGAATCAGCAATGGTGATGGAGATGGTGGTGGAGATCGATGGAGATGGCTCTAGGGGCACTTCCCCGTCCCGGCAGGGTGCCGGAACAGAGACTTGTCCCCCGAATCTCCCCTTCGGTGGCGGCGGCACTGCGGAACTTTTCGTGGCTGGAGGCTTGATGATTTAGGGTTTTCGCATCGGGAGGCTTCTTATAGGCGAAGAGGCAACATCGGTGGGCGACCAGGGGTCCCACACCATGCCCTGGCATGCCCAGGGGGGCCCGCGCCATGGGGTGGTGTGGCCACCCTGTGGCCCCTCTCCGTCTCGTATTCTGGCTCCGTGAGTCTTCCGGTAAAATATTAGCTTTGGCTTTTGTCCCGTCCAATTCCGAGAATATTTATTTTCTGACTTACTAGAACCAAAAATAGCAGAAAACTGGCAACTGGCACTGTGGCTCTTGTTAATAGGTTAGTCCAAGAAATCATATGAAAAGTACTCCAAAGTGTGGACAAAACACAAGAAAGTAGATAAAACCAAGCATGGAACATCAAAAATTATAGATACATTTGCAATGTATCAACATCCCAAAGCTTAACTCCTGCTCATCCTCAAGTAGGTAACTGATAAGAAGAAAGAATAATTTTTGAGGTGACATGCACCATCATATATTTGATCAAAGTATTTGTAGAACATTCAAAGCTAGGATCATAGTACTTCAATCATAACATGAAAGACAAAGTTCTAGCAATAAGACAAAGAAACTATGTTGCAACATGAAAAAGCACAAACAAAATATTCATGAATAACAATGCTTTGCAAGACGTTTGTTTGTTTCACATAAAGAAAACATAGCATAGTGGCATTCAGCATGTCCCTCATAGAGTAGCAAACATAGATGCATAGGACACCTTCAAAGTTCATAAGAGTGACTAGATACAAATAGTTTAAAACAAGCAATATCAAGTGATGCATCAATCAACTAGTCTTGGAACAATGCACATAGAACTAAGAATGGCCACTATGCTCTCAAAGTAGGTGCATAAATGTAGAAGGTGGAGACTCAATATATTGGTGGAAGAAAGGCCTTCATAGAAGGAAGTAGGGATTCAAGTCTCGTAAAGAGCTTCCAAAAATTATGGTACTTAATAGCTTTCAGCTCTCATTGCCCCTATCATAAGCATCTTGAAGTGATTAAGCTTAAAGTGAACAAACTATGGTGTACATGCTTGACGAAGTATAAGTTAGGAATCTCATGTGCCTTGAATACGAGGGTCGCTCCTCATGGTACTCAAGTTTAGTCACCGGTAAGTTCTTGTCATCGTAAGTACATGTGTATCATAGAGAACTGCCAACGGGGTACGCCTTGCCCTATGATACGGAAGAATCCCCCTATAAAAATGACAAGGCAAGCAGACAACGAGCATCTCAGCAATCTTCTTATTTACCATTGGAATATGGTGCTTTTTTCTCTCTTTCCTCTTTTCATAATTTTTTTCTCTTTTTCTCTTTTTTTTCTCGATATAGGACTCTTTTTTATATAAGAAGAATGCTTCATAGACAGCTCATTATGGTTACGCTGCAAGTTTCCACCATGTCAGCATGGATTAGACCAGCGGCCCATGCATTTCTCTAACACATATACATAACTCCATGGACTTACAAGCTCCCCTTTCATTTCACACCGACGACATCCATATACAAAAGAGCATGATATCAACTAGGTACAAAGTACCAAGTGCAATGTTGAAAGCATTCCCCATGACAGCATGGTTCTGCTAATTCCCAACAAATAGGTGCAAGCATATACAACATAGACGACACAATGGTTCAAGTTTATTAAGGGCAAGAAAAGTAAAGTGTGCCATCAAGTTCGTGAGAGCTTTAATCACTAGTTTTCTCATAACAAGTTTAATTTGGAAGGTAAACAAAAGCATGAATATACTTGGAATAGCATATGCTAGTATGTAGGTATGGTGGACTCTTTGGAATAACTTGGTTTAAGGAGTTGGATGCATGAGTGGAACTCATACTTGGTTGTGGAGGCTAGCAAAAGACTGGGAGCGACAAACTAAGAGAGCAATAATGGCCATAATCATGCAGAGCGACAAAACATCATTGATCAAAGCATAAAGTGATACTACAAGTTGAAAACTAAAGGACCATAAAGGCTATGGTGACTTGAGATAGTCATAACATGGTGTGAGCATGTGCCAAGTCAACCCAAATAAAGCATCAAAGGAGAATATCACTATACTATGCTTTAATATGCTAAAACAACGCATGATTCATCCAAGGCACATTAAGCAATCTCAATTGTTCATAACAAGTAATGCTACAGCAAAGAATAATAAGCATAAAGCCAAAACAATATCAAGCATGGCATGACAAAGCATACGCCACAGTCAAAAACGAGCTCTTTTTACCACATAAGCATGAACTTTCCTACTCTTTTCCAAACAAAACCAAACTATTTGCAAACCAATGTATGAAAGAGTGGGTCCAACCAATTCATTCAGCAAACTAAGAAAACCAAAGAAAACGAAAAACGAAAACAAAAACGAAGAAGAAGACGCTCCAAGAAAAACACAACTGTGCATGAAACAATAAAAATGAAGCGTTTGGAAGAAACCTGGGATTTTTATTGATGAAGAACGGGATGCCTTGGGCATCCCCAAGCTTTGACGCTTGTACTTCTTGGATATTTCTTGGGGTGACATGCGTGGCATCCCCAAGCTTGAGTTTTAGTCCATCCTTCATCTCATTACTCATTCCTTCCATACACCTAAAATATTTCTTTCATACAAAACTTCACACAATCTTTATTAGCAACATTAGTGCACTCAAGATTATAAGTCTTAAGGTTCAGTTCTAACACCAAATAAACTTCCATTAGAACACCAGCTACTATAGCACTTCCCACAAAAAGCTCAGTTCCCCAAAATAACTCAAAAAGGGACCAACAAGAAGCAAATGCAGAAAATGGCAGAAATCTGTCAAATCAGACCAGCAAGTAACGACGAATTTGTTCGAAGACCTTCTGTTGCTCAAATCAAAAAGTGTTGAACTAACGAAAGTTAGATAACGACCTGGGGCAGAAGCACAAATATTCATGCCTCAAAAAGACTTACAGAGATATTACACGAATTTTTACGGTGAAGCACAGAAATCTGTTTCGGGACAGCAACTTTCCTAATCATTACTTCTCTCTCATTATAGGTTACTCTTGGCACAAAAAACAAATAAAAAGGATAAGGAGTGGTTATTACAGAGGTAATAACTTCCAAGACTCAACTAAAACTTTTGGGTTATCTCCTAATAAGTACTTTTTTTAACGCCTTTAAGTTAGGCATGATAGTTTGAGAAGATGGTCACATAAAAATATGAATTGAAGTAAAAGAGAGCATCAAGAAGCAAATTCAAAGCACATTTAAGTCTAACCCACTTCCTATGCATCGGAATCTTGTAAAGAAACAAGTCATGAAAGCACAAAGCAATAATCATAGGAAAGCAAAAAAAGTGCAACTTCAAGACTTTCAACATAAAGAGGGGAAACTTAATATTATTGAGACACATAAAACCATGTTTCCCTCTCTCATAATAACTTTCAGTAGAATCATGAATAAAATTAACAATATAACTATCACATAAAACATCCTTATCATGAGTCACATGAATAAAAGAATTAATACTCTCCATATAAACATAGTCATTCTTATTAATTGTAGTGGGAGAAAATTCAACAAAATAGCTATGATTATTATTCTCATCACCATAATCATCAAATACAGGAGGCATATTATAGTCATAGTTAATTTTCTCCTAAATAGTAGGTGGACTGAAAATATCATATTCATCATTGTAATCATCATATATTGGAGGTTTTGTATCATCATAAGCAATAGAATAGCTATCGTCCAAAGCTGGGGTACTAAAAAGATCATTTTCATAAAAACTAGCTTCCTCAAGCTTAGACTTTCCATGGCATTAGCAATAATGGTGTTCAAAGAATTCATACTAATAACATTGCTATTATCATGCAAATAAAGTTCCATAGGTTTTTTAATTTTCTCTTCAAACACTTCATGTCCTAACTCAAGATAAATACTATAAAGCTCTCTGATTTTTTATTTGTTTTCAATTAAGCCTAACTAGTGAAAACAAGAAACAAAAATACAAAATTGCAGAATTGAAAGGAAATAACTTCGAGCACTCACACCAGGGGATGTGAGTACCTTTTACCTTACCTCCCCGGCAACAGCGCCAGAAAATAGGCGTTTACCGTGGGAGGTTCTTCTTCTTTAATCCTCCGGTGTGAATACCTTTTACCTTCCCTCCCCGGCAACGGCACCAGAAAATAGCTTGATGTCTACGCACTTCTATTCTTGTAGACAATTGTTGGGCCTCCAAGTGTAGAGGTTTGTAGAATAGCAGCAAGTTTTCCCTTAAGTGGATCACCCAAGGTTTATCGAACTCAGGGAGGAAGTGGTCAAAGGTATCCCCTCTCAAGCAACCCTGCAATCAAGATACGAGAAGTCTCTTGTATCCCCAACACATCCAATACACTTGTCAGGTGCATAGGTGCACTAGTTGGGCGAAGAGGTAGTGAAATAAAAGTGGTAACGATGATAGAAAATAGATTGATGACGTGGAAAAGACTAAAGTAAAACTGAAATAAAGATACAAGCAAGCAAACATGTAACAGATCTAATAGCAAACGGTGTATCAATGTTTAGAAACAAGGCCTAGGGATCATACTTTCACTAGTGAACACTCTCATATAAATATATTCTCTTCATGATACTACTCTTAACTACTTTCCGGTTGGACACTCTAATCGATGGTAGGGCTATAACAGCACACCTCAAAGTAAGCCTTTCCCATCTAGAAAACCCCACACTGTCACCTTGAGCAGTAGATGGTTCCAACAAACACCACAATTTCATAAAAACATCCAACTCCAAATATAACTCATAACAAGTATCTGTAATCTCTAGCCTAAGTGCCACAGTGGTGTGCACACTGTCAACTTCACACACATGGGGAGAGCAGAGATCTATTAAAGCAGTTGAGTAGCAAGGTAGATCTACTTGATTACAAAGCTCATGACCACAACAAGATCATGCATATATAGAGAGAGAGATGAATACATAGCTACCGGTAGAACCCTTAGCCTCGAGAGAGAACTACTCCCTCTTCATCATGGGAATCAGCAATGGTGATGGAGATGGTGGTAGAGATCGATGGAGATGGCTCCGGGGGCACTTACATGTTGGAGATATGCCCAAGAGGCAATAATAAAAGTGGTTATTATTATATCTTTGTGTTTATGATGAATGTTTACATCCCATGCTATAATTGTATTATAAGGAAACACTAATACATGTGTGTTTTGTAAACGTAAAAGAGTCCCTAGTAAGCCTCTTGTTGAACTAGCTTGTTGATTAATAGATGATCATGGTTTCCTGGTCATGGACATTGGATGTCATTAATAACAAGGTTATATCATTAGGAGAATGATGTGATGGACACACACCCGTAGTAAGTGTAGCATAAGATCAAGTCATTAAGTTCGTATTGCTACAAGCTTTCAAATGCATAGTAACCTAATCCTTTGACCATGAGGTTATGTTAATCACCATCACCGGATGGGTACTTTGATGGCATCAAACACCGCTTCGTAACTGGGTGGTCATAAAGATGTCATTGGGTATTCTGAAAGTATGTGTTGAAGCGCATGGACCAAGATTGGGATTTGTCCATCCATATGACGGATAGATATGCTCTGGGCCCTCTCGGTGGAATGTCATCTAGTTAGCTTGCAATCATGTGACTAGGTCACAAGGGATGACATATCATGGAACGAGTAAAGAGTACTTGTCAGTAACGAGGTAGAACTAGGTATGGAGATACCAACGATCAAACCTCGGATAAGTAGAGTATCGCGTGACAAAGGGAATTGGTTTCGTATGTTAATGGTTCTATCGATCAAGAAGTCATCGTTGAGTATGTGGGAGCCGTTATGGATCTCCAGATCCCGCTGATGGTTATTGATCGGAGAGGTGTCTCCATCATGTCTGCATATTCACGAACCGTAGGGTGACACACTTAAGGTTCGATGCTGTTTAGGTAGATATGGAATATGCGTTGGAGACCGATTGTTGTTCGGAGTCTCGGATTGGATCTGAGACATTATGAGGAGATCCGAAATTGTCCGGAGAATAAGATTCATATAATGGAGATCATTTTCTAGGTTCGGAAATGTCCCGGAGTGTTTATATGGGGGTTCTAGAAGGTTTCGGAATGTTCCGGAAGGATCTAGAAATTTGTATGGAGTTTACTTGAAAACCAAGAAAGAAAAAGGGGAAACTTGGGGGGGAAGGATACTCCCCCCAAGCCCCCCTTGTGCGCCGGCCCTAGGAGGTGGGCCTAGGGGTGGGAACCCTAGGCCACACCCCTCCCTCTATATATAGAGGGGTGGAGGCGCCACCCCCCTTGCCCCTCCACTCTTGCCCTAGCCGCCTGTCTCCTCCTCCTTCCTTCTGCTTAGGCTTAGGCGAAGCCCTGCAGAATTCTCGACTCCACCACCACCACCATGCCGTCGTCCTGCTGGGATTCTGTGGAGAGATCTACTACCTCCGCTGCTCGCTGGAACGGGGAGAGGAAGGTCTGCATCGACTCCGCACGTGTGACCGACTGCGGAAGCGCTGCCGGAACGCGGCGCCAGAAGGATCCTCTACTCGATCTTGAGATCGGCAAGTGATCGTCAACATCAACCACGAGATCCGATCTCGCACAAGGCTTTCGGATCTACAAGGGTTAGTACAGATCTATCTCGTTGCACATGTCTAATAGATTAGATCTTGGCTTTTATCTAGATTAGATCTGGATTTTGTTCGTTCTTGCGGTAGAATTTTTTTTTTCCATGCTACGAACCCAGCATTACCCGTCCTAGCAGGGTGCTGGAACAGACTTTTTGTCCCCCGAATCTCCCCTTCGGTGGCGGCGGCGCTGCAAAACTTTTCGTGGCTGGAGGCTTGGTGATTTAGGGTTTTCGCATTGGGATGCTTCTTATAGGCGAAGAGGCAAGGTCGGTGGGCGGCGAGGGGGCCCACACCATGCCCTGGCGCGGCCAGGGGGACCCGAGCCATGGGGTGGTGTGGCCACCCTGTGGCCCCTCTCCGTCTTGTATTCTAGCTCCATGAGTTGATGACCCACAAGTGAAACCCAATTTATTGATTCGACACAAGGGGAACCAAAGAATATTTATAAGCCTTAACAACTAAGTTTTCAATTCGGCTGCACCTGGAAACAATCTTGCTCATAGCAGTTTATCAGTAGGAACAATTTTGTACTAGGAATAGCAAAGTAGCAGCAGTAGTAAAGTAAAGACAGTAGTAACAATAGCAGTAAACAGTTGGATTCGAGTGCGGTAGGCATAGGGATGGATGGACGGGCGTTGCATGGACAAGACAATTCACATAGCAATCAGAACAAAGGGCAATTGCCGATAAATAAGATAAAGCATCCAAGTACTAGACAATCCTAGGCATGTGTTCCATATGTAGTCATACGTGCTAGCAATGAGAACTTGCACAACATCTTTTGTCCCGCCAGCCCGTTTGCAGCGTGGCCTCTAGGGAACTACTGGAAATTAAGGTGCTCCTTTTAATTGAGCACCGGAGCAAAGCATTAACACTGCATGAACACATGTGATCCTCACATCAAAGCCATTCCCTTCCGATTATCCCGATTTCTGTCACTTCGGAGCCATAGGTTCTGGACATCAACGTGTGTATACAACTTGCAGATAAGACCAAATACAATACTATCTTAATCAATCAATAACATGTTCAGATCTAAAAACATGGCACTCAGGCCCTAGTGACAAGCATTAAGCACAACAAGTCGCAACAAAGTCATAAAGCCGTAATAAAAGATACTACGCACCACGCCCTAACAATCTGATGCCATTACATGAACGATCTCATCCAATCCCTACCATCCCCATAGCCTAAAGTGGGGGATTACTCACTCATAGATGGGGGAAACATGGATGGTCGAGGGAGCAGCGATGGTGATTATGATGGCGATGATCTCCTCCAATTCCCCGTCCCGGCAGGGTGCCAGAACGGAGTTTCTGGTGCTGTTTCGTGGAATCTGGTGGTGGCGGCGGAGCGGAACTCCTTCTGGAAAAACGTCGACCCCCCGAAGTTTTTAGGTCAGAAGACTCCTTATAGGCGAAGAGAGAGGCCGAGGGGGTGCCTGGGGGCACACTCCACCCCTGGCGCGGCCTGGCTTGGCCCACGCCACCAGGTGGTGTGGCCACCCCCTGGGTCTTCTCCGTCTCGTATTCATCGTAAGTACATGTGTATCATAGAGAACCGCCAACGGGGTACCCCTTGCCCGATGATACGGAAGAATCCCCATATCAAAATGACAAAGCAAGCAGACAATGAGTATCTCAACAATCTTCTTATTTACCATGGGAAAATGGTGCTTTTTTCTCTCTTTCCTCTTTTCATAAATCTCTTTTTTTATTTTTCTCAATAGCTATCTCTCTCTTTTTTTATAAGAAGAATGCTTCATAGATATCATTATGGTTACGCTGCAGGTTTCCACCATGTCAGCATGGATTAGACCAGCGGCCCAGGCGTTTCTCTAACACACATACATAACTCCATGGACTTACAATTCCCCATTTATTTCACACCGACGACATCTGCAAACAAAAGAGCAAGGTATCAACTGGGTATATGTTTACAAGTGTTGAAAGCGTTCCCCGTGACAGCACGGTTCTGCTAATCCCTAGCCTATAATTTGCAAGCATATAACTTTCATGGAGAGTTCACAATGGTTCAGGTTTATTAAGTGCTGAAAATAAAGTGTGCCATCAAGTTCGTGAGAGCTTTACTAACTAATTTTCTCATAACAAGCAAACATTTTATTCAGAAGAAAACAAGGCATAATGAATATGCACGGAAGTAGCAAATGATGCTAATGGGTAGGTATGGTGGACACTTTGGAAATATTTGGTTTAGGGAGTTGGAAACTTGAGTAAAACACTCAGTGGAAGTGAAGGCTAGCAATAGTAAGGGAGCGATAAACAAGAGAGCAATAGCTGTCATTATCATGCTTGCAACAAAACAGGACTACTCATGGCATGAAAGTGATTCAAGATCCTCAAGGCAAAATAATTCATCGAGGCTCAACTGATTATTACAGTCATGTGCATGCGTGGGCATGTGCCAAGTCAATTCAAATGAAACATTTAGAGGAGGATACCACGGTGGCATACCAATTTTTCTCGCGTAAAAGCGATCATCATTCGAACACGCCCTGTTTTACTAGGAAGGATCGAACCATGGGAATGAATGAACAGTGCTATCACCTTCTTTGGCCGGATCTTCCAATCTTTTTAGAAAATTAGTTCACTTTTTTTATGAATAGAGAAATGCAAGTAAACATTTATAAGACATGCTACAAACTATTAGCGAGCTGGAGCTAATCATAAGAAAGCAAGAACTACTAAGCGTCCAAAGATAACATACACCCTACATGAACGGACTAAGCATGCCCACACTAATGAGCATATGTACAAAAATGAAAACAAATAGAGTTCGTTACCAGCCTCTTACCACGCCTCAAGTTGTCATTAATCCTCATTATTGCTCTTCACTTATGTGGCTTGAATAATAATATGAAACCAATATTCCACTGAGGACTACTGAACCCTGTAGCAAACTCACAAAACCAAAGAAGATAGAAAAATATTTTTAGTGTTTTCGATTTTTAAACAAGAACCAAAAGGGAAAAACAAGCAAAGCAAAATCTTTTTGGGTTTTTCGAATAGTTCAAACAAAGCAAGAAGGGAAAAACAAACAAAGGAAAAAAGAAGAAGCAAACCAAAGAGAAACAACAGAAATATTTTTTGCCTTTTTGTGTTTTAGAAAGGAAAAGCAAAAGAAAAAAGAAAACTAAAAAGAGAACGAAAACATGAATATACAAAGTACCGACGCAACATGATATGGAGATGAGTGCGGTGTCGGCGTACCTCCCCCAAGCTTAGGCTTTTGGCCTAAGTGGGTATCAATCCATGTACGAATAGGGGTTCCAAGCGGGCGGACCTTGGTAAGAATGGTCGTAGCTGAACCCATGAGAAGAAGAAGAAGCTCCCCAATCATAAGCGGGCTGCTGATATGAAGATTCTCCGTCGAGGGCTAGACCGAATCATCCGTGACCTCCCTTCTAGTGTCCCGCTCCTGTTGGGAGAGCTCTCCCAAGTACGTGTCAAGCTCCTCCTCAGTGAGGGACCATCCTGCCCTGTTATCAAGGTTAAACAAGACAGGTGCAGGCAAAAGAACAACACGCTCGGACTTTCTCTTTCTCCAACCAGCTTTGAGAAAGGTTATTTCATAAGATAACTCACTCATACTAGCCCATGAGGAAACAAATTTATGCTGTATCATGGAATTAAGATCAAGCCTTTCTATGGGAAGCTGTAGGTCTAGATGATGAGGCACTAAACCATGCAATGCTAGTAAACAAGAAGCAATGAGGCCTCCATAAATTCCACCTTTCTCACGGTTAGCAGCAAGACGGAAAGCTATCAAAGCACCCAAGTTGTAAGACCTATCTCAGCAGAGATAAATGCTAGATCAAATGAAGATAACTTATTGGCAGTTTTCCTAGCAAGAACACACTTGGCAATAAAATAGGCAAAGTAGCGAATAGAGGGAAGATGAATGTTACGGATTTTTCCACTCTCCTTCGAGAAGCTACTCCCTTGCCCAATTTCTGCATATAAATCCATGAGTGGTTCAGGTCTCTCCTTAATCTTCCTACATGATCCCCATTGAGGTACCTTAATAGCTACACAAAATCATCAAGAGAAAGGTTGACATCAATATTGTAAATTTTGTAATGGACCATGGGGTTAGGCAAAGAGTGACTAAATTGGAAATCCTGCACCACAAACATGGTTAGCTTCACAAATTGACAAGGTTCATCTTCCAAAAAGTGCTCTAACCCTGCATTAGAAACCAAAGTGTGGAAATCTTGTAGAATTCCTGCAGCACTCATGAACTCAGAGCATGGATAAATGGAGGGAAAAGCTTCCTCCTCCCGGTGGACCTTCATGACCTCAGCTACCCAAAGCTCATGTTGGTTTAGGTGGTGTTCAGTCATCTTCTATTCTGAAATTTAAACACCTATTAAACAAGTGATTGCAAAGTAAATATAATGAAGGATTCTACTCATAGGGACTTGCAAGAGGCCTAAACATGCATCAAAACTATATCTCTAAGCATCAAACAAGCTTACAAGCTCTCATAACCAGTCACCTACAGTAGCAGAATACTCAATATATAATCCACTAAACACAAATCTACTTGGACAAGGGGAGGAGTCACATACTAGGGAACAATTACTCCAAATTTCAGCAAGAAATATAGGCTGAGCAAGGATATCGAAAAAATAGATAGCAAGCACAGCAAGAACGCGATTTTGAGCTATGAACTGGAGCTTACTCGGGAGAGAGAAGAAAGTGGCAGGTGAGAGAGTTAGTGGGGGGCCAGCGGTGGCCCACACCAGGGCATGGCGTCACCCAAGGCTGGTCGCGCCACCATGTGGTGAGCCTGCCTGGTGGTCCCCCATGGTACCTCCCAGGTGCTCCTTTGCCCCTTTTTTCACGTAAAAATTTAATATGAATTTTCTGGAATTTTTCGAGACACATTATTTTTGGGCATTTTTCAGAAATAGAAGAATGATTTTTCTGACAGACAGAATTTTTCTTTTCTTTTGGAAACATGATGCAAGGACAAAACAAGGCTGGAACTACACAAGTTCTAACATGCAAGCAACTAACAACAAAAATAAAACTAAACGAAAGCAAAAACTAAAATGCAAAGGATAGAAATAAATGGAGATAATCATAATGAAATCATTGTTTCGTTCAATGGAATCCTTTTGTTAACAAGGTTGATCAAGTCTTGCTACCAAAACAATTGCATATGAGGCAAAACTTTGTATTCCACTAATGATTATGTTACCTCAACCTTGATAGCAATGGTCCCAATCATAATAGTTTCAAATTTTTCTCTTGGTATGGGACAATATATTTCTCCAACTTGAATGCCTTCAACATGTTTAATTGAATTTAAACCATAAGTCCTTTCAATCTTCTTGGGGAAATAGACAGTATGTTCCTTGTCATTAACGTTGAAGGTCACCTTTCCTTGATTACAATTAATAACAGCTCCTGTAGTATTAAGAAAAGGTCTCCAAGAATAATAGACATAGTATCATCTTCAGGCATTTCAAGCACGACAAAATCAGTTAATATCAAGCAATTATGAGCCACTTGAACAGGTACATCCTCACATATACCCACAGGAATAGTGGTAGATTTATCAGCCATTTGCAAAAATATATCTGTTGGTATCAGTTTTTCAAGATGAAAAACCCTTATAGAGGGAGAAAGGCATAACACTAACTCCAGCTCCCAAATCACACAAAGCAGTTCTAACATAGCTATTCTTAATAGAGCAAGAGATAGTTGGAATCCTTGGGTCTCCAAGTTTCTTAGGAACCTTACCATTGAAGGAATAATTAGCAAGCAAAGTAGAAATTTATTCATTAGGGATCTTCCTTTTATTCGAGACAATGTCCTTCATATACTTTGAGTAAGGAGGCAATTTAATAGCATTAGTCAGAGTAATTTGCAAGAATAAAGGCTTCATACACTCACAAAACTTATTATAATGTTCATCTTCCTTTGACTTGTGTTTCTTATCAGGAAAAGGCATAGGTTTTTGGACCCAAGGTTCTCCTTCACTACCATGTTTCTGAGCAATAAAATCTTCTTTGGTGTATTTAGTATTTTTAGTGTGATTTTCAGGTTCTTCTTCGACTTTTTTTTCATTAGGAAATTCATTTTCTTCATTACCACTTTTAGTTTCAGCATCAGAGATAGATATACTATTAGGATCTATAGCAGGTTCAGAGGGTTCTACAACAGTTTTATGTTTCTTTTTCCTTTTCTTACGAGTAGAACCACTATTTTCAGCTTGTTGAGAATCCTGCTCAATTCTTTTGGGATGCCCCTCAGGATATAGAGGATCCTGGGTAGCAGCACCACTTCTAGTTCTAATTTCATAAGCATGTTTTTCTTTAGCAGCATTAACTAGCAAGTCGTTTTGCACTTTAACGAGTTGATCTATTTGAGTTTGAACCATTTGAAAGTGTTTAACAATCATTTTAACATCATTAGAGATTCTTTCCACAATATCTTTCAACTCAACAATAGCTCTAGTGTTTTCCATTAGATGATTTTGCACCCTTTTATTGAAGTTATCTTGCTTAACAATAAAAATATCGAACTCTTATAAGCATTGATCAGGAGGTTTAGAGTAAGGGATATCACCTTCATCAAAGTGTTGGAGAGAGTGTACCTCAATAGTGGATGAGTAGGGAATAGGCTTACATAATTCTTCTATAGGAGGTAAATTCTTGACATCTGCAGCTTTAATTCCCTTCTCCTTAAGACATTTCTTAGCTTCACTCATCACTTCATCATTTAATTCAATAACTCCCCTCTTCTTTGATGTTGGAATAGGCACCGGAATAGATGGATCAGGTACAATTACTTCAGGTATAGCTTGTTTAGGAGGAGTCCAATCTTCGTAGTTCTTACTTATTTTAGACATTAATTCCTCAGCTTCCATAGGAGTCCTATTCTTGAAAACACAATCAGCACAACTATCTAGGTATGTCCTAGATTCTTTAGTTAGTCCATTATAAAATATATCAAGAAGCTCATTCTTAGGTAATGGACTTCCAGCCTGTGCATGAATCAAAGCACAAAACCTTGCCCAAGATTCGGGCAATACCTCTTTTTCTCCCTGTTTAAAATCAAAAAGTTCCTGCAAAATAGCATGTCTAGCACTAGGAGGAAAATATTTCTAGAGGAAAGTACTAATCAAGCACTCAGGGCTATCAATAGATCCAGGAGGTAAATTACTAAACCAAGTTTTAGCTTCTCCTTTCAGTGAAAAGGGGAAAATCTTGGCAACAAAGTAAGTACGCATCTTAATATCATTAGAAGACAAGCCACTCATGGTAGAAAGTTCATTCATATGTGCTATCTCACTTTCATTCTTAGTCCCACAAAAAGGGTCTTTCTCAACAATAGCTATGAAAGATAGATCGAGAGAGAAATCATAATCTTCATCTATAATGTTTATGGGAGAAGCAACAAACTTAGTATCATGAGACAATTTGGGTCTAATAGTACGCCTCTCAAGGAGACTCTTAGCAGCGCTCCTATCATGGGTGTTTTTACATTCTTTAATAAATTCATCGGTCATCTCAACATAACCATCTTCAATATCATAACTCTCACTAGACTCAGGTGAGCTAACAGGTGTGGTAGTGTCTTCATTAGGAGTTTCGGTATTTCCAACTATAGTTCTAGCAATCGTAGAATCTAGGAAAGGACCTAATGAACCACTCTTATCAAGCAAAGTAGAAGCAGCATCATAAGCATCAGAAGTTTCAGATTTAGCAGTAGTAGCAGTGTGTGTAGCATGTGTATGTGGTGGTGTAAGGAACTTACTCATAACAGACGGTGAATCAAGAGCAGCAGAAGTGTTTAGATCCGTACCTCTTCTTGTAGTGGATGGTAAAATAGGAACTTTGCCATCATGAGACTTGCCCATGATGGATGGATAGCAACGAACAATAGAGAATCCAAGTGAACTTGATAAATAAAGCTATGCTCCCCGGCAACGGCGCCAGAAAATAGTCTTGATGACCGACAAGTATAGGGGGTGTATTGCAGTATTTTCGAGGGAAGTGCAACCCAATTTGTTGATTCAACACAAGGGGATCCAAAGAATATTTATAAGCCTTAACAACTGAGTTGTCAATTCAGCTGCACCTGGAAACAATCTTGCTCACAGTAGTTTATCATTAGCAATAGTTTTGTAGTAGGAATAGCAAAGTAGTAGCAGTAGTAAAGTAAAGACAACAGTAACAATAGTAGTAAATAGTTGGATTCGAGTGCGGTAGGCATAGGGATGGATGGACGGGCGTTGCATGGACAAGACAATTCACATAGCAATCAGAACAAAGGGCAATTGTAGATAAATAAGATAAAGCATCCAAGTACTAGACAATCCTAGGCATGTGTTCCATATATAGTCATATGTGCTCGCAATGAGAACTTGCACAACTTCTTTTGTCCTACCAGCCCGTTTGTAGCGGGGACTCTAGGGAACTACTGGCAATTAAGGTGCTCCTTTTAATAGAGCACCGGAGCAAAGCATTAACACTCCGTGAACACATGTGATCCTCACATCAAAGCCATTCCCTTCCGGTTATCCCAATTCCTGTCACTTTAGGGCCATAGGTTTCGGACATCAACGTGTGTATACAACTTGCAGATAAGACCAAAAACAATACTATCATAATGAATCAATAAAATGTTTAGATCTGAAATCATGGCACTCAGGCCCTAGTGAAAGGCATTAAGCACAACAAGTCGCAGCAAAGTCATAAAGCACTAATAAAAGATACTAGGCACCATGCCCTAATAATCTGATGCCATTACATGAACGATCTCATCCAATCCCTACCATCCCCATAGCCTATAGTGGGGGATTACTCACTCATAGATGGGGGAAACATGGATGGTCGATGGAGAAGCGATGGTGATGATGATGGCGATGATCTCCTCCAATTCCCCGTCCCGGCAGGGTGCCAGAATAGAGTTTCTGGTGTTGTTTCGGGGAATCTGGAGGTGGCAGTGGAGCGGAACTCCTTCTGGAAAAACGTCGACCCCCCCCGAAGTTTTTAGGTCACAAGGCTCCTTATAGGCGAAGAGAGAGGCCAAGGGGGTGCCTGGGGGGCCCACACCACCCCCTAGCGCGGCCTGGCCTAGCCCGCGCCACCAGGTGGTGTGTCCACCCCCTGGCTCTTCTCCATCTCGTATTCTGGCTCCTGGAGTCTTCGGGTGAAATAGGATTTTTGGCATATTTTCCCGGATTTTTCCTGATAGTTGGTTTTCTTCACAAAAAATAGACACCAAGGCAATTCTGCTGAAAACAGCGTCAGTCCGCATTAGTTGCATCCAATTCACACATGTTTAGAGGAGAAACAATAGCAAAAGTGTTCGGGAAAGTAGATACGTTTTGGACGTATCATGAGTCTTCTCGTAAAATATCAACTTTAGATTTTGTCCTATCCAATTCTGAGAATATTCATTTTCTGACTTCCTGGGACCAAAAACAACAGAAAACAGGCAATTGGCACTATGGCTCTTGTTAATATGTTAGTCCAAGAAATCATATGAAAAGTACTCCAAAGTGTGGACAAAACACAAGAAAGTAGATAAAACCAAGCATGGAACATCAAAAATTATAGATACATTTGCAATGTATCAACCACCTTTGCAGAGTGTCAAACTATTCGAATAACAGTTGGAGTGGCCATACTGTTCCGTTGCCAAATATTTTCAAAATGACCTGTGAAATGAATTATGACTTTGACTTGATCACAAAATGGTTGTGAATATGAAAACTAGTTTCCCAATTAAAGTGGTTTAGATCATTAAATTAGTTTTCTTTACTTGTAAACTCTGTTTAGATATACCTGCCTTTTTGCAAATAAACCTAGAGTTTAAGATTCCTATTAGATCTAACTTACTTGTTAGTGATAGTTTGCGCGTACTTAAAGAGTACTCGTGGCTTTTTTCCTGGCTATTCCCGTGGCCAGACTATGAGGAGGACTATCAGCATGATGGACAGCAGGAGGTCTATGACAACTAGGATCATCTCCCATCATCAGCATTGCCTATGATCATGAATATGGAGCCCACTGCTACGCTTTATTATTCCGCTGCTTGATTGTATTAAGTCTGGATCATGAGATCCTTTATTTGTGTAAAACCGTATTCTGGGTTGTAATGGATGATGTACTGTGATATCCAATCTGTTATGTCTCACAAGAATGGTAATCCTGGGATTGCGAGGTATGGCATAACAGGCATCTGGGATTAAAAACCTGGTTGTTGATAGAGTACATTTTACATCAAAAATCTAAAAGAGGGTAAAATTACATCGAGGTCCATACATTTTGCATGAAGCACCCGAAATTTAAGAAAGGGAAATAGTCAGGTTTGGCTCCTTCTCAAGAGAGTAGCTGATTGAGCCATATTCTTCATATTACTTCCTCTTCGTTTGTTTTCTAAATATATAGCCAAATTTGGCTTCATGCAAATTCTTGGATATGGGATCATCATCAAGATAAATTATGTTGTAGATAAGGCCATGACCTTGGACTTTCGTATTGGAATCCAAGATTTTCATACTCATTGACAACTAAGCTTAAATACATTTAAATTTTAACACTTACTTTTAGGTTCGAATTATACACAAACTGTGGGACTACATTTTACATCAAGAACCTAAAAAGGGGGAAATACATCGAGGTACATGCATTTAGTATGAAGCACCCTAAATTAATCAAGGAAAACAATCGGGTTCAGCTCCTTCTCGAGATAGAAGCTGATCGAGCCATACTCTTCACACTACTTCCTCTTCATTTGTTTTCAAAATATAGCCAAATTTGGCGACATGCAAATTCTTGGATATTTCATAATCGTCAACATAAAGTATCATGTAGAGATGTCCATAACCTTGGTCGTTCGGCTTGAAATGCAAGAATGTTCATACTCATTGACAACTAATAAGCTTAAATTTTACCACTTGCTTTTATGTTCGAATTTTACATGGACGGTGGGAGTAAATTTTACATTAGAAAGGGCCTAAAAAGGGGGGGGTAATTACATCAAGGTCCATACATTCTGCACGAAGCACCCGAAAATTAAGAAAGGAAAACTGTCAGGTTTGGCTCCTTCTTGAGATAAAATCTAATCGAGCCATACTCTTCATACTACTTCCTCTTTGTTTGTCTTCAAAATATGGCCAAATTTGGTGGCATGCAAATTATTCGATATGGGATCATGAATCATCAGCATAAAGTATGATGTTTTTTTGAGGTGAAAAAGTAGGGAACAATCCCCACTGCATTTTTTTAATTATATATGAGTATGTTACAATGAGAAATGATCTAAGGTAGATCATAAACAGTTACATCTAACTCGATCTATGGTCGTTCGGCTTGAAATGCAAGAATGATCATACTCTTTGACAACTAATAATCTTAAATACATTTATATTTTACCACTTGCTTTTAAGTTCAACTTTTACATTGACAGTGGGAGCACATTTTACATCAAGGACCTAAAAAAGATAAAATTACACCAACATCCATAAAAATTTAGCACGAAGCTCCCTAAAATTAAGCAAGGAAAATCGTCAGGTTTGGTTCCTTCTTGAGAGAGAAGCTGATCGAGCCTTTCTCTTCATACTACTTCCTCTTCTATTGTGTTTCAAAATATGCCAAATTTGGTGGCATGCAAATTCTTGGATATGGGATCAACAACATAATGTATTATCAAAACCAAAGAATAATTAATAATGTTTGTATTATACTTTTATAATGATTGTTTATGGATACACGTAGTGTGATGCTACAAAAAATGTTATACTTTTTATTCTTTATTTAAAATGTTATCAAAACCGTGCCAACTTTTTTGGGATGCGGATGCATAGCAAGAACATGAATTTTTTAGAACTTTTGGTGGTATTCGATATACAGAATTCCTGCTTAGCTCCAAAAGTTTTTTGGAAAATTTTATGAGAATCAATCGCGCTTAATTTTTGTTAAAATTTGATAAGGTCGATGGGAGTACAGTTTACATCGAAGACCTAAAAAAATAGAAAATTACGTAGAGGTCCATACATTTAGCACAAATGGGCCCTAAAATGAAGCAATGAAAAGCAGCCGGGTCTAGGTCCTTCTTGAGCGAGCGGTTGAGCCATATCCTTCGCACTACTCCTACTGTACTTTCGAACCAGTGTGTTGCGGGTGCGCTTGGTGGCTTCCTCTTTGCAGGGTGTGAAATGGAACGAGAATGGAGTACTATGGACTAGCGATAAAGCTGGCTAGATCACAATGAAGTGCATCGAATGTGATGGAACATACTGCATACAATATAAACAATCCCATGTGCACCACTATATTTTGAATAACCTTCCCTCCGGATGTTTGGGAAGGAAATGAAAATTTCGAATCCGAGAAATTTTGAACTCCGACACTAATAATAGTACTATGAGTATTGTATGTTTTTCCTCGAAGACCCAAAATGGTTCGTTCTTATGCACACCAATGCAGCACGCTCATACTGACACGGAGCAGCCGACAAGGCAGGTCAACACACATGCGCAACACCATGTTTTGGACGATGGAGAGATCAGCTTGCTGGGGTATGGGGATGGTGATGATGAAGTGAAGGAGAGAGCAAACACAATTTGTTTTGCGTCCATATATAGTAAAGGTCCTAAAATTTGCTACTACTAGTTCTATACTTCTACTACTACTAGGTGACTATACCATGTACCTCGTGTTAGGAAGCCATCATAGGTTTGCTCTGATATTGCACCACCTTCAACTCCTCCTCTTCGCTACTCTCTCGAGCTGCCTCCTCTATGCTCATAGTATCTCTTCTTTCTCTTTGTTTTTTTACATAAAATACTACATATTCTTCCTACTTTCTTTAGAGAAAATACATTCATGTCACTTGGAAAATTGAATTTATCCTAATGGTTGGAAACTCCGAGTGGCAACATTGTTACCGTGCCATGATTCACCCATTTACTCCCAAATATGGGAACATCACGGACGGTGGGAGTACAATTTAGATCAAGGACCTAAAAAGGGATAAAACTACATCAATGTCCTCACATTTACCACGAATCACCCTAAAATTAAGCATGGGAAATAGTTGGGACCAACTCCTTCTGGAGAGAGAAGCTGGTCGATACTCTTCATACAACTTTCTCTTTGTTATTTTCAAAATATATGAAAAAATTCGGAGGCATCCAAATTCTTGAACCTGGCATCATCATCAACATAAAGTATGATGTAGATATGGCCATGACCTTGGTTATTGGGATTGAAATCCAAGAATGTTCATACTCATTGACAACTAACCCTAAATTCACTTAAATTGTATGACTTACTCTTAGGTTCGAATTTTACACGAATGGTGGGAGTACATTTTACATTAAGGACCTAAAAGGGGAAAATTACATCGAGCTACATAAATTTAGCATGAAGCACCTTAAAATTAATCAAAGGAAAATAGTTGGGATTGGCTTCTTCTCGAGAGAGAACTTGACCGAGCCATACTCTTCATACTACTTCCTCTTCGTTTGTTTTCAAAATATGGCCAAATTTGGTGGCATGTAAATTATTGGATATGGGATCATGAATCATAAGCATAACTTAGAAGGCTTCCACACCCTTTTTCTAGTATTAATAAAATTATAAGAAGCTACTAGTGATTCAACATATCATATAATCATGGAGTTTCGATATTTTAGCTCTAAGTTTAATAGTGAAGATTCATGATCATTTCCTTTTTTTTCTGCCTCTGTTTTATATGCTTGATTCTTTTGATAGCTGCTTTCATTTTGTTTTTCTATACTTGCATATCTATATTTTTCCTTGCTCTCTTTTTCTGTTTCTATTTTCAGCAAGCTATTTGATCATACTCACTATTTCAATGGCTTTTGAACACTCTTAATCATAATATGCGAACAAAATTATTCTTCTCATAACGTGACCAATACTTATATAGGTGTGGAAGTCCCGAAAATTATGACAGTTGTACAAGTATCATAACACTCAACCTAGTTCAATCATCTAATAGAATAATCATGAATCAAACACATCTTTAGTTATCATAAAGTCTCATATCTCAACGGATATAATTCTTGTCTTGAACAAAGGGAAGTCGAAGTTGATGCAACTAATGCAAATTTGGAAATTTAAACCTTACCATGTGTGCAGGAAAAGTAAACATGCTAAAAACCATAAGATAGATTACAAGGTTCTCATAGATCGCCCCAATATTGGTGTCAAGCGGGTGGATCAAATAATCCCTTGGGATTATTTCATACCGTGGTGTGCTTGATGGTGGGAGACTCTGGAGTCGCGAAGACTTGCACGAAGCATTTTGTTTGATGTCTCCAAGATCAAGATGCGGATCCGGCGTTGCTCATTAGCTTTCTCCAGTTGCTCAACAAGAGCCTTGTACATCTCTATTGTTTGCTTCTGAGCGTTAATGGATCTGAGGCTAATGTTGAGATTTGCCTCTAGTCCCTTCATTATCTTAAAGTCCATCTGGTCTAGGTAGCGGTGCAGCAATTCAATATGTTTAGAAGATCCTAGAGCTTTTACCTCAATCTTCTTGATGCGATGATCGAGCTTGTCCAGGGAGGCTTGAATCTCCTCCCCTTCTCTCTTCACTTTTCCCAAGAAGAACTCCCCATCTCCTTCTAAATCAAGTTGAACTTCGTTAAAGTCGTCTTCTTTTCCAATGCCCAGGCTGAACACCTTGCTCCCATCCTTCACTATTTCCATCAGCTTGAATCCATCCTCATCTTCAAATTACTTCCCTTCTGGTACAACAACTTTATCTTCCTCCGTAACTCTTGAGGATGACCCATAGAGATCTTCTTTCTCTTGAAGGGTTCTCCATGTAGAGGTCATGGTTCCAGTGAGTTTTTGTGGAAGAAGTAGATTGTGGACAAGATCTATATTATCAACACAAAGGTAGAACCCTTCTAGGAGACATATAAAGGGTTAGAGGCAAGGTGAAATTCGTGTTGGGAGAAAAAGGGTTGCCCAAGAAAAGAATCCCAACAAATAAGGAAACAAATAAGTGCAAAAGAAGGAAATTTGGGTCGTAATGACCAATGTAGTACCGGCCGCGCTCGTACGGTGCGCCCGTACCGAGTCGTTTCCAAAAATGTTACGGCATGAAGTCGGTAAAAGTTCAACCGATTAAGTGGTACGGGCAGGTTCCACCCATACTACCCGTTCGTACCGACTTTGCAACCTCAGAGTTTTTTTTTGACACAAAGTGTAAACGAGAAAATAGAAGAAGAAAGTCACCGAACCTATAACGACCAGCGGTGCGGGGAGGTGCGCCTGTACCGTGTGGTCGTACCGCTTCCATGAAAACACCAATGAGGTGTCAGCAGGCTTAACGACCATCCGTATGGGCGGATCTAGTCGTAACGTCCGCCCGTACCGATCTTGTAAGACCGATAGTTGACTCAGAAAAACAAAAGAAGTTCAAATATGTTAAAAGAAATATCTAAGAATTTCATAAGTCATGTTTCATCGAGGGAATATGGTCTCACTTGTATTTCTTTTCTTCCTCTCTTCAAATAAAACATGTCGCAGAAAATTACCAAAACTATTATAAGGGGACATAGGAAACTTCCTTTTTGGTTATGTGGTTCCACAGGTATGCACACAGATGATACCTCCTTAGGATGAAGAACTCCTTGAGTATCCACAAATGCTTCCTCCACCTCTTCCTTTCTTTTAGGATCTATAAATCAAATTCTTGCAGAAGTAGAGTCCAACGGATCATTCTTGGCTTAACATCAGTCCTTTCCAGGATTTCTTTCAACCCAACACGATCAGTATGTACTCTAACTTTGGAGTCCATGATGTAAGATCTAAATTTATGACAATAAAAGACTACAAGAAAGATTTTTTTTCAGCCATAGGATAGTTCTTTTGGGCCCCGTTTAAAGTTCGACTAGCATGATGAATGATATTGAGATCATCAATATCATACTGGAAAAGAATTTCCCCTAAAGCTTCATGGCTAGGTTCACAAAATAGCTCGAAGGGTTCTTCCAATTAGGTGGTTCAATAACTGGTGCTTCCAGGAGAGATTGTTTAAATATGTTGAAAGAAGCAAGACATTTTTCATCAAAGTTAAAATGAACATCCTTTTGAAGAAGGTTAGTTAATGGTCTAGCAGTTTTTGAAAAGTTCTTAACGAATCTTCTATAAAAACCTACATGACCCAAAAAGCTTCTTATACCTTTTATATCTCGAGGAGAGGGTCATCTTTCTATTGCTTCAATCTTTGCCTTATCGATTTCTATGCCCTTACCTAAGACTTTGAGGCCGAGTACTATGCCTTCTTGGACCATGAAATGACATTTCTCCTTGTTCAAGACTAAGTTAGTGTCTTCGTCTCTCTGCAAAACTTTATGAAGGTTATGGAGGCACTGATTAAAGGAGGTTCTATAACATATAAATCATCCATGAACACCTCCATAATATTTTCAACATAATCACAAAAATAGTAGTCATGCACCTTTGAAAAGTGGCAGGAGCATTGCAAAGACCAAAAGGCATACGATGATAAGCATAGAGGCCATAAGGACAAATGAAAGTAGTTTTAAGTTGATCATCAGGGTGTACAACAATTTGGGAAAAACAGAATAACCGTCTAAGTAGCAAAAATGAGAATGCATGAAAAGCCTTTCTAAAGTTTGGTCTATAAACGGTAAAGGGTAATGATCCTTCCTGGTTTCCTTATTAAGCATTCTATAGTGAATGCACATCTGTGGCCAACAACAGTTCTAGTTGGTACCATTTTGTTATGTTCATTTTATACAAGTATGAAGACACCTTTCTTTGGAACACAATGGGCAAGACTTACCCATTCACTATCCTCCACATGAAAGATAATGCATGTCTCCCACAAACGTATTATTTCTTTTCTTACCTCCTCTTTCATGTGAGTTCAAGATGTCGCTGAAAGTCTGCCACCAGCTAGGCTCCTTCTTCCATGAATATCCTATGAGTGGCTATCGAAGGACTAATCCCCTTCAAGTCACTCATCGAATACCCAAGAGCATTTCGATGCATGCAGAAAACCTTCATCAGATTTTCCTCTTCTTTCTCTATGAGGTTAGCACTTACAATAATAGGGAAATTATTTGTATCATCAAGGAATCTATATTTTAATTCCTTTGGTAGAGTTTTAAGGGTTGGAGGAGGAAGATCATCATCTCCCTTTCTTATAGGTTCTTCATATTTTTGATTAATCTCGATGTCCACCTCTGGTGTGGAGTCGAGATAGTTGTCTATTTCAGTTTTTTCTATGTCCTCGAGAATGTAATTATTGTTGGCTAGACTTCTTGTTAGATCATCATATGGAGTCTCGATAATTATTGAGGCTAAGTTTATGATATTACCTTCTTCCTCATGTTCGTACTCATCATCATCTAATTCATCAATAGTCGGTTTATGGTCAAATTTGGAAAAATGAAAATCCATCTTATCTTGACCAAACTTGAGAGACACAGTTTGCTTCCTGTAGTCTATGTTTGCATCTGCGGTATTTAGAGAAGTACTTGCAGAGATGATGGTACAATAAACGTCCGTGGGAATATCAATAAGCACAAAATCAATAGGATATTTATGGGGTCCAATACATATTAGTACATCCCTAATTATTCCCATAGGGACTCTTAGAGTTTTATCTGCAAGCATTATAGTCATATCCGTATCTTCCATTTCAGCTGGGGCTAATTCATTTTGAATTTTTAAATAAAAGTTAAAAGGAATAACATTAACATCCGTACCTATATCGAAAAGACCATAATAGGAAGGATAGGCTTACCCACTTCTTTGGCTTTTACCTTTCCTTCAACAAATTGTGAGGCTTCAAAATCTAGCTCAATCACGTTGCAATGTGCAAACATGGTGAGATTATCTTCTTTTACTAATGCCTCTGCCTCTTGTTCACTTCCTTCCTTGGTTTTCCTTATTAGTGTTTCTTCTTCCAGCTCCTTGAGAAATAATTCTTCCCCTTTGCGTTGATCCTCAAGTTGATGAGCCATCATGTGTTTTCTCACCGTCCTTGGAGAAGGAAGGGGTTCAACATACGAAGGAACCTCCCTCATTGCCTTGATAGGGTCCATAATTATTGGTTCTTCTTCACCAACTAGCTCAGGTGGCGGAGTATAATGAAGCCAGTCCTTCTTTGGAGCTTCAATATGTTCTATAAAAGACTAAATGATTTTCAAGATAATATCATCATCAAGTTGCAGTTCATTAGCAGTTTCTTTTACCTTACCAGAGTCTTTATAAGCATTGATACAATCATATTCAATTTCTATACCTCCTTCACCATGTTTCTCTATTACGGCGAATTCATCCTAAAAGTTCCCAAGCTTTTATTATAGTTAACTCCATGAAAGAACCTCATGAATTCATGTCTAGCTCATGTTTAATTTCTTGATTAAGTCATCCATAAGAAATTTGCAGTACATACCATTCTGGTAAATCATGATTGGGACATTTGTGAAGTAGAGACTTATACCTTTTGTAGGCTCTTACCAAACCTTCACCTGGGAGGTTTTTGAAGTTTGTAATTGCCCTTCTTACCTCAGCAGTCTTTACCTTGGGAAAGAATTGAGACACAAATTCTATTTTAAGCATTTCCCGGGTATCAATTTTCTCTCTAGGGCAAATTCTATACCAAGACAAAGTAGTGTTGGTTAGAGATTGGCTAAATAGTTTATGTTTTAATTCATCATCAGAATAGCCTCTCAATTTTAGAGTACAACATAGCTCGGTAAAGTGCATTAAATGATTATAAGGACACTCATCGGGATCATCTCCTGCAAAAGTTTTTTCTTTAATAATAGCCATAAAATGCGGTTTAACCTCATACTCTAGTTTTCTCCCACTCGAGAATTCTTTCACTAATCCTCTATTGAATCTCCTGAGGTATTTAGTAGCATCGATCTGACTAATTAGTCTGAGTGCGGCCATGGTGTTTACCTGAAACTAGTAAATAACTTTAGTAGAAAAATGAGTAAAATGAGTAACTAAGAACAAAGACCAAAAGCGCTTAGTGTCCCCGGCAACGGCGCCAGAAAATACCTTGATGACTACAAGTGCATAGATCAATTGTAGCTAGTTTAGAAGTAAAGATATCGAACCCACATAGAGCTATTAGTAAAGGTCTTTATGCCCCTTGTTACTATTTACCAAAGAATACTTGTAAGTTGTCTTTTATTCCAAGTAAAGGGTGTTTGAATTGTTTATGGTTGTTTGTAGAGAAAGTAATTAAAACAAATAAAAGAAAACAAGTAACGATATTGTATGAAAGTGTGGTTGAAATCAATAGGGCTAAAACATTCTCGGGGATGTAGGATACACCACTATCATAGTACTATTATTATATGTAATCAAAATAACATACTTCTTATGTCATGATATGTGTGGAGAGAGCCCCATAATAAGGTGTTCACTACAAGGCTCGTAGGAAGCCACTTTGTTGAGCCAAGTGTGAGGTCACCTCTAAATAACCACTGCAATGCCTGATAGTAATCACCCATACAAGCCACCGCAAAGGGTTTCCCCATGGATATCGTAATTAGCTTAGGGAGTCCCTCTTAATCCCCCTTTGAACCTGTGGGTTACGAGTCGGTGCAAATCTGTCACGAGGAACTCCAGGTATGCTTCCACAACACGTCCAAAGGGTTTCTTCCTCCCTTTAGACCTGAAGGCAAATGATATTTGGTCGACTTCACATATCATCTAGAAATCAAACACAAGTCATAATTATATCATGGACAAGCAATTCATATGTACACAAGAATCGATCATCTTTATTACAAGTTCATAGTGTTGCTAGGATTTCTCCATCTCCCCAAGAACAAAGGAACTACTCACTCATGGAAGCAATCAACAACATCATCATAATAAAATGGATGGATTAAAGTACGGGTGTAGATTTGATGCAAACCACAATTGGATCTAGAATTACAAAGAGATCTGATAGATGAAAGATGGAGTAATGGTGGTGATGAAGATGTAGCGACTGATGGTGAAGGGGATGATGTGTTGTCCTCCAATGATCCGGGAAGCAGCTAGGATTTTTTCCTAGCCAGGTTCGTCCTTCAGATCCCTTTCTGATGTGGTGTTTCGTGGTTTCTGGTGGCTGTGAATGTCGAACATCTCTCTCGTCTTTGAGAGGAGAAACTATTTGACGAGGTGGTCCCGATCATGCCTGGTACGGGCAGAAGGTACGAGCGGGCTCCACACGTACCAGTGGTTGTTACACTACTAGAGAAAAGGCAATAGAAGACATGCTTATAGGAGGCACATTTAGACCATATGTGCCTCCTATAAAGTAGGCAAGGCGCACTTCCTTAGAATGTGCCTCTAGTATCAAAATAGGCGAGGCACATATTATTAGGATGAGCCTCCTATAATCCCTATACGGACGAAATCTAGCAGCCCGAGATAATGCGAGGAGCATTCTAATAATATGTGCCTCCTATATATCAGATAGGCGAGGCACATGTGGGAAGAATGCGCCTTGCATAAGCTGTGCGGGCCCGGGAGGAGGACTTTGGTCGAATATGCGAGGCATATATGGTCATATGCACCTCCTATACGTGATGATATGCCAGGAACATGCAGCAGAGTGCGCCTCACGTAACTCCTACGGGCCCGGGTGGAGGTAGGTGGATTCATAGGCGAGGCGCATATGACCATATGTGCCTCGTATAGTTTAGAGTATAGGAGGCGCATATGGAACAATATGTGCCTCATATAACCCAATACCACCTTTTTGCAGCTTTTGGCACATGGAGCCAATACCACCCCACTCACTTGCGTCACTTCTTCCTCCTCCACCAAAAGACAGATTTGTTCGCCCCTCCTCCCCACCTCATTTCCCACATTGATTCACCATAGAAGCTTGCTCAATCTCCATTGGTTGACACTCATATGTAAGTAAAGTTTCTTGCTCCTCTAGATCTACAACATGTCCCTTTACTTCTCCGGCTCTCAGGCGCAAGTCGTTGTTGGAGGAAACGTGAAGGCGTTCCTTGCATGTATGCGCGTTGTTGCTGACACCGACTATTTGATTGTGTTGTGGTGCTTCTTTTTGTGCAGGAATTTCATTTGAGATGCCAATGTTTCGCCGGAATGTCATTTCATTTCTTTTCCAGCAAATTTCTAGCACTCATGGATGTCCTCTTTTTAGGGGAGGTCATGTCGATTTTTTTCGGCGATCCACGTCCATATATGCTCTAATTATTCTCTTGCTCTTTGTAGAAAGTGTGGATGCGACCATGGTCCGACCACTGATCTGCAAAGCCCTCATGGATAGGTGTCTGAGATGCACGAGGGCCCACATGGCACGCACAAACAAGACGAAGATAAGGTGTCCGTGTCACGACTTCCAGCTGATGTATCTGATAAGGCACGATTCCGGAATGGTGGAGTCACACATGCTCTGACCTAGTTTCAAGGATGGCTACACTTGGTGGATATGTGATGACGAAGATGATGATGAGGATGTCAATAATGGTGAAGATCAAGATGCCGGTCACGATCACGAAGATCAAGACGCCGGTGGCAGGGCATGTGATGATCATGAAGATCAGGGTGGCGCCGGGCATGAAAACGAAGATGATCAAGGTGGCGCCGGGCATGAACACGAAGATCAAGGTGTCGGCCATGATTCGAGCTGGCTGCGAGACCGTCATGTCCAATATATGCTTCTCAAGGAGACGAGTAATGCCAGAGCCGCCGCTAGTGAGAAAGCTAAGCTGGAGCAAATGAAGAATGACACACTCACTCCATTGTTTGATGGATGCAATGACGGGGATACCCGTCTAAATGTAATGCTCAGCGCTCTGGAGATGAAGACGAAACACAAAACGACTTACTAATTCTTCAACGACAACATTAGATTCTAGAATGATATTCTTCCCAAGAAGGGGAACACATGTCCAACTAGTATCGCTGAGGCCAAGAAAGTCGTGTTCCCTCTCAATCTACCATACGTGAAATACCATGTCTGCATAAATGATTGCGTCATCTACCCAGGCGAGGACGTGGAGAAGACCACTTGTCTGGTGTGCAAGACCTCTCGATACAAGATAGGGACCAAGAAAGCTCCTAGAAAGGTGGTATGGTACTTTCCTCTAACTCCTCGTCTGAAGCGGTCCTTCGAGGACCATAAGGAAGCACAGCTCATGCGCTGGCACGTGGAAAGAAAGAGGCCGGAAGATGATGATCCTGAGAAGAAGAAAATGCTGAGGCACCCCTCGAATCCTTGCCAGTGGAAGGCGTTGGACCTCCAATATTACCAACATTTCGGGAAAGAGTCAAGGAACCTCAGGCTAGGCGTGAGCACCGATGGACTCAATCCATTCGGAAGCCAGAGCAGCACACACAGCACCTGGCCCGTGTTTGTATGGATGTACAACATCCCCCTGGTTGTGCATGAATAAGAAGTACGTAACCATGAGTATGCTGGTTCAAGGGCCAAAACAACCTGGTACAGACATCAATATGTATCTCACACTGTTGAAAGAGGAACTCGCCACATTATGGGAAGAAGGAGCCCGTACGTGGGACGCCTCGAGACAAGAATACTTTGACATGAGAGCGGCGGTGATCATGACAGTGCAAGACTATCCCGGTTAGGGATACTTCTCGGGGCAGGTTGTCGAAGGATTCTATGGGTGCATTAGGTGCAAGGATAATACAACGTACCGCCAGCTACAGAAAGATCCCAGGTCTAGGAAAGCATTTTCCTTGGGGCTTGGAGGCGGCTTCCCAACAATCATGCCTAGAGAAAGCTAGGAGATCTATTTGATGGGACGGTCGAGCTTAGAGGAATCCCAGACCGGAGTAGCGGAGCAGAAATCTATTAGCTATTGAATAACTGGAAGGAGTGCCCTGCACACGGAAAGACCCACAAGAAGCCAGAGCCGCTGCTGAAGGTATGGAAGGCGAGGTTTGTTTTCTGGGACTTGCCATGCTAGAAGATCCCCCGCATGCCTCATAGCCTCAATCTCATGTATATCACGAAGAACGTGTGCGATAGTCTGCTTGCCACCCTCCTAAACACCGACAAGGCCAAAGTGGGCCGAAGGCAAGGAACGACTTGAAGCATATGGGCATCAGGGATGAACTTCAACCACCACCTAGCGATGACGAGGAGGAGGACGATGAGGAGGAGACATAAACGTAGAATAGCCGTCGTCGCAAGGGCAAAAATGTCAAGAAGGGCAAGGTCAAGATCAAGGCCTAGTGCTTCACTCTAAGTAAGAAGGAGGCCATACAGTTTATGAAGTGCCTCCTCAGAGGCAAATTTCCGAACGGCTACATGGGGAAGATAAGCAGATGGCTATACAAGGCGAAGCAGCGCTTCAGTGGGATGAAGTCTCACGATGTCGTCGTGCTGATGATGCAGGTAATCCCGGTCGTGATCCGAGGTATACTTGACAAGCATGTCCATGAAACGCTATTTGGCCTCTGCAATTTTTTCGACGTCATCTCTCGAAAGTCGATAGGAATTAAGCAACTCACGAGGCTACAGGACGAGATCGTGGTGATAATATGCAAGCTCGAGATCTATTCCCCACCCCCCACTTTCTTCGATGTCATGCTTCATCTTCTTCTCCATGTCGTGGAGGATATCATCCGGCTTGGTCCTCCGTTTCTGTAAAGCATGATGTCGTTCGAAAGGATCAATGGACACATCAAGGGATACGTTAAGAACAGGTCTCGTCGAGATGGAAGCATAGCAAACGGCTTCCGGGCCGAAGAGTGCATCTCTTTTAGCTCAAACTTTCCACAAACCGAGACCCATCTTGGTATGCCATTCAACAAGCACCTCGGGAGGCTCGCTGGATGGGGTCACCACAAGGGTCGGCGCGCAAAGCATGTCGACCTCGAGGGCCGAACCAAGGACTTTGAAAGAGCAAACCTGGTCGCGCTGCAGCACCTGCCGGTGGTCGATCCATACATATATGAGCACAAAGAGTTTATCAAGAACAATTACGCTGACCGGGAGCGCCAGGTCCCGAGGGATGAAGATGTTATCAAGGAGCACAACTCTGGTTTCATGCGGTGGTTTAGTGAGAAGGTCATTGCTAATTCACCGCAGGGCAAGTACTCAGAGGAAGATAAACTCAATTTCTCCTTGTCATAGGGTGCCTCGCACAACCTGATGACCTATCAGGCATACGATATCAACTGATACACGTTCTACACCGATGAAAAGGACAATAACTGCGATTACCAGAACTCAAGGGTAATGCGGATATTCTCGGCGACGTACCGGAAAGATACTACGGAAGGAGCAAGGAGATTTGGGAGCTCGACTAGGTTACAAAGAAGGTGCCGATGTTCCGTGTCAGGCGGGCCAAGAGAGTCGAGAAAGAAGGCCGGTATTTCACCACCATGGTTATGCCGTCAAAGACCACCAGCACGAACGCACCCGCAAGAAATGAGCCTTAGGTTCTAGCTAGCAAAGTCGACCAATGCTGGTACATCATAGACCCATCAAAGCCTAGCCGGGCTGTCATCAGGAGGGGCAAAAGGAACATCATCGGAATGGACGGAGTCTTCAATGAGCAAGACTTTGACCAGAACGGCAACCCGAAGATGGAAGACGGATACGACAACCAAGCACCTTACACCACAACCCTACCTAAGAAAGGACTCCCGTTCTAGAGAAGTAGTGATGATGTCCTGGACCTAATCTATGCAACCGCGACAAAGAAGGGCAAGAAGACGACCATTGTCAAGAAACGCTAGCGCGCTCCGACCATTGTCAAGAACCGCCATGTGTGTGTGTGGCCTACTATTATGTAGCGAAACATTCATAATTATAATTTTTTGTATGTTATAATATTGCATTGAGAATATTATGTATTGACGAGACACATTCATAATACTCACTTTTGTTGTTTTGGCAATATTTGAATATTTAAAATATTTGCAATATATTTTATAGTTCATATTGTGTTTCGACAATGTTTTTACATGAAAAATGGCCTTAAAAAAGTTTCCAAAAAAATGTTACCACCAGGAGTCGAACATAGGTGGCAAGGGTTCAGAATAGGACAAGGGACGTAACCAGTGGGCTAGTGTGTGTTTGTTGACAGATACTAGTGCACTGCGCTATTTGACTAGGACTGCAGAATATCTGAGGTGCATTATGGCCAGATGCGCCTCACGTAATCTTATATGAGGTGCACTTTGAATTATGCGCCTCGCATAAGCTGGTACCTTCCTAAAATGATTGAGGGGCTTCCTCTTAGTCGATTCCCCTTTCTCTCGGTCGATCTCATGACAGAGCCTTCATGACGCGTCGGTCGCCATCATCCCCTTCCTGCCACCATCCGCGCCCACAGCAGCCCATCATCCACCATTGTCGAGGTGAGCCCTGACCCCCTTCCCCTCTCCCTTCCCTTCCTCCTACCCCTCTTCCCTCTCCCTGACATCTCGGCGACCAGCCACAGGGGTCGACGAGCAACAGGAGGAGCACCTCACCTGCGACCCAGCTCCACCACCGTATAGGAGGAGCCCGCCGCCACCCCGTGGAGGAGGGGTGCAACGTTGGTGCTCAAAGACCTGCTACCCGTGGATAGCTCCTGCCGCCGACCACCTCGTCTGCAACCTCACCTTCGTCCTCGCCGAGCACCCCAAGGTGAGCGCCGCTCCCCCTCTCCCTTCCCTCTCCATGGCATATCTAGTCAATTCAGCAGCAACAACAATCAATTCAGCTGCTTATCATCACCTTTGCTTATGATTCATAGTTATCTTTAATCTTTTTTCCTATCTTTCAGATCTATCAATTCAAATATGATTAATTTCTTCATACTGGTTCTTTATACCACTATAAAACTAGCTATCAAAAAGCATGCCTAAACAAATTTTAAGTTGTAAGAAGTAGCAGATAGTACAAAAATAAGTTTTAAGTTTCATGTGTGGCCTTATGAATTTATCATGTTTGAGCAAAGGGTTCTTTTCCAGGTGCATGGTTTGGTTTCAGGCTGCATGCATTGTGATTTGTGCCATGTAAGTATGTTCTTTGATGGGATGGTCTTGGTCCATGGTTATTAGTGCTCGCTGTACCACTTCTCGCAAGCATCCATCATGTTGGCATATATCGATGTCTTGTAGGGTGGGGCTAGCAAGTTACAGAAGTTGATATGTGGGATCATGTTGGCATTTGGCACTACTCATCTTTCAGTTAGCTATACTGTTCAACATTATACTACTTGAATGCATTCTTTGACCGTTTATTGTTTCGGCGTCTTCTTTTGCTTAAGCTGACAAGTTTCAGCTATCTTTGCTATTTCGGTGAGTAGAAGAGAATGTTTCTACATGTGTTTGAGTTTTCATCTTCTAGACTTATATAATGAATTCTTCCTTCTGAAATTATCTTTAGTACTTGTATCAAGAGCTGTTTTACTTGCATCGTTTGATTCTAGGTGGCATCAAAATAACTGAATCGAATTGCTTGTATATTATTAAGAACCACCTGGCTCCTGTTTGTTTGTCCTCGAGTTAAGAAAATTATGGTCATGTTGAATAGTTCATGTGTGCTTGCTCTTGCTCTTGAGAAATATAGTATATATTTGCTTGAATTGGCATGAGTATTGTTCAGTTCAGCACAGATCCAATAAAAAGAAAAAGTAGTTGTATCTATAGTTATCTTAAGTTGGATTTATGGCATGACATCTGCCAGTTTATTATTGGTAACGATGTGCCTTATTTAGGCTAAATGAAAGATCACTATACCAAGTTGTGTATGGCTGTGCTTCTGTATGCTGACAGCAAAATGACTATGTTTGTGCCTATTTAGGCCTATTTGTGCAGGTTTCTCTTTTTGAGTTGCCAATATTTCGCTGGAATGTTGGTTCATTTCTCTTCCGGCGAATTTCAGGCACTCCTAGACATAGAAAATTAGCAAAGGTTATGCCGAAATTTTCTGTGAATTTTTGTGCTTATTAGTTTCATTTATTTGTGTTTTAGAAATGTCGGCGGAGCCGGGCCCTTCTAGCAAGAAGCCCTTTTGGGAGCATTAGGCGAAGATGGAATCCATAGAGGACCCGGAATTCGTTCCGCGGGATGACGAGATGGAGAAGGATGAGGATGCCTCGTCGGGCAATGAGGAGATGGGGGATGCCAATGGTGACGCCACTACCACTGATGGCGGCCGTGAAGCTACTACTGATGGCAGCGGTGAAACTACCACTGATGGCGATAGTGGTAGCGCATCGAAGAAGGCCCAGAAGTGTAACATCCCAATTTTAGCAACCCTGATTTGTTGTCCAAAATACAAAAATCAGGGGAAACAAAAACTTTTTCTTCTTTAAGGCAGAAGTGTTTGCTTTTTGTTTGGATATGCTTATGCATATGAATGTGCATTAGTAGATATACTTCTTACCTCAACACCAGTTGACAAATGCTACTTCCCAAAACCATCTTGGCTTAATTTCCATATTCTCAAATGTTCTGGCATTTCAAAAACATGAGCCAAGATGCTTATGTACCCAAAACTAGTTTAGTAGCTTCCATTGGTAAAACTATGGAGAGCTATAAAACTCCTTATGTTTTCAAGATAGAACCTTCAACTACTCTTACCTCTAGGATCTCCAAAACCTTTTAGTAAGCTTTTGAATTCTACCCTTGGTAGAGATACCAAGGACTCTCCTCTTATTCAAAATCTAACCTCTTCAAAATGCCTCAACCTGAACTCAAGCTAGGCCTGAGGGTAACCCCAGTAGTGGATTTACTTAGTGTATAAGAAGAGTTGCCTTGATCTGTTGTCTGATAAATTGCCTTGATCTACTGTTTGACTTGATTGCTTAGAAGTAGTATGAGCTACTCTAGGAGCTCATGCAATAGGATAAAGATACTTTAAAATCACCAAACCCTAAGCAAGATTGCAATATGGATCTAATCTCTAGCCACCAGGTGATCATCTAAAACCCTTAACGAGATCAATTCTAAACCGATCCATTCTAGAAGTTTCCAAGTCAATGAAGACCAATATCAAGCATGGATATATTCTACCCAATATACACTTCAACATCATCCACTTGATGATGCTTTGGTACCTTACAACCCCTCAAAATCATCACCACCCCCATCCTAGTCAAAAACCCTAAGTCTGCCAAATTTGGCTAAGTCTAGAAAACTATTTCCAACATCACCTTTTTGAATGCCTCCTTTCCCCAACCCTTGTGCATTTTTGAAAATGCATTTGAACCATTCTGTTAACCATCCTAAGGACTACCAAGTAGAACTCTTTCCCTTGGTTATATCATCCTCCAACCCACTTTTCTTGATGGTTTTGTAGGCAAGAAAATAACTATTCCTGCAAATCTAGTCAACATGCTTACTTTGATAGAAGCTCACACCACCATCAAACCTTCTATGGACCAACTCTTTCATTGTTGTTTTCTACTCATATAGGTATATTAATACCTACTTCACTTGTTCCAAGTGGATCCTTGTGCTTCTTAAACCCACATGGTTTATAAGGCATCATGACTCATCTGGAATGGTAGCCTTATTTTCAACAAAGTTGGCTATCACTTCCAGACCACCTCAAATGTAACCAATCCAAACTACTTTTTCCATGATCATCTATATGAATTGGTATAACTATCCATCTATCCCTTGCATCAAGGTGAGCTTTGAGCTCCAAGATCCAACAAGGTTTTGGTGGTATAAAAATAACATCACCCTAGATCCACAACTCCTTGTTTTCCATCTAATTCAAGTTGGATTTCCAATTCCAAGTTTGAAAATGCTTCATAAACCTTGTCTACATCATATACCTTGATCCTCAAGATTTATCAATAATTATCCATAATTATTATGGACCAAAATTATTCAAATTCCTTTAATAGGCAAAATCTCCAAAACATCTTCCATAAAGAAAAGTTTGGTTTTTGCCACAACACTTACCCAACTTTTTACTCAATTGAGGCCCACATATCATACCCCATCTTCCCACTTCAAAAATAATATTTTTGAAGAGATTTCTTATTTCTTTTTGCCCATTTTCTTAAATGGCTGAATTGGAATAATAATTGTTTTAAATACTTTTATCTTCCAATAAATCTTGGAAAAATTCCCCTAAGTGTTTATTCACATTTGGGACCATCTCAACTCAAAAACCCACCTTGTCCAATGTAAAAAATATCAAACGAACTCCAAGAATTCACTTCTGCAGTTTCTGAATAAATGGATTTAAGTGGACTTCTAACCTTCTGAAAAATTCCAAATAAATCCTAGAGATGCATATTAACCCTACCCATCTACCGGCATCCTTATCTAAAGTTGTCAAGATCAGAAATCAAGATTTAACCTACGATCATCCTTTATGGGAAATTGGGACATATAACCTTTGTATATCAAAAACCACACCCAACCCAACCAATCTTGCAAAACAATGCACCATAACACCCAACACTCATCTCTGGTCATGATCACTGTAGCAGCTTGTCCTCTAATGCTTGGACACTAGAGCTTAACCTAATGTGGGTGTCTTACCTTGCAACCTCTTTACTCCCCTTGCAGCTACTGCACACTGCTCCCTCTGCCCCTATGCACACCACCAGAAACCACTCTCCACGCCCACAACATCCTCCCCTCTGATTTCCCTCGTCCCTTACATGATCAATGAACCAATCCCATGGTGGACTACTCGCTCCCTCTTAAATAGGCTAGGGGTCACCCCAGCTCCCCTCCCTGACTCATTTGCCTCCCTCCCACTACACCTCACTTCCCTAGGCCCCTTCTCCCTCTCCACTGATGTGTGATGCTCGAGATAGAGAGAGAGAAAAGAGCCTCGAGCTCCTCCATCTAACCGAGCTAAGCTCCCTCCTCCCTGCTCCTACCTTGCTACATGTGATCGTGCTGAGATCCCCTCCCCCTCCTCCATCTAACCCGGCCTCTTTTTCTGCCCAGGACCACCCCTGCTGCTGGCCCGGACCAGCACCGACGAGCTCGCCTCGGTCGTCGTCGCACGAGCCAGTTCCAGCCGCGGAACTCCCTGCTGCCGCCCATCCTCGAGGTTGCCATCATGCACCACGGCCTCTCTGCCGCTCCCTGGCTTCTTGCGAGCCCTCTGCTGCCGCCGTTGCTCGGGCTGAGGAGGACGAAGATCTACGTCTGTCGATTCCTCCTAAATCGAAGGGCCCACAGCCTCCAATACCTCTTCGCCCCCCGTGTGGTTGAGAGTCGGGCCCCGCGGTGTGGGATTTAAACTCCCTCCCGCGCGTGGCGCGTCCCTAGGTGGGCCGAATTCTCTCTGCACGACCCATTACGGTGAAGAAATCGGCCCGATCGTGCCCCTTTTTCTTTTTCTTTTATTCAAATCCTTCTATCCCTAGTATTACCAGTAGGTTTAATTCAATATGAAAATGAAAAATACTTCTCTTTGCCCAGATTCAATCTTTGACATGTTCTTGTATGTTTTATCTAACATACAGACCACCCCCCTTGGCCACCTTTACTTTTATAATTTTCTAAAAAATAAGCAACTAAAAAGTATCAAATACAGGAAATAAAATCCTCAGGGAGTTTCAAAACCCCAAATGGAGAAAACCCAATTGACTCTGGTAGATGTTTAATATAACTAAAACATGGAATTGTCCTCAGGCCATGTGGAGCTTCTATTTTCCTGTAGTAAAAATAATAAGAACAATCCTTATCTGCCTTAAGTAATTTCTCTAGGTCAAACCAATAGAGGTATTGGCCTAATTCCAACTCACAGTAAAACGCCATATGAACATCTATCAAACCCCAGCAGCTCAAATTTTATTGAGCTCTGGGTCAATTTTAATGAATTAAACATTTCTGTCCATAGTGCTATCACTAGATAAATCAGTATAGTAGCTCTGCAACTCCAAAAAGGTTGATTCCAATTTCTACAGAAAGGTATACAAAATAACTACCATGTGTTGTTCGAATCAATGCAAAAGCTTTTGTAGATTAAATCTGGTGAAAAAGACAAAACAGCTATAGAACTGCCTTTGGGAATTTCCCGAGAGCATTCTGGTAATTATTTTGACTTGATTCCAACTCTCAGTGAACCAGTACATCAATACTTACCTAAAAACCCAAGGAAATAAGTTCTGGAGCTCGATAACTTTTCTGATGAATTATTTCCTAAAACTAGAGCGTTTATCACTAGAATATTCATAAGAAATTAAAGAAAAGTGATAAATTAGTGAAACCACTTTTGTTGGTTTCATTTTATCAACTCCTATCTGTTGGTATCATTTTCACACAATGGTATCATACATAATATGTCCTTGGTCCAAAACCCCTCTTAGGTAGTTCCTCGGCTATGTATCCTAAGGGGATTCTCTTCCATATTTTCAAGACAAGGCCAATCTTATTAATTCCATTCCTCCTAAGACCCAATGATTTGTGAACTTGTATTGTTCATTGTTTGCTGTATGTATTTGTTCTTGTATGACTTGTGTTGATTGTGGCTTGGTTTGCTTGCATGTGCTATCGGGACGATGATAGTTGCGATGAAATCGGAGAGTAGAAGAAGTGGTATTTATTATCGGTATTCTGGGTTATCTAAAGAAGAAGTCCAGGGACAATTATGCCATATTTCTGATCTCAGGCAAGCCACCTTCTTTCTCATAATCCTTGTCCTACTGTTTTTACTTATGCATGTTTTATCTTCTATTTATTAAAAACTGCACTGTTTTACTATATGTTGGTGTATATATGGTAGTGGTTTGGCTCCTCCGAACTATTACACTTTTGTACTATTAAGTACAACCCCCCTGGTGACACCTACTTGTCCCTAGTAGAATATATGGTGTATTGCACCATACCCCTTTGGAGACCCCATTTTAGCCAAATCAAAAACTAGAGGATGGGAAGACCCCGGAAAAAGTTTTACCAAATGTTTTATGATAAAATCTTAGTGAGGTGGGACCTCCCAAGAGATGTTGAGAAAGAAAAAGGTTTGGTTTTACAAAATTCTGAAGAAAAGATGGAGGAAAAAGGTTTACAAAAATGCACCCGGTTCTTTGCAGTTTTGCTAGAACAATTAACCCTGTGCAACCACATTACTCTGTAATGGGACATGGCTGGATTTGATGGTAGTGTATTCTGGTATAAGCTGCCTCGTAACTACTACAGGGGATTGCGATCCCTGGAGGGTGGGCCTTCTCCAATAAAGGTCCATGTAGGACATCGACCTGGCGAAGGAACGAAGGGTCTGCGGGCCTCCACGCGTTACTATGATCCCCTCATTCAAAGCGCACACTCGATAAGTGGAAAAAGCGCTCCAATTGGTCCTCGGTATCCGACGTCCCGGTGTTGAGGGGAACAACACTCATAGGGTAGGCACTTATATGGGAGTGCGCATCCGGAGAGTCTTGATCGGTTACTCGGCGCACGATCGATGTAGATCAGGGTAGTGTACCCGGATGATGTGGGTAAAGTGTGCAACCTCTGCAGAGTGTAAATCTATTCGAATATCCATGTCCACGGTCATGGACGGTTGGGAAGGTTGCTGCAGAGCGGTGCTGGTTTTGTTTTCAAAAGGATTTCGGAAAAGAAATGGCTTTGGAAATGTTTTGACAATGGGATGGTCGTAAAGGAGAAAGGTTTTGACCATGGGATGGTCGGAAGGAGGAGAAAGGAGTTTGGTCGTGGGACGACCTGAAGACGGGAACAAATGGGTACCCCAATCCTAGTGTTTACAAAACTTTTCAAAAGGTTTCCAAAATGGTTTACAAAAGTTTTCACTGGCAATCCTATGTAGATGCTATATCTACAAGAGAAACTATTTGAGAAAAGAACCTCTCTTGAAGCCCTCCTACTACCACAGCCATATTGTATATCCTCTTGTTATTATTATTTTGTTGAGGTGGTTTGCGAGTACATTCAAAGTACTCACTGGAAATGTCCCTGGCTATTAACTTGGTCAGATATCAAGAAGAAGGTGGTGTGACGACTATGCGACCTAGGACGTTCTCCCAGTCAGTAACCTATAGCTTAAGGCATGGCTCGGGCTCTACGCTTGAGGAAGTTCTGCTGCTGTTTATTGTTGTAGCCATAATGGCATGTAAGGTATGACATGCATCCTCTTAAGTATGTATGTTTACATTGATACTCGTCGGTTATGTGCCACAACTAACTGATCATGGGATCGTGGTGTATGCATAACAAGGATTATCGTAGGATTAATCCGGGGGCCCCACAAGAAGGATCAGACCCCGATCGTGGTCGACATCAAAAGGGCCATCATCACAAGAGTGAGTGCTAAAGGTGTGCCTTTGGAGCTAGAAGAGTTTGTCGTGGGTTACTCAAACCTGCTCGCGGCAATCCTCCAGAACATCATCACGATCAACACAGAGAACCTAAAGGCCGAAGATAACAAGGGTTTCCTCTAGCTCTTCCGGAAACTGCACGCAAGATACGCGTTCTCGGGTGTTGAGGAACACAAGTAAAATAATGATAGTCTCAAAGGGAATCCGATGAACAAGTACGCCCTCGGGAAGATGACCAAGGCCTTGTCGAATTGGAAGGTCTAGGTGAAGAAGCTGAATTTCGAGGAAAATCTATGTTATTCGGAGGTCGTCAAGAAGGAGCCTCTGTTCAAGGAAGAAGACTTCAAGGTGTTCAAGGCCAGATGTGAATCCGCTGTGGGAAAGGCCAAGAGTTTTTACTTCAAGGAGTTGTACGAGATGAACATTGGTACCCACCATCTCGGCTTCGGCGGTTATAGATCTGCGATTCACAAATGCGAGAAGGAGGATGCCGACGCTCGTGCAAAGGTGTTGACACCTCCCTTTGACGACATAAATTAGAAGAAGGCAATGAACTTTGTCAGGGCCCGGTTTGCCAAGATGAAAGGGAGTTCTGGTTATTCCTCAGAACCTGCCGTCCCCTTTAATACAAAGGTGACAGAGTTCATGAAAAAATATGTAAGTAGTTTGCATGCAAGTCGATTAATTGCGTTCACGATTAATCAATGAAGTCCAGTTTTCTAATCAAATGCTTCGCATTCCTTGTGCGCAGGACGAGGAGTGTAGGAGCTCATCATCCCAGGGGTCGGCGCCTGTCGCCAAGTGGGACACCACTTTTAACAAGGAACTAAACCGGACTAAGAATGTCGAATCCCTAGCGGCCCCGTCGTCGGCTGGTCGTGTGGTCGGCTTTGGCGACATAACATGGTCCGAGTACTATGGCACCCCGGAGCGGAAGGGCAAGAAGGCCGAAAGCGCCAAGGTAAGACACCTAAGGGAACAGGTGGCAGCCTTTCCGCATATAGTCCAAGATGTCATGAACTAGGCTTTGTCGACTGCCGAGATAGAGTTCCAAGAACGAGTTCAGACACAAGTCCAGGCACAACTGAACGAGAAGCTCAACACCATCATTCCCGTCTACATGGAAAAGGACAGTAAGTGGCAGAAGGGTGGTAAATGAGGGCAGCCACTGGTTCCCAACCTCGACAGTGCCCAATCGGACAACATGGCACGACCGAAGGCGCTGGTGACTCCTCCAGTGGGGCCGGTGGTGGTGGAGACTCCTCGAGCTCCAGAGCTTAACTTCCCCACTATGGCGAGAGCGCCGGCCCACACCACCGTGCCATTAGGCAGCCACTCCGCCACTTGCATGCTCAAGCCTGTCGACGGCGGTGCCGCGACATTGGCCGAGTTCGACGCCCTCAAGGTAACTAACTAATTAAAGCGAGAGTTGGGAGGCTTAACCACACCGATGACTTGATCCCCGTTTTACTGACGTCCGCCCTACATGTCTTTCGCAAGGAGACACTCCTTGCACTCTAATGCACTGGGTGGGTGGCCAGTTAAAGGATGTTGCCAAGGGTACTATCGTTCAACCAGAGAATCGCAAAATGCACGATGTCACAACGCCACCCGACATAATGAGGGTTAGATATATTATGGTACTTCCGGGCTACGAGCACGTGGAACCTCCCTCGCAACCTCAACGATGGGATGATGAGGAGACGGCGGCCGTCCTCAATACCGTCTTTGGCTATATGTACCTATCGCCGAAGAGCCATATCCGTTTGGGGACAGAGGACCAGCTCAACATTACCCTAGAGGCAGCATAGCCAACACAGCTAGCACATGATGATGACTTCAAGATGGCAGACTTGGACAACATGGCACAGAATCCCGATGATGATGATGTCAAAATTGACCAGAACTTCAGCGACCAGTTCATTAACACAAGGTTTTCTGATTGGTATGAGCCGGCACCATCAGGCACAAATCAAGTTGCTGAAACCCAACCAACACCGGTGAAACCCCGTTCCCAAGTGCGTCTCTTCCCAACTAGTCAGGAGATGCCGCCACCCTCCCCCTTCACCGAGCCTCTGAGGCCAGCAGTTCCTTTTATCAGCCACAACACCCACCATAAGGCGATCGGTGAGGTGAACGCGGTGGCTGACACCATAAAGGGAAAGAAGGTTCGTGAAAGGAAGCCTAAGGGTGACCGGGGAAAGGATCCAAATCTTGTTTTCCAGGCTCAGGACAGTGTTGCGGGGCAAGCCAGGAATCAGCGGCACGTGGCAGGTGCACCGATGATGTGTAACTTGTTGCTCGAGGTCGCAGGCTCGCAAATGCGCAATCTTCATTATAGCTGTCTCACAATTGAGGGGCACCGCATTCACGAGAATGATTAGTCGTACCTCATTTTCAAGGCTAAGGTGCCTTCTCATGTGCCATGCTTCGCTAGTGTACCCCCCGGGGATATCTTCTATGTGCGGCATACTGACCTCTTCGACATGTTGAATGGGTTCCGACTGCACAATAACCTGGTCCGTATGTTCTCCCTCAATATGGCCATGGAGGTCACCAGAGACAAGATCCCGAGCATCCAGATAGTGGATCCCTACTTCATGCATTACGTCGTCCTGAAAGATGCTGAGGATATAGAGCTGGAGACCGACTACCTCTCAACCTTCCTACAAACATACTCGGATAAGGATGTGATTCTCCTTCCCTACCATCCCATCACAGAGGGTGATCGAACAGGCTGCGTGCTCACATGCTTGAATTTGAAACGCTCAACAGCCGTGTACCTCGACTCAAACAGTGCGAGATGGAAAAACTACACCAATATCAAGAAAATTCTTGATGGTGCTCTCATCGGCTACGTCGCAGCAGGAGGCGTTAAATCGTAAACGCCACATGTGAAGTTCGGAACGCACGTGTTCCGCCACATTATGAAGTTCGCCTTTGTCAAGCAGCCGTCTGGCAGCAGGAAGGATGCTTTCTACACCCTTTACCACATGAAGGTGTTCTTCAATGACATGGAGAGCAAAATGCACCAGGGAGGATATCGCGACAATCGTGCACCAGGGAGTCATACAATCCGGGGGCACCCTCTACGGCAGCTATACACGGCCCAACAGGGAGATAGACGAACGCTTCGCGTAGTAGGGTGACAACAGGACGTTCATGCAGATGGCGAAAACTCGGTCGGGGTTGATCAATGCCCCCCAAAGCCGACTCAATAGGCGAAGAAGTCCTGATGATTGCATTGCCTAGGTAGCTAGCTGTTAGTTCCGAACTCGTGTTGTAACCTCTTATCACTATGTTAAACTTGCCTAGAAAAACCTCTGGAGTATGTTTCGTCAACCGTTGAACTTGATTGTGAGTGGCACTAGCTAGTTATTTGTGTTATGAACTATTTTAAGTGCTTGTTGCTTTTCATTCGTTATAGCCACCCTACTTCTTGTGGTTTGCTTTCTTTGTCTTTCTTTAAAATGCCGATGATTGAAACGTGTTGTGGCATCATGTGTGTGACCATGCCGTTGCTAGATCTGGTGTTCCAAATAGACTATAGGTTTGTGCATATACTCTACTTTCCGCACCAGATCCATCAGCGGCATTGTCATTTTCCGTGCCCAACCTAAGTATGAGGCTAGTAGACTTGTAACAATATCACCCAAGTTAATACTATTTCATCTTGTAGCCCCAAACCGAAAGAGGACAAATATTCTTGAGGTTCATATGCATAAGACATAATATGTTGAGTGGTAAGCCAATGAAAGGATTATGGGTCCACGTGTCAACGACTCCTTGCGACACACCAAACTCAAAATGACTCGTTGCCGTGGAGACCGAATCATTTCTTTGGTTTACCACTTGACATATCACGCCCATGCTATATTAATCGTGGAAGTATTTCTCTTCTTTTGTCTTTGGCGATACGAATAGATTAGATCGCATGAAGTAAATGAAATGGTGAATTATTTAGTTTCAAATATCTCCTTGTATCCCCAAAGTCGAAAGGAAAGACATTACTTAAGTATTTGTATTGCATTGGCGACATTGTTATATGAATCGTGGAATGATTTCTTTCCTTTCGTCTTTGGCGATATAATGAAATGATAAACTATTTCATCTCGTAGCCCCAAAGTCAAAAGAGGACAAATATTTTCGAGATTCATATACATAAGACATAATATGTTCAATGGTAAGCCAATGAAATGATTTTGGGTCCACGGCAATGACTCCTTTCGACACACCAAACTCGAAATGAGTTGTTGTCATGGAGACTGAATGCTTTCCTTGCTTTACCATTGGACATAACATGCAATACGAATAGTATGAGGCACAACTCCAAGTCATTCTTGGTTTGCTTTTTTTGGTATTTCTTCGAAATGCCGATGATTAGAACGTGTTGTGGCATCATGTGTATGACTATGTCGCTGTTCGATCTGGTGTGCCAAGTAGACTATTAATTTGGGCATATACTCTACTTGCCGCACGAGATCGAACAACGAGCATTGTTATTTCTGTGCCCAACCTAAGGATGAGGCACTAATCTAAGTCAATCTTGGTTTGCTTTTTTGTGTATTTCTTCAAAATTCCGATGATTAGAACGTGTTTTCTGACATCTTGTTGCACCCATATATATATGCATGATCTTATCTTGTGAACTGCTATTGCTTTCCACTTACATAGATAATATCATCTATTGTGTGTATAGGAGATGGCGAAGAAGTGCTATGTCGTGTATGTCGGTAAGGTTCCAGGTGTGTACGAGGAGTGGGAAGACTGCCAGCAGCAAGTCAACAAATTCTCGGGCAACAGCTACAAAGGCTACAAGACTATAGAGGTGGCGAAAGAGAAGTGGAGTAGGCACGGGAGGAAGAAGTGGAGGAACTTCCTCGTGAGCACCACCTTGTTGCTCTTCACGGTAGGTTATGTGCTCTAATTCATCTAGTTAGAGCTCTGTCGTCGGAGTTATAATGTCATTGTGAACTTGTACTCGGAGGTATGAACTTGTACTCATAGGTGTGACCTTGTGGCACAAACATTTGTTGTTGTGTGAAAACTTGGCACTTGTTGATTCTAGTTGATGTATGAACTCGTATGTCATGATTGATGTGTAATGTACTTGTATTCATGTTCGTTCTATTATGCTTTGGACAATTGCAAGTTTCTGGAAAATTCGGTGTTGTTTATACTGTATTTTGGACTATATTGTATATTTGAATACCTGTATACTATTATGTATATTTGAAAATTGCCGTAAAACTTCAATTTTGAAAATATTATAGGACGCGCATATAGGGTTTTATAGGAGGCGCATATACTATAAATATACGAGGCGCATTGTAAAACATATGCGATCTTATGCGAGGCACATATGATATGCGCCACCTGTACTTCACATATGCGAGGCGCATATACTGATATGCGCCTCGCATATGTGAAGTATAGGAGGCACATACAATATGAGCCTCGCATAAAAAATAGTGGAGGCGTGGCACTAGAGGCGCATAAAATATGCGCCTCACATAGCATTTTTGGTGCGCCTCGCATAGCATTTTCCCTAGTAGTGTTATCGGTACTAATGCCTCCGCCTTGTTTGTTATTCTTCTAGGTGCGAAAGGTAAATTTATAAAATGGCTTTTATCACTTAGAAATATCATATAATTACACAATATGACAACCCTAATTTATATGTTCATCTACGAGTCCATGATTTGGGATCCTGTTGAAACAAGAATGAAATAGTGCGCGTAGGCGTAGTAAAATACAAAAAACCCTATTATATTTATGCAAAAACAAGAGGTAAATATGCTTCAATTTTGGACACATCAGCTGTTTCCTTTGTCGTTCGGCTTGAAACACAATAATGTTCATACACTGTAGGCCATATTGTGTAACAAATTTTTCGTAATTTATGATGACTCACGGTTATTAATTATTTTTCATTGCAAATAGTAGTACGCGCAAGAAGACACCATGCAGAAAGATTCATTTTAGGGGTTTTCAGTATTTTAGTTCATAGCTAGTGAGGGTCAAATTGTCAACATGCATATTCATAGCAAGAACTCAAATCCTACAGAACTCTTGTTGGTTTTTATAGTATTGACTTCATTGGTACCATAAAGACTCGAAGAATGTTTGTAACTTTTTTAGAGCATTATATCATGGTTACTTGTTAAAATTTGAAAAGGATTTTTTATTCCTAAATTTTAAAAACTCCTAGTACCGGTAGCATTATTGTTTGCCATGCCAATATGCACTCATCTACAAAATTGGGAACATTACCATAAAGTTTGTTGTACATATATAAGGCCATTTAGCTTGTCTTTCATCCTGAAGCCTAAGGATGTTCATACATGGTAGGCCATATTTTCATTTAGTTTGTTTTTGAAATGATGTGAACTCTCTTGATAATAATCATTTTTCACGGCAAGTAGTACAAGTCAGAGGACATCGTGCAATGTTTTTTTATTCTTTTCAAATGAAAGTCAAATTTTCTACATGCAAATTCTTAGCCAGAAGTTGAATTCAACAAATTCATTGGTTTCGGATGTATTGACAACCTGGGTGGGTACCTTCAAAAGATACTTGTATAACTTTAAGAGCAATCTATTACTTACTCATAGTTCAAATTTTATCTAACATTGCTAAATCAGCATAAATTAGTGTAAGAGTGTGAAGTTTGCTAGGAAAACTTGAGAACTCAAAAAACTTCGTAATATTAAGTGAATCATGTATAAACTTTGTTTGGAAACTGGGCTTGTGGCATTATGAGCCATATTCACCGTGCCTGCTCTCAAGAAAATAATTATCTACTTAAAGTTTATGATAAATCAGGGTGCTTTTTGTGTGAGGTGTAATAAACAAACATATATCGATCATCCGACACTTTAAAAGAAACTCTTCGATGGACATTTGGTTATATGAATGAAACGTCAAATTTTATGTAGAAACAAGTTATGTTCAAAAACAAGTTTATTATGACCAAATAAAGACTTCACAAATTCAATGTTCGATGGACAAATATTTTGGTACCTTTGTGTGAACATTGATGTTTCATATGAAATAAGTCTCTTACATCCTAGCTACATGCATCCAAAAAGTATCATGGGCAATATATATCATTAGTATCCAGTTTTTAGCATCATTCAATCTTTGTGTGTGAATGGGAGCAATGGCATTCGGGGACCACTTGTCAGTATTGCTACCAATGAGGTTAAATCGGTCATTACAGGACTAATTGGCCAAATTTGTACATATTAGGCAAAAAAATTGTTAAAATTTGCAAAAATGACGTCCACCAAGTATTTTGTGCAAAACTGCGATGAAAAAATGGTGGATCGTGCAATTTCCTCTATCTAAAAAAATGTTTGATACTACCATGGAGGGTAATAAAAAGTATTGTACTATACTTACTACTTTCAAAACATGTACCCGATGGAAGTTTGAAACCTAAAGGGTACCAACTATTTTAGTGGGTTCAAACAAATGAACTAGTTTGTCAAAAATGGATGATATGTGAAATGTAGTTCTTTTATGTAGTATGGTACTACTAAAGAGGATAGAGGGTTACCCACTCCCATTCTAAATCCTCCCTCACCATTCCCTCTCTCACTATCACATTACCACACTCACCTCTCAACTCCTAGACATTAACCGAACCGTTGCTTTGATGAAACCAATGCTAAAACCATTGTCTGTTGTTGAGCTAGGGTCCTCATCAAGCTCTGCTTTGGAGCTACAGGTGGCTCGTTCGATTTCGTCGGCCGCAACGCCTTTTCTGAATTGTCCTTCACCTTTCGCGTGTGGCGGGTCGTGCCCAAGGTGAGGTGTCAGTCGCACTTAGGGTTTCAGCCGGCCGCGCCAAAACCCTCATCGCCTGCCAAGCGGTCGTCCAAGCCTCCGGTGGCACACACGTCCTTTTCGTCTACAGGTTGGAATCTCATTCCAAATGTGCCTAATTTCAGAGTGTACACGGTGAAACCCAAATAGGTGGCTCCCCCTTCATCCGTGATTGTCGGTGCTTCTTCGATGTATGTGGCTGGTTCTTCATCAGTGGCGCCTTGTTCATCTACTCAAGCCATCAACCCTGTGCAAGTTTGCCCCCCAACAGCAACGAGGTTAGATCTAGAGGATTGGGGCTTTAACCCAAATCCAACGTGCATCTAGTGAGATTTTTGCAACGGGTGTTGCATGTCCTTTGTTGAACTGCTTAGTTATATTTCATATTCTTGATAATTGTCTTTTGTGTTGTTCTTTATATGTCATATTCTTGATAATTGTCTTTTATGATGTTCTGCTTAGTTATGGAATATTCTTGATGACGATGATGCAGGGTTCTGTTTTGGTACTTAGATGATGCATTGTGTTGTTCAGGAATTTTCCATGAAGCGTTGTGCTGTTTTGGTATTTTCTTATGATGCATTGTGTCCTGTCTCCCATTGTGTTGTTTCATCCATTTTGATTTGTGTTCTTCTTTTTAGGATTAAATGATATGCCTTCTAGCTGTTCAGATTATTCAAATCACCCATCAGTTTAGGTAATTTTGATTATGCAGACACTGTTTATTAAATTTAATTATGTGATACCTTGTGTTGTTTTTGTATTTTCGATGATGCACTCCATATATGTTGTTTTGTCTATCTAGATAATGTATTGTGTTCTTTTATCCACCTAGATTATGCATTGTGCTGTTTAATCAAACTAATTAAATGGTATGCCTTCTAGTAGCTATTCAGATAATTTTGAGGACCCATCGTGTTAGGTGATTCAGATGATGCATTGTGCTTTGTAGGCAATTTAATTTACCTGATACCTTGTGCTGTTTTGGTAATTTTGATGGTGCAATGACGCATTGTGCTCTTTATTCAATTTATACAATGCATTGTGGTGCTTTGATAATTCCAAATGACTGATGCAATGGTAATTTCCATGTAGGATGGCCCAGTTGTAATGCTGAAATTAGACTACATTCTTCACCGGACCGCTCTAGCTCCAGGTGGCTATGAAGATGCTCTCCCCATCATACCAAGGGAGTTGAAATTGCCGAGTAGGAGAGTGGAGACCTTGGCAAGGGAAAGTAATGCTAGGCCGGTCGCTAGTTCTGCCAAACCTAGAAGACGCCCTAGGTTAGTCGGACACCATGCCACCGCGCATCGTCCTATGCACTTCTACATCTAGTTAGTCCAGCATGACTTGTATATGCTTATCATACCGACTTACGTCAAGTCTTACATGAAGGGATGCCCCTAACCACAACTAGTGGTGGTCCAAGCATGCGAGGAATGCGAGTGGGTTGTCCATGGCAACCGCAACAAAGACCAAATCGTCCTAGACAAAGAGTGGGCTACCTTTGCTGCTTTCCATGAGTTGAAGGATGGTGACTGCCTTATGTTCAAGGTCACCGCAGATGAGTTCAAGATGAAAATCTACGACCGCATCGCCTCTTGCCGGAAGGTGTTCGTCTTTCTTGAGCACACACATCTTGATTAAGGGCCTCTTTGGATCAAAGGATTTTCAAAGCAATTTTGGAGGAATTTTACCCATAGGATTTTTTCAGAAGGAATCCCTTTGGATGAAAGGAATCATACCTCCAAAATTCATATGGATTGCATTTCTACACCCCAATCTCATAGGAAGTTCAACATCCACTTTTTTACACTCATTCTCGTAGGATTGAGGCAATTTTCCTGCAATTTTCCTGTGTTTCATCTAAATGACTTTAAGCCTACAGATTTCCTCTATTTTGTACCTGCGACCCTATTATCCTATGTTTTTAAATCCTTTGATCCAAAGAAATATATTTCCTCTGTTTAGCAATCCATTGTTTTGTACCTATGACCCAGTCAAATTCTTTTGTTTTTAAATTCTGTTATCCAGAGAAGCCTTAAGTTCTATTTAAGTTTGCGCTCCAATCTTTTGGTGACTGTTTGTGATGATTATGCGTCAAGCCCTAAGTATATTCAATGTGACTAGTGTAGAGTTCCATAGCAAAAAAAAAATTATAACTATGCGAACACTAATACCAGGATCTATACTATGCAGACATAAGTATCGGAAAGAGAGACAAGGTAATTATACCCTTGAAGACTGAGGAACTCCTTATGCAGGAAGGCGTATGTTGATGATGACGGGCAGCTCCAAGCACCCCAAGTGTGGTGCCTCCGAAGTACTACACACGTCCGGTGTAGGCGATTGACATGGGTATACCTTACAGGTACTCGAGATTAGCTTATACGGTTTAGCCCAAGAAGGAGTCCACGATGCAATTGAAGCCCAACAAGGATTCGGGTGGCCCGTTGGAGTTCGACTTCTTGAGAGACACGACAAAGAGTAGATAGAAAACTAATGGGAAAACCTTAATCTATAACCGACTCGACCTGCTACCCTAAGACCTAGCCTCCCTATATAAAGGCTAGGAGGGGACAGTGAGGAGGAGCACTCCACACACACCAACATACACCTCACAAGATTGCATCTGTGCACCATTGTAACTTTCAACTCCCTCATAATCAAGAGCAGACAAGCAGGAGTAGGGTCCTCTACGAGGCCTAAACCTGGGTAAAACCTCGTGTCACATGTGTGCTTGTTACCTAGCCGATCGATGCCTCCAGCGCTTCCCACTTCCTCGAACCTAAGTCCATCAACGATGGGAATTGATGAGTTAAACCCTCGTCAATTGGCATTGTCTGTGGGAATCGGGAGTGCTGATGATGTGGCTTCCTCGGCCTCATCAACCGCGATCTAAGACTCTGATGTAGCAGAGACTCGCCTCCTCTTTGGCGCCCTCGACTTCATTGTCCACGCGCCGATGACTCGCCCAGATTTCGAGTCCGTTGGCGATGGGATCGGCCTGGCGATCGAAAGCCTTCGCTTCTAGGTTAGTCAGATCGACACGCTTTGCCTCCCTGATCAGCCATAGGTTCGCCTCTTTGCTCCTGCGTTATGGTTCTCACCACCGATCGGGACCCTGAGCAAACTCAACGCCTCAACTCCAGATGAAAATACTAATAGCAACAGTAGTTCGAGTCCGATCTGAGCGATCTGGCGACAAAAGATGGAGCCTACGGTTGCGGATCTGAGAACTACAGGAGCAGCAGCTTCCCCTGCCACTACATGTGTGTCGTCATCAACATCGGCGATGGAAGAACTCAAAGGGACAACACCAATGGAGGACCCACCAACTACGGGCCGACCAATCGACCCCCTTTCATCGGCCCTGTCTACGATGATCAGTAGCCGCCTAACCCTGTGGGTGAATGCGTCAGCGAGCGACAGGAGATGCAACTCAACAACATTGAGTCGGTGCGATGTAGGGAGGCCCTACAGGGCAACCCCCTGCCACTGAATTCATCACAACAGATGTTGATGGGTTACCATTGGCTACTCATGCAAGATTTCATGCGCCAGCAGGCGGTGAGCACTCGACTCGACGAGCGCAGATGGGCTGCCGATGAGTAGAGCCTTCGGCAAGCAGTGCTCTCTTCCATCGGAGGATCCTGCTCCAAGGGCAATGACAATGCAGCCGCCAAAAGGCGCTCTTGATTGGCCCAACTCAATGACAAGGACCGGGACGAGGCCTCTCGGAACCTCGACTTCTCATTCATGACGGTGGATTCGCGGGGCAATGTTCTCCCAAAAACACCGCAGGCAGCGGTGACAGCAGCCATCATGTACCTGCTCAACTATCAACCACCATCTAGGGATCCATGATCCGCCATGCACCGATCTATGATTGCTGGCCTTGGACTAGTTGATGGTGCGCTCAACAAAGATCCAACACCGGAGCCAAAGAAAGGCAAGGCTCTAGCCAAGTACTACTCGCTCTCCTCGAGCGATGACGAGCACGACCTATCACGATGATGCTGCTCACATCGACAGACTATGATGCACGTGATGACATCGCACAGCACAAAGTCGACAAGATGCGTGTAAGGTCTGCCCGTTCAACAAACTCGGGAGATGAAGGAACAGAGCTATGCGGCGCTGGTTGATTCAGCGTAGCTATACGGCAAACATGAATGCCAAAAGGGTTCAAACTCCCATCGGAGAACCCAAAGTTCGACGGCCTCCAGGACCCGAAGATCTGGCTGGAGAACCACATCTCCTATGACAAGATGCATGGCGGGAACAAAAGCAAGCCATGCAGTGCCTCTAGCTGTAGTTGCAGGGGATGCCTGCGCGTGGCTCAACAACCTCCCCCACGTGTCGTTCCATAGCTGGGAAGAGCTGGTTTACATCTTTGTGCGAAACTTCAAGGGCACTTACAAAAGGCCAGCATCAATTGAAGAGCTAAAGGATTGCTATCAGAAGCCTAGCAAATCGCTACGCTCCTACATCCAGAGATGGTCCAACATCAAAAACTTCACAGAGGATATCTCTGAGGACCGCGCAATTGACACATTCAATGGCAGCATACACCGCAGAGAGCTCAGGGAGGATCTAGGCCACACAAAGCCCAAAACAACCGACCACCTGATGGAAATCGCAAACAGGTGGGCCAACGGAGAGGACTGGGTGAAGAATAACCGCGTCCACTCAGAAGATGATGATGACAATCTCAGCCGCATATGCGTCCGCCAGGGAAAACGTCGGATGCGCGGCTATGAAGACCGTGAAGAATTCGACATGGTCGCGGCTAGCTACACCGAGAGACGCGACAATAGCAACCGTGGTAGAAGGTATTGCAGCGGTGGCTAGTGCGAAAATGGGAAAACCACGTAGATATGGCAACACCGAACCCGCAGCAAGCTCCTGTAACATCGATCCAGGATAAATTATATGGACCTTGCAATGTCCACTTCTACATCGACAAGCACAACGAGAAGAAGAAATCTAGCCACCTCCTAAAGGACTGCCACGAGTTCATCAAGGTCAACGAAGGTCTCGCCTAGATGAATCGTGACACGATAAATCAGGCCTATGGAGCTGCCCTAGGCGCTTTAGCTCATGGAGCACCACCACCACCGCCCGTACCACCACTACCTGCGGCTGCACCAGCCCAGAATAACGGAGGCGAACAGTGCCCATGACCGTTGGGGAACATGGGCATGATCCAAAAAGGATGCCCCTCCAATATAGTGAAAAAGTCAATCACTCGTCAAATAAATTTCATAGTCAACTCTCCACCGCCCGTACAACCACTACCTCAGAAGGTGCGAGTATTGCATCACATTCGACAAGCACGATCATCCGTGCCAGGTACCTTGCTCGGGCCATTCTCCCCTAGTGCTCGAGGCACAAATCGGTGGCTTCGAGATGAGTCGTGTCTTCGAGATGGATGGAGGCAGCGACATCAACCTCATGTTTGCCAGCACCCTGCACGCCATGTGGATCCCCCTCTCATGACTTGAAACCTCCGACACAACATTCCACGGCATCATCCTAGGGTAGGGCGTATACCCTGATGGCCCAAAATATATCAAGCTCGTTGGGGAACCCCAAGAGGAAGGTATGATGAGCACAGCAGCAAGTTTTCCCTCTATATGAAACCAAGGGTTAATCGAACGAGTAGGAGCAAGGAAACACCCTAAAGGTGTTCCTAGCTGAGCCTTGGCAGGGCGCACTACCGGTGCTAGAAGCAACATGGAGACCTGCACAACACAACCACAGAACATTGTCCCCAACTTGCGATGAGGTTGTCAATCTCACAGGTTTTGCTGAAAATAAAGGATTAAACATATCGAATGGAAGGAAGTAATAGTTTGCATAAAGTAAACACAAAGCAGTAAACAGTTGATTGCAGATTGATAGTAAAAGAAAGGACCGGGGTCCATAGTTCACTAGAGGTGGCTCTCCTTAAGATAGATAACATGCTAGGTGAACAAATTACAGCGGGGCAATTGAAAAACATCGAGAAAGCAATCATGCGCATATTATTCATCTTGACTCCTTTGAGATTCGATTGGGCATTACTACATTATACATAGACCGCCATCCAACTACATCTATGACTAATAATCCACCTTCAGGTTATCATCCGAACCCCCTCCAGTATTAAGTTGCAAACAACAAATAATTGCATTATGAATTGCGTGTAAAGTAAACAATACGATTGTTCTATGAACAAAGGATTGTTGTTTTCTCCCTAGTAGCAACAGCACATCTAGTACCTTTGATATTTCTGTCACTTCCCCAGATTACCAGAGGCATGAACCCACTATCGAGCATAAATACTAACTCTTGCAGTTGCTAGCATCTACTTGGCCAAGATAGATACTAACAACGGAAAGCATGCAAGATCACAAATAACAAAGACATGATAGAATCAATATTCAATCTGAAATAGCATCTCAATATCCATGGGATCCCCGCATACAAAACATGCATAATTACAAATAGATGATCTTGATCATGAACGGAGCTCACAACATCTAAACATGATAGCACAAAGGAGGAGAACCAGCCATCTAGCTACTACATGGACACATAGTCCAGAGATGAACTACTCACGCATCACACCAAAGGCTTGCATGATGATGAAGAAGGCCTCCAGGGTGAATTCCCATGTCTAGCAGGGTGCCGGCAAGAGCTTCAGATCCCTCCCGATCTAGGGATGGAGATGACGGCGGCTATAAACTCTTTCATGGAATTTTGATCGAGTACTTAGGGTTTTGTATCAGAGGCAATATATAGGCGGAAGGAGAGGCCGAGGGGGTGCCTGGGGCGGCCAGGCCACCCCCTGGCGTGGGCCAGGTGGTGTGGCCGGGCCCCAGCCCCTCTCTGTCTCGTATTCTGGCTCCAGGTGTCCATTGGTGCAAAACTGACTTTGGCTTTTGTCCCGTCCAATTCTGAGAATATTCATTTTCTGACTTTCCTAGAACCAAAAACAGTAGAAAACAGGCAGCTTGCACTGTGGCTCTTGTTAATAGGTTAGTCCAAAAAATCGTATGAAAAGTACTCCAAAGTGTGGACAAAACATAAGAAAGTAGATAAAACCAAGCATGGAACATCAAAAATTATATATACATTTGCAATGTATCATACCCCTTGGGCAAAATCAACTTGGACAGCATCTTCGGCACACCAGCAAACTTCCGGTGAGAGCGCCTCGAATTCGAAGTGGTCGGCTGGCCCTCACGGTGCCACACAATCCTCGGACATGTCGCGTTCGCGAGGTTCATGGCGGTACCACACTACGCCTACCTGCAAATGAAGATGTCGGGACCTAACGGCATTATTACCGTCAGTGGAAGCTTCGAGAAGTCAGACAGCTATGACAAGAAATTCAACAAAATCTCCTAGTCTTTCGGCATGCAGGACGATATGGCGAGGCCGAAGGAGTCAAAAGACAACCGTCTACCTCCTCTGAGTAAGCCAAGCGCACCCAACCAGTCCTTCAACTCGTCAGTGCACACCAAGGCGGTTGAGGTCCATTTGACGCACCCAACCAAGACAACGCTCATCGTCAACTACTTGAGTTCCGCATAGGAATTCGCGCTGGCGGAATTCCTTCGTGAGCGCTGGGAGATCTTCGCCTGGTGTCTAGCGGACATCCCAAGACTTCCCAGGGAATTTGTCGAGCACTCACTCATCGTGAACCCTGATGCTAGACTAGTGAAGCAGTCGATATGTTTCCTATCAGAACTAAGGGCAAAAGCGATCGGTATGGAAGTCAACAGACTCGCGATGCTAATTTTATACGAGAAATCAAGGAGAGCACCAGGGTAGCAAACCCCGTGCTTGTTCCTCAATAGGACGCGGATATCCTGCGGATGTGCGTGGACTTTAACTGCCTCGACAAGCATTTTCCAAAGGATCACTTCCCATTACCGCGGATTGACCAGATAATCGACTCCATCGCGAGGTGCGAGCGTCTCTGCTTCCTCGATGCCTACTCAGGCTACCACCAGATTCGAATGAAGGAAGAGGACAAGGAGAAAACGGCCGTCATTATGCCCTTTGGCGTGTCATGCTACACAACAATGCCCTTTAGGCTGAAGAACCCAGGGGCCACCTATCAGCGCTGCATGCAGGCTTGCCTCAAAAACCAACTTGGTCAGAACATCTAGGTTTGTGTCATGACATCATCGTCAAAACCAGGGAGGAAACCTCACTACTCGATGATCTCCGCGAGACCTTCGACAACCTCAACGCTCTCGAATCAAGCTTAATCTGGAAACGTGCGCCTTTAGTGTGCCATGTGGCCAACTGCTCGGGTACCTCATATCCACCAGGGGAATCGAGGCCAACCCGAAAAAGATGAAGGCCATACTGGCCATGGAGAAGCCAAAGAACGTCAAATGCGTCCATCAGCTCCCTGGGCGAATTGCGGCGCTCAATAGATTCATCAGTTGAATGGGTGAAAAGGCGTTACCATTCTATCAGCTCCTCCGTAAAGCTGAGAAGTTCAAGTGGACGGATGAAGTACAAGAGTTATTCGAAGATCTCAAATGTGTACTATCTACTTCGCCCGTGCTAGTCACACCTAAGGAAAAGGAGCTAATGTTTCTATAAATCTCTGCCACCCATTAGGTGGTCAGTACTGTGCTGGTGGTAGAACGAGCTGAATGCAACAATGTTCATGGTGTGCACTGCCCAGTCTACTTACTCAACGAGGTTCTCACACCAACAAAACAGTAGTACCGACACTATTAGAAGTTGACTTACGGCATCTTCATGACAGCACGACGACTAAGCAACTACTTCTAGGAGCACCCCATCATCGTTGTGAATGACGCTCCAGTGGGATACATCCTCAACAACCTAGACGCTACCAGGCGAGTCACTCTTTGGGGAATCAAACTATCTCCACGAGACAATACATACAAGAAGCGAGTGGCAATCAAGTCGTAAGATCTCCCGGACTTCCTCGTTCACTGGATGGAAAACTAGCTTCCAGACACGCCGGATATGTCCTGCCTGTGGATAATGCACTTCGACGGGTCCAAACACTGAGAAGGAGCTAGCGCTGGCGTCATGCTAACGTCACCCCAAGGTGATAAGATGAGATATGTTCTGCTAATGCAGCTCCACACCTCCAACAACAAAACGGAATATGAGGCCCTGCTCCACGGGATGTGGATGGCCAAAGCCTAGAGTGCAACGCGACTCTTCATCTACGGCGACTCCAAGATCGTGGTGGACCAAACTATGAACCAGTGCGATTCTCTGAGCGACAACATGATCGCCTACCGCAACCTGTACGACGTACTTGAATGAGACTTCGACGACTGCAAACTACGTCACGTAGGCTGCGAAAGCAACAAGGAGGCTGACACACTCTGAAACATAGGATCCACCTATGCTCTAGTGCCACCCAGTGTATTCCTGGAGAAAATTTGCAAGCACTCCATCAAGTCAAAGGCTCCCGAGGGCCCGTCCGGCACGACAAAGGACTCAGGCGCTACGCCACCCAAACAACTCAAAGATCCGACGAATGCGGATCAGGGACCCAAACTCGAAGGTCCCATGTAGGTAATGCTCATCGAGCCATCCTGGACACAACCTACATCATATACCTGCTCCATAAAAGGCTGCCTGATGACCCGATAGACACGCGACACATAGCACAATACTCAAAAGCTTTCACCATCATCAACGGCGAGCTATACAAGCGCATCATTACAGGAGTCCTTGAGTGATGCATCTTCAATGGTGATGGGAGAGCCATACTCCTCGAGGTACACGAAGACACCTGCAGTCATCACGCCATGAGTCATACCCTCGTATCCAAGGCTCTACGAGCTGGTTTCTACTGGCCAATGGCAATGCACAATTGCAAAGGACATCATCCAAAAGTGCAACACCTGCCAAAGTTTCATGGATAAGCCACACGCACCAGATGCAAAACTCAGGCCAATACCTGTGGCCTGGCCATTCGCGCAATGCGGACTCGACATGGTCAGCAAGCCGCAAAAGTAATCACCTAGAGGATACACCTTCCTACTCGTCCTAGTCAACAAGTTCACCAAGTAGATTGAGGCCAGTTGACGAACCAGACGGGCGCCACCGCTGTCAAATTCTTTTTGTCCATCGTCTTTAGGTTTGGGGTGCCACACAACATTATCACCGACAACAGGACAAACTTCACCTCGAAAGAGTTCTAGGATTTCTGCAAAAACCTGGGAATCAACATCAGTTACGCTTTGGTAGAACATCCCCAGACCAACGATCAAGTCGAGAAGGCCAACGGCCTTGTCTGCAATGGCATCAAGAAAAGACTCCTCCAACCACTCAAGCGAGCATCTGGGTTTTGGGATGAGGAGATACCACCAGTACTATGGAGCCTGCACACAACTCCAAACAGTGCCACAGGCTACACCCCGTTCTTCATGGTACATGGTATCGAGGTAGTACTACCTGCAAAAGTGGGCTATAAGGCCCCAAGGGTCGTCGCATACAGCGAGGCCGAGTCAATGGATGCACTTGAAGACTCTGTCGACCTCCTCGATGAAGCACGCGAGATCGCGGTAGAACGATCCACGATCTACCAGAAAAGCCTCTGCAACTACCAGAATCGACAGCTGCGCCCATGGTCCTTCATCGAAGGAGACCTCATCCTGCGACTGAAGTAGAAAGGACACCTCAAGCTCGAGTCCTGCTGGGAGGGACCCTATGTGATTACCAAAGTAATCCCAGGTGGCGCCTATCGCGTGAAGGACGTAGAGAGCGGACTCAGATACTCCAACCCTTGGAACATCGTGCCACTACGATGTTTCTACCCTTAGATGTTTTTTACTTTACAATAAGACTACTCAGCTAGGCTACTTAACCAAACATTTTATCTCCTGATAGTCTACAAATCAATAAAGCTAAGTGCCGCCAACTATTTTCTCTACCCTTAGATGTTTCTACCCTTAGATGTTTCCATTTACTTCCATTACTATTTTCTCTCTCGGGGGATGCGCCTCGTCGAGCAAATTAACGATTTATGCTGTTGGCTGATTAATAGCTCGATAATGAGGCACCATATTCCACGCCATCCCTGTCGGAGGAGGCGGCTGTCCCGCGGCAACAGGATCCAAATCCACATCAGGTCGCTACATGAGAACATTGGTGCGCTCGTCGAGCAAATTAACGATTTATGCTGTTGGATGATTAATAGCTCGATAATGAGGCACCATATTCCACGCCATCCCTGCCGGAGGAGGCGGCTGTCCCGTGGCAACAGGATCCAGATCCACATCAGGTCGCTACATGCGCACAAGCGCCACCCAGGCTTGGCACCCGCAACGAACTGTTGGTGCACGCACTCGCATACTGCATCAGCACTCTGAAACTTCCGCATCAGGGCCTATAAGCTCGAGGGTGCGGCATCCAATGGAAACATTCGCAGGAAAATATGCTTCAGGCACGACTGCGCTTTCTTCAAAAAATGCAGCACTTGCGACACGCGATCTTGCAACGTCGCCAACGCGACTACACGATCCCGAACGGTCCAAAAGAATCCGCCAGCTTCTAGCTGATCCTGAGTCAAACAACTTAGTCGAATGCTGATGTGATCCCTCTCCTCCTGTGGAATCAGATTGACAACTGCAAAAGATAGCAACATAAAGGCATCAGCCACCAGAAAACAGCAACACAGGCACACTGCAGCAACAAAGTCGAAGGAACACTAACATTGTAATTGTTCATTGATTTGGGCCACCTCGCGAAGAATATAGGCTTCCCGCTCCAAAGCTTTTTCTGCCTTCGACTTCCAGACGTCGTGCAGTGACCCAGCATACCACTGCAAGTGCAGTATACTATAGTCATTGACATGACATCCATAGAACACCGTTCTTTAAATATCACATCTCTGAGAGTGGTTCAATAGAAACATTGTGCGTCCATATTACAAACATACACACCTTAGTATTATTACAAACCAGAAGTTCCAAACTTCAAGTGTTACATAATTAGAAACCAAACTTAAGTAGTTTCAGTGGAAAATATAAGATTCAAACTCATCTCCAAATTGAGCTCAACAACTTATTTATAAAGGTTATGCTGCTCGGCTCAATTGTTTTACTAATAACTAAGGCAACTACTTGGACTCGTTGCCCTCCACTCCATAGGGTATTTCGTAGTCCACCCCTTCAACTGCTCTAGACAGGTCTGGCTCTTCGTAGCAGACATCCTCTTATCCTTCAGCTACATACATCGAAGGTTTTTCTGGATTCTTAGAGTCTAAGCAGGGGTTCAAAGGAAAGAGTAAGTAACAACGTTACTCAACAAGTTCATTATATGCAAGGTGGGAAGTTTTATGCTCTATCTACCACCTCGGACGATACGTCCATGGTACTATGCAGTTTTCATAAACATTTCTTCAAAGATTGATTTTATTATTAAAAACTATGCCCATCAAGCTTCACAGGTTGACCAGAACTCCATGGAATTCCTTTCCTACCGCGTTTGTAGCTCCTTCCCGGAACAGGGAGTAACATGTCACAATTATTACACTCTGCAGAAGTACGTTGCTTTACCCATGAGAGACCATCTTCTTGTTTCACAACCGGGCATACTTTCCCGTCCACAATTCCATGATGTGGGGCCCAATAGGTGATAAAAGCCAATCAATGCTCTCTCCACGACCCCATATGTCTGTACGATCCTCCGGGGCTGACTACACCTCCGTTAAGCCCCCCATTTTGGGCAAGCTACAACCCTGGTGAGTTCCCAAAGACTCTATGAGTTGGTGATGCCCCTGGTAAGCTCCATAAAGGTCCGACTATAACTCCGACAGCCACTCATAAATAATCTAGATACCAAAATCGTGGGGCCTAAGCGTGCCCACCCATATGTTGGATCCTACACCAGGAATCCCAACGTCACGATAAGGTCATCTTGCCTCCATATGAAAGGAACAAGATATAGCTGACTTCTCTGTCCCATTCCAAATCTCATGGTTAACGCGTAATATACGGTGCTAGAATCACTGATGTCATGGGTTATTAATCCTATGGTGACTTGTGCACCTGGAACCCTAAGTTCCATTGCTCATCGTTATCATCACTTAGGATGATAACTATATCTTATTTATTAAAGAAGATAATATTTTCTTCCTCTAGATCATAGGTGATAACACACAATTTGCAGTATCTTTGATAAAGACTCTTCAAAGGACATGAGCAAGTTATGAACATGGCTTGTGACTACAAGGTAGTGAAGTCGGATGCTTCCACCTGACCTTGAGCTCCGGTTTCTACAAAGAACCATTATTTCCCGGTAAGGACAATATTTAAAGAAGAAATATGCAATGCATAGTAATGTCATGCAAATGGTTTATTCTCTGCTTCTTTGCATGTTTTACCCTATTAGTAAAAGTTTGCTATTTTCTTTAATTAATAAAAGAAAATTATTATTCTAAGAGTTAAAAATATGAATTTATTTAATTTTATTACCCTTTTAAATATTTACTGAAATTCCTTTAAGGAACTAAAACTTATTTTTATTACACTGAATTAACTTTTGAAAAATACAAACTAGTATTTTTTCTATAATAGAATACCCATTTAGGATCATAAAAATGGATTTTATTCAATTTTAAGTGTTTCACATATTTTTATAAAATTCAAAAGTAATTGGCACTATATTAATAATAAACCTAATTTTTAGTTACCAAAATTCTATTGCTTATTCTTATTTAACATGGATTATTTTTGTTAGCTCATAGATATATTATATATATTTATAAGATTTTTATTTATTTTTCTTGAGTTGTTTTTGTTTCAGGGCATATTTGTAAATATTTCTTTTAAACAACTCTCTTAAAATACATGCCTGGCCCACTGGGCTGGCCCGATCCAACATGACCCGGCCCAGACGGCCTGGGTAAGCCCACCAGGTAGTACTAGGCTGCCCACCGTAACTGTACCCCCCATGCACACACTCTCCTGTCCCCTTTCTCACTCTCTCGCTCACGCGGTCACCTCCTCCGCTCGCTGCCGCCACCGCGCATGATTTCGGCCTGGTTCGGCCATCGTTGCCACTGCCACGGTGCAGGATGGCTAAGACAATGACGCCGCTCAGTTTTGTCCGAGCAGATCTGCCTATGGGGTTCTCTCCTGGATGCGCTGACCCCTGCCCAAAACTAGGGCTAGGGTTTGGTTGCCCTGGAGCTTCGGCGATTGTGCGCCGGCTTTCTCATGGTGTGCTTCCCTTCATCTCCGGCGGGTCCTGACGTGCTGCAAGCATGGGTTGCAGCGCCCCTTCGGGGTCCTCCTGTGCCGCTACTTCTGCACCGCCGTCGGCCATTCCTCTGCTTCCTCTTCAATTACTTTTGCGAGGACCTCGAGTAAGTTTGGGGTTTTCCCCCTTTGTGCTCCTCTCTTGTGCTCTAGCTATTCTCCCCTAGCATGATTACAGGTTAGCCCCCTGTCAATGGTTCATCCCTATACAGAGATGTTGAGTTAGTTTCTCTGGTTCATCCTACAAGTGGTATCCTTCTAGGGTTTAGTTTATTTTGCTAGTGGTATCTATTGCACGCTACTGGTTCGAACCAATTACTCTCCCTTTTGTCAGTTGGTACTCTGCTGAATATTTATTACCACCTTGTTCTCTGTTAACCTTATGTGATCACCCTTGTTGCATCTGTGATGATTTCCTTTTATTGGATTGAAACTCACTGTTATGCTACAGTTGGAATTTTCTCTGTTAAGGTGGTGTTGTTAACATATGCTTTTGAAACAGTGATGTGCTGCAGAGATGATTAGAAATCCGATTGATTCCTATTGGCTTTATAGGAAGATAATTGCTGGCTTTTGGCTTAGTGATAGAAAGTGGTGATGTTTACTCACTCATCTAGCACCAAGTGCCATGTATGATTCCTAAATTAATTTAGGAAAGTGATTATAGGTTTGTTTTAATAGCTACTTTAGAACCTGTTGGTACAGAGGTAATAGTCAGTTGTGGATGTGCCATGTACTAGTAGTGTGATATGTGTTGATCTAGTTAAAACTAGATCCACGGGTTGATGATGCTGGTCTGAAACCTTCTTTGGACTTTGGTAATCATTTTAAGACAATGATTCTTATAGACTTTTAATAAAATTCTTTGGTAACCATGTTGTGTAGTATAGAGCTTTAAGATGAACCACTTCTGAGGTGCTACCATCCATTGGATGTGCCCAGAAGTATTCAGTTATAGTTGATGTACATGTGGATGTAAAAATATGTTTGATTCTCCAAGATCAATGATGCACATGCTGAGATCTTGGAGTGGTTTGCGAAGATAAATAGTTCGGCCCTTTTTAATCTCTTCTGTGATGGATACACCCCACTTGGGTGCACTCTGAGAAGATCTTATAGGAAACAACACATGATCAATATAGATTTAGCACGTGAGGGTTTTGTATCAACTCACCACACAATTAGCTTGTTGGTGCTGTGTTGATCTAGGTTTGCACCTCCTGGTGTTGTCCTGCTCCTCCGAGTCTCCTGTGATCTTGAACTTGTTCTTGCTATCCTCCTGTACCACCCCTCCTTAAGTCACCATTTTATGATGAACTGGTGGTTGTGTTGGTGAATTAGCTGGTGGGTTTTATCTGGTCCGGCAAGCTCGCTGGGCTCCTAGTGTGTGTTTGAGAAGGTGAAATGAACTTCCTGTATCTGTGCTTCGACAGGGTGCCATGTTTGTGGTTTGTACTGCTGTTGCTGTTTGGACACCACATTGCATGCATTTAGGTGACTCACCTGTGTGTCTGTGTGAGCTGTTCATGTGGATCAACTCAAGTAATCTGGCTTTCACTTTTACCTGTTTACTTGTTATTGGCCTGGTGAAACTTACCTCTCTCCACTTGGCTTCTCATGTGGCATCTGGGCTATTTACTTAAAAGAACAGATACTACACCTTTGGTGAAACTTGGCCCTTTATTATTTACTCAATGATTTTATATGAATAGTGAACTTCATTGTTCGCCACTGAGAGTAAACTTAACTAACTACTAACCCTTTCTTTTATTTAGTTGTTTTTTTCTTATTTGCAGGAACAAGATCTGGATATACAAAATCTAGTAGAGGGGTAGATATGTAGTATAGGTTTTAATTGTAACCTTCTGTTTATTCTTTTTGTAAAGAATCTTGTAAAGATATTATTATAAATTAATAAAGTTTTGTTTCTATTTCCTGCAATAATCAGTGTTTTGGTGTCTTTATCACCATTTGTAATATTATTATGTAATCAGGAAATCAAATTCCATTTCTTATTTAGTTTTCATTCTTTTAAATCCTTATTGTTATTTACTATATCTACAATTTAACAAAACAATGATAATAAGGAATTTTGGAAAACAATGCAATAATACAAACTTCTAATTTTCAAATTCTTTCAAATTTATTTTAAATTTCAAATTTGAATTTAAGTAACTTCCCCAAAAACTTAATAATTCCTAAAGGTCATGTAAAAATTCATAGCAATCACTAACAAGAGCTATACCTAACTCCAGTTAGTGAAAGAAACTCTGATCCCTTTAGGTTTTTGTTGGGCAAAAAATTTACCCTGGTTTCACAGATGCATGCATGCACAATCTTAGATTCCTAATTCTACCCTTCGTTGAATCCTAATGCTGGGGTGTTACACGTCGGCAATACCACAGATGACTGTTGCCTCTCACTCTAAGTGCTTCACACGGTCGTGTGGTTGAGACAACAGTGATAGCTCCTCCACCTTCGAACGTGGCTGCACCACGGGTTCACCAGGGGAGGATCCCCTAGGCGCATCTGCAGATGGTATATGAAGCCAATCACTCAAAGGACCCTAACCAAGAAGAGGTCGGAATAATAAGAGACACTATGCACAAAAGGTTGAATGATGCAAGAACGAAGATAATTTATACATTAATAATTGCGTCCAGGTTCTCACAGGGGAACCCCCTCAAAAGAGGTCTAAACACAAGGAAAAAACACTTCACATAGCTACAAAAGGAAGCAACGAGGATGGCTACGCCTACACTTTAGCACCTGCAGGCTTCTTCGACTTTGCAGTAGTCTCCGACACCATGGCCTTCGCTACGGTGGCGTCTGACACTGAAGCCCGCGCTGCGGTGGCCCCCGACACTATGGCCTTTCGTCGCCTTTAGAAGCTTCCGCCCCTCCGAGTACCTCGCAAGTGTCTCCATGAGCCGATGCCCATATTTTTGACAGCGAGTGGCAAAGGGAGCGAAAACTACCTGCTAGCCATCCGCGGTCACCGGCATCTTCAAGGAGACCTTACGGGCATTTAGGTCGACACCAGGGGTGGCGCCGATCCCCTTATGTGCCTCTTGAAGTACGTAGGGATGCCTTCGGCAAAAGACTCGACCATACTATCTAGGTCTTCAATAAGTTCGGCCTTGGGGACCATCTCCTCTCGCCCGTCTATGCGGACAGAATGTCAACTTGATCCAAGGAACTCGCTTTGCTCACTACGCAAGGCATGATTCCATGGAAATGCCTTTGGGGATGCCAAGTCACCGAGAGATGAGACGCCAAGTGGAGAACCTTGACTTCCTACTGTATGATAGGCAGAAGGAATTGGACAATGCTCGAGAGTACGCCAACCACAACCTTGACATTGCCACCCAGAAAGCCCAGACTTTCGCCCTGCTCGTCAAGGAACGTCAATCACTTTGTTGGCAACACGAGAAGAAGGATCGCACCATCGCTCGTCTTCACAAGAAAGTGGCCGACCTCGAGAAGACCATCTAGGAGCAAGAAGCTCAGCTTGCAGCAAAAGAAGAAGAGGAAGAAGGTGAAGACATCTAGGGGGATATTCACTCGTACCTCAGCAATGATGATGATAACCTGGAGGATGATGCCATGGACTTCTACACTGACGATGATGACTTCAACTTCATCAACGATGAGTCGATGCATGCACTAGAACACTATTGTAGGAGTGATATGTATTGGTCCCCTTGTATCATAGCTCACAGAATGGTTCTTTAAACCATCTTTTTTTCCTTTGATGTTGTGGTGTGTGTTTGTATCGTGTGCTTTGATTGATTGAATGAATGAGAAGTTGTTAGTTTGCCAAACCTGAGTCAAACTCAAAGCTTTTGCTTTTGAAAACAAAACCATGAACCTTAAAACTTTCCCTCTTACCCCTTCATCTATCTCAATCTTCAGATGACTCGTGGAATCCCCGGAGGAAGCAGCTCATCACAGGACCCGATCCTGCAGATTCTGCAAATGCAAGTTTCAAACCGCGAAGTTGGTAGAGAAGAGCGCCAAGCAAATCTAGCCACCCTGCAATAGATCGCCTAGATGACCCACAATAATCAAGGCCATGGAAATCATGATCATCATGGATCCAAACTCAAAAACTTCCAGAATACCAATCCCCCTATCTTTAACAAGTCGGACGACCCGCTGGATGCTGATGATTGGTTACAGACCATGGAGAATAACTTAGAAGTAGCAGGAGTTGACGCAAATGAGCAAGTTCTGTTTACCACCCACTATCTGGCAGGAGATGCAAGAGCATGGTGGATCAGCACCCGCAATATGAACCAAGGTCAAGTGATGACGTGGGAAGCTTTCAAGACCAAGTTTAGCCGCACCCATGTGCCGCAACGTTTAGTCACCAGAATGAGAGATGAATTCAGAGAACTAAAGCAGGGCAGGATGACTCTAGTAGAGTACCGTGATAGATTTCCGTCTCTCCCTAGGTATGAACCGGATGAGATCAATACTGAAGCCAAGAAGAAAGAGAGATTCCTAAATGGACTGCATGATGAGATGCATACGGTGTTAATCAACATCCGTTTTGACAATCTCGAAGAGCTAGTCAACTCTGCCATCCAGATGGAAGGAAAGATCAACCAAGACAATGACAATCGCAAGCGTAGAATGATGCACCAGAGTGGATCCAGCAGTCACCCGAAGTATCGCCCCAACCCATCTGCAGGATATGCCCCATAGAACAATAGACCCCCATGGCTCGCCCAAGCTATCCCAACCGTAGCGGAGGAAATGTGAAGTTCGAAGGGAACCACAACAACAACTGATGGGGGAATACCAATCAGGGTATACCCATGAAGCGGAGTCGCCCATAGCGGGTCGGCTCGCCGAATATGGTGACTGACGCATACTTGTCCTAGGTGACTCGCCTACTGGAGGGCCAACATAGCGACTCCAACACAAAGCCCATTAATGCACTTGTAAACCCTAACTGGCTGCGTATATAAAGCCACCAGGGGAACCCCCACGGGACTTCTCTCTCTCGCACATAAGATTAGATCTAGTCTTCCCCTCCGCCTCCGGTGGCTCCATGTAAACCAATCTATGACAATATACTGGATTGACAGCAAGACGTAGAGATCCTCCATCGAGGGGACGTGAATCTGGGTACATCGTGTGCCAATCTCGCTCCCGGGTTCTCCTACGTTGCCTTGCCCTTTCCTCTATGTAAGCTACCCTATAGCATCTGCCGTGGCCAGTACCCTGTAGCATCTGTCGTGGCCAATACCACTGATGGGGGAATACCAATCGGGGTATGCCCATGAAGCGAAGTCGCTAGCTGGAGCGAGCCGAGTGAAGCTTAACCCTAGGTGGATCGACTCGCCAAGTACAGCGACTGCCACGTACTAGACCCAAACGCCACGCCGACTGAAGGCCCAAGACGGCGACCCCAATAGAAAGCCCATTAGCACTTGTAAACCCTAACTAGCTATGTATATAAAGCCACCAGGGGAACCCCCATGGGGCACGTTTTCTCCCACGTCTCATTAGATCTACTCTCTCCCTCCGCCTACGGCGACCCCCATGTAAACCAATCTATGATCATATACTGGATTGATAGGAAGACGTAGCGATCCTCCACCATGGGGACGTGAACCTGGGTACATCGTGTGCCAATCTCGCTCCCGGATTCTCCTACGTCGCCTTGCCCATTCCTCTATGTAAGCTACCATGTAGCATCTGTCGTGGCCAATACCACGACAACAACCCCGGCAACTCCAACAATTTCCACCGTGCACCGCCCAAGTCCAACAACAACAACAACAGCAATACTGCCCCCAGAACTAGAAGCAATGTAGTGCCTATTGCAGCCAAAGACAAGTCTTAGATCACTTGTTTTGAGTGTGCAGTGAAGGGTCACTACTCCAATGAGTGTCCCAAGAAGATTGCCGCCACTGCTAATGTGGATGCCCCATCTCAGCAACAGCACCGTGTTCAGCCTAGAAGGAGATTCGCCCAAGGGAACCCTCACAACCGCAACGGTCGTCTTTCACCGAAGAAGCCCAAGAAGCGCGTGATGTCGTGCTAGGTATGTTTTCTGTTAACTCAGTATTAGCAAGAGTGTTGTTTGATTCTGGAGCATCGCACTCGTTTGTTACAGAAGAATTTGCAAGCACTAGTAAGATTCACCCAACCAACTTGAAGCATGTTATGATAGTTCAAATACCTAGTTAAACCACCAAAGCTAGAGAAATTTGCAAGGTTGTGCCTATCAGAATACATGGGTTAGATTTTTATGCCAATCTAATTGTACTTGGAACCAACGGTTTGGAAGTAGTACTAGGAAAGGATTGGATGTCGAAACATAAAGGATTGATTGACTGTGTCAAGAAAGCCATCACCATGACCAGTACCTCTAGAGTACCAGTAGAGCATATATCTGAAACCTTATCCCGTCAATTCAAATGCAACAAGAGTCTAGCCCTACCCACCATAAACCAAGTCAGAGTAGTCTGTGAATACCCCGATGTATTCCCAGGTCAATTGCCCGGTATGCCCCCGGATCAGGATATTGAGTTCATTATTGAACTAATTCCTGGAACCGGACCCATAGCTCAGAGACCCTATAGCATGAACCCATCAGAGTTAGTGGAACTGAAGAAGCAACTTGATGCTATGCTGGGAAAAGGTTTGATTCAACCAAGCGCATCGCCATGGAGATGGCCCGTTCTGTTTGTCGACAAGAAGGATGGAGGTAACCATTTGTGCACAGATTACAGGAAGTTGAATGATGTCACCATCAAGAACAAGTACCCATTGCCAAAGATAGAGGATCTATTTGATCAGTTGACTCATGCTAGAGTGTTCTCTACGATTGATCTTAGGACTAGTTATCACCAACTCAAGATTCGTGGAACGGATATTCCAAAGACCGCCTTTACTACCAGATATGGATTGTATGAGCATACAGTCGTGTCTCTTGGATTAACCAATGCCCCCACTTATTTCATGAATCTCATGAATAAGATCTTTATGAACTTTCTAGATAAGTTTGTCATGGTGTTTATCAACGATATTATTATCTATTCCAAGTCAGAAGAAGACCATGAGCAACATCTGAGAATCATCCTTGAAACCCTTAGAGACCATCAGCTGTATGCCAAGTTCAGCAAATGTGAGTTCCGGCTGAAAGAAGTAGGATTCCTCGGACATATTATGTCGGTAGGAGGAGTCGCGGTTCGTCCCGCCAAGATCAAAGATGTTGAAGAATGGGAAGCCCCAACCACTAAAACCCAAGTCCATGCATTTCTCGGATTAGTGGGATATTACCGCAAGTTCGTAGAAGGATTTTCTAGAATCGCAAGACCCATGACCCAATTGTTGAAGAAGGACAAGAAGTTTGAATGGACCGACAAATGTGAAGCCAGTTTCCAAGAGCACAAGAAGAGATTGATTTCAGCCTCTATATTGATTATGCCAGATATCAAGAAGCCGTTTGACGTATATTGTGATGCATCCAAGATTGGTCTCGGACGTGTGTTAATGCAAGAAGGCAAAGTCATATCATATCTATCTCGACAACTAAAGCAGCATGAGCAAAACTATGCCACCCATGATCTTGAACTAGTCGTTGTACTTTTAGCCTTGAAGACATGGCGTCATTATCTTATGGGTAACCGTTGTGAGTAAAAGAGATTTACTCAGATCACAAGAGCTTGAAGTATATTTTCACTCAAAAGGAGATGAATATGAGGCAAAGGAGTTGGATAGAGTTAATCAAGGATTATGACCTTGACATTCACTATCAGCCCGACAAAGCCAATGTGGTAGCAGATGCTCTTAGCAGATTGTCATGTAGGTTAAACACCATGATCAAGGAGAAGCAACCAAGTTTGCATGAAGAATTGGAGCAGTTTAGAACTGAGCTAGTTAGCAAAGGATTTTTAGCTAGCATTGAACTTCAACCCACTTTGATCAGTCAAATCAAGGAAGCCCAGAAAGGAAATGCAAGTATCGATGGAATCAAGTGTCGTATTGATACAGGAAGGGTATCGGGATTCACCGAAGACGAAGAAGGAATTGTGTGGTACAAAGGATGTATCTGCATGCCAGCAGATTCGGAGTTGAAGCAAGTTATCATGCAAGAAGCTCATGATACTCTTTATTCTATCCACCCCGAGGGAACGAAGATGTATCAGGATTTGAAGGAGAAATTTTGGTGCCACAAGATGAAGAGAGAAATCGGAAGCATCGCCAAGTGTGATATCTGTCAAAGAGTCAAAGAGGAACATCAGAGACCCGCAGGACTATTGCAACCATTGCAGATTCTGGAATGGAAATGGGATTCCGTCGGAATGGACTTTATCACCAGTTTGCCTACTTCTAGTAGGGGAAATGACTCAATCTGGGTCATCGTTGATAGATTATCCAAGGTAGCCCATTTTATACCTGTCAAGACAACCTCGTAGAGTTGTACATCGCTAGAATTTTCAATTTGCATGGAACCCCTGAGACCATAGTATAGGATCAAGGAACCCAATTTACCTCGAGATTTTGGCAGAAAGTCTAAGAAGGATTGGGAACCAAGTTGAATTTCAGCACAGCTTATGACCCGCAAACCGATGGACAGACTGAAAGAGTACACCAAATCTTGGAAGATATGTTGAGAGCCTGTGTGTTAGAGTATGGTTCAAAATGGCAAGATTGTCTGCCTTTCGCAGAATTCTCATACAACAACAGTTATCAAGCCAGTTTGCAAATGGCCCCATTTGAGTTCTTATATGGAAGAAAGTGATGTACCCCTTTGAATTGGTCACAAGTAGGAGAGAGTCAGATTTTTGGACCTACAAGAAGCCAAAGAGAAGGTTCACAAAGTTTGTGAGCACGTCAAGACCGCCCAATCTAGACAGAAGAGTTATGCTGACAAGAGATGTAGAGACCTGACTTTCAATGTCGGAGATTTTGTGTATCTCAAGGTTTCCCCATTGAAGGGAACACAACGCTTTAGTCTAAAAGGAAAGTTAGCCCCCAGATATATTGGACCCTTCAAGATTCTGAATCATCGAGGAGAAGTATCGTATCAACTGGAACTGCCTGAAGAGATGTTAGCCATCCATGATGTGTTCCATATCTCATTACTTCACAAATCCTTAGAAGTGTCAGAGAAGACCGAAGTTTTAAAGAACATCGATCACCGAGCCATTGATATTAACAAGGATCTGACGTAACGTGAAGTGCCAATTTGTATCTAGGAGGATGCTTACAGAATCACCCGAACCCGGAGTATCAAATTTCTCAAGATCCAAAGGAGCAACCATACCGAAGAAGAAGCCACCTGGGAGCGAGAAGATTACATTAGGACTGAGTTTCCAGATCTCTTTAGTTCCTAGTTTTCTTTCTTAAATCTCAGGACGAGATTTTGTTTAAGGGGGGATGGTTTGTACCATCCCAAATCTTTAATAAAGGTTATTAAGATCCAAATCACCCAATTTAGGGTTAACAAAAACTTTTTATCATTAAAAATAAATATGAATTCATGTGTGTTTGCATTAAGATAGAATTGATTGGAATGGCCATGTTTCTTTGATCTAATGGTTGTAAAATGATTCAAAGATGAAGGCCACATCATCTAGATCGTTCCAAAACCAAATCCAAAGAAAAAGAAATCAAATAGAATTAATAAATGCAAATGGTCACTTTTGCCATTTTAATCCACTAGGCCACTTTAGGTGTTCCTATAAGTCAAATTGAAATAGAAACAGTTCTAACTCTTTGCACCGCTTGCTAGTACAAGTAAAGATCTACCAAGTCCCACTTTGAATTCTTACAAAAACATTTAAACACTATTTTTAAATGGAATTTTAAAATGGAATCATGTGTATGTGCATGGATCCCACTTTTTCAAAAACACTCAAATGAGTTCACCTTGACAATCCCAAGCAACCACAGATGCTCAAGCATATGACTAACACACGCACCAAAAATCTTTCCAAAATTCAAATAAAATGTTCCTACGGCCATTGTGTCCAACAGTTGGTAGGCAGAGATCATTTGGCCTAACTATTACTGTTGCTAATCAAGTTCTTGTCCCCCATTCGACCCTTTCATCTCTCCTCTGTCCCCCTAGCATCTACCCCAGCCCAGACAACCTCCTCCTTCGCCGCTAGCAGCAGTAGCGCGCCGCCCAAATATGGTCCTCGCCGGCCAAACGTGGACAACGCTCCAGAGACAACGCCGTGCCTAACCAGCACCGTCCCTATCTCTGCCGCACCCTACCGTGACCCCCTGTCCACCCCACGAAAGCAGCCGAGCCCTGGACCACCGAGGAGCAGTCGCGCACCGAGCCTCTGTGCCATGCACGGAGCATGCGAGAGCGTCGTACCTGATAGGCCAGCACATGTCGCACCTCGACCTCATCTTGCACACGCAGCTGCGCTTTGACCCCAGCACACTCCCGGACACGCCCATTTCCCGTCGTGCGACCAACAGCCACCGCACGCCGCCTCAAACACCGCCTCTGCCACGCAGAGCGTTGACCCTTCCTGACCAAATGCCACCGCCCCTAGCAGCGCCACTACCCGTAGCTGACCGCCAGTAGGCAGCGCACCGTCCGCCTACCTCGCCCATGCCTTTAGCCCCCTGTACCACCGTCACTGACGAGCTCACCGTCGCACCCCACGGTCCCCACGTTGACCTATATAAGGATCCATCTCCAGCACCGTTTCTCCACACTCCAACACTCCCCACCTCTCACTGAGTCCCTCACATCATCCCCGGAGCCACTCGAGCCACCACTCGCCGGAATTTCCAATAGAGTCGCCGCATCAGAGAAGAAAGGGGCCTGTCGATTTTGACCACCCCAGGTGCCGACGTGACCACGCCTGAGTCCGCCATCATCCACACGTTCGATCACCCCCATTGCCTTGTTAGCTGGAGACCTGGTAAGCCCCCAATCGACCCCCACCAAGCCACTAGGGTTCATTCTCGCCGGCGAACAGTTCTTCGTCGACGATGAGACATGACCGTTGATCTAGGTTCTAATCGCACAGTCCACATCGCCCTGTACCGCTTCACATTTAGTTTTGCCGTTGACATGCGGGACCCCCCTGTCAGCTGCCCTCTGCGCCGCGGAGTGTCACTGGGCCGGCCCATTTAGTTTCTCGCACTGGCTCTAGAATTCAAATAAGTGTTTTCCTATTTAGATTTAAACTAGATTATGTCCACTAGTTTAAAAATCAATTCAGAGAGTTCTACTTCACCAAAGTGAATGATTCAAATTTTGTTAGAAATATAATTAAAATCTCTATACAATCCCGTTGGATTTAAATCATTTGGAGTTAGAGATCTCACCTAGCAAAAATAACAAGACAGAGACTTTTCCACATTCAAACATTTTTCAAAAATCAACCATAATAGCTTTTGAGTTGATTCCAAATCTCAAAAATCACATTTGATAACATCTATCTGAATATGTAATAGTATTAGGTTTGCATGCGGTTACTTTGGACTAGCACCAAAATAATGCTATATAGGCATTTCTAGTCACTTTAAATCATTTAAATAATAAACCTAAACTTATTGAAATGTGAGCAAATATTTAAATCACATTCCCATGCATTAGAATATGTTGGTGATGACATGTGTCCACATGATCCCATATTTTAATTGGAGAATATTAAATCTTAGTTATTTTCAATGAGTGGAAATTACTTTTCTCAAATAAGCTAAATGAAACTAGTTCATTAAGTCTTGTGATGAATGTGATGATGCTAAATCCTCAAGTGTGTGTATTAGTGTACTAAATAGACTAGTTAAGTATTGTTTGGTGATTGTGTAATCTGTATGTATTTATAGACGATAGTACAGAACAAGTCTACGAAGAGGAGGAATTCTACCCCGAGGAAGAAGAGGAGAATTTCAACCACTTCACCAAGCAAGGCAAGCCATCATTAACAATGCAAGCTAACACTTGCAAGCTTGATAACCTAAGAAAATGCCTTAAGCATGCTTTGGTTATACCCTTTGGAGTTATACCCATCCCAAGTTTTACTTGCAAGTCTTACCTTTTACTTTACTAAAGTTCGTTACATTTGTTTATAGATAGCATAAAGAGTATAAAACTTGGACTATCTAGTTAGACTCAGATGTCATTCTATGGGATGAGATTGGGATTAGCATCCCACCTTAGTGAACACTCTTAACTTAGTAGTTAGAGCTAAACATAAAACTTGATCACTTTAGATGGGAATACTTCGTGAAAATTCTTATGAAAATTTTGGAATGATGAGTCATTCTATTGAGATGTGTTGAGAAACACAAATGGTTTATGATGATGAAAATGTTGAAGCATGAGCCTTAGCCCTTTTATAAAAACTGATGGTTGGGTTCGAATACGATACCATTCCAATTTTACCATACAACCATAATACCTGAATTGGGTAAGGCTTAGCCGGAAGTTTATATGCATTAGTATGAGTTCCCTAGAGGGAGAGGTTTGAGCTGAGGCTACCTCTCAATGTTGTCCACCTATGCAGTGCCGGGATGGCAGATGGCCATGGCTGGGAGGCCAAGGTCATAGGAGAGGTTCTTGTACTATGGTGTGTAATTGAAAGGTTATGATTGGTTATCCGCATACTAAGTATGATGATTCAGGGTTCTCCCTGATGGATGTATCGAATGTTGTGGTGAAACTGTACCACCTCTGCAGAGTGTCAAACGATTCGAATAGTCGCGTCCGTGGTTATGGACAGTTGGAGTGGCCATACTTTTCCGTTGTCAAAATGACTTATGAAATGAATTGTGACATGACTTGACCACAACAGGGTTATGACTATGACAACTACGTGCCCACTTAGGTGATTTAGACCTCTATTTTTATCTTTCTTTGTTTATGAACTCAGCTTAGGTTTCACACTTAACTTTGCAAATAAACTTAGAGTTTAGCATTCCCTACTAGAACTACCTTACTTGTTGGTGATAGTTTTCGAGTACTTAAAGATTACTCATGGCTTTGTCCCTGGCTATTCCCGTGGCCAGACTATGAAGAGGACTATCCGGAAGAAGGTCAACAGGACGGCTACGACAACTAGGACTATCTCCCATCGTTAGCATTGCCTGTGACACTGAAGATGGAGCCAACTGCTACGCTATTTATTCCGCCACTTGTTTGTATTAAGACTGGATCATGAGATCCTTTATTTGTGTAAGACCTTATTATGGTTTGTAATGGATGATATACTGTGATATCCAATCTGTTATGTCTCGCAAAAATGGTAATCCTGGGATTGTGATGTATGGCATAACAGGCATGTGGGATTAAAATCCGGGTGTTGACACCTTTCGCCTATAAGAAGCCTCCGATGCAAAACTCTAAATCTGGGAGCCTCGAGGCACGAAAAGTTCCACAGCACCGCCGCCACCGAAGGGGATATTCGGGGGACAGAAAGTCTCTGTTCTGGCACCCTGCCGGGACAGGGAAGTTCCCCTGGAACCATCTCCATCGACTCCACCACCATCTCCATCGTCGTTGTTGATTCCCATGATGAGGAGGGAGTAGTTCTCTCTCAAGGCTAAGGGTTCTACCGATAGCTATGTGTTCGTCTCTCTCTATGCATGATCATATTGTGATCATGAGCTTTGTAATCAAGTAGATCTACCTTTCTAATCAAGTGCTTTATTAGATCTCTGCTCTCCCCATGTGTGTGAAAGTGACAGCGTGCACACCATGGTGGCAGTTAGGCTAGAGATTACAAATACTTGTTATGAGTTATATTTCGAGTTGGATGTCTCTATGAAATTGTGGTGTTTGTTGGAACCATCTAGTGCTCAAGGTGACAGTGTGGGGTTATCTAGATGGGGAAAGCGAACTTTTCGGAGTGATGTTATAGCCCTAACATGGATTAGAGTGTCCAACCGGAGAGTAGTTCAGAGTAGTATCATAAAGAGAAGATATTTATATGAGAGTGTTCACTAGTGAAAGTATGATACCTAGGCCTTGTTCCTAAGCATTGAAACACCGTTTGCAACTAGACATATTACATGTTTGCTTGCTTCCATCTTTATTTCAGTTTGCCTTAAGTCTCTTCCACGCCATCAAGCTATTTTCTGGCACCGTTATCGTATATCCATACCACTTGTATTTTACTATCTCTTCGCCGAACTAGTGCACCTATACACCTGACAAGTGTATTGGGTGTGTTGGGGACACAAGAGACTTCTTGTATCTTGATTGCAGGGTTGCTTGAGAGGGATACCATTGAACACTTCCTCCCTGAGTTGGATAAACCTTTGGTAATCCACTTAAGGGAAACTTGCTGCTGTTCTACAAACCTCTGCGCTTGGAGGCCCAACAATTGTCTACAAGAATAGAAGTGCGTAGACATCAAGCTATTTTCTGGCGCCGTTGCCGGGGAGTCAAGGACATCTTCACAAGGGGAGTCCCTCATAACAAATCTCTTTACTTTGTTATTTTTGTTTTTCTTAGTTTATTTCTACTTTGTTTGCTTGTTTCTTTATCAAAAACACAAAAAAACTAGTTGTACTAGTTTGTTTTCTTTATTAAAAACACAAAAAAATGACTACTCTTGAAAACACTAAGTTTTGTGACTTCACTAGCACCAACAACAATGATTTCATGTGCACACCTATTGCTCCACCTGTTCCTGAAGCTACTTTCTTTGAAATTAAACCTGCCTTGCTTAATCTTGTTATGAGAGAACAATTTTCTGGTATTGGTACTGAAGATGTTGTTTCTCATCTTAATAACTATGTTAAACTTTGTGAGATGCAAAAGCAAAGGGATATAGATGGGGATATTATTAAGCTTAAATTGTTTCCTTTCTCTTTGAGAGGAAAAGCTAAAGAATGGTTGCAATCCCTGACTAGAAATTGTATTGATTCTTGGACTAAATGCAAAGATGCTTTCATTGGAAAATACTATCCTCCTGCTAAGATTATATCTATGCAAAGTGAAATAATGAAGTTTAAATAATCTGAAATAATCTATGCTCAAGCTTGTGAAAATAATGAAATCTTTGGTAAAGAATTGTCCCACTCATGGACTGACTGCTTGGATGATTATCCAAACCTTTTATGCAGGACTGAATTATTTTTCAAGAAATCTATTGGATTCTGCTGCTGGACATACCTTTATGACTATTAGTTTGGGTGCTGCAACAAAGCTTCTAGATAATATGATGGTTAACTATTCTGAATGGCACACCAAGAGAGCTCCACAAGGTAAGAAGGTAAATTTCGTTGAAGAAACCTCCTCCTTGAGTGATAAAATTGATGTTATTATGTCTATGCTTGTTAATTGGAAAGCTCATATTGATCCAAATCATGTTCCCTTAGCCTCTTTGGTTGCTCAAGAAGGGCAAGTTGATGTGAACTTTATATGAAATAATAATTTTAGCAACAATGCCTACAGGAATAATTTTGGTAACAACATTTATAGGCCCTATCCTCCCAATAATGGTAATGCTTATGGAAATTCCTACAACAATAATAGGAGTGCACCCTCTGAACTTGAAGTTATGCTTAAATATTTTATTAGTAAGCAAACTGCTTTCAATAAAACTATTGAGGAAAAACTCTCTAATGCTGAAAGAAATATAGCATATTAGCTGAAGCACAATCTTCTTTTAATAAAATGGCTGCAAAACCTGAAACTAATGATAATCCCTTCGTAGCTACTAATGCTATACAAGTTAGAATTGATGAAAATGTTAAACTATTAGCTGAATTGCATGCTAAGTGGGAAAGAGAAGATGAAATTGCTAGAAATATTAGTGTTTCTACCATCACTACCACTAATGTTGAAGCTAGTAAGCCCAATGGAACCTTTTCTAATTAAAATGCTGAAATTCTTCAAAACATGGGAAACAATAGCTCTACTACTTTAGATGATAAATTTCATTTTGATCTTGATGGTTGCAATATCTCTGAAGTAATTAAGTTCCTACAAAATCTTGCCAAAAGTCCTAATGCTAGTGCTATGAATATGGCCTTTACAAAAAACATTACTGATGCTCTCATAAAAATTAAAGAAGAAAAGATGAAACATAAAGCTTCTATTCCTATGAAACTAGAAGATGGTTGGGAACCCATCATTAATATGCAAGTAAATGATTTTGATTTTAAAGCTTTATGTGATCTTGATAGTAGTGTTTCTATTATGCCTAGAAGGATTTATGATATGCTTGATTTGCCACCATTTGAAGATTGTTATTTAAATGTCCCAATTGATGATAATGCTAAAAAGAAACTCATGGGGAATGTTAATGATGTTCTTATTATGGTTAACAATGCCTATGTCCCTGTTGATTTCTATGTTTTGGATGTTGAATGCAATGCTTCTTGCTGTATTACTTTCGGAAGACCTTTTCTTAGAACTATTGGTGCCATTATTGACATGAAAGAAGGCACCATTAAATATCAAGTCCCACTCAAGAAAGGTATAGAACACTTCCCTAAGAAGAGAGAGAAGATTCCTTTTCCTTCTCCTATGAAAACAAAATTTGCTCTTAGTGCTTCTTCATTTGAGAACACTTGATTCCTTTCTTGCTTCTTATGCCTAACTTAAAGGCATTAAAGAAAAGTACATATTGGGAGATAACCCAAAAGTTTTAGATGAACTATGTAATAACCGCTCCTTATCCTTTTTATTTGCTTTTTGTGCCAAGAGTAACCTCTAATGAGAGAGAAGTAATGCTTGGGAAAGTTGCTGTCCTAAAACAGATTTTTGTGCTTCGCTATAAAAATTCGTGTAAAATCTATGTACGTCGGTTTGAGCTATAATGTTTTGTGCCTCTACCCGAGGTTGTTATACAACTTTCATTAGTTCAACACTTTTAGATTTGAGCAACATAAGGTCTTCGAGAAAATTTGGTTTTTACCTACTAGTCTGTTTTGACAGATTTCTACCATTATTTGCATTTGCTTCTTGATGATTCCTTTTTGAGTTCTTTTGGGGAATTAAGCTTTTTGAGGGAAGTGCTACAGTAGCTTGTGTTTGAATGGAAGTTTTATTGGTGTTGGAACTGAACCCAAAGACTTATTATATTGAGTGCACTAATGTTGCTAATAAAGATTGTGTGAAGTTTTGTATGAAGGAAAAATTTCAGGTGTATGGAAAGAATAACGTAATGAGATGAAGAATGGACTAAAACTCAAGCTTGCGGATGCCACGCGTGTCACCCCAAGAAATATCCAAGAAGTGCAAGCGTCAAATCTTGGGGATGCCCAAGGCATCCCCTTCTTCATCAATAAAAATCTCAGGTTTCTTCCAAACCCTTCATTTTTATTGTTTCATGCACAGTTGTGTTGTTCTTGGAGCGTCTTTCTTTTTGTTTTTGGTTTTCGTTTGTTGGTTTTCTTAGTTTGCTTGAATAAATTGGTTGGACCCCCTCTTTCATGCATTAGTTTTCAAATAAGTTTGGTTTGGATTGGAAAAGAGTAGGAAAGTTCATGCTTAAGTGGTAAAAGGAGCTTTTTAGACTGTGACCTGGACTTTGTCATGACATGCTTAGGTATTCTTTTGGCTTTATGCTTAGTGATTATTTATGCAGCATGACTTGTTATAAACAATTGAGATTGCTTAATGTGCCTTGAAAGAATCATGCGTTATTTTAGCATATTAAAGCATAGTATTGTGGTATTCTCCTTTGGTGCTTTGTTTGGGTTGACTTAGCGCATGCTCACACCATGTTATGACTATCCCAAGTCTCTATAGCCTTGATGATCCTTTATTTTTCGACTTGTAATATCACGTTATGCTTTAATCAATGATGTTTTGTTGCTTTGCATGATTATGTCCATTATTGCTCTCTTAGTTCGTCGCTCCTAGTCTTTTGCTAGCCTCCATAACCAAAATGAGTTCCACTCATGCATCCAACTCCAAATAAAACCAAGTTATTCCAAAGAGTCCACCATACCTACCTATTTGCATTTTCTATTCCAAATATATTCATATTTTTATCTACCTTCCGAATTAAACTTGTTATGAGAAAACTAGTGATTAAAGCTCTCACGAACTTGATGGCACACTTTACTTTTCTTGCCCTTAATAAACTTGAACCATTGTGTCATCTATGTTGTATATGCTTGCACTTATATGTTGGGGATTAGTAGAACCATGCTATCATGGGGAACGCTTTCAACATTGCACTTGTACATTGTACCTAGTTGATATCATGCTCTTTTGTCTATGGATGTCGTCGGTGTGAAATGAAAGGGGAGCTTGTAAGTCCATGGAGTTATGTATGTCTGTTAGAGAAACACGTAGGCCACCGGTCTAATCCATGCCTAATCATGTTGGAAACCTGCAGCGTAACCATAATGAGCTGTCTATGAAGCATTATTCTTATAAAAAAAGAGATAGAGATTGAGAAAGAAGAGAAAAAGAAAAAAAGAAATGAAAAAAGAGGAAAGAGAGAAAAAAGCACCATTTTCCCATGGTAAATAAGATTGCTGAGATGCTCGTTGTCTGCTTGCCTTGTCAATTTGATATGGGGACTCTTCCATATCATCAGGCAAGGGGTACCCTATTGGCGGTTCTCTATGATACACATGTACTTACCATTACAAGAACTTACCGTTAACTAAACTTGAGTAGCATCAGGAGCGGCCCTCGTATTCAAGGGACATGAGATTTCCAATTTATACTTTGTCAAGCATATACTCCATAGTTTGTTCACCTTAACCTTAATCACTTCAAGATGCTTATGATAAGGGCAATGAGAGCTGAAAGCTAATAAGTACCATAATTTTGGGAAGCTCTTTATGTACTTGAATCCCTGCTTCCTTCTATGAAGGCCTTTCTTTTACTTTTATGTTGAGTCTCCATCTTCTATCTTTATGCACCTATTGAGAGAGCATACTGGCCATTCTTAGTTTAATGTGCATTGTCCCAAGACTTGTTGATTGATTCATAATGTTTATATTGCTTGTTCTTGAACTATTTGTATCTAGTCACCCTTATGAACTTTGAAGTTTTCCTATGCATTTATGTTTTGCTACTCCATGAGGGACAAGCTGAATGCCACTATGCTATGTTTTCTATATGTGAAACAAACAAACGTCTTTCACTGCATTGTTATTCGAGAACCTTTGTTTGTATCCTTTCATGTTCCAGCTTAGTTACTTTGTCTTATTGTTAGAACTTCATCTTTCATGCTCATGTTTAGAGTTCTTTGATCCCAGCTTTCAATGCTTGCAAATGGTTTGATCAAGATTGTGATGGTGCATGTCACCTCAAAAATTATTCTTTTCTTTTTATCACTTACCTACTCGAGGACAAGCATGAGTTCAGCTTGGGAATGTTGATACATTGGTTCCATGCTTGTTTTATATCTACTTTCTTATGTTTTTTCCACACTTTAGAGTACTTTTACATATTTTATGGAACTAACCTATTAACAAGATACCACAGTGCCAGTTGCCTGTTATGTTCTGTTTCTGGTTCTAGAAAAGTCAGAAAATGAATATTCTCGGAATTGGACGGGACAAAAGCCAAATTCTATATTTTACTAGAAGACTTGCAGAGCCAGAAGACGAGACGGAGAAGGGCCAGGGGTTGGCCACACCATAGGGTGGCGCGGGTCCCCCTGGCCGCGCCACCAGGTGGTGTGGGCCCCTCCGGCCTCCACCGAGCTTGCCCTTTCGCCTATAAGAAGCCTCCGATGCAAAAACCCTAAATCCCGGAGCCTCCAACCTCGAAAAGTTCCGCAGCGCTGCCGCCACCGAAGGGGAGGTTCGAGGGACAGAAAGTCTCTGTTCCGGCACCCAGCCAAGACGGGGAAGTGCCCCCGGAGCCATCTCCATCGACTCCACCACCATCTCCATCACCGTTGCTGATTCCCATGATGAGGAGGGAGTAGTTCTCTCTCAAGGCTTCTACCGGTAGCTATGTGTTCATCTATCTCTCTATGCATGATCATATTGTGATCATGAGCTTTGTAATCAAGTAGATCTACCTTGCTACTCATGTGATTTATTAGATCTCTACCCTCCCCATGTGTGTGAAAGTGACAGCGTGCACACCATGGTGGCACTTAGGCTAGAGATTACAAATACTTGTTATGAGTTATATTTGGAGTTGGATGTCTCTATGAAATTGTGGTGTTTGTTGGAACCATCTAGTGCTCAAGGTGATAGTGTGGGGTTATCTAAATGGGGAAAGCGTACTTTGAGGAGTGATGTTATAGCCCTACCATGGATTAGAGTGTCCAACCGAAGAGTAGTTCAGAGTAGTATCATAAAGAGAAAATATTTATATGAGAGTGTTCACTAGTGAAAGTATAATCCCTAGGCCTTGTTTCTAAGCATTGAAACACCGTTTCAACTAGATCTATTACATGTTTGCTTGCTTCCATCTTTATTTCAGTTTGCCTTTAGTCTCTTCCACGCCATCAAGCTATTTTCTGGCACCGTTGTCTTATATCCATACCACTTGTATTTTACTATCTCTTCGCGGAACTAGTGCACCTATACACCTGACAAGTGTATTGGGTGTGTTGGAGACACAACAGACTTCTTGTATCTTGATTGCAGGGTTGCTTGAGAGGGATACCTTTGACCACTTCGTCCCTGAGTTCGATAAACCTTGGGTAATCCACTTAAGGGAAACTTGCTACTGTTCTACAAACCTCTGCACTTGGAGGCCCAACAACTGTCTACAAGAATAGAAGTGCGTATACATCAACGCGCATTCCTGCGCCCTTCTTCTTCCCGGCTGCAGCAGCAGTGCCAGACCCAGCAGCGATAGTGCCATTCTTCTTGGCCGTGGTGGTGACAGTAGCAGACCCAGCAGTGGTGGTTCCCTTCTTCGTCCCCATCTTCCGGCGATGATGGGATCGCAGGAAGTAGCTTGCAAAAGTCCTAAGCCCGTCCATCCCAGCAGCGAGGGCAAGGGAGATGGAGCAACAACGATTAACAATGGCAGCAGTATGCAAGGAGGAAGAAGGTGGATTGTGAGAAATTTACCACACAACATCCCTATTGAACCACAGGAAAGCCGCCATCCAACGGCTCACAAAGAATCACCCAGACGTGGGGCGCAAATCAATGAAGAGACGTGGCGATGGAAACATTGAATCGTCGCTGCACTTTCCCTAGTATGCGCGAGAATCAAGGAGGCGCAGTTAAAACAAAGATTACATATGCCTGGTCAAATCCTAGTTAGAAATGGGGCCCCACCTCTGTAACGTCCCGTCAATGCCGCTTATGCGGGAAAATGAGATCATCTAATCATCAGCACTGACATCATCAACACCAGCAGGAGATCTTTTTGGCTAACCTAGTCCTTGCTCGACTCTATTACTCAAGCAAGCACTCGGGGATACTCCTAACAGGAGTGCTTGCCGCGCACCCAAAGACTTCATAGGCACATAACTGCCTCCACTAGCAGAAGCCCCTCCTCGAGTCAATGATTCGATTATGGACTAGGGGCTACACCCATAGGGAGCGCTGAAGCATATTCAGCTAAAAACAAAACAACAAACGACAGCAGTCAAAAAAGTTCAAAGTGCCCACTCGACTCTACGAGTCGAATATGCACTTGGGGGCAACTCCCATAGGGAGCGCTGGTCGCGCACCCTATGACACCAAAAGGTACCATACAAAGGAAAATTGCGTTGACTACATCCGCACCCTGAGCATTCAAAACATTCGGCAACTCCGCCTCATAAACACTGAATACAACATACAAAGAGACAACGTCTCCTGGATCACCTGAATCACCTGATGTGAATAAACTTTCGGATGTCGCGTTAACAACGTGAAGGTAAGACCTGCAAAACGCCTGGAAACGCACCTGATGCGCTCTACAAGAAACAATCTGTGCCTGCATGTACGATGAAAAGGCCTTGATGAACGCGTCGAGAGCCCACATGTAAACACTGGATTTCGACTCTATAAGGCCTCCGCGGGAGGAGTCGAATTACGCCAGCATTATTCCGAATTCGAGTCCGGGGACTCGAGTTTGAGTAGATAACGTTGTTTTGCCCTATGGAAGTTAACTGATCCCGATCTGTCAGGTGAATTAGACATGCATATCATCAGTCCCTATGATACAAACTGCGACACCCAAAAGAACTTCGGATGAGCCTATATCCAATACTCTCGAAAGACTTATAGTCTCCACCTGAATATACGATTCAGCTGGACACTTGGGGGCTACTGACATGGGTATAACTTACAGGTACTCGAGATTAGCCTATACGGTTTATCCCAAGGAGTCCACGGTGCAATAGAAGCCCAACAAGGATTTGGGTGGCCCCTTGGAGTTCGCATCTTCAGGGACATGGCAAAGAGTAGATAGAAAATTAAAGGGAAAACCCTAAACTATAACCGACTCGACCTGTTACCCCGATACCTAACCTCCCTATATAAAGGCTCGAAGGGGGCAGCGAGGAGGACCAATCCACACACCCCCACATACACCTCGTAAGATTGCATCTTCGCACCCTTGTAACTTTCGACTCCCTCGTAATCAAGAGCAGACAAGCAGGGTTAGGGTCCTCTACAAGGCCTGAACCTAGGTACAACCTCGTGTCACCTGTGTGGTTTTTTTCTATCTGATCGATGCCTCCAGTGCTCCCCACTTCCTCGAACCAAAGTCCATCAATGATGGGCATTGTTGAGTTAACCCCTTGTCAGCGACATCTCCCAAGATCCGATCCAACTGAGCAGCGGAAGAAGAATTTGGTGGATCAAAGATCACACGACAGTGGTGTGAAGGTGTAGAACTCAAAACACTAGAGGTCCAATCCAATATTACGGAGAACCTTCAATGGAAATGAGAGGGAGAGAATAAGAGAATGGGATGATTCCAAAGGGGAGGGGGTGACCCCTATATATAGTGGGAGGGGAGGGGCACCACCCAAGGGGAAGGCGGTGTGGGACTAATGCCCACACCCGCCGACCACCTCGGGGTAGTCGACGGCCCTAGGTGGGCCCCACTTGGGTGGCGCACAAAGCCCTAGCCGGCCGGCCGTCCTACGTAGGTACCTTGCCACTTTGGGCCTCCCTCCGGGTGACTGATGACCCACAAGTACAGGGGGTGTATCGCAGTCTTTTCGATAAGTAAGAGTGCCGAACCCAACGAGGAGCAGAAGGTGCTGGCTAGTGGTATGGGTCAGGAATTCTCTGCAAATACTTAGCAAACAGATTTTTAGGGGGTTTTGATAAAGCAAGTAAACGAAGTACGAGTAAATAAAAGACAGTAGGAATAAATGCAGAAAGTGGCCCAATCCTTTATGCAGCAAAGGAGAAGCCGGTTGTATTACTTAAGATGACCAAATGTTCTCGAGGACACATGGGAAGACTGTCAAGTGCTTTCGCTTCATATAGCTGATTAATCTTCTTTAGCTTGCTAAGTGTTGTGTGAGTGAACCTATGCTAATGTACCGACCTTACTAGGACTAATACATACTTGTGATTATACCCCTTGCAAACATCCGTGAGTACAACAAAAGTAATTAAAGTAGAAACCTAACCACAACTTTAAACTCTAAGACCCTTATGTCCCGTGTGCAATGGTTTCCGAACAGGGGTTCAGGTTTCTATCACTCTGGCAACCCCTACGATTAGTAGCCAAATACACAATGCATTTCCCTAGGCACATATAGGTGAAGTGTCATGTAGTCGTCGTTCACATGACACCACTAGAATAAGTACACCACAACTTAAATATCAAACTATTGAATCTTTCTCAACACAACTCCACTACTGACAACATGACTTCTCCCATGTCCTCAAGAACAAAATGAACTACTCACAACACATCATATGGATCATGATCAGAGATGGAATAATGATGTATAACAATCTGAACATAAACAATAATTCAATGGTTCACTCAATAGCATCAACTACAAAGAGTAATCAACATCGGGAAAGTTTCCCCTATGAACTATGCAAGATTCAACTCAATTGTTACAGCAATATGGAGATGGTGATGAGGGTGCTGATGATGATGATGGTGGTGGTGATGATGATGATCCCGATGAAGTCCATCTTGATGGTGGTGTTGATTGCGACGATCTCCCCTCTCGGAGAAGGAATTCCCCCGGCAGAAATCTGTCTGCCGGAGATCTCTTTCTCTCTCGGTGTTTTCCGCCCCGCAGAGGCGGTGTAATCTTTCTGTGGTCGCCCCCCGAGTCTTAGGGTTTTGGGAGGATAATATACGCCAGAGGGGAGTGCCAGGGGTGGACCAGGGCGGCCACAACACCTGGTGGCGCGGCCTAGGCTAGCCCGTGCCAGGGGGTGGTGTGGGCCCCGTGTGGCCCATCTCTAGCCCCCTCCTGGCTTCCTTCGTCTTTTGGAAAAATAGGATTTTCCGTATATTTTCCCGGATTTTCTGATCTTCACGAATTTTGCCTCCAAACAACACCTTTTCCATCAGAATCCTGACTACAGCGGTCCATGCTCCAAAAGTCATTAACCATGCAAAAACAGATAAATAACATAAGTATCACCTCTCAATACGAAATATATCAATGAATAATAGTGAATTATGACATAGAATAGTGATGCAAAATGGACGTATCAACTCCCCCAAGCTTAGACTTCGCTTGTCCTCAAGCGAAACTGATCTCAATAAACATGGCCTCAGGTTTATGGAGTGAAGAGTCGATAAAAGAATACGGACAAGAAGCATCACATTCATCAAATACATAGATCATAATAGAAGACAACTCACTATTATATAACTCAACTTACAATGAGTAAAGGAAACACAATAAAGATACATAAAGTAAATCATAATTGGTAGTGGCAAACTTAGCTCTTGGTCGAAGAATAGTTAATAATTTGCTGGAGTTCACAAATAACTGGTTTTCAAATGATAGCTTTCAAAGTAGTAAACATCGAGATAAGAGAAAAGTGCAAAACAAGGAACATAAGAAACATGATTGAATAAATCATCATATGAATGAATGAAACACAACAACTCAAAATACTTGTAGAGATAGAAGGGAGTAGGTTTACTGACTCAACTACAAAGTAAAAGAAAGGCCCTTCGCAGAGGGAAGTAGGGATTGCAAGTCTCATAAAGAGCTCCCAAAAATTATGATACTTACTAGCTTTCAGCCCTCATTTCCCCTATCATAGGCATCTTTAGGTGATTAAGGTTAAAGTGATCAAATATGAGGATATGCATTGACAAGTTCTAAATTGAGAATCTCATGTCCCTTGAATACGAGGGCCGCTCCTCATGCTACTCAAGTTTAGTCACCGGTGAGTTCTTGTCATCGTAAGCATATGTGTATCATAGAGAACCGCCAACAGGGTACCCCTTGCCCGATGGTACGGAAGAATCCCCATATCAAAATGACAAGGCAAGCAGACAACAAGCATCTCAGCAATCTTCTTATTTACCATGGGAATATGGTGCTTTTTTCTCTCTTTCCTATTTTCATAATATCTCTTTTTTTTCTTTTCTCTTTTTCTCAATCTCTATCTCTTTTTATAAGAAGAATGCTTCATAGATGCTCGTTATGGTTATGCTGCAGGTTTCCACCATGTCAGCATGGATTAGACTAGCGGCCCAGGCGTTTCTCTAACACATATACATAACTCCATGGACATACAAGCTCCCCTTTCATTTCACACCGACGACATCCATAGACAAAAGAACATGATATCAACTAGGTACAAAGTACCAGTGCAATGTTGGAAGCGTTCCCCATGACAACATGGTTCTGCTAATTCAGAACTTACAAAGCGCAAGCATATACACAACATATAGGAGCACAATGGTTCAAGTTTATTAAGTGCAAGAAAGTAAAGTTTGCCATCAAGTTCATGAGAGCTTTAATCACTAATTTTCACATAACAAGTTTAATTTGGGAGGTAGATAAAACAATAATTTACTTGGAATAGCAATAGTGCTACTAGGTAGGTATGGTGGACTCAAATGGCAAAGGTTTTGGTTTAAGGAAGTGGATGCACGAGAAGAATTCCCTCTCAGTACAGGTTTTTGGCAAGCAAGGCTGGGTAGCAAGTACAAGAGTTGAAGGAAACAAACAAACATACAAGTGATAAAAACAAACATGCAATCTTCCTTGGAAGCACAAAAGGTCTTAACTAGAGAATACTAGACTTATGAGCAAATCAAGAAAGAAAGATGATGAAATAATTTTTCTTTAGAGTACTTTTATCTTTTTCATTCAACTCTCAAAAATAGTGTTGCTACCGACCGAGCCAGGTTTGCCAAAACCAACAGAATTAACTCAATGATCCCAAAGTGCTACCGATACTAACAACAAGATCAATCATATAACCATGAATTGAAAACTAATATAAGCTATGAAAAAGAGTGAATGATAGAAGTTCTCATTAATATTCCATAACGGCAAGTCACACCAAGGGATACATATCTAATGAGAGAGGGGACACTTCCATAATGCAAACCATCCTACATAATAACTTCTCTATTCATGATATGACTCTACTAAAAAGGTAAAAAGATAGAAGATAGTGATGTGATACCGTGGCACTCCCCCAAGCTTGGAACAAACCAAGGGGATGCCAAACCTGATGACGAATTACTACTTTGGTGGTGGTGGTATCCTTTCGATGAGCTTTTTGATCAATTTCCCCAAGTCCTCAATCTCGAAGGTGAGATTACGAATAAGCTGCGAGTTTTGCTCAATGCGGCTCATGATCATGTCGGGTTCAGAATCCTAGATCTTGTGATTTTTTCCCTACTCTACCTCCTTGAAGTCTTCTTTTCCTGCATGGCTAGAACAAGGAAAATCCCAATTGGAGGGTAATTTCCCCTTGGGCATATTCTGGTATTGGTGCTCATGGATAAGAGTATGGAAAGGATTCTTGGTGCGTGGAGGAAGTGACAAGGGATCTGAACGGTGATAAGGAGGCTTCCCTCCAATAGTCCTGGCAGGGTTTGCCACCACTCCAATGCTTGCAATGGTAGTGCCGGTGTGATTTTCCTCCTCTTCACCTTCACTCTTGATCTCCTTCTCCTGCCCAGGGTCTTGGAGATCCTCCTCCATAGGCTCCTTCTCTTTATCCTTGGTGGACACCATTGTGCTTCTAAACCATCAAAGAGTATGTCCTAGCAGAAACAGATCGACACAAAAACATGACGAAAACACGATATATGAAACTCGGGGGATCCGAGGGGTTATATATTACGAAGTTTCATATCAAAAGGAAGGTACTGGGAGAAAACGAGTTGGAGGCGGAGTCCGGGGTGGACTCATAGCCTGGTGGCGCGGCCAGGGGTGGGCCCGCACCACAGGGTGGTGTGAGCCATGCTGGCTCCGTTTCCGTCCCTCTTTCGCTTCGTAGCTTTCCATATTGACTAAAAACAGTAAAAATATAGTTGGATAATATTTTCGCAGAACTTTTCTTACTAGAACTGTTACATATTTGAAAACGGGCTCTACAGGTCTCTGAATTTGGTATCTAGTAGATTCTTCTAGAGTCACCACTTTAATATCATCGATATCTTCATCTTCATACACTTATTACTTGAGTCATAAAACCCTTCTCTTCCTTATTACACCATCATCTCCACTACCTGGAAATTTCTTTCACACAAAACTTCACACAATTCTCATTAGCAACATTAGTATAAGTAAAGTGACAAAACCTTTTGAGTCCAATCTCAACTGAAAACCATCAAAACATAAGCTACTGAAGCAACTCCTTCCGAAAACCCAAAAAGAATTCAAAAAGGAAATCGAATAAAGAAGCAAACAAAAGTGGCAAAATCTATCAAAACAGACCATCAGGTAAAGATCAATTTTTTATAAAATCTTCTGTTGCCCAGATAAAAAAGTGCAAAACTAAAGAAAGTAAAATAAAAACCTAGGGCAGAAGCACAAAAAATTACAGCTCAATCCGACATACAAAGATTTCTCACGAATTTTGACGGTGAAGCACAAAAAAAATCTGTTTCGGGACAGCAACTTCCCCAAATCTTACTTCTCTCTCATTAGCGGTTGATCTTGACACAAAAACCAAACAAAATGGATAAGGAGCGGTTATTACCGAAGTAATAACTTCCAAGATACAAAGGAACAAAAACAAACTGAAAGCAAAAACAAATTGGGTTGTCTCCCAAAAAGCTCTTTCTTTATAGGCATTAAGATGGGCATGATGATTTTGAAGATGCTCACATAAGAATATGAACTGAAGTGAAAGAGAGCATTAAGAAGAAAAAATACACACGTTTAAGTCTAACCCACTTCCTATGCAAGGGAATTTTGTAAACAAACAAGTTGTTGAAGCCAGAGGGTACTTGCATATGAAGGCAAAAGAAGTGCAACATAAAAACTTTCAGCATAAAATGAGGAAACTTGATATTATTGAGATACATAAGAACACTTTTCCCTCTCTCATAATAACTTTCAGTATCATGCATAAACTTAACACTATAACTATCACAAGGACCATCGTAGCAATGATCACTTATTCTAACAGAAAACATAGGAATACTAGCTCTCATAACACTACTATGTGAAACAATATTAGAGGTATCCTTACAAAGTATAATGTGTCCCTCTTCTTCATATTTAGTAACAAAGTCTTTCACATTTGCTATTATAGGTTCATCAACCATTTGTTTATCATGTTCAACAACTATGATTATACTTTCATTAACCCTACTAGCTATCAGAGAATGTTCCTTAATCTTAACTGGGAAAGGCATTTTCTCAATATAAGGTTCAGATAAAACATGATTAGCAGTATAAACTTCAGTATTTCTTGCAGGAACACTCTTAGCAACATCTTTATAAGGTTCATGATACTTATTCCACTTCTTTATAGGTACTTTAATGTAGGAAGCAATAGCCTTAAAATAAGAAGCAATAGCTTGAGAATCTAGACCATAAGCATTTTTTATATTTTGAAAGTCATCAGTTCCCATAAAAGATTCAATGCATTCATAATCATAATTTATACCTTACTTTCTTCCTTTGTGGTTTTCCCATGCTTCAGTATTGTCTTGAATACGGTCTAGAAGATCCCATTTAGCTTCTTCTTCCATGCGAGTGAATGATCCATCACAAGAAGCATCCAATAAATCCTTGTCATGGAGAGGGAGCCTTGCATAAAAGTTATTGTTAATGATATTGTTGGGGATCTCATGAATGGGACACTTGAGAATTAATAACTTCAATCTCCCCCAAGCTTGAGCTGTACTCTCTCCATCAAGAGGCCAAAAGTTGTATATTTGATTCCGATCTTTATGAATCTCACTAGGAGGATAAAACTTTGAATAAAAGAGAGGCACTATTTCCTCCCATTCCAGAGCTTAACCATTCTTCAGCAGCTTATACCATTCCTCAGCTCTTCCTTTCAGTGACAATGAGAATAACTTCTTCTTAACTTGATTTGTAGTAATACCTGAACACTTGAACAACCAGCATAATTCGTGTATAAAGAGCAAATGATTGCCGGGATGGATAGTTCCATCCCCAACATAATAGTTATCCATAACACGATCAATAATTCTTGTAGGTATTTTAAAAACATCATTCTCAACAAGTGGTGGCATATCTACTACCTTAGCAGTGGTAGTAGCATTACCAAATAAGAAACTCAGCGAATTATCCATAACGAAAATTAAAGCAACTAGTAGAAGTAAACAATATTCAAAGTAGAAGTTTCCTTTACCAGTTCCACTCTCCAATAGCGCTTCACTCCCCGGCAACGGCGCCAGAAAATAGTCTTGTTGACCCACAAGTATATGGGCTGTATTGTAGTATTTTCGATAAGTAAGAGTGTCGAACCCAACGAGGAGCAGAAGGTGTTGGCTAGTGGTATGAGTTAGGAATTCTCTACAAATACTTAGCAAACGGATTTTTAGGGTTTTTTGATAAAGCAAGTAAACGAAGTATGAGTAAATAAAAGAAAGTAGGAATAAATGCAGCAGGTGGCCCAATAATTTATGCGGCAAAGGACAAGCCGGTTGTATTACTTAAGATGACCAAACGTTCTCGAGGACACATGGGAAGACTGTCAAGTGCTTTCGCTTCATATAGTTGATTAATCTTCTTTAGCTTGCTAAGTGTTGTGTGGGTGAACCTGTGCTAATGTACCAACCTTCCTAGGAATAATACATACTTGTGATTATACCCCTTGCAAACATCTGTAAGTAAAAGAAAGTAATTAAGGTACAAACCTAACCACAGCTTTAAACTCTAAAACCCTTACGTCCCTTGTGCAATGGTTTCCTAACGGGGGTTCAGGTTTCTGTTACTCCGGCAACCCCTACGATTAGTAGCCAAATACACAATGCATTCCCCTAGGCCCATATAGGTGAAGTGTCATCTAGTCGACGTTCACATGACACCACTAGAAGAAGTACGCCACAACTTAAATATCAAACTATTGAATCTTTCTCAACACAACTCCACTACTAACAACATGACTTCTCCCATATCCTCAAGAACAAAGCGAACTACTCACAAGACATCATATGGATCATGATCAGAGATGGAATAATGATGTATAACAATCTGAACATAAACAATAATTCAATGGTTCACTCAATAGCATCAACTACAAAGAGTAATCAACACCGGGAAAGTTTCCCCTATGAACTATGCAAGATTCAACTCAATTGTTACAGCAATATGGAGATGGTGATGAGGGTGTTGATGATGATGATGGTGGTGATGATGATGATGATCCCGATGAAGTCCAGCTTGATGGTGGTGTTGATAGTGATGATCTCCCCTCTCCGGGAAGGAATTCCCACAGCAGAAATCTGTCTGCCGGAGAGATCTTTCTCTCTCGGTGTTTTCCGCCCCGCAGAGGCGGCGGAATCTTTCTACTGTCGCCCCCCGAGTCTTAGGGTTTTGGGAGGATAATATACGCCAGAGAGGAGTGCCAGGGGTGGACCAAGGTGGCCACACCACCTGGTGGTGCGGCCTAGGCTGGCCCGCGCCAGGGCATGGTGTGGCCCCCCTGTGGCCCATCTCCAGCCCCCCTTCTGGCTTCCTTCGTCTTCTGGAAAAATAGGATTTTCTGTATATTTTCCCGGATTTTTTGATCTTCGCGAATTTTGCGTCCAAACAGCACCTTTTCCATCAGAATCCTGACTGCAACTATCCATGCTCCAAAAGTCATCAACCATGCAAAAACAGATGAAATACCATAAGTATCACCTCTCAATATGAAATATATCAATAAATAATAGTGAATTATGACATAGAATAGTGATGCAAAATGGACGTATCAGTGACGCCCATTAGCAATGGGCTACCTATAAAAATAAAATAAAATGTATATTTTAATATTAATTGAACAATTAACATCAAATACACATATTATTATATTCCTTCACTCTCGAACACCTTCGGGACCACCTCCGATCAACGTCGAATGTTACCCGGAACTATTTTGATTTCTCTCTCTCTATTTTTCATATGATACCGCATCTATCCCTAAGCATCCCTACCCTTAAGCGTGACATCCTTCGGTTCAGAAACACTCCGAACATGATTGATACCTCTCTCATATAAATGATCATCAGAAGGACCTAGATGCCCTTGTTGACCCCCATGCGTTTCTCAAATCTTATCGCTCGAACCGTAAACGTCATTTCCCATTCGCTTTGTCACTTGATACCTAGTTCATCTGAGACTTGATCTTTGGTATCTCCATACCATATTTAGGTCTAGTTACCAATGAACTTGTTTACTCGTTCCCTGTCTTTGCATTCTGTGACCAAGTCACATGCTTGCAAGCTTTGTTAGTGCAACGTCACCACGATGGCCACATGTATCTATCTGTTAGATGGATTGACAAATCCTGGTTTTGATATGTACTCCTCTGCATTGTTCCTTTGGAAAACCTGAGTAGCACCTTTTTGATCACCCTATGAAGAGATGATGCTTGATGTCATCTAAGCTCCCTCCAGAACGGTGATTTGCATTATCTCATAGTCTAAGGATCAGGTTGCGAGGTTTTCTGTGTTTATCATGAATGGTGAACTTTGTAACTTGATCTCATTAAGATATAACTGTAGGATGTTTGTCGATCACATCGTTCAACTAATGACATGACCTCATTGTCAATTGGCATAAATTCCCATGATCTCGAAACCATAGATCATCCTCATAACCAAAGAGCTAGTTCGCTCGAGGTAACTAGAGACACTGTTTATTTACATACAACACGTGTATTAACGTTTCGTATTAACACAGTTATAGCATAGTATAAAATGTATTATGAACATATAAGAGATATATCAAACAATACACTTTATTATTTTCCTCTAGGGCATATCTACTTCAGTCTCCCACTTGCACTGGAGTACAAATTAATCTAGTTTACAATAGGCATGAACCAAACACCATTGGCATCTTGGTGTTGTTCGTGCTTGGCTTGTAGGAGAGCTTTAGTCATAGGATCTACCACATTCAGACTTGTGTGTACATTGCAAAATCTTGATTTCACCCTTGTCAACATTCTCCCGGATGACATGAAATCGTAGCTTGATATGTTTGGCCATGCAATGAGACCTTGGTTCCTTTGCATTTGCAATAGCACCCGTATTATCACAATAGATCATCACGGGGTCTTGAAAACTTGGAATTACTCCTAGTTTGATGATGAAATTCCTTAGCCAAACAGCTTCATTCGCGGCATCAGCTGCAACAATTTATTTAGACTCCATTGAAGACTGCACCACCACTGGCTGCTTCTTGCTCTTCCAACTTACCGCCCCAACATTCACCAGAAACACAAATTCTGAGTTCCATCTCGCATCAATGTAACCGGTTATGTTTAGAGCTTCATCAGTTCCTCCATAGACTAGGAACATATCCTTTGTTCTCTTGAGATACTTCAGGATATTTTTCACAGATGTCCAGTGATCTAATCCTAGATTACTTTGGTATCGGCTCGTCAGACTAATAGCCAATGCCACATCAGGTCGAGTACTTAGCATTGCATACATAATAGATCCTATGGGTGAAACATAGGGGACATATGTCATCCTTTCTCTATCATCATCTGTTACTGGACATTGAGTCAAACTCGGCGTGCTACTTCTTATCATAGGAACCAAACCCTTTTTGGCATCTACCTTTTTGAACCTCTTCAAAATCTTCTCGAAATAAGTACTGTGACTTAATGCAATTAGGCGTCTTGATCTATCTCTATATATCTTTATTCTTAATATGTATGCAACTTCACCTAAGTGCAAGGAAAATTGAGTACTCAAATATGCCATCACGCTTTTCATAAGTTCCACATTGTTTCCCATGAGTAATATGTCGTTCACATATACTACTAGAAAAACCACTGATCTCCCACTCGCTTTCTTGTAAACACAGAACTCTTGTTGATTTTGGATGAATCCAAAACTCTTGAACACTTGATCAAAATGTTGGTTCCAACTCCGAGATGCTTGCTTTAGTCCATAAATGGATCGCTAAAGTTTGCATACCTTTCCAGCATCCTTAGGATGAACAAAACCTTCTGATTGCATCATATACAACTCTTCATCAATGTGTTCATTGAGGAACACGGTTTTGACATCCATCTGGCATATTTCATAGTCAAAATGAGTAGCAATTGCTAGTAGAATCCGGACAGCTTTAAGCATCACTATAGGAGAATAAGTCTCATCGTAGTCAACTCCTTGGATTTGTCGAAACCCCTTTGCGACAAGTCGAGCTTTGTGAATGGTCACATTACCATTCACATCTATCTTTTTCTTAAAGATCCATTTATTTTCCACGGCCTTGCAGCCTTTTGGAAGATCTACCAATGTCCAAACGTGATTTTCATACATGGATCCTATTTCGGATTTTATGGCTTCTAGCCATTTGTCAGAATCAGCACTATCCATAGCTTCTTTGTAGTTTGCAGGTTCTTCCCGTTCATCTAGAATGATAAACATCACAAGGCTACTGAACCAATAAGGAGTGGCATGAACTCTTGTAGACTTGCGAACTGCAGGAGTTTCGATGTTGTTGTCATGATCATTATCATTAGGTTTTTCTTCCATGTTAGAGAGCGGTTTCGAAATGGCTTCCTTGTGCTACTAAGAATTTGGAGAGAAGGGTCAACAACTTCATCTAACTCAATTTTCCTTCCACTAACTCCTTTAGCGAGAAACTCTTTCTCAAGAAAGGTGTCATTTTTCGCGACAAACATTTTGCCTTCGGCTTGGTTGTAGAAGGTATACCCAACTGTCTCCATTTGGTATCCTACGAAGACACATTTTTCCGCCTTGGGTTCGAGTTTGTCAGGCTGTAGTTTCTTAACGTAAGCCTCACATCCCCAAACTTTCAGAAATGACAACTTCAGCTTCTTGCCATACCATATCTCATATGGGGTTATCTCCACAGATTTGGACGGTGCTCAGTTGAAATAAAAGCGGCGGTTTCTAACGCATATCCCCAAAACGACACGGACAAATTAGTCAAAGACATCATGGACCACATACTATCCAATAGAGTATGGTTACATTGTTTCGACACAACATCACACTATGGTGTTTCAGCTGGCGTGAGCTGTGGTATGATCCCATAGTCCGTGAAGTGGATGTTAAACTCATAACTCAAATACTCACCTCCCTGATCTGGTTGAAGATGCTTGATTTTCTTGTTAAGTTGATTCTCTACATCATTCTGAAATTCCTTGAACTTTTCAAAGGTTTCAGATTTGTGCTTCATAAAGGAGATATATCCATATATACTCAAATCGTCAGTAAAGTTAACAAAATAATGATAACCATTGCATATTGATATGCTCATTGGTCTACATACATCCGTATGTATGATTCCCAGTAGGTCTGAAGCTCTCTCCATTGTGTCGGAGAAGGGTGTCCTAGTCATTTTGCCCATAAGGCATGGCTCACATGTATCGAGAGATTCGAAATCCAACGATCCAAGAAGTCCATCTGAATGAAGCTTCTTCATGCGCTTTACACCAATGTGACCAAGACAGCAATGCCACATAAACATGGAGTTATCATCATTGTGCTTACAACATTTAGCATCAATATTATGGATGTAAGTATTGCAATCAAGATCCAGTAAGAATAAACCATTACACACATGCGCATGAACATAGAAAATATCATTCATACAAATAGAACAACCATTTGTTCCAAATTTAAATGAATAACGATCTTGCAACAAGCAAGATCCACTCACAATATTCATACTCAATGCGGGTACATAGTAGCATTTATTCAAAAGTAAAATTAATCCTGACGGTAGACGTAGAGGTAAAGTGCCGACAACCACCACATCGACTCTCGATCTATTTCCAACGCGCATAGTCACCTCATCCTCCCTCATGCGCCGCTTACTCCACAGTTTCTGCTCAGAGTTACAAATGTAAGCAATAGAACCGGTATCAAATACCCAGGTGTTACTCCTAGCTCTAGTAAGGAACACATCTATAACATGTATATCACATATACCTTTGTCTTTGGTGGCTATCTTGCCGGCTTTCTTGCCTTCAAGGTGCTTGGGGCAGTTGTGCTTCTAGTGCCCATCCCCTTTGCAGTAGTAGCACATGCTGATGCGCTTAGGGCCAGGCTTGACAGTCTTAGAGGTGTTGGCAAAGAACTTGCCATCCTTCTTAGGCTTCTTTCCCTTGCCTTTTCCCTTTTGCCCCAATTTCTTAAAATTGGTGGTCTTGTTGACCATCAACACCGTGTTCTCCTTCTTGATCTCTACCTAATAAGTTTTGAGCATAGCGAACACTTCAACAAGGATCTTAGTCATCCCTTGCATGGTGTAGTTCATCACAAAGCTCTTGTAGCTAGGGGGCAGAGAGTGCAACACCCTATCAATCGCGTGCTCCTCCTCAATTTTGTAATCCAGAGCATTCCAGCGCTTAACGTAGCAAAACATTTTGACTACGTGCTTACTAATACTGCTGTGCTCTTCCATCTTAGCAGAGAAGAAAATCTCTGAAGCATCATACCTCTCCTCCTTAGCTTGTGGAGAAAGACAACATTAAGATCTTCAATGATCTCAAAAGCATTCATCTTCTCAAATTGCTTTTGAAGCTCTGGCTCCCTGGCATAGAGAATTCAACTTTGGATCTAGGAGGAATCATCCGCCTTGGTTTGCCAGACATTCTTTTTATCTGGGAGGTGGAATCTGCAGGCTTAGCTAGAATCTCAGCCTTGATGACATAAGTCAACTTGTAGGGGACTAGGAGGATCCTAATATTGCAGAACCATGCAGTGAAGTTCATTCCATTAGTTTTCAGCTTGTCCTTCTCGGGGAAAGTGCTAAGGTTGAAGGTGGGTGGGCGAGACATCTACAATGGATTTTCAAAGTATTTAGACCATTTTCATAATAATGAGTTCAGTTTTTAATTTATTATACTAAACTTAAAACAAAAGGAACTCCCACTCAAACAAACATCCCTCCATTCGTTTAGTGATCACATGACCAAATCCACTACTCCACCCTGATCATCATGGCCAGCAAAGCAGTCTCAAAGGTAGGCATCCTCCATGTCATTCATATCCTATATCATTCATGCTCGATCTTTCGGTCTCATGAATACCGGGGCCATGTCTTCACATGCTAGGCTCGCCAATTCTAACTTGTCTGTATCCGCAGTGCAACATCGCTTACCCATGTTGTATGCGAACACATATATGACTAACACCCGATCGTCATGGCCTACCTCATATCAGAAAAATTTCTTGGGGGTGCACACACAAGGGGAATACTATAACTAGAATTTTGTGAGAAATTATCTTAGTATTCTAACATTGAATATACTATCATACTAGCATAATAAGATACATGAAGTGAAACTTCATAAAGTAAAGTGTTATGACGTGGTTGCAGCATCTTGATCACCATCGAGAGCTCCAATGAAAGTTTCACAAACTTTTCATTGCCATGTCACAACATAAGCCCCTATGCACAAATAAAGATAGACACCTCTATATTATCTATTGCAAGTTTTACGCGGCTTTAGGGCTTTCACGGTAGAACCCCTTCCTACCTACGAATGTGGAGCCACAACATGGATTCAATGATTGCCGTTTTATTTACCTTTTCAGGGCCCTCCAGTGTCGATGCCATATCAACTACAGTACAGAGACAAACACCGCCCTAAGCCACTTAATTGTGAACCAATCTCGTGAATCACAACATGAGGTCGGTTGGGGGACGCTTTATCAAACAGTGTTGTGATATGAACAAGAACATAAAAGAGGGTATTAACTAGAAAATCAATACCCACATATTGCTATGTGTTCTATCCGACAACATGTCTACACATAGACCCGCTCTGATACCACTATAGGATTCCGTAGCAGAAAACCAAAAAATTCTTACTATGCGAACATTATACCAGGATCTATACTATGCAGACATAAGTAACGGAAAGAGAGAGACGGTATTCATACCCTTGAAGACTGAGCAACGACTTACACAAGAAGGTGTATGTTGAATAATACGAGCAGCTCCAAGCACCCCAAGTGTGGTGCCTCCGAAGTACTACACACATCCGGTGTAGGCAACGTCTCCTGGGATCCAATCTAGCCGAGCATAGTAAGGTGGAGAACTCAAAACCAGAAGAAGAAGAAGATGGCGGATCGAAGATCACATGGCAGTGGTGTGAAGGTGGAGAACTCAAAACCAAAGAGGTCCTCTCCAATATTACGGATAAGCCCTCAATGGAAATGAGAGAGAAAGAATGAGAGAATGGTATGATTCCAAAGGGGAGGGGGTGACCCCTATATAGATTGGGAGGGGAGGAGCACCACCCAAGGGGCAAGAGGTGTGGGACTAATTCCCACACACGCCGGCCACCAAGGGGCAGCCGCCGTCCCTAGGTGGGCCGCACTTGGGCGGCCCACCAATCCCTGGCCAGCCGATCCTCCTACCTAGGCGCCTTGCCCTTTTGGGCCTCCCCTCTAGGTGAGGCCCATTAGCAATGGGCTAGCTATAAAAATAAAATAAAATGTATATTTTAATATTAATTCATGAGTTAACATAAAATACACATATTATTATATTCCTTCACTCCGGAACACCTTCTGGACCCCCTCCAATCAACATCGTATGTTACCTTGAACTATTACGGTTTCTCTGTCTCTCTATTTCTCCTATGATACCGCATCTATCCCTAAGCGTCCCCACCCTTAAGCATAACATCCTTTGGTTCAAAAACACTTTGGACATAATTGATACCTCTCTCATATCGATGATCATCAAAGGGACCTGGATGCCCATGTTGACCCCCATGCGTTTCACGAATGCTATCGCTCAAACCATAAATGTTGTTTCCCGTTCCCTTTGGCACATGCTACCTAGTTCATTTGAGACTTGATCTTTGGTATCTCCATACCTTAGTTTGGTCTTGTTACCAATGAACTTGTTTACTCATTCCCATGTCATTGCATTCCGTGACCAAGTCACACGCTTGCAAGCTTTATTAATGCAAAGTTATCGAGATGGCCGCATCTATCTATCTGTTACATGGATTGACAAATCCTAGTCTTGATATGTACTCCGCTACAGGTTCCTTTGGAAAACCTGAGTAGCACATTTTTGATCACCCTGTCATGAGATGGTGCTTGATGCCATCTAAGCTCCCTCCAGAATGGTGATTTGCATTATCTCACAGTATAAGGATCGGGTTGCGAGGTTTTCTATGTTTATCATCAATGTTGAACTTTGTAACTAGATCTCATTAAGATATAATTGTAGGATGTTTGTCTATCACATCATTCAACTAATGACATGACCTCACTGTCAATTGGCGTAAATGCACATAATCTCGAAACCCTAGATCATCCTCATGACCAATGAGCTAGTTCGCTAGAGGTAACTAGAGACACGGTTTGTTTACATACCACATGTGTATTAACGTTTCGTATTAACACAGTTATAGCACTGTATGAAACGTATTATGAACATATAAGAGATATATCAAACAATACACTTTATTTGCCTCTAGGGCATATCTCCTTCAACTAGTACCACTGCCACTATCACTAGATATTTTCCACCACTACCACTACCACTACCACTATGACGCTGACGACTAGCAAGAATAGCATGAGACGTTACTAGACGTGGCTAAGAAATGTAGGTACTAGAATTTTTTCCGAATCTACTAGAAATTTACTAGACAGGCCGGCAAAACCCAATCCTTAAGATGGGACCCACTTAGTACAACATAATCCAATTGATTGCACCACTCTGTATCTAGCCAAATTTGTCTTTAAGCTAGGACCCAGGTACCATCTCACACATTGTTGTGATTGGAATTTGTTTCTATTGCTATTTATACCTAATAATAATATTTTAATGCTTACGGACTACCCTCAAGGGTCACCTTTAAGTTTTTGAGATTATGGATAGGCTCCACTATGTATGTGAAACTCCTTATCCATTTTTTCCTTATGGATAGCTTGTGGCCAACATTTAGACTAGGTAGGGGACCCACTCATCTAAGTAGAAAGAAACAATAAATAAAACCTTTTTTATGAGTTACTCTGTCGCGCGTACTGGATGAACAAGCAGATAAAAAACATGTCTCTTGGATAGATTCTTGTCCACTACTTTGATAAGACATTACTACTAGTACAGAACTTTGGGTGGGTCGTAAATATTTACAGATAGTAGCTAGATTGCTTGTATGATGGACTACCCATAATATACTCTGGTACACCTAGGTTTTCCTTGCTACTACGATAGAGCCTTCATCCTGCCCACTGGGTCTTGGATGGACCAACGAGATTTCTCAAAGGCCAGAGACAAAACACAGACCTTGACATTTGTCCTCCACTATTCACTCTCCCTCTCTTCCTACTAGTACTACCTCGCTCCGCCTTTGCAGAAACCATTTTCTTCCACTACTCCTCCCTTTATTATTAACTTCTTCATCCTGCGATGTCACAAAATAACTTGTCTCATCGGAAGAACGGCAAGATGGCGGTGGTTAGAGCTATGGAGAAATCCCACCAGCAGGGTGACCTATAGGCCCGGACCGAGAATGGATACCAGCCATGGGACAAGGGCTCGTCTTCGTGCATGTATCCGAAGAGCGAATATAATGGGGACCAAGAGTCTGGGTAGGCTTGTACTTATATTGATTCCTGGGTTGTCTTCTCCCACTATTGAGATGTATTTGTACATCTTCCAGGGCAGGCAACTCGAGCATCAAATTTTCCACCCCACATGTCGATAACACGACGGATATCTAACGTGTACAATGCTGTCATGCCCGCTCTCGGTCAAAGAAGAGAGGTAGTCACTATACATGTATTGGCATTTTATGTTCTTCTCTCCATGCACTCCATGCTCTCTTACTAATGATGCATTTTCCATTCAGGAAGCCAGGGCGAGAATCTCGGCCAAAGTAGATGAAATCAACAACCATAACATCAACATTCTGCTAAAAAACTTCGAGCTCAACCTAGAGTGTGATAACCTCCGAGCCAATTTGGCTTTTCAAAAGAAGCTCACGTGACTTATGAGCGTGACTCCTCGAAGCTTCGTGCTGAGTGCGAACATTCGAAGAAGGAAGTCATGGAGCTCCGCAGCCAGCAGCTACCATTGCAGAGATCATCCAAGTCACACTCTGCTAAGTAGGAAGAAAGAAGCCATCTCATGTTGGTCGTCGAGGTCGCGACCATTTCGGAGGTCGTCGAAGTCGTGCCTCCTCAGGGTGGCCATAGTGTTGCAATCGCCGAATCTGAGACAGGGAAATATTTTGCATTGGAGTAGGAACTAGGAAGGGAGAAGTCTTCCCTTGGCCCTATTTTTTCTTTTGGGTGCATGGATCATTTTTTCTCATCCGTCTTCGCATAATTATATTGCACTGTTAACAATCGAATGCGCTCTATGGAGCTTTTGTAACAATATACTTGATGTATAGTAGTCACTGTTTAGTGTACATATACATTCAAATTTAGTCAAATATGTGACATCCTTTTTAATTAGGTTGGCGGGAATTTTCAAAAAAAATAGAATGTAGGGAGAGTATGTCTCATGAATCAAAATAATTAAATCGTCAATGAGTGATTTTTAAATTTGGTCATACTTTCTACTTTGTCAGATGTGTAGGGATCGAGTGTCTAGTATACTATCAATTGTTCTGCATCCCCTATATGTGGGCCCTACGTCAATGAGTGAGTTATTGGGTGATTTTTTTGCTCTTCCATATTAAAATATTATGGTTATGATATAGGGGACATAATATAGGGTTGCTGCTAGTGATAAGTAAAATTTAGGAGAAGAATATTTTTAGGCTAGTCATAGAGCAAATAACTTCACGAGTAACATAAGGGTCCAATTTAGTAAAATTGCTTATGTGGCAGTGATTTAATTACACATACCAAGGTGAAATGAGTCTATTACCTAATAAATGAACTACTCCTTATGCATGTTATAGTATATGTTACTCTTCACTATGACCAGCCTTTAGGGGAGGCCCCTACATATACGCACATAGGGGAGAAAATGTAGGCATGCTGCTAGACTTGCTCTTAACTTACAAGTTTTGTTCAACCTTGTTCTCTTCTATGGTTCCCTTTTCATTTCTTTATTGCACTAGACATTGTGTATGGTACTAGACTCACCTCAGGGAATCTTTTTCTTACTCAACTGCTCCATAGTTTAGAAAAGAAAATGCACCGTCAGCGTCAGGGACATCCAGCTATTGTCTGGAGTACTTTGGGTCACAAGCACAGTTACCCCTATAGTATAGTCTACCCAGGGACACCCAACGATTCGTTGCATAGGCATTCGCGCTAGATCCTTCGTAGGGAAGGTATCCGCTCTAACCCATTGATTTTGGATTGGACGGACAAGATTGCTAGACGCTGAACTCTGTCTCCCTGGATGATGTTCCTACTACTACACTACGTAAAATACACTCCTAAAACAACAATGTAACTATGCTTATGACTTACTAATATGATTTTATTAGAAGTATGGTTATGACTCCAAACTACAGTGTGTGTGAGCTGTGTTGATTAGCCAGAGTCATCAGCGGACGAGGGCCTCGACTGCACAAAAAAAGGTTTGTCACTCAATTAAAGAGATGGAGCTTGTGCGCACATGCATGCAACTCAGTAACTAGACTATGATCAATGCATATTCGGGGAGAGATTACGAGTAATATGATTAACCCAATAGAATCCACTAATTACTACACGATGCATGCAACTCAGTATCCTAATAATATCATGCATGTATTCGCGTAAGTACTTTTTTGAGCTGCATGCATTCACTCCTCTACACCATAAGTAAAAGTTTGAACTCATGGAGCCCCAAAATCACATGTCCCCAGCTAGCCCAATTAATGGTGTGATACTATAGTAACCTACACATCTACCCCTATAGTCTACTCTGGGAGACCCAGCGATTGCTTGCATAGGTGTCCGCGCTAGAGCCTTCGAAGGAAGGTATCCCCTCTGGCCCGTTGATTTGGGATGGAAGGACAAGATTGCTTGATGGCAAAAATCACGTGGTCCCCACTCCCACGCGCCCGTCCATTTCAAACACTATGAAATTTCTCTCGCCCCTCCATTTCAATCACTGCGAAATTTCTCGCACCCGGAACCTCCCGCACCACTTCTCCGGTTGGCTTTCCCCCAGAACTCGATACCATGCACTCCTTACCCAATAGTATACCAAAGCTGCATCAGCTGCAGTCTCATCCAAACCACCATTGCTGCTTCACCGACTTCCAGCGCACCCGATTTAGGTCACCGATTCCGTCGTCATCCACCGCACCTAATTTCCTTTTCCCACTTTCCCGTCCACGACACAGAATCCATCAATGACTGCCCAAGATCTGCTTCAACAACGTTGGTATCCTCCCCACCCGTACCGTACCGGAGCCTCCGTGTAGTGCACTGATTCTCCCTCAGTGACGCTCTTGTCCACCGCGCTCAAGCCGGCATCGAGCGCCCAATATCTGCTCCCCGGACGCAAACAGTCGGCGCAACCGCAGCACCCTAGGAAATACCATTCCTTCCATATATTTTCTGAAAATCGACCATTGTAAAAGCCAACTTTTCTTGTAATTTCAACCGTGAAAACCATCCCTTGTAAAAGCCAACTTTCCTTGTAGTGATTTTAAAACATTAGGCCTTACCGGACCAATGATGATATTCTTCCATCTAGATCTTTGACAGTAGAAGACGATGATTGCATGACCTGCAATCAGAAGGCAAGTACATCCTTGCATAAACCTTGTGAGACCAGCCTTGCATACCATGTGCAAGTGTAGTCTTACATGTCCTTTGGATTATTTTACAAAAACCCATTTCAAAAACTCCATCGCATACATTAAAAGAAAAAAACCGTTCTATGAATGAAATGAAATATGGAGTGGTGGACAGTGGAACCATGATTGGAATACATGGAAGGTAAGCCATGTGGTGGAGGTTCCATTGTATTCGGAAAGTTAGGACTTAACAACCAATGTCGTCAGTGATTGAAAAGCACCGTATAAACCATGCTAACCACAGATCGCATAATGGGATGGGCATGTCAGCTAGACCTTCTTATTTTATTTTGTCCTCGTATATTCAGTCGGGCTGACTCTAGATAGGAGATCAATAGGAGGGAGCCCGTGACATCCCTATCTTGTGCTTCAGGGTAACGGCTGGGTATATTAGAAGGGATGGTAATTCGGCGTAGGTCTCTTGACTGTAACCCATTAAAAAGGGTGGGTGGCAGGGTTGTGGAGAGGCTAGACTGGACCTGAGACCCAGGAAGTTTGAAGTGGTAAACTATTGCAAGGTTGATCTTGGTTATGTAAAAAGGCTAAAGACGTTTGTGGGCAAAGTAGCGCACCGCTTCAGAGTGTATAAAATGTGTCATGATACTCCATGTTCTTGTAAAGAACTATGAACTCTGTGTGGTAAGGAACTCCATGAAGTTCTGTACAACCCGTGAAGACTGGCAGACATATAATTTTATAAACTAAAACTTACCTTTTCTAAAAAACCGATTTCGAAAACCTGCACAATTCTAGGATCTTGGATCCATGAATATTCACATACAACCACATAGTTAGAACTTGCGGAGTACGCTCGTACTCAATATATCCTTCTTAAACCCTTGCTTAGGTATTGATGTCAATCACAGGACTACAAACGTGGTACTATAAGATAGGAGACATCTAGATGAAGTCAGACTTAACTCTCAACAAAGTCAACATAACCAGTTACTCAAAATAGTGATGGAGAGATCAAGAAACTTAGACGAGACCCAATTCCTAAGGATAGGAACCATTCCCTTAGAAGTTTCTTATAGAGCAAATAGGCAACCTTTAGTTAACGAGATAATAATAGAGGTAGACGTAGTGCTACACTAGTCTAGAAGCTACTTCTTCTAGATTTTGGTTTGAATAGGAACTTACCTAGTGAGCTCATTGTGTCATGGAAGTTCCAAGGATCTTCTGTGTGTATCTGTGAAATGAATATATAGTTATACCTTATACCTACGATGTTTCTATTGTACTACTCTTGTAGGTGTAATATTCATGGAACGGTGTTTCAGGAGTGTTATGCTGATGATCCGCGCTCTACAACATGTAGTGGAGCGCTAGGTCACCACAGCAGGTATTAGAGAATATGCTTTGACCCTAGGATTAGAACCCTTTAAAGGAGACATGTAGGATGGGTAGTAACTATGGGAGCCACCTTATATAAACCAATTATTTCTTATGATTTGTGATGTATATTCACTTGAGAATCATTCATCACTTAAAAGTCAATCTTCTTACCTATTATTTCACAAGGATAGTTCTTATCTAACTAGGCATAGTAAGAATTTCAGACTATTCTATACCAATCCAATATACCCAAGTAGATAGATGAAACTAGTGTTAGCCAACATGTTATTCTCTTAAAAGAGAAGCCATATACACTAGTACACTGTTATACTAGTGAGACATGGTAAATACCATGCAAGGCAAAGATATGCACTACATTGTAGAGAAGTAAATCATGTCACTTGAGAGTCTTTACATGATGGAGTAGAACTTAGTAAAGAGTTAATGATACTATGGTGAAAAGAAGAGAGATCATGGTGAGCTTAAGTCCTAAACCATGATAGTTACTACAGTTTTGAAGTAAGGAGAAGTATAGAGGTACATTGTAGAACATGACAGAAGACATGAGGGTAGTTATAGTGAATTTAGTAGAAACCTTGAGAAACTATATGAGCTTAGTCTTAGGTAGACTCAAGATACATAGGTTAAAAGGGGTAAAACTGATAGTAAATGGAAATTTTGGATCACTATGTCAGAAATTATCATGTTGCAAATGGACAACTGGGGAAAGTCAATGGTAGAAACCTATATAAAAATTTATCTAGCATGTAACATATAGTATCAAAGCCTTAGTACTAGCGATATATTACTCGAAATACTATTTTACAGGCTTTTGATACATGTTTGTTACAAGTACCATTTGGATTTCTTGGATTTTATCGGATCTTTGATTGACTAGATCCCTACATGATGTACGAACCGATGTGCGAATGCATGTTGCAACACCTAGTTCTTTCTTTATGATATTGTTCTAGAGGGTAATGGGACTCGTAAAGTAGAAACGTGTACTTAATATGATAGTAAGGAAGACCCTTATCATGCAAGTTTTCACTTGAAACACAAATACAAGTTATAAGGAAAGCATATACTATTGAGTAGTTCCGGCCAATGCTTGGATTCACACCAGGTATCAACGAATGTGTGGATAGGCATGAGAAGTTCTCGCGAGACCATCAGTATTTAACTAGACTAACCTAAATCCTAACGGACTTGGAAATAAGTAGTGAACATAAATAAATTCCTAAGGGTGGAAGAAAAAGGTAGTTGACCCAAGTGCGGAGAATGAGCCAAAAGAAAGTTTGAATGCATAAAGAATAGGGTCATATTAGCATAACGAAATAGCACCGAAGCACTACCAAAATTTTACTAGAACCACAACTGGTATCACTAAAGAAATACCAAGGCATTTATAATGTTTGAGACCTATTAGAAAGTAGACCTACAACAGAAGAATTAGTTTCTTACCTTTGCACTAAGGACCATGGAACCATTGGAGTGTTTGTATAATAACCGTTACCACATCTAGTATCAAACACCATATCCATATCCACAGCTGGTCCAATAGGCCGATGATATTAAAATATAGACAGATCTGGAGAGATGTTCCTACTAGAGATACACTCTATTGCTAACCAAAATAGTACGAAGTCTGCAGAAGTTCCTTTAACTTTCCGATACGGGAAGGATCTCGAACTTTAAGGAAAAAGTTTTGTTTAAGGGTGGAAGGATGTAATGTCCTGAGGTTTATTCACCTAAGATAATATGACTAAGAGTGTTTGATTTTGCATTAGTGCATCTTAAGCATATGAAAATCTGGGGGAATTTTGACCGTTAGATTAAGAAGGGAGTAGACCATAGATTCTCTCGAGTAAATGGATGTTTATCTAGAAGCTAGGAATGCTCGATGCCTTGTTTGTGTGCATAGTTGTATGATACATTGTTGGCATGTGATAAACTAGATGTTCTATAAATGATTACTAAATGAAGCAATGTTTTCTTGAGTGATACCATATTGGTTGCGATGGAGATTGTTTGAATCTTTGCATGTGCATTCAAAAATTTGACATGACCTAAATTGTATTTTGGATAAACTAAGCACAATTCAAATATATAACATAATATATACAATCAGATGCATAATCAGTAGTTTTAGAATTCAAAGATTCCAAAGAAACAGATACATACATCTCACAACCTTCCAAATCACGAAATAAAGAATATGTATACAATCTAATGCCTAAGCATCATAACATGATCTAAATAATTATAAATCCACCTTTGGGAAACAATACCATATACACCTAAATCCTCCAAATCACTTAAGAAAAAATCTTACAAGCTTCCATAACACATAAGAAAGAATATTAAAGTACAAACACCATATTACAAATCAAATAAATAAATCTTACAATAATCCTTATTAATTAGAATACACACATATCGCAAAATAAGAAGAAAAAGATCCTAAATCTACTTGTTTGGAGGAATATGATCATCATCCTCCAAACCATCTTATATCTTCGTCTTCCTGTATTCTCATCTTATTCTTTATTTATTCTCACCTCCAAGCAAACCATCAAATAGTTAGTATGCGGGCCCAAATCTTTAGGAAACAACTAGGAAAGTAAACCAAATATATCTAATCCAAATCAACAAGAAAGAGAACAATAGCAAGAAAATCTGCAAGCAAGAAGTACTAATACAACAACCCCAAATTTTATATTGACAATCTAAACCAATAGGAATACTTAGAACACTAAATAACCAACAGCCCACTAAAGAAAACCATCAAACTTCAAGAACTAGTATAACAACCCCAAATTCCAACTTGTTCAAGTTACAAAACCAAACCAATGGTTGATCATTAAATATTAGAAGAAATCATTTAACCAAAGGAAATTATAAAATACCAAGAACTAGTGAACATCCCAAAATTCCATCTTATTCAAGTAGAAATTCTAAACCTATAGAACTATTTAGCACACCAACTAACAACAAACTAATCAAAAGATATCAGCAAGATTTTCATTCTCGAGGAACCCAAAACCTCTAAAAACTTGAAATATCATTAAATCAAAAACTAATCCAATAAAACTCTAGCACAACTACTACACATCTCTCTTATGATCCTCAAAAAATGTAAAACTCCAAGCAATATTGAATTAAGAATTAATAAAGCATAGCCTTAGGTATTTCGACATGATGTTTGAATAACAAATATGCTACCTTGACCAAACAAGATTATAAAGCTATTACAAAATAATTATAGCACATGATTTCACTTTATCCCTAGTGAGGAAACAAAATATAGGTAAAATCATAGTAGATCTTGAATTTGTTGTCACTATTCAATCACTACCATCATCTTACTCCAACTAATACACATGTTCCCCCACACCTATTCTTCCATACAAGTTGGATCAAAACAAGTACTTAAGAACGAGATACATCATATGCATCTATCAATACATATTACACATAAATAGGTTCCAATATCAGATAACAACTCATAGAATAAAGATCCACCACATAGGAATTATATATATTACCATAATCATGTTGGGCAACTCATATGGTACTAGATCTATGATAGAACAAGAGAGAAATAAATCAAGCTACTACCACAAACCCATAGTATAGAGGTGGACTACTCCCACTTCATCATGGTGATGATGGTGGAGATGTTGGAGAAGGTAGCTATCCCTCCGGTGGTGGCTCCGGTGGATTTTCTCCCTCTAATCTTTGCTGGATCTGCCTCTGTTTTGGTGTTTCGGTGTTTGTGCGGAGCTCTCCTCCATAGATGTGTAGGGGACCTTTATAGAGGCGTTTTTAGGTCAAGATGAGTCCTTGGGCGAAAGACTGAGGAGAATGGGATAGCCGAGGGCCAAATGTAACATCCCAAAATTTCTATTTCAAATGTTACTAGAAGTGTTCATACATGGCATTTGCATCATGGCATCATACTAGAAACTACATCAAAACCCCTTTTTACAAAAATCTACTTTGGATTTCCTAATAGTCCTATATGGGAAAAAGGGGGTTTTATAAACCCAACTTTAAAAAACTATATAAAAGGTTACTAGTGTGATCCTATAAGGATCCATTTATTTTTAAAAAAAATTAGTGACTAAATTTATTGAAATTGGAATTGAAATGCAAAAGTTATTACGGCAAGTGTAAAACACAAAATGAATAAAGAAACAAAAACTAACCCAAGCGGGCCAACCAGAGCCAGCCCGCGACTACCTACCGCGCAAACAAGCCGACCCTAGCTACCGTGCAGCCCGCTAGCCTCCTGATGTCCCTGCCAGACTAGCCCCACCTTCTCACCCCCTTCCTCGAGATCGGGACGAACACAACACTGCCTCCTTGTGCCGAGTTGGGGCATCTTGGTGTTCCCCACGGCAAGAAAACCCCATCATATAGACCCCACTCCCCCACCTTCCCTAAACCCTAAACCAATCGTCGTAACCGCCGTCGGGCTGCCGGAGAGCGGCGCTTTCAAGCTCAGGAACCGAGGTTCCGAGGCCTCCCATTCATTTTTCTCTATCTGGTTCCTCTCGGTTATGCTACATAGCCTCACCATCTTTTCCCCATCTGCAGCACACGGGAGTGTCGGGATTTATTGTCGGAGCCTCACTAGAGTTCGTGAAGGGCAGCCATCATCTGATGTTGTTTGAGGAGGAGAAGGGAAACGCCGATTCTGTGAATGGGACCATGAGGAGGAGCCGTACGTCGTTATCTACTTCGCTCCCTTGGGAATCCATCGGATCGCCATTGAGCACTGCCACCTGACCGCATCGCCACCGTCCGTTTCCATCATCACCATCGTCACCACCACCTGTAAGTCACCGCCAACCTTGTCCATCCGATCTAGAACCGACGGTGCATATTAGATCAACTAAAGAATCGGTATCGGTTAATAGTATAGCGACGCGTGGCACACGCGCTTAGTCAGTGGCGCGTCAGCTAGCATGGCCAATCGGAGGGTGCCACTTGTCGCGTGCAGGTCTGCCCCGACTAGAATTTGATTTAAATAGACATAAAATAGTATAATCTTGTAAAATTCGTAATAAATTATCTACAAGGAAACAAAATTCAAATAATATACCGTTAGATTTGTAAAAAAAATAGATTGCAGATGTAATAAAATTGCTAGTTTCCCAAAGTGATATTTTTTAGGATTTAAACTCTAGAGTAGTGTATTTTAATTCTAGAAAAATAACTGTAACTCCGTTTTAGTTGATTCTTATTGTCTAGGCTTTGTAATTTCGAGATATATTGTTTGGCGTTGGAATTTTATGCTTTGAGATTTCAGATCTGTCTCGTGGTAGATTGGAAGAGTAGATCCCTTTATGGACATATTTAGTGTATTGATAATCCGATTTAAATGAAATATGTGGGAAATTGATACTAATGACATCATCAGCATACTACAACCCCTGATTATCAGTCTTGGTCGAATTAAAATCATCCTTGGCATATTACCATGTTGCATGCATGCATATCTACTATAGTGATATTGTTTTGTGCAAATTGTGAATTGATCTATTCTTGTGTTTACGCTAGATCGTTCAGAGTGCGCTGAGGAGTATTGTTGCATAGAGTGTTGCTTGGATCAAGGAAAGTTACACCTCTTGTTCATATGTTGTCCAAGTTATGGATATTATGCATATTATTCTCTTCAAAATAGTAGTATGCATGTGTAGGATTGTTTTGGTAGATTTACTTAGAAATGTTTTGCAAGTGCAATGATTTTTGTAGTATGCCATGATAGTTCTACCCTTAGGATTTTTCCCTTCCTAATAGGTTATCCCTAAATTTTTCTTAGTATTTCTTTTGTTATGCTATATAAATAAAATACAGTTGGGGGGCTCGAAAGGCTGAAAAAAATTATAAGTATAAAAGATCTCTTGAGAGACCCTTTTTTCCTCAAATCTTCTTCAAAATAAGAACTAAGTTTTCTTCTGGGTGGATTAGTTGTCGGGACAACTAGTGGAATTTTGGTGGAGGAAGGTCGCCCAGGAATCATAGAAGTCTATCATGCTCTAGAAGTTAGAAGCATCAAGTGCAAGCATAATACATATGGGTTTTGTCTTGGCTTAGTACTTCTTGGGAAACCTCACGTGATACTGTCATTTGGAAGATACTTTGGCATGGGCAGATCCCGAAGGTAGAAGGGCCACTAGGGGAAGGCTTCGCCATGTTCTTGTCTGTAAAAGGACTTGATCGTAGATTGTGGGTAAAGTGCACACGTCTCAAGAGAAATCAATCTGATCAATCATCCAAGTTCACGAAAAAGAAGAACTTGAGCATCTAAAGGATGGATCCTCTAAAGGATCTTCCTCTCTTTTTCAAACTTAAGTTTTATAAAACCCCGTGCCATGTGTAATATCGCTCATGGGGTGGGATTTTGGGACTTGGTGTGTAATATCCAAGTGTTAGGTTGAGGATTGGACACTTTGTGCATAATATCCTCGTGTTCCACTCGACCCTATATCCTCTGTTCTTCTTAACTTGAGAAAATTGGATTTGTGAACCTCAAGCCTTCTCCTAGCCTTACATGTAGAGATAGTCTATTTATTTCCTTGGTGCAACTTGCCAATACATTCAAATAATTGACCAACTTGCTTGGCTAGACGTTTCATGTGCAAAATTCAAATATTGAAAGGTGTGTAGGGTTCGCGGATCTTCACTCAACAAGCTAGAGGCATTGATGGACTCAAGTTTTATTTAACTTTCCGCTGTTTTATTTGAGCTAGCTATAACCTATGCAAAGATGTAACAATTATACTTTAAATTATTCGTGTAATAATGACTTGTGTTTTACATGATATTCATCGATTATGAGTGCTAGCTATTGATCCAGAGACTAGCATGTTAATCATAGGGACTTAGGATCCTTATTGATCCTAGGTCACAACACCAAAAGAGTGTAGGTGGAGCATGCACCAGGGTGGGCCATATCACCCTACCTCTTTTGGGCCTCCTGGCCCTTCTTGTGATGTTCAAGTGCTCTAGGTCCTTCATCTTCATCAAATATTGACTTTCCTAGAATCCTAGCTCTACTTGACTTTGTTTAGGTTTCTCGAAGATAAAAATACACAAAACGGGGTTTTGTTGTCCTACAAAGTTATAACCAAAATAAAGGGGATCATTGGATAATCCCCAAAAATCAATATAAAAAATGGATATAACATTACATAAGTTTCCAATAAGTGGGAATCTTTATCAATAAACTACAAATTTCATGTATGCATTTTACATGCATCAACATCCCCAAGATTAACCTATGCTCGTCATCGACCATGAAGGTGATAAAACTAAACATGTAATTTCGATTTTGTTGCTTACCTTTGCTGGCAAGACTCACAAATAGTTAAATGCTCCATACATTAAAGAGTAACAATAAACAATCATATCATAAAGTGACACTTCTTATAATATCCATACATGTCTAGAAAAATGTATAATGACTAAAACAAATGAATAAAGTACCATGGACAATGTTTTACAATGTTTCACACAAAAAAGGTATGTATGCATATATGTGGATGGTCCTATCGTCGGAATAAAGGCAATAGAAGGATCAATGCATGAGGCTGGTAAGCAGGGAATATCATATGCAAGACATATCTAGCTTCCAAACAGTATCCCGTATGTTTATGGTTGAACCATAGTTCAGCACTAGAGTTTGGTTCCATTGCCCCTCATTACCTGATTCTTTCGGCATTCTTGTTTTTGGCACTTTTTACTTCTTCTCTCACTTATTTATTTCCTTATTTTTCCTTTTTCACTTTTTTCTTTTTGTATTTCCTCGATATTTGAGAGGCCTAGCGTCCTACATACTCACTCCCTCAATTTATTCATGTAACGAATGGAGGGTTTTTTCCCTCATCTTAGCATCGGTATGCTTGGAGGGTTTTGCCCTCATCTTTTATTGTATGCATAATCTTGTTCTACTTGCAAGGGGTACTCTTTATGCCCTATGAGTTCGTGGTCACCCCACAACTAACTTCACTATGTCACCCATACCCATAATTGATATTGTTTGGAAGCTAAATAATGACTCGGACATGATAGTATGCTTTGGGATATATCATGAGATATTTGGGTATGTTGTCCCTAGTATGATATCTAAGTTTATTTTTCTAAAGGAGGGTGTTTCAATATGGTGGGGCTAGCAATACTAACTGTTTAACCTTCTACAAGCATGTAAAAATTGTCCATAGTACTAGATCATTTCTAATAGACCATATAAGCATTGTACTATCCATGTATGTTGAAAATAAGAACTAGCACTAGATAAATCACCTGTAAGTTATCACTCTATAAAGCATATGAACAATATAACTAGAAGCAATAACATGCCTAGTCTATAACTCCCTTTTTCCTTATACCATGGAATTAAAACTTGACTTTCATTTGTTTCAGTAGCTATTTACTAAGAATGAAAAACATCTATCATGGAGGTCTTATTATTCCAAATGGTAACCTACAAAACTAAACAGAAAACTAGGTATAGGCGCTCCAAGTTTCTATGATAATCATATGTTGCTCAAAAAACAAAGTTTATACATTTGCAAACTCGTAGTGTAATATGTCTAGTTGGGTGCCTTGGGAATCCCCAAGATTGTGGCTTTCACCATCCTTTGCTAGCTCTTAGTGTGGTGTTCCTCTATTCCCTTTCAAAAAACTTCAACACACAAAACTTTCTCCCATTTCTTTTCTACGGGGTGACATTAGGGGTACAAAGATATGTTGATAGCTTCCATAAAAACCTTATAAATTTTTTTATTAGAGGTGTCCAGAAATTATATGATGTTTCCAAAATTCCTAGCATATCAAAAGACTCATGGAAAATCATTTTGAGACTCCAAATAATGGCCGAAGCAATAGAAGGTAGAATCTGTCAAGAATTTCAGCAACAGCAAAATATATTTATTTCGACTACCTAAACATGTCAGGATTTTTTGCCCATTTTTGTACATACAGAGTATGAAAAGTTGTAACTTCATTTCAAATATTAGAGAAATCTTAGTTACATAACAAATCTGAATTTTTTCTACTAAATAGCATCAGTGCAGGAATTTGCTACTGCATATGTTCAATTAACTTTCGAGCATCCAAATGGGTTCAACTTGGTACTTTATTAATAACTACAGAGAATAAACTTAAAAGAGACTCATTTTAATACATAAAGGGTGCACAAAAATAAATAACTAGGTTACCTCCCAAAAAGCGCTTTCTTTATAGCCATATAGCTAGGCCTACTTAATTGTTTCAAGTTATGGGGAGATCATGTGGTAGCTTGTACCTTGGTGCTATATCCTTCTTGCTTGGAAAGTGTTCCATACATTTCTTGTGTGGAAACTGAAACTTCACATTTCCTTCCTTTGAATAAATGTTTGCTCCTGTAGTTCTTAAAAAGTGTCTTCCAAGTATTATAGGACTAGAGCTTTTACTCCCCATGTCCATGATAATGAAATCAACAAGAAGAAACGTCATATGTAACTAAACCATGACATCATTTACTTTTCATAAAGCAAGCTTACTTGAATCATCAACAAGTAAAAGTTATATTGAGAATTTTCCATGGTTTTGAGTTCTACCAATTCATATAGTTCTTTTGGTAAAACTGAGACACTAGATCCAAGATCTAGCTCGACATGGTGAGTTTATTTGCCAATAGTGATTAATATTTTGGGGATCCAAGCATCCCCAAGCTTTCCAAGTATCATGGCTTCATTTTTGTATCTTTATATCTTTTATTTGATGACATAGTTTTCAATATAGGAACGAAATCATGCTTGATGAACATTAAAGAATGGATCATTAGATTTTTTGTAAGATGTTGATGAATTCATGCAAGATGCATCTGTCAAGGTCTAGTAGAGGTTCTTTAGATTCACTAAGAATTTTTGCTTCATCTACTTGTTTTTCTTCCATTATCATTGGTGTGTATTTATCTTTTGTTCTCTATCCTTTCTATATCCCAAAAACATGGAAGATTCCTCTAGGACGATGACCTCTACTTTCCCCTTTTTATGATTTTTATCATTTGTGGTCAAATATTCACACTTAATCTTTTCTAAGATTTTGTATATGTTAGTTTCAACCAATATCTCATCTAGTAATGTAAAGGCCTAATAAGATTTAATGTCCATAAAATAGGCATTGGCTTCCTCATCAAGAAAACACATAGAATCATTTTTAAGGCCACTATAGAAACTATTAATAAGCATCCAATATTTTAGACCATGTTCAGTATTATAGGAAAGTATTTTGAACCTTAACCAAGCATTGGTGAGGGTTTCATTTTCTTTTTGTTTGAAATCAAATATTTATTTTTTACGAATATTGGTGTATTTTCAAAATATTTCTTAGAATGAGGATCTCATATTGAAACATGATTTTAAATCTCATTTAGGAACACTCTTGTACCATAGGCTTGCATCTCATGTTAAGGTGTGTGGAAATAGCTGCATTCTGAATATGCATGGGTCAAGACTAGGAGATTTTATTGTCCCACATAATCTGTCAAACGTTATAATGTGCCATTCTGCAGCTAGAGGATTTCCAGTAGCAAAACATTGGGAGTAGAGTGTTCTTATTACTTTTTGGTTAATGATGCATTCATGGTTTCTTGGATCATTATTATGGTTACCAACTTATGGGCCCAACTTTAACTTTTTGTTCCTTCTACTCATTCTTGCGAAACAAAAGTTATACTAATTTCTTGTGTTTTTGTGTTTTGAAGAAAAAGAAAAAAACTAACAAACAGTAAATGACTACATCAAGACAAAAGAAAATTTCTTTGAAAATCTAAAGGAGAAAAAATCTCTTAGTGGTGCAACCTCCAGAATCATAGGTCTTTGCACAAATTTGGTGATGATGGCACAATAAGATGTGCTCACTCCTAACTTGATGACCATGACGACAGAAAATGTTCTAGCGGTTGGTGTGCTCCTTGCTTGATGAAGATGCAATTGTAACGTAACCGACCAATTCCTCGGCAATGTTTCTACAAAATGTTCTTGATGGCAACAACTCCATGTGTACCAACTCATTGGGACTCCAAGGGCAGACTGTTGTAGCAAGCGTCTTTTCTCCACAAGTGTAACTCGAGGGTTTATATCAAACTCTCTAGGAATTGGGACAATGGTATGGTTTTCTTATACTCTTTTAGCAACCTTCCAATCAAAGTCCTTTTCTTGTGTCCCCAACTCCACCATGTGGTTGTCAAGCATAAGGTTTCGTATTAGTAATACGAAATAACAATATAAATAAATAAAGTAAAGCAATCTATAACTAGGCAAGCAAAGTAATAACAATACTATAAAGGTGTTTTGCGGTTTTGGTTTGAGTTTGCTAATATAGAAAGTATTTTTGTATTTTCAAAATATTTAATTGCAGAAAAATATAAAGGATAGCAATGGTGTTGGAAAGTTGTTTCTTATGATTTAAAATGGACTCGGATTCATGGGTTCACTTGTCTATTCCCTTTTTAAGTACTACTGGACATACAAGCAATATAATATTGATGAAACTTCATTATGTGTTTGATAAGCATTCATATGGGCATCATGTCCTATGTAGATATGATGCAAAATGCATCTCTCTTATACTCCTCAAGAAAGGGAAAACTCCAAGAAATCCTGAATTAAGAATTAATAAAGCATAGCATTAGGTATTTTGACATGATGTTTTAATAACAAATATGCTACCTTGACCAAGCAAGATTATCAAGCCAACACAAAATAATTATAGCACATGAGTTCACCTTATCCCTTATGAGGTAACAAAATATAGGTAAAATCATAGTAGATCTTGAATTTGTTGTCACTACTCAATCACTACAATCATATTACTCAACTAGTACACATGTTCCCCCACAAATGTTCTTTCATACAAGTTGGATCAAAACAAGTACTTAAGAACGGGGTACATGATATGCATCTATCAATACATCTTACACATAAATAGGTTCCAATTTCATAAAATAAATATCCACCACAAAGGGAATTACATATATCAGCATAATCATGTTGGCAAACTCATATGGTACTTGATCTATGATAGATCAGGAGATAAATATATCAAGCGACTTCCACAAACTCATAGTTCAGAGGTGGACTACTCCCTCTTCATCTTGGCAATGATGGTGGAGATGTTGGAGAAGGTAGAGGTCCCTCCTGTGGTGGCTCCGACAGAGTTTCCCCCTCCAATCTTCGCTGGTTCTGCCTCTGTTTTGGTGTTTCAGTGTTTCTAGAGCGCTCTCCTCTAGATATGCATTGGGGGGGCCTTTCTATAAGCATTTTTAGGTCAAGACGAGTCAGTGGGCGAAAGACTGAGGCGAATCGGACGGCCGAGGGCCAAAAGTGTGTAGGTGGCGGGTTCACCAGGGTGGGTTGTGCCACCCTACCTCTTTTGGGTATCCAGACCCTTATTGTGAGGTTCAAGTGCTCCGGGTCCTTCCTCTAATCGAAATATTGACTTTCCCAGAATCCTGCTTTGGTTGACTTTGTTTAGGTCGCTGAAAGATAAAAATACACAAAACAAGGTTTTCCTGTCCTGCAGAGTTATAACCAAAATAAAGGAGATCATTGGTAAACCCAAAAAATCAATATAAAACATGGATATAGCATTTTATAAGTTGCTAATATGTGAGAATATGTATCAATAAACTAAAAAGTTCATGTATGCATTTTACATGTATCATTGTGGCACCTTGATTGTCATGCGAGGAGCAACGCGACTTTGAGTTTGGCTAAGTCGTTCGACTACACCATTCACATTTATCGTGAATGTTAACGCTTTCGATCTACAAGGGTATGTCACTGAAACCTTCTCCTTTACAACATTACTCCCAGATATATCCTGGCATTTGGTGTTGCGCTAGTTAAGATTTTTTTTCCTGCTATGAACCCCTTCATACGATAGGTAAGAAGAATATACTTTAGAGTGATATGATTATTCTCAAGTGAATATCCATCACAAGTTATAAGAAGATTTGGTTTAGATAAGATGGCTTCCTATAGTCACTACCCAACCTACATGTCTAATTTAAAGGGTTTTAACCCTAAGGTCGAATCGTTGCTCTAATACCATCTGCGGTGACCAAGATACCAAATGTTTTAGTGCTCAAGTCATTGGCATAACACTCACGGAACTCCGTTGCACAAATATTACACCCAACAGAGTTGTACAATATAGAAACATCGCAGGTCCAAGGCCTAACTATATTATAGATATTCATATCCATATAGAAGATCTAAGGAAGCTCCATGGAACAATGAGGTTTGCCAGGTAAGTTCCTATAAATTGAAATTATAGAAAGAGAAACTAGTAGACTAGTATATCACTAGATCTACCTCTCGACAACTAACGAATGACTATTGCTTTATCAACAATGTTCTATTGGTATGGTTTCTATCATTTGTAAATTGAGGACCATCTATGTTTTTTTGGATCTCCAACATCACTTTTAGTAGTATTTGGCATCGTTGACTACTTTTCTCCTCGGTTCATTGTAGTGGTCCTCCTTTGTCGTCTTCTTAGATTGGGATAATGTTATCAACTTACCAAAGTCTAGCAAGGGATGAGAATAAAGTTTCAATACAACATACTCAGCAATTTATAAATTTGTAGTTGTTTGATGAATAGCCATGAATCAAACATCTTAGGCTTGTGAAGTATTCAAAATCGGTTATCTTAGAAGGAGTAAGTTATACTTTAGAAAATTATGTCCATCAACCTTTACGGCTTCTTAGAACTTCATGGAGTTCCTTTCCATGTTGCGATCTTAGTTCATTTTCATGAACATGGAGTGACATGTCAATTTTTATACACTCTTGAGAGATGTGTTACTTTACCCACAAACATCTTTAGCCTTGTTACACAATCGGATAGTTTGATCATGCATATTCCCATGGAGACTTCCTTGGTCTGAGGACTAGTCTAAAGACTCACCAATCACTATATTTCTCTACCGTACAATCAAATGATTGCAAATAACTTGGTTAGTGACGATATTTCAACTTCATGCCCTTCAAGACACTAGGTTATTCATCCTTCTATGTAGAATGGGTAACATTATGTGTGCCCATCCATTGTTGTTCCTCACAAGGAATACAATCCAGCATAGTCATTCAAGGATATATGGAATGAAGAAGATACCAAGTGACTTACCTATCCCATTGTAGGATCTGTGGTCAGAGCTATCTATACGGTGCCTTGGAATGAATGACTACATTTGCTATTTAATTCTAAGTTTTATTTTTATGGTCCAATGGAATCTTTTCCCATAATGATTCCCATCATGGTTTCCATCTACCATCACATCTCATTCATTTCATTTATAAACAATATTTTGCTTTTGAGTGCATGTGATATTACTTCTGACAAGTATTTCGTAAACAAAAAATATGCAAGATTGAAATTGCCTCCTGATTATAAGACTATGCAATCAGCATCTTCTAGTCATTGGAACATCCAAATTCCAAGAATAACATCATATTTCTAATAAGCACTAATGTTTGAAGATTGTCAATATATTTTTATGCATGAGATATAATATGCAAGCGTTTTAACCCCGAAATTAAATCCTCTTGGTTTGGTTTAGGTTCTTGGCTTAGGGTTTGGGATGGTCTTTTAAATTGTTTAAGACTTTATGAAACTAGGTCATGTTTTCTTCCTTTAATTTCGCAAAAATAATGAACTTTGAAGAACATTTTTAATGTTAAATGTACTTCCATTTTTAAGTTTAATACTTAGGATTTCTTATTTTAGAGGTGAGATCCAATGGATGAGATAATGTTATTTTATATTATGTATAGCTTCTTAATATTAAAATTTTAAAATGGAAGATGGTTTCCCTTTTTATATGTGGGAATGTTATTTATCTTTTTCCGGGTATATTCTCATATTTCAACTTAGAAATTGGAAGAATTGTTGTTTATCATTATCCTCAAGTGAGAATATTAGTTTTAAGGTGTTTTATAAATTTTGTATATCATTTTGTATATTGTTTGGATTTGTTATTACATTAAAATGCTACTTAAGGGACAATATGATGTTTATAGTAATTTATATTGCTCCATAAATACAATTATGTTATGTTTTCATTTAGAAATACAAAGTTTGTTTTGTTTCCCATTTAAAATTTGGTTTGGGTTATTTTGAATTTTCTTAAAATGCATGTAAAGGTTTTATTTATTCTTAAAATTTTATTCCACTGAAGTTTATGAGATTTTGTTGTCTTTAGAAAGGTCTTATTTTTCTAAACATTTTGATATAATATTTGTATTTTTCTAAGTTAGGACGTGTTATGATTTTTATTCTTTATGTAATTTTATGTAATTTTATAAATGAATAATGTATTTACACACGTGGACATGGTGAGTCACTTATGTATGGATCCAAAGTCTATCTAAGTTGTTGTGTGGGTGAGTGGTTAGGTCTAAACGTTTTCTCCCAAAATAACTCCAGCAAGAGACGCTAACATGTAGGGTCAATGTCACATTGGCTACCACGCAAGAGTGGACTAGTGTAAAACTGGGAGGTGGGTCTTGACTTCATCACATCGGCGACAGGACACAACACGGCGGAGCATGGCGGTGCCGCTGATACATGGCACCCAGCAAGCATGGATGGTACCATTTTACTCAGGACACGATGACGAGCCGAACACACTACTCTATTGATCAGAGGACCATCGACAACACCGATGAAGAGCATGTCTTGGGCGATCCGACTCCGGTTATTATCGGAATCGTGGTTATATGCTACTTAGATCATGCTAATGGTTGCATTCGAATCCAGGGAGCAAGGCTATGATGGTGTGATGGCTAGGAGGTCGAAGATTAAGAAAGTCTTCTCCTCCTTCTTCTTATCTCTTCTTTCTCCTTTCTGGATGGGATGGCGGCTGATGTGTTATGATTTCACGTCTGACCTCTTCACGAAAGTTCTCCCTTTTGACAAGACGGAGGCGGTGGCAGCTATACTGCTGGAACTATACGGCCGAAAAAATATCCTCGACGTATAATTGCTCATTAAAGCTTCTGTATGCCTCCCTCGATTGCTTCCAAAAAGAGACTTGCTTGTTTTCGCCTGAATATTGTGTTTCTCTCATCAAAACTTCTATTTCTTCGAAAATACCTTCTTATCCCAAAACTTGGTGAAACACCTTGTTGTTGACAAAAAATGACAGTAAAATTTGTCGACCAAAAACAACATGTATAGAGTAGGATATCTAGTACTACCTAACTTATTCTCCTCAACTAGAGGTTCACTTTTTGATGTGGACAAAATGATTAAGCTAGTTTTTGTAGATAAAACTCAAAATTTTATTTTTATACTTATTCTACGCTTGTTCAATCGATATTTCTACTACTTTTTGATAGATGCATCTTCATGGGCGCGCTTTTGCAAGAATGTCTGTGAAAAAGTTGTAGGAATGCGATGAACATTTTATTCTTTAGTTTAATTTATTAATGCAATGGGTTGACTCCCATTAAGCATTTTATTAAGAATGGTTGAATAACTCAACCCCTTCTCTGTTCTCAAATTCTTACCTTGGGTTGCTCCTTATCAAAGTCACTTACCACATGAACTCGTTTTGTCAGTGGAATATATCTTTCTCCTGTTTCTAGCTTGTTTGGAAAATACCGGATGATTTCAGGATCAGAAACATTGAAGATTATTTTTCCCTCAGCACAATTTACTGATGCTCCTGCATTACTAAGGAAATGTCTTCCAAGTATTATGGATAATTTTTCATCCTCTAGCATTTCAAGAATAATAAAATCAGTGGGAATAACATGCTCACCTATTCTAAGTAGATTATCGTCAATTATACCAATGGGTTGTTTAGTGGACTTGTCAGCCATCTGTAAAGTGATAGTAGTAGGGGAACACTCCCCTAATCCTAACTTTTTATAGAGGGAATATGGCATTACACTAACTCCTGCACCTAAATCACACAAGGCATTGTGAACATCAGTTTTACCAATTGAGCATGAAATAGTTGGTATTCCGGGATCTCCCGGTTTAGAAAATAGCTTCCCATTAGTAGGATAAGTAGTCACCATGGCAACGGTTTTGGTTATTTCTTTCTACTAAGAATAACACGGAGGAATTTAGAATAGGTGGGAACTTTTAGTGCATCCGCATGGAATTTCTAGACGAAGATCACCAAGTGCCTTTTTGAAAGAATCATAGATTACATGATCCGGTGCTTTCTTTTTTCTATATGGATAAGGAAGCTTTTTCTCACCTTTCTTATTCTTGACTTTCACCTTTTGTGGGGGATCAGGCTCTTTCGTTGCTTTCTTTTGTTGCTGCTTATCGCTTTTCTTATTTTCTACTACAATAACTTAATCTTCATTGCTTGTCTCTTTTTATTCTCTTGGATCAACCATCTCTGCATCAGAGTCATAACGGTCATCCTGTGCATCATTTTGGTCCTCCTTGATTTGATCTTGGTTTCTTTAGCAGTTTCATCTTGAGGATCCACTAGTGTATCATCTTCTTGGCTTGCTTTGAGCAAGGATTTCTCCTTTCTCTCTTTTTCAGCTTCATATTCTGGTGGTCCTAATGGTCCTGTAACAACTGCACCTCTTCTTGTAACAACATTAGTAGAAACAGGAATATCTATATCATCTCGAAGAAAAAATTGATAACCATATGCTATTTGTTCGCATTGGGTTTCAATCATACTAAGATACTTGTGAAATAATTTTATTTCTTGGCCCATCTCATCATAATTTTCCATGAGTTCTGCCAAAATCTTTTTATTTTTTTGAAAATGCTTATGCAAGTTATTATGAGACTGTGCTTGTCGATGTTTTAATTCTTGAAAAACTTTTCTAGTTTCATGTTCTTTAGTAAGAACTTGTAACAAGTCTACTTTGTTTTCCTTAACAAGTTCAGAAGGTATACCTTTTTCTTTCATTGTTTTGCGTTCTTCAGGGATAAGATTAGGATTTAAACGAAGCATCCATTTTTCCAGCTTAGTGTCGAAATTGGGATTGTATATAGAATCTTTATTAGCCCTAGTAGACATTAATTCCAAACATGCTTTAACAGTTAAAGTATTAGTCGATCCTCCTGCTGGTAAGTCGAGCAACTCTCTGCTTTGAGTATTAATACCATGGTAAAATAGATTGAAAATAGTTGATTCGGAATAGCCATGATTAGGAATTCTATTAATCATTCCAAAGAATCTATCCTAGGCTTGTGGGTATTTTTCTCCCATGTTCTCACTAAAGTTGCCTAAGTTCCTTCTAGTTTTAGTTACCTTTTTAAAAGGATTAAACCTGTTTATGAATTTTACAATACAGTTTTCCCAACATTTAATCTAATGGCGAGGGAGAGAATATAACCAGTCTAGAGCTTTACCTTTAAGATACCAACGAAAAAATTTAGACGAGATAAGTCTCTTGGCAAATCTTTTGGTCCAAGTCTTGTCATCAAATCTTCAAACTCTCTAATATGTCTTCCTATATCTTCATCTTCCCTTCCACTGAAAGCTTTTGCCTGCACAATTTTAAGAATTCCACCATCAAATCGATATTCTCTAACTCTAGGGTTAGGAAATTCTATTGTTTGTTTAAGGAAAGCAGATTTTGGAGCACTGTATTCTCTGAGAGTTTTCTCAGGTTTCTTAGGAGTTGTCCTATAAATGGACATGATTTCCATAAAATCAATCAGGTTTTCAACTTCAACCTTGTCTGATCTTTTCAATAATTTCTTGGCGCTCAAAATAATCTGGTAAATAGGTCCTACCAGAGCGTGTAGACCTTTTGTCTCCTAGGGAGACAATTTTTTAGTAGTAACACCTAAAATTTCAAGAGAAAAACACTTACCGCTTAGCTCCCCGGCAACGGTGCCAGAAAATAGCTTGATGTCTTCAAGTGCACAGATCATTTTTAGCTAGTTTCGAAGTATAGATATCAATCCCACTGGGACCCCAAAGGTAAGTCCTTATGAGTGAAGTCTCTGTCACACTCAAAGTTGTCACAGGTCTTCGAGTGAATTGACTACAAGTGTGGAAATAAGAATGAAATTTGGATTAAACTGGATGTATTAAATAAAACTAAAATGTAAACTTTAGGAATAGAAAGCATAAAAGTAAAGAACGATTCGATTGTTTGTGGTTTTTTGCAGATGACGAAGAAGGTGCAGGGAGATATAGTTCATGGTGCTAGTGACTGTGGCAGGTGGACGAATGATAAGTGTAACAATTATAATCTTATAAGTATATGCGTAGGCATGCAGCCCATAATTTGCCGGAACTCCTCTTGGTAGATATCATACCAACTTCACTAATCCTACTAGTCTGTTACCAAACCCATGGTCAGACACTAGACGATTAAGATCCTTTAGGTTGCTTAGCAATTAAGATCCTTGGATCGGACTAATGCAATAAGCACAGTGGTTCCTCATTATCCTCGAGTCAAACTAGTTTCCCATTGATATCCCTGTGTCACTCGAGGGTCGCCAGTCTGCTAGCGAATAAGATCCTATCTATGTTGAACAAAGCATCATGTTGTCTAGGCCCTTAATTGGACAATAGGCATTAGGCATCCCACAGATAGTCAAGCACACATAATATAGTAATTAAAATCAATCACAAACTAATGGAAAATAGATGGAGGCACATCACATCTCACTAATCCCTTACATCTCCCACGCCCAAGGAACTTACTCACACATGAGAGAAGAAAGCATCATCGATATAATTAAATAAAGGGAGTTCTTCTCGATATTACCGTGGAGATCCACAAGAAGCATAGCAAAGCAATCCAACACAAATCAAGATAGGAAGAAACAATCTCAAACCCTAATCTTGCAAGGTGAAGATCTGTCTCTCTCTCTATCAAGGACATGTAATGGCTATGAGGGAGTGATGGCTAGGAGGTCGAAGATCGCGGAGCGAGATGAAGAACATATTCTCCTCCTTCTCTGGGTATCTTCTTTCTCCTTTCTGGATGGGATGGCGGCTGTTGTGTTATGATTTCGCGTCTGACCTCTTCAGGAAAGATGTACCTTATGACAATATGGAGGCAGTGTCAGCTATACGGCGGGAACTATACGGCTGGAAAAATATTCCCGTCGTGTAGTTGCTCATGAAAGCTTCTATATGCCTCCCTCGATTGCTTCCAAAAAGAGAATTGCTTGTTTTTGCCTAAATATTGTGTTTCTCTTGTTAAAACCTTTTGTTTATGTTTAGAATCTGAAACACACATTAAAAACCAAGTTTTCTTCGCTACCGAAGTATTAGCTTTAGGTAAATCTAGAAAACGATCAAATCCGGGAGAAAACCATCAATAAAAACCATCAAAAAGATGTCGAATCTCATAGATATCACAAGGCGAAGCTAACTAGCTACTCCTACGTCAAAGAGGTTAGCAGAAACTATAGTGAAGACCACCTACTATGGCGGGCCACTCCGGCCAACCTTGAAACTACGCTAAAAGCTAGGCTAGGATAAATTATTAGGCTCTAAGGATGTGCACGCTTACATACGGGATGAGAAACTAGTCCTCGAGGTCCAATGGCTATCGAGGATGTCGATTTCTTCGCAGTTTCTGATGAAGCTCATCGGAGGAAAATATCTGATTCCATTTCTTTCCGTCTTGCCCCTCCTGATTCCCTTACCTACAGTAGTTTTTCCAACCCACTGGTACTCCATCGACGCACAAAGGAGCAAGGGGTGGTGGCTAGGCGATGTCCCCTCTGGTTAGGGTTCTGATGATTGCTGAAGAGAATGGGATCTCTAGAGTGAGATAATTCTTGAGATATGAATGATATGGGAGGTTCTCAATGCTATTAATAGGTGTTTTAAGTCAGTTCAAGGTCGGTTCAAGGTTGGTTCCAGTGGTCTCCTTCAATCTACGACGAGGACAACAATAGAGAGCAGCTTGCTCGATCAGGAGGTGAGAGATGTGTTGGTTGTTTTGCAAAAAACCTTGTATGGCTATGGGATTAAGAGATTCCTTTCCTAGATATACTAAGAATATATGGTACTAGGATCCTCTTCATGTCATATACATGACCAGCTTATGTGCCACTGTTTAACATCTATGGTTACTACTATCTTAGTCCTAGGGTTGTAGCTATAACCTTTGTAGATTCCCAAGTTTTCTCCTATAGGTGAAGATTGCCTTTTCCTAGCTTTCCTTTTCTTATTTACTTGTGTCATTAGATCTCTCCCTCACAAACTAGTGTGTGTTTCTAGTTTGTGGGCCTAGGGAGTTCTGAGGTGAGAGTCTCGTGGGGTCTTACATTTCTAGTGCTCTAGGGGCATTCTATGGTTGACACCTCACGGTCTTGCATTTGTTACTAAGGTTCATGGTTATGCATGAAATCATAATTATATTTTAAATTTATGTGCAAGTTCATGACACCTAAGCTTGCCTAATTTGGCATGCAATTCATTTTTGTCTTGTTGCTTATTTTGGACAATGCCAAGTGGAGCTTTGAGATGACTTAGCCTTGAAATAACTTAGGGGCTAAGGTTCCTACTTGGCATTAAGAAATAATTATTTTTGACTGTGACAAGTGAGAATTGTCACTAAATGGGTCTTGGTAATTAGGATTGTGATAAGAAATACAATGGTATTATTTGCATGCTTAAGTTAAAACTTAATTTGCAAATATGGCTGATTATCGTAAGCTTCCATTTTAATTAAGTAAAAAATCAATTAGTAATATGGATTAATAATAATTTCTAACCAAGTCTTAATACTATTAACTAAGTGGAAACTCTCCCTCAAATAAACTAAGTGCAACTTAATTAATCAAAATGGTTTGATTAGGTAAAGTCAAAGATGTGTAATCATTAACTCTCAATGTGAATAGATGGTATACTTGGATGGTTTTATTAGTGTATCCAACTTGAGTATATGCTTTAGAATGAATACTAGTCATTCTAGGATAATCACTCATGATTTATCCATAAGATGTTACTTATGGCTTAGTATCCATAAGAGAATGATTCTTTGGAGTGATAGATCTTAGGTTAGTTCCAATTGGTTAATCAAGGTCTAGTCTAGACTGAGTTAACTTCTCTACTAACTATTTAATTAGATTCTCTACTAGGACTCTCGTCTAACAACAAACTAACCAAAAGATATCAGCAAGATTTTCATTCTCGAGGAACCCAAAACCTCTAAAAACTTGAAATATCATTAAATCAAAAACTAATCCAATAAAACTCTAGCACAACTACTACACATCTCTCTTATGATCCTCAAAAAATGGAAAACTCCAAGCAATATTGAATTAAGAATTACTAAAGCATAGCCTTAGGTATTTTGACATGATGTTTGAATAAAAAATATGCTACCTTGACCAAAAAAGATTATAAAGCTATTACAAAATAATTATAGCACATGATTTCACTTTAACCCTAGTGAGGAAACAAAATATAGGTAAAATCATAGTAGATCTTGAATTTGTTGTCACTATTCAATCACTACCATCATTTTACTCCAACTAATACACATGTTCCCCCACACCTATTCTTCCATACAAGTTGGATCAAAACAAGTACTTAAGAACGAGATACATCATATGCATCTATCAATACATATTACACATTAATTGGTTCCAATATCAGAAACAACTCATAGAATAATGATCCACCACATAGGAATTATATATATTACCATAATCATGTTGGACAACTCATATGGAACTAGATCTATGATAGAACAAGAGAGAAATAAATCAAGCTACTACCACAAACCCATAGTATAGAGGTGGACTACTCCCACTTCATCATGGTGATGATGGTGGAGATGTTGGAGAAGGTAGCTATCCCTCCGGTGGTGGCTCCGGTGGATTTTCTCCCTCTAATCTTTGCTGGATCTGCCTCTGTTTTGGTGTTTCGGTGTTTGTGCGGAGCTCTCCTCCATAGATGTGTAGGGGACCTTTATAGAGGCGTTTTAAGGTCAAGATGAGTCCTTGGGCGAAAGACTGAGGAGAATGGGACAGCCGAGGGCCAAATGTAACATCCCAAAATTTCTATTTCAAATGTTACTAGAAGTGTTCATACATGGTATTTGCATCATGGCATCATACTAGAAACTACATCAAAACCCCTTTTTACAAAAATCTACTTTGGATTTCCTAATAGTCCTATATGGGAAAAAGGGGGTTTTATAAACCCAACCTTAAAAAACTATATAAAAGGTTACTAGTGTGATCCTATAAGGATCCACTTATTTTAGAAAAAAATTAGTGACTAAATTTATTGAAATTGGAATTGAAATGCAAAAGTTATTACGGCAAGTGTAAAACACAAAATGAATAAAGAAACAAAAACTAACCCAAGCGGGCCTACCAGAGCCAGCCCGCGACTGCCTATCGCGCAAACAAGCCGACCCTAGCTACCGTGCAGCCCGCTAGCCTCCTGATGTCCCTGCCAGACCAGCCCCACCTTCTCACCCCCTTCCTCGAGATCGGGACGAACACAACACTGCCTCCTTGTGCCGAGTTGGGGCATCTTGGTGTTCCCCACGGCAAGAAAACCCCATCATATAGACCCCACTCCCCCACCTTCCGTAAACCCTAAACCAATCGTCGTAACCGCCGTTGGGCTGCATGGAGAGCGGCGCTGTCAAGCTCAGGAACCGAGGTTCCGAGGCCTCCCATTCATTTTTCTCTATCTGGTTCCTCTCGGTTATGCTACATAGCCTCACCATCTTTTCCCCATCTGCAGCACACGGGAGTGTCGGGATTTATTATCGGAGCCTCACTAGAGTTCGTGAAGGGCAGCTATCATCTGACGTTGTTTGAGGAGGAGAAGGGCAACGCCGATTCTGTGAATGGGACCATGAGGAGGAGCCGTACGTCGTTATCTACTTTGCTGCCTTGGGAATCCATCGGATCGCCATTGAGCACTGCCACCTGACCGCACCGCCACCGTCCGTTTCCATCATCACCATCGTCACCACCACCTGTAAGTCACCGCCAACCTTGTCCATCCGATCTAGAACCGACGGTGCATATTAGATCAACTAAAGAATCGGTATCGGTTAATAGTATAGCGACGCGTGGCACACGCGCTTAGTCAGTGGCGTGTCAGCTAGCATGGCCAATCGGAGGGTGCCACTTGTCGCGTGCAGGTCTGCCCCGACTAGAATTTGATTTAAATAGACATAAAATAGTATAATCTTGTAAAATTCGTAATAAATTATCTATAAGGAAACAAAATTCAAATAATATACCGTTAGATTTGTAAAAAATTAGATTGCAGATGTATAAAATTGCTAGTTTCCCAAAGTGATATTTTTTAGGATTTAAACTCTAGAGTAGTGTATTTTAATTCTAGAAAAATAACTGTAACTCTGTTTTAGTTGATTCTTGTTGTCTGGGCTTTGTAATTTCGAGATATATTGTTTGGCGTTGGAATTTTATGCTTTGAGATTTCAGATCTGTCTCGTGGTAGATTGGAAGAGTAGATCCCTTTATGGACATATTTAGTGTATTGATAATCCGATTTAAATGAAATATGTGGGAAATTGATACCAATGACATCATCAGCATACTACAACCCCTGATTATCAGTCTTGGTCGAATTAAAATCATCCTTGGCATATTATCATGTTGCATGCATGCATATCTACTATTGTGATATTGTTTTGTGCAAATTGTGAATTGATCTATTCTTGTGTTTACGCTAGATCGTTCAGAGTGCGCTGAGAAGTATTGTTGCATAGAGTGTTGCTTGGATCAAGGCAAGTTACACCTCTTGTTCATATGTTGTCCAAGTTATGGATATTATGCATATTATTCTCTTCAAAATAGTAGTATGCATGTGTAGGATTGTTTTGGTAGATTTACTTAGAAATGTTTTGCAAGTGCAATGATTTTTGTAGTATGCCATGATAGTTCTACACTTAGGATTTTTCCCTTCCTAATAGGTTATCCCTAAATTTTTCTAAGTATTGCTTTTGTTATGCTATATAAATAAAATACCGTTGGGGGGCTCGAAAGGCTGAAAAAAATTCTAAGTATAAAAGATCTCTTGAGAGACCCTTTTTCCTTCAAATCTTCTTCAAAATAAGAACTAAGTTTTCTTCTGGGTGGATTAGTTGTCGGGACAACTAGTGGAATTTTGGTGGAGGACGGTCGCCCAGGAATCATAGAAGTCTATCATGCTCTAGAAGTTAGAAGCATCAAGTGCAAGCATAATACATATGGGCTTTGTCTTGGCTTAGTACTTCTTGGGAAACCTCACGTGGTACTGTCATTTGGAAGATACTTTGGCATGGGCAGATCCGGAAGGTAGAAGGGCCACTAGGGGAAGGCTTCGCCATGTTCTTGTCTGTAAAAGGACTTGATTGTAGATTGTGGGTAAAGTGCACATGTCTCAAGAGAAATCAATCTGATCAATCATCCAAGTTCACGGAAAAGAAGAACTTGAGCATCTAAAGGATGGATCCTCTAAAGGATCTTCCTCTCTTTTTCAAACATAAGTTTTATAAAACCCCGTGCCATGTGTAATATCGCTCATGGGGTGGGATTTTGGGACTTGGTGTGTAATATCCAAGTGTTAGGTTGAGGATTGGACACTTTGTGCATAATATCCTGGTGTTCCACTCGACCCTATATCCTCTGTTCTTCTTAACTTGAGAAAATTGGATTTGTGAACCTCAAGCCTTCTCCTAGCCTTACATGTAGAGATAGAATATATATTTCCTTGGTGCAACTTGCCAATACATTCAAAGAATTCACCAACTTGCTTGGCTAGACGGTTCATGTGCAAAATTCAAATATTGAAAGGTGTGTAGGGTTCGCGGATCTTCACTCAACAAGCTAGAGGCATTGATGGACTCAAGTTTTATTTAACTTTCCGCTGTTTTATTTGAGCTAGCTATAACCTATGCAAAGATGTAACAATTATACTTTAAATTATTTGTGTAATAATGACTTGTGTTTTACATGATATTCATCGACTATGAGTGCTAGCTATTGATACAGAGACTAGCATGTTAATCATAGGGACTTAGGATCCTTATTGATCCTAGGTCACAACACCAAAAGAGTGTAGGTGGAGCATGCACCAGGGTGGGCCATATCACCCTACCTCTTTTGGGCCTCCTGGCCCTTCTTGTGATGTTCAAGTGCTCTAGGTCCTTCATCTTCATCAAATATTGACGTTCCTAGAATCCTAGCTCTATTTGACTTTGTTTAGGTTTCTCGAAGATAAAAATACACAAAACGGGGTTTTGTTGTCCTACAAAGTTATAACCAAAATAAAGGGGATCATTGGATAATCCCCAAAAATCAATATAAAAAATGGATATAACATTACATCCAATAAGTGGGAATCTTTATCAATAAACTACAAATTTCATGTATGCATTTTACATGCATCAACATCCCCAAGATTAACCTATGCTCGTCATCGACCATGAAGGTGATAAAACTAAACATGTAATTTCGATTTTGTTGCTTACCTTTGCTGGCAAGACTCACAAATAGTTAAATGCTCCATACATTAAAGAGTAACAATAAACAATCATATCATAAAGTGACACTTCTTATAATATCCATACATGTCTAGAAAAATGTATAATGACTAAAACAAATGAATAAAGTACCATGGACAATGTTTTACAATGTTTCACACAAAAAAGGTATGTATGCATATATGTGGATGGTCCTATCCTCGGAATAAAGGCAATAGAAGGATCAATGCATGAGGCTGGTAAGCAGGGAATATCATATGCAAGACATATCTAGCTTCCAAACAGTATCCCTTATGTTTATGGTTGAACCATAGTTCATCACTAGAGTTTGGTTCCATTGCCCCTCATTACCTGATTCTTTCGGCATTCTTGTTTTTGGCACTTTTTGCTTCTTCTCTCACTTATTTATTTCCTTCTTTTTCCTTTTTCACTTTTTTATTTTTGTATTTCCTCGATATTTGAGAGGCCTAGCCTCCTACATACTCACTCCCTCAATTTATTCATGTAACGAATGGAGGGTTTTTTCCCTCATCTTAGCATCGGTATGCTTGGAGGGTTTTGCCCTCATCTTTTATTGTATGCATAATCTTGTTCTACTTGCAAGGGGTACTCTTTATGCCCTATGAGTTCGTGGTCACCCCACAACTAACTTCACTATGTCACCCATACCCATAATTGATATTGTTTGGAAGCTAAATAATGACTCGGACATGATAGTATGCTTTGGGATATATCATGAGATATTTGGGTATGTTGTCCCTAGTATGATATCTAAGTTTATTTTTCTAAAGGAGGGTGTTTCAATATGGTGGGGCTAGCAATACTAACTGTTTAACCTTCTACAAGCATGTAAAAATTGTCCATAGTACTAGATCATTTCTAATAGACAATATAAGCATTGTACTATCCATGTATGTTGAAAATAAGAACTAGAACTAGATAAATCACCTGTAAGTTATCACTCTATAAAGCATATGAACAATATAACTAGAAGCAATAACATGCCTAGTCTATAACTCCCTTTTTCCTTATACCATGGAATTAAAACTTGACTTTCATTTGTTTCAGTAGCTATTTACTAAGAATGCAAAACATCTATCATGGAGGTCTTATTATTCCAAATGGTAACCTGCAAAACTAAACAGAAAACTAGATATAGGCGCTCCAAGTTTCTATGATAATCATATGTTGCTCAAAAAACAAAGTTTATACATTTGCAAACTGGTAGTGTAATATGTCTAGTTGGGTGCCTTGGGAATCCCCAAGATTGTGGCTTTCACCATCCTTTGCTAGCTCTTAGTGTGGTGTTCCTCTATTCCCTTGCAAAAAACTTCAACACACAAAACTTTCTCCCATTTCTTTTCTACGGGGTGACATTAGGGGTACAAAGATATGTTGATAGCTTCCATAAAAACCTTATAAATTTTTTTATTTGAGGTGTCCAGAAATTATATGATGTTTCCAAAATTCCTAGCATATCAAAAGACTCATGGAAAATCATTTTGAGACTCCAAATAATGGCCGAAGCAATAGAAGGTAGAATCTGTCAAGAATTTCAGCAGCAGCAAAACATATTTATTTCGACTACCTAAACATGTCAGGATTTTTTGCCCATTTTTGTACATACAGAGTATGAAAAGTTGTAACTTTATTTCAAATATTAGAGAAATCTTAGTTACATAACAAATCTGAATTTTTTCTACTAAATAGCATCAGTGCAGGAATTTGCTACTCCATATGTTCAATTAACTTTCGAGCATCCAAATGGGTTCAACTTGGTACTTTATTAATAACTACAGAGAATAAACTTAAAAGAGACTCATTTTAATACATCAAGGGTGCACAAAAATAAATAACTAGGTTACCTCCCAAAAAGCGCTTTCTTTATAGCCATATAGCTAGGCCTACTTAATTGTTTCAAGTTATGGGGAGATCATGTGGTAGCTTGTACCTTGGTGCTATATCCTTCTTGCTTGGAAAGTGTTCCATACATTTCTTGTGTGGAAACTGAAACTTCACATTTCCTTCCTTTGAATAAATGTTTGCTCCTGTAGTTCTTAAAAAGTGTCTTCCAAGTATTATAGGACTAGAGGTTTTACTCCCCATGTCCATGATAATGAAATCAACAAGAAGAAACGTCATATGTAACTAAACCATGACATCATTTACTTTTCATAAAGCAAGCTTACTTGAATCATCAACAAGTAAAAGTTATATTGAGCATTTTCCATGGTTTTGAGTTCTACCAATTCATATAGTTCTTTTGGTAAAACTGAGACACTAGATCCAAGATCTAGCTCGACATGGTGAGTTTATTTGCCAATAGTGATTAATATTTTGGGGATCCAAGCATCCCCAAGCTTTGGTGGTATCATGGCTTCATTTTTGTATCTTTATATCTTTTATTTGATGACATAGTTTTCAATATAGGAACGAAATCATGCTTGATGAACATTAAAGAATGGATCATTAGATTTTTTGTAAGATGTTGATGAATTCATGCAAGATGCATTTGTCAAGGTCTAGTAGAGGTTCTTTAGATTCACTAAGAATTTTTGCTTCATCTACTTGTTTTTCTTCCATTATCATTGGTGTGTCTTTATCTTTTGTTCTCTATCCTTTCTATTTCCCACAAACATGGAAGATTCCTCTAGGATGATGACCTCTACTTTCCCCTTTTTATGATTTTTATCATTTGTGGTCAAATATTCACGCTTAATCTTTTCTAAGATTTTGTATATGTTAGTTTCAACCAATATCTCATCTAGTAATGTAAAGGCCCTAATAAGATTTAATGTCCATAAAAGAGGCATTGGCTTCCTCATCAAGAAAACACATAGAATCATTTTTAAGGCCACTATAGAAACTATTAATAAGCATCCAATATTTTAGACCATGTTCAGTATTATAGGAAAGTATTTTGAACCTTAACCAAGCATTGGTGAGGGTTTCATTTTCTTTTTGTTTGAAATCAAATATTTCTTTTTTACGAATATTGGTGTATTTTCAAAATATTTCTTAGAATGAGGCTCTCATATTGAAACATGATTTTAAATCTCATTTAGGAACACTTTTGTACCATAGGCTTGCATCTCATGTTAAGGTGTGTGGAAATAGCTGCATTCTGAATATGCATGGGTCAAGACTAGGAGATTTTATTGTCCCACATAATCTGTCAAACGTTATAATGTGCCATTCTGCAGCTAGAGGATTTCCAATAGCAAAACATTGGGATTAGAGTGTTCTTATTACTTTTTGGTTAATGATGCATTCATGGTTTCTTGGATCATTATTATGGTTACCAACTTGTGGGCTCAACTTTAACTTTTTGTTCCTTCTACTCATTCTTTCAAAACAAAAGTTATACTAATTTCTTGTGTTTTTGTGTTTTGAAGAAAAAGTAAAAAACTAACAAACAGTAAATGACTACATCAAGACAAAAGAAAATTTATTTGAAAATCTAAAGGAGAAAAAATCTCTTAGTGGTGCAACCTCCAGAATCTTAGGTCTTTGCACAAATTTGGTGATGATGGCACAATAAGATGTGCTCACTCCTAACTTGATGACCATGACGACAGAAAATGTTCTAGCGGTTGGTGTGCTCCTTGCTTGATGAAGATGCAATTGTAACGTAACCGACCAATTCCTCGGCAATGTCTCTACAAAATGTTCTTGATGGCAACAACTCCATGTGTACCAACTCATTGGGACTCCAAGGGCAGACTGTTGTAGCAAGCGTCTTTTCCCCACAAGTGTAACTCGAGGGTTTATATCAAACTTTCTAGGAATTGGGACAATGGTATGGTTTTCTTATACTCTTTTAGCAACCTTCCAATCAAAGTCCTTTTCTTGTGTCCCCAACTCCACCATGTGGTTGTCAAGCATAAGGTTTCGTATTAGTAATACGAAATAACAATATAAATAAATAAAGTAAAGCAATCTATAACTAGGCAAGCAAAGTAATAACAATACTATAAAGGTGTTTTGGGGTTTTGGTTTGAGTTTGCTAATATATAAAGTATTTTTGTATTTTCAAAATATTTAATTGCAGAAAAATATAAAGGATAGCAATGGTGTTGGAAAGTTGTTTCTTATGATTTAAAATGGACTCGGATTCATGGGTTCACTTGTCTATTCTCTTTTTAAGTACTACTGGACATACAAGCAATATAATATTGATGAAACTTCATTATGTGTTTGATAAGCATTCATATGGGCATCATGTCCTATGTAGAGATGATGCAAAATACATCTCTCTTATACTCCTCAAGAAAGGGAAAACTCCAAGAAATCCTGAATTAAGAATTAATAAAGCATAGCATTAGGTATTTTGACATAATGTTTTAATAACAAATATGCTACCTTGACCAAGCAAGATTATCAAGCCAACACAAAATAATTATAGCACATGAGTTCACCTTATCCCTTATGAGGAAACGAAATATAGGTAAAATCATAGTAGATCTTGAATTTGTTGTCTCTACTCAATCACTACAATCATGTTACTCAACTAGTACACATGCTCCCCCACAAATGTTCTTTCATACAAGTTGGATCAAAACAAGTACTTAAGAACTGGGGTACATGATATGTATCTATCAATACATCTTACACATAAATAGGTTCCAATTTCATAAAATAAATATCCACCACAAAGGGAATTATATATATGAGCATAATCATGTTGGGCAACTCATATGGTACTTGATCTATGATAGATCAGGTGATAAATATATCAAGCGACTTCCACAAACCCATAGTTCAGAGGTGGACTACTCCCTCTTCATCTTGGCAATGATGGTGGAGATGTTGGAGAAGGTAGAGATCCCTCCTGTTGTGGCTTCGGCAGAGTTTCCCCCTCCAATCTTCACTGGTTCTTCCTCTGTTTTGGTGTTTCAGTGTTTCTAGAGCGCTCTCCTCTAGATATGCATTGGGGGGGGGCCTTTCTATAAGCATTTTTAGGTCAAGACGAGTCAGTGGGCGAAAGACTGAGGTGAATCGGACGGCCGAGGGCCAAAAGAGTGTAGGTAGCGGGTTCACCAGGGTGGGTTGTGCCACCCTACCTCTTTTGGGTATCCAGACCCTTATTGTGAGGTTCAAGTGCTCCGGGTCCTTCCTCTAATCGAAATATTGACTTTCCCAGAATCCTGCTCTGGTTGACTTTGTTTAGGTCGCTGAAAGATAAAAATACACAAAACAAGGTTTTCCTGTCCTGCAGAGTTATAACCAAAATAAAGGAGATCATTGGTAAACCCAAAAAATCAATATAAAACATGGATATAGCATTTTATAAGTTGCTAATATGTGAGAATATGTATCAATAAACTAAAAATTTCATGTATGCATTTTACATGTATCATTGTGGCACCTTGATTGTCGTGCGAGGAGCAACGCGACTTTGAGTTTGGCTAAGTCGTTCGACTACAACATTCACATTTATCGTGAATGTTAACGCTTTCGATCTACAAGGGTATTTCACTGAAACCTTCTCCTTTACAACATTACTCCTAGATATATCCTGGCATTTGGTGTTGCGCTAGTTAAGATTTTTTTTCCTGTTATGAACCCCTTCATACGATAGGTAAGAAGAATATAATTTAGAGTGATATGATTATTCTCAAGTGAATATCCATCACAAGTTATAAGAAGATTTGGTTTATATAAGATGGCTTCCTATAGTCACTACCCAACCTACATGTCTATTAAAGGGTTTTAACCCTAAGGTCGAATCGTTGCTCTAATACCATCTGCGGTGACCAAGATACCAAATGTTTTAGTGCTCAAGTCATTGGCATAACACTCACGGAACTCCGTTGCACAAATATTACACCCAACAGAGTTGTACAATATAGAAACATCGCAGGTCCAAGGCCTAACTATATTATAGATATTCATATCCATATAGAAGATCTAAGGAAGCTCCATGGAACAATGAGGTTTGCCAGGTAAGTTCCTATAAATTGAAATTATAGAAAGAGAAACTAGTAGACTAATATCACTAGATCTACCTCTCGAACTAATGACTATTGCTTTATCAACAATGTTCTATTGGTATGGTTTCTATCATTTGTAAATTGAGGACCATCTATGTTTTTTTGGATCTCCAACATCACTTTTAGTAGTATTTGGCATCGTTGACTACTTTTCTCCTCGGTTCATTGTAGTGGTCCTCCTTTGTCGTCTTCTTAGATTGGGATAATGTTATCAACTTACCAAAGTCTAGCAAGGGATGAGAATAAAGTTTCAATACAACATACTCAGCAATTTATAAATTTGTAGTTGTTTGATGAATAGCCATGAATCAAACATCTTAGGCTTGTGAAGTATTCAAAATCGGTTATCTTAGAAGGAGTAAGTTATACTTTAGAAAATTATGTCCATCAACCTTTACGGCTTCTTAGAACTTCATGGAGTTCCTTTCCATGTTGCGATCTTAGTTCATTTTCATGAACATGGAGTGACATGTCAATTTTTATACACTCTTGAGAGACGTGTTACTTTACCCACAAACATCTTTAGCCTTGTTACACAATCGGATAGTTTGATCATGCATATTCCCATGGAGACTTCCTTGGTCTGAGGACTAGTCTAAAGACTCACCAATCACTATATTTCTCTACCGTACAATCAAATGATTGCAAATAACTTGGTTAGTGACCATATTTCAACTTCATGCCCTTCAAGACACTAGGTTATTCATCCTTCTATGTAGAATGGGTAACATTATGTGTGCCCATCCATTGTTGTTCCTCACAAGGAATACAATCCGGCATAGTCATTCAAGGATATATGGAATGAAGAAGATACCAAGTGACTTACCTATCCCATTGTAGGATCTGTGGTCAGAGCTATCTATACGGTGCCTTGGAATGAATGACTACATTTGCTATTTAATTCTAAGTTTTATTTTTATGGTCCAATGGAATCTTTTCCCATAATGATTCCCATCATGGTTTCCATCTACCATCACATCTCATTCATTTCATTTATAAACAATATTTTGCTTTTGAGTGCATGTGATATTACTTCTGACAAGTATTTCGTAAACAAAAAATATGCAAGATTGAAATTGCCTCCTGATTATAAGACTATGCAATCAGCATCTTCTAATCATTGGAACATCCAAATTCCAAGAATAACATCATATTTCTAATAAGCACTAATGTTTGAAGATTGTCAATATATTTTTATGCATGAGATATAATATGCAAGCGTTTTAACCCTGAAATTAAATCCTCTTGGTTTGGTTTAGGTTCTTGGCTTAGGGTTTGGGATGGTCTTTTAAATTGTTTAAGACTTTATGAAACTAGGTCATGTTTTCTTCCTTTAATTTCGCAAAAATAATGAACTTTGAAGAACATTTTTAATGTTAAATGTACTTCCATTTTTAAGTTTAATACTTAGGATTTCTTATTTTAGAGGTGAGATCAAATGGATGAGATAATGTTATTTTATATTATGTATAGCTTCTTAATATTAAAATTTTAAAATGGAAGATGGTTTCCCTTTTTATATGTGGGAATGTTATTTATCTTTTTCCGGGTATATTCTCATATTTCAACTTAGAAATTGGAAGAATTGTTGTTTATCATTATCCTCAAGTGAGAATATTAGTTTTAAGGTGTTTTATAAATTTTGTATATCATTTTGTATATTGTTTGGATTTGTTATTATATTAAAATGCTACTTAAGGGACAATATGATGTTTATAGTAATTTATATTCCTCCATAAATACAATTATGTTATGTTTTCATTTAGAAATACAAAGTTTGTTTTGTTTCCCATTTAAAATTTGGGTTGGGTTATTTTGAATTTTCTTAAAATGCATGTAAAGGTTTTATTTATTCTTAAAATTTTATTCCACTGAAGTGTATGAGATTTTGTTGTCTTTAGAAAGGTCTTATTTTTCTAAACATTTTGATATAATATTTGTATTTTTCTAAGTTAGGACGTGTTATGATTTTTATTCTTTATGTAATTTTATAAATGAATAATGTATTTACACACGTGGACATGGTGAGTCACTTATGTATGGATCCAAAGTCTATCTAAGTTGTTGTGTGGGTGAGTGGTTAGGTCTAAACGTTTTCTCCCAAAATAACTCCAGCAAGAGACGCTAACATGTAGGGTCAATGTCACATTGGCTACCACGCAAGAGTGGACTAGTGTAAAACTGGGAGGTGGGTCTTGACTTCATCACATCGGCGACAGGACACAACATGGCGGAGCATGGCGGTGCCGCTGATACATGGCACCCAGCAAGCATGGATGGTACCATTTTACTCAGGACACGATGACGAGCCGAACACACTACTCTATTGATCAGAGGACCATCGACAACACCGATGAAGAGCATGTCTTGGGCGATCCGACTCCGGTTATTATCGGAATCGTGGTTATATGCTACTTAGATCATGCTAATGGTTGCATTCGAATCCAGGGAGCAAGGCTATGATGGTGTGATGGCTAGGAGGTCGAAGATTAAGAAAGTCTTCTCCTCCTTCTTCTTATCTCTTCTTTCTCCTTTCTGGATGCGATGGCGGCTGATGTGTTATGATTTCACGTCTGACCTCTTCACGAAAGTTCTCCCTTTTGACAAGACGGAGGCGGTGGCAGCTATACTGCTGGAACTATACGGCCAAAAAAATATCCTCGACGTATAATTGCTCATTAAAGCTTCTGTATGCCTCCCTCGATTGCTTCCAAAAAGAGACTTGCTTGTTTTCGCCTGAATATTGTGTTTCTCTCATCAAAACTTCTATTTCTTCGAAAATACCTTCTTATCCCAAAACTTGGTGAAACACCTTGTTGTTGACAAAAAATGACAGTAAAATTTGTCGACCAAAAACAACATGTATAGAGTAGGATATCTAGTACTACCTAACTTATTCTCCTCAACTAGAGGTTCACTTTTTGATGTGGACAAAATGATTAAGCTAGTTTTTGTAGATAAAACTCAAAATTTTATTTTTATACTTATTCTACGCTTGTTCAATCGATATTTCTACTACTTTTTGATAGCTGCATCTTCATGGGCGCGCTTTCGCAAGAATGTCTGTGAAAAAGTTGTAGGAATGCGATGAACATTTTATTCTTTAGTTTAATTTATTAATGCAATAGGTTGACTCCCATTAAGCAATTTATTAAGAATGGTTGAATAACTCAACCCCTTCTCTGTTCTCAAATTCTTACCTTGGGTTGCTCCTTATCAAAGTCACTTACCACATGAACTCGTTTTGTCAGTGGAATATATCTTTCTCCTGTTTCTAGCTTGTTTGGAAAATACCGGATGATTTCAGGATCAGAAACATTGAAGACTATTTTTCCCTCAGCACAATTAACTGATGCTCCTGCATTACTAAGGAAATGTCTTCCAAGTATTATGGATAATTTTTCATCCTCTAGCATTTCAAGAATAATAAAATCAGTGGGAATAACATGCTCACCTATTCTAAGTAGATTATCGTCAATTATACCAATGGGTTGTTTAGTGGACTTGTCAGCCATCTGTAAAGTGATAGTAGTAGGGGAACACTCCCCTAATCCTAACCTTTTATAGAGGGAATATGGCATTACACTAACTCCTGCACCTAAATCACACAAGGCATTGTGAACATCAGTTTTACCAATTGAGCATGAAATAGTTGGTATTCCGGGATCTCCCGGTTTAGACAATAGCTTCCCATTAGTAGGATAACTAGTCACCATGGCAACGGTTTTGGTTATTTCTTTCTACTAAGAATAACACGGAGGAATTTAGAATAGGTGGGAACTTTTAGTGCATCCTCATGGAATTTCTAGACGAAGATCACCAAGTGCCTTTTTGAAAGAATCATAGATTACATGATCCGGTGCTTTCTTTTTTCTATCTGGATAAGGAAGCTTTTTCTCACCTTTCTTATTCTTGACTTTCACCTTTTGTGGGGGATCAGGCTCTTTCGTTGCTTTCTTTTGTTGCTGCTTATCGCTTTTCTTCTTTTCTACTACAATAACTTAATCTTCATTGCTTGTCTCTTTTTATTCTCTTGGATGAACCATCTCTGCATCAGAGTCATAACGGTCATCCTGTGCATCATTTTGGTCCTCCTTGATTTGATCTTGTGTTTCTTTAGCAGTTTCATCTTGAGGATCCACCAGTGTATCATCTTCTTGGCTTGCTTTGAGCAAGGATTTCTCCTTTCTCTCTTTTTCAGCTTCATATTCTGGTGGTCTTAATGGTCCTGTAACAACTGCACCTCTTCTTATAACAACATTAGTAGAAACAGGAATATCTATATCATCTCGAAGAAAAAATTGATAACCATATGCTATTTGTTCGCATTGGGTTTCAATCATACTAAGATACTTGTGAAATAATTTTATTTCTTGGCCCATCTCATCATAATTTTCCATGAGTTCTGCCAAAATATTTTTATTTTTTTGAAAATGCTTATGCAAGTTATTACGAGACTGTGCTTGTCGATGTTTTAATTCTTGAAAAACTTTTCTAGTTTCATGTTCTTCAGTAAGAACTTGTAACAAGTCTACTTTGTTTTCCTTAACAAGTTCAGAAGGTATACCTTTTTCTTTCATTGTTTTGCGTTCTTCAGGGATAAGATTAGGATTTAAACGAAGCATCCATTTTTCCACCTTAGTGTCGAAATCGGGATTGTATATAGAATCATTCTTAGCCCTAGTAGACATTAATTCCAAACATGCTTTAACAGTTAAAGTATTAATCGATCCTCCTCCTGATAAGTCGAGCAACTCTCTGCTTTGAGTATTAATACCATGGTAAAATAGATTGAAAATAGTTGATTCGGAATAGCCATGATTAGGAATTCTATTAATCATTCCAAAGAATCTATCCTAGGCTTGTGGGTAGTTTTCTCCCACGTTCTCACTAAAGTTGCCTAAGTTCCTTCTAGTTTTAGTTACCTTTTTAAAAGGATTAAACCTGTTTATGAATTTTACAATACAGTTTTCCCAACATTTAATCTAATGGCGAGGGAGAGAATATAACCAGTCTAGAGCTTTACCTTTAAGATACCAACGAAATTTTTTAGACGAGATAAGTCTCTTAGCAAATCTTTTGGTCCAAGTCTTGTCATCAAATCTTCAGACTCTCTAATATGTCTTCCTATATCTTCATCTTCCCTTCCACTGAAAGCTTTTGCCTGCACAATTTTAAGAATTCCACCATCAAATCGATATTCTCTAACTCCAGGGTTAGGAAATTCTATTGTTTGTTTAAGGAAAGCAGATTTTGGAGCACTGTATTCTCTGAGAGTTTTCTCAGGTTTCTTAGGAGTTGTCCTATAAATGGACATGATTTCCATAAAATCAATCAGGTTTTCAACTTCAACCTTGTCTGATCTTTTCAATAATTTCTTGGCGCTCAAAATAATCTGGTAAATAGGTCCTACCAGAGCGTGTAGACCTTTTGTCTCCTAGGGAGACAATTTTTTAGTAGTAACACCTAAAATTTCAAGAGAAAAACACTTACCGCTTAGCTCCCCGGCAACGGTGCCAGAAAATAGCTTGATGTCTTCAAGTGCACAGATCATTTTTAGCTAGTTTCGAAGTATAGATATCAATCCCACTGGGACCCCAAAGGTAAGTCCTTATGAGTGAAGTCTCTGTCACACTCAAAGTTGTCACGGGTCTTCGAGTGAATTGACTACAAGTGTGGAAATAAGAATGAAATTTGGATTAAACTGGATGTATTAAATAAAACTAAAATGTAAACTTTAGGAATAGAAAGCATAAAAGTAAAGAACGATTCGATTGTTTGTGGTTTTTTGCAGCTGACGAAGAAGGTGCAGGGAGATATAGTTCATGGTGCTAGTGACTGTGGCAGGTGGACGAATGATAAGTGTAACAATTATAATCTTATAATATATGCGTAGGCATGCAGCCCATAATTTGCCGGAACTCCTCTTGGTAGATATCATACCAACTTCACTAATCCTACTAGTCTGTTACCAAACCCATGGTCAGACACTAGACGATTAAGATCCTTTAGGTTGCTTAGCAATTAAGATCCTTGGATCGGACTAATGCAATAAGCACAGTGGTTCCTCATTATCCTCGAGTCAAACTAGTTTCCCATTGATATCCCTGTGTCACTCGAGGGTCGCCAGTCTGCTAGCGAATAAGATCCTATCTATGTTGAACAAAGCATCATGTTGTCTAGGCCCTTAATTGGACAATAGGCATTAGGCATCCCACAGATAGTCAAGCACACATAATATAGTAATTAAAATCAATCACAAACTAATGGAAAATAGATGGAGGCACATCACATCTCACTAATCCCTTACATCTCCCACGCCCAAGGAACTTACTCACACATGAGAGAAGAAAGCATCATCGATATAATTAAATAAAGGGAGTTCTTCTCGATATTACCGTGGAGATCCACAAGAAGCATAGCAAAGCAATCCAACACAAATCAAGATAGGAAGAAACAATCTCAAACCTTAATCTTGCAAGGTGAAGATCTGTCTCTCTCTCTGTCAAGGACATGTAATGGCTATGAGGGAGTGATGGCTAGGAGGTCGAAGATCGTGGAGCGAGATGAAGAACATATTCTCCTCCTTCTCCGGATATCTTCTTTCTCCTTTCTGGATGGGATGGCGGCTGTTGTGTTATGATTTCGCGTCTGACCTCTTCACGAAAGATGTACCTTATGACAATATGGAGGCAGTGTCAGCTATACGGCGGGAACTATACGGCTGGAAAAATATTCCCGTCGTGTAGTTGCTCATTAAAGCTTCTATATGCCTCCCTCGATTGCTTCCAAAAAGAGAATTGCTTGTTTTTGCCTAAATATTGTGTTTCTCTTGTTAAAACCTTTTGTTTATGTTTAGAATCTGAAACACACATTAAAAACCAAGTTTTCTTCGCTACCGAAGTATTAGCTTTAGGTAAATCTAGAAAACGATCAAATCCGGGAGAAAACCATCAATAAAAACCATCAAAAAGATGTCGAATCTCATAGATATCACAAGGCGAAGCTAACTAGCTACTCCTACGTCAAAGAGGTTAGCAGAAACTATAGTGAAGACCACCTACTATGGCGGGCCACTCCGGCCAACCTTGAAACTACGCTACAAGCTAGGCTAGGATAAATTATTAGGCTCTAAGGATGTGCACGCTTACATACGGGATGAGAAACTAGTCCTCGAGGTCCAATGGCTATCGAGGATGTCGATTTCTTCGCAGTTTCTGATGAAGCTCATCGGAGGAAAATATCTGATTCCATTTCTTTCCGTCTTGCCCCTCCTGATTCCCTTACCTACAGTAGTTTTTCCAACCCACTGGTACTCCATCGACGCACAAAGGAGCAAGGGGTGGTGGCTAGGCGATGTCCCCTCTGGTTAGGGTTCTGATGATTGCTGAAGAGAATGGGATCTCTAGAGTGAGATAATTCTTGAGATATGAATGATATGGGAGGTTCTCAATGCTATTAATAGGTGTTTTAAGTCAGTTCAAGGTTGGTTCAAGGTTGGTTCCAGTGGTCTCCTTCAATCTACGACGAGGACAACAATAGAGAGCAGCTTGCTCGATCAGGAGGCGAGAGATGTGTTGGTTGTTTTGCAAAAAACCTTGTATGGCTATGGGATTAAGAGATTCCTTTCCTAGATATACTAAGAATATATGGTACTAGGATCCTCTTCATGTCATATACATGACCAGCTTATGTGCCACTGTTTAACATCTATGGTTACTACTATCTTAGTCCTAGGGTTGTAGCTATAACCTTTGTAGATTCCCAAGTTTTCTCCTATAGGTGAAGATTGCCTTTTCCTAGCTTTCCTTTTCTTATTTACTTGTGTCATTAGATCTCTCCCTCACAAACTAGTGTGTGTTTCTAGTTTGTGGGCCTAGGGAGTTCTGAGGTGAGAGTCTCGTGGGGTCTTACATTTCTAGTGCTCTAGGGGCATTCTATGGTTGACACCTCACGGTCTTGCATTTGTTACTAAGGTTCATGGTTATGCATGAAATCATAATTATATTTTAAATTTATGTGCAAGTTCATGACACCTAAGCTTGCCTAATTTGGCATGCAATTCATTTTTGTCTTGTTGCTTATTTTGGACAATGCCAAGTGGAGCTTTGAGATGACTTAGCCTTGAAATAACTTAGGGGCTAAGGTTCCTACTTGGCATTAAGAAATAATTATTTTTGACTGTGACAAGTGAGAATTGTCACTAAATGGGTCTTGGTAATTAGGATTGTGATAAGAAATACAATGTGATTATTTGCATGCTTAAGTTAAAACTTAATTTGCAAATATGGCTGATTATCGTAAGCTTCAATTTTAATTAAGGAAAAAATCAATTAGTAATATGGATTAATAATAATTTCTAACCAAGTCTTAATACTATTAACTAAGTGGAAACTCTCCCTCAAATAAACTAAGTGCAACTTAATTAATCAAAATGGTTTGATTAGGTAAAGTCAAAGATGTGTAATCATTAACTCTCAATGTGAATAGATGGTATACTTGGATGGTTTTATTAGTGTATCCAACTTGAGTATATGCTTTAGAATGAATACTAGTCATTCTAGGATAATCACTCATGATTTATCCATAAGATGTTACTTATGGCTTAGTATCCATAAGAGAATGATTCTTTGGAGTGATAGATCTTAGGTTAGTTCCAATTGGTTAATCAAGGTCTAGTCTAGACTGAGTTAACTTCTCTACTAACTATTTAATTAGATTCTCTACTAGGACTCTCGTCTAACAACAAACTAACCAAAAGATATCAGCAAGATTTTCATTCTCGAGGAACCCAAAACCTCTAAAAACTTGAAATATCATTAAATCAAAAACTAATCCAATAAAACTCTAGCACAACTACTACACATCTCTCTTATGATCCTCAAAAAATGGAAAACTCCAAGCAATATTGAATTAAGAATTAATAAAGCATAGCCTTAGGTATTTTGACATGATGTTTGAATAACAAATATGCTACCTTGACCAAACAAGATTATAAAGCTATTACAAAATAATTATAGCACATGATTTCACTTTATCCCTAGTGAGGAAACAAAATATAGGTAAAATCATAGTAGATCTTGAATTTGTTGTCACTATTCAATCACTACCATCATTTTACTCCAACTAATACACATGTTCCCCCACACCTATTCTTCCATACAAGTTGGATCAAAACAAGTACTTAAGAACGAGATACATCATATGCATCTATCAATACATATTACACATTAATTGGTTCCAATATCAGAAACAACTCATAGAATAATGATCCACCACATAGGAATTATATATATTACCATAATCATGTTGGACAACTCATATGGTACTAGATCTATGATAGAACAAGAGAGAAATAAATCAAGCTACTACCACAAACCCATAGTATAGAGGTGGACTACTCCCACTTCATCATGGTGATGATGGTGGAGATGTTGGAGAAGGTAGCTATCCCTCCGGTGGTGGCTCCGGTGGATTTTCTCCCTCTAATCTTTGCTGGATCTGCCTCTGTTTTGGTGTTTCGGTGTTTGTGCGGAGCTCTCCTCCATAGATGTGTAGGGGACCTTTATAGAGGCGTTTTAAGGTCAAGATGAGTCCTTGGGCGAAAGACTGAGGAGAATGGGACAGCCGAGGGCCAAATGTAACATCCCAAAATTTCTATTTCAAATGTTACTAGAAGTGTTCATACATGGCATTTGCATCATGGCATCATACTAGAAACTACATCAAAACCCCTTTTTACAAAAATCTACTTTGGATTTCCTAATAGTCCTATATGGGAAAAAGGGGGTTTTATAAACCCAACCTTAAAAAACTATATAAAAGGTTACTAGTGTGATCCTATAAGGATCCACTTATTTTAGAAAAAAATTAGTGACTAAATTTATTGAAATTGGAATTGAAATGCAAAAGTTATTACGGCAAGTGTAAAACACAAAATGAATAAAGAAACAAAACTAACCCAAGCAGGCCAACCAGAGCCAGCCCGCGACTACCTATCGCGCAAACAAGCCGACCCTAGCTACCGTGCAGCCCGCTAGCCTCCTGATGTCCCTGCCAGACCAGCCCCACCTTCTCACCCCCTTCCTCGAGATCGGGACGAACACAACACTACCTCCTTGTGCCGAGTTGGGGCATCTTGGTGTTCCCCACGGCAAGAAAACCCCATCATATAGACCCCACTCCCCCACCTTCCCTAAACCCTAAACCAATCGTCGTAACCACCGTTGGGCTGCACGGACAGCGGCGCTGTCAAGCTCAGGAACCGAGGTTCCGAGGCCTCCCATTCATTTTTCTCTATCTGGTTCCTCTCGGTTATGCTACATAGCCTCACCATCTTTTCCCCATCTGCAGCACACGGGAGTGTCGGGATTTATTATCGGAGCCTCACTAGAGTTCGTGAAGGGCAGCCATCATCTGACGTTGTTTGAGGAGGAGAAGGGCAACGCCGATTCTGTGAATGGGACCATGAGGAGGAGCCGTACGTTGTTATCTACTTCGCTGCCTTGGGAATCCATCGGATCGCCATTGAGCACTGCCACCTGACCGCACCGCCACCGTCCGTTTCCATCATCACCATCGTCACCACCACCTGTAAGTCACCGCCAACCTTGTCCATCCGATCTAGAACCGACGGTGCATATTAGATCAACTAAAGAATCGGTATCGGTTAATAGTATAGCGACGCGTGGCACACGCGCTTAGTCAGTGGCGTGTCAGCTAGCATGGCCAATCGGAGGGTGCCACTTGTCGCGTGCAGGTCTGCCCCGACTAGAATTTGATTTAAATAGACATAAAATAGTATAATCTTGTAAAATTCGTAATAAATTATCTATAAGGAAACAAAATTCAAATAATATACCGTTAGATTTGTAAAAAAATTAGATTGCAGATGTAATAAAATTGCTAGTTTCCCAAAGTGATATTTTTTAGGATTTAAACTCTAGAGTAGTGTATTTTAATTCTAGAAAAATAACTGTAACTCTGTTTTAGTTGATTCTTGTTGTCTAGGCTTTGTAATTTCGAGATATATTGTTTGGCGTTGGAATTTTATGCTTTGAGATTTCAGATCTGTCTCGTGGTAGATTGGAAGAGTAGATCCCTTTATGGACATATTTAGTGTATTGATAATCCGATTTAAATGAAATATGTGGGAAATTGATACCAATGACATCATCATCATACTACAACCCCTGATTATCAGTCTTGGTCGAATTAAAATCATCCTTGGCATATTATCATGTTGCATGCATGTATATCTACTATTGTGATATTGTTTTGTGCAAATTGTGAATTGATCTATTCTTGTGTTTACGCTAGATCGTTCAGAGTGCGCTGAGGAGTATTGTTGCATAGAGTGTTGCTTGGATCAAGGCAAGTTACACCTCTTGTTCATATGTTGTCCAAGTTATGGATATTATGCATATTATTCTCTTCAAAATAGTAGTATACATGTGTAGGATTGTTTTGGTAGATTTACTTAGAAATGTTTTGCAAGTGCAATGATTTTTGTAGTATGCCATGATAGTTCTACACTTAGGATTTTTCCCTTCCTAATAGGTTATCCCTAAATTTTTCTAAGTATTGCTTTTGTTATGCTATATAAATAAAATACCGTTGGGGAGCTCGAAAGGCTGAAAAAATTCTAAGTATAAAAGATCTCTTGAGAGACCCTTTTTCCTTCAAATCTTCTTCAAAATAAGAACTAAGTTTTCTTCTGGGTGGATTAGTTGTCGGGACAACTAGTGGAATTTTGGTGGAGGACGGTCGCCCAGGAATCATAGAAGTCTATCATGCTCTAGAAGTTAGAAGCATCAAGTGCAAGCATAATACATATGGGCTTTGTCTTGGCTTAGTACTTCTTGGGAAACCTCACGTGGTACTGTCATTTGGAAGATACTTTGGCATGGGCAGATCCGGAAGGTAGAAGGGCCACTAGGGGAAGGCTTCGCCATGTTCTTGTCTGTAAAAGGACTTGATCGTAGATTGTGGGTAAAGTGCACACGTCTCAAGAGAAATCAATCTGATAAATCATCCAAGTTCACGGAAAAGAAGAACTTGAGCATCTAAAGGATGGATCCTCTAAAGGATCTTCCTCTCTTTTTCAAACTTAAGTTTTATAAAACCCCGTGCCATGTGTAATATCGCTCATGGGGTGGGATTTTGGGACTTGGTGTGTAATATCCAAGTGTTAGGTTGAGGATTGGACACTTTGTGCATAATATCCTGGTGTTCCACTCGACCCTATATCCTCTGTTCTTCTTAACTTGAGAAAATTGGATTTGTGAACCTCAAGCCTTCTCCTAGCCTTACATGTAGAGATAGAATATATATTTCCTTGGTGCAACTTGCCAATACATTCAAAGAATTGACCAACTTGCTTGGCTAGACGGTTCATGTGCAAAATTCAAATATTGAAAGGTGTGTAGGGTTCGCGGATCTTCACTCAACAAGCTAGAGGCATTGATGGACTCAAGTTTTATTTAACTTTCCGCTGTTTTATTTGAGCTAGCTATAACCTATGCAAAGATGTAACAATTATACTTTAAATTATTCGTGTAATAATGACTTGTGTTTTACATGATATTCATCGACTATGAGTGCTAGCTATTGATCCAGAGACTAGCATGTTAATCATAGGGACTTAGGATCCTTATTGATCCTAGGTCACAACACCAAAAGAGTGTAGGTGGAGCATGCACCAGGGTAGGCCATATCACCCTACCTCTTTTGGGCCTCCTGGCCCTTCTTGTGATGTTCAAGTGCTCTAGGTCCTTCATCTTCATCAAATATTGACTTTCCTAGAATCCTAGCTCTATTTGACTTTGTTTAGGTTTCTCGAAGATAAAAATACACAAAACGGGGTTTTGTTGTCCTACAAAGTTATAACCAAAATAAAGGGGATCATTGGATAATCCCCAAAAATCAATATAAAAAATGGATATAACATTACATAAGTTTCCAATAAGTGGGAATCTTTATCAATAAACTACAAATTTCATGTATGCATTTTACATGCATCAACATCCCCAAGATTAACCTATGCTCGTCATCGACCATGAAGGTGATAAAACTAAACATGTAATTTCGATTTTGTTGCTTACCTTTGCTGGCAAGACTCACAAATAGTTAAATGCTCCATACATTAAAGAGTAACAATAAACAATCATATCATAAAGTGACACTTCTTATAATATCCATACATGTCTAGAAAAATGTATAATGACTAAAACAAATGAATAAAGTACCATGGACAATGTTTTACAATGTTTCACACAAAAAAGGTATGTATGCATATATGTGGATGGTCCTATCGTCGGAATAAAGGCAATAGAAGGATCAATGCATGAGGCTGGTAAGCAGGGAATATCATATGCAAGACATATCTAGCTTCCAAACAGTATCCCTTATGTTTATGGTTGAACCATAGTCATCACTAGAGTTTGGTTCCATTGCCCCTCATTACCTGATTCTTTCGGCATTCTTGTTTTTGGCACTTTTTGCTTCTTCTCTCACTTATTTATTTCCTTATTTTTCCTTTTTCACTTTTTCCTTTTTGTATTTCCTCGATATTTGAGAGGCCTAGCCTCCTACATACTCACTCCCTCAATTTATTCATGTAACGAATGGAGGGTTTTTTCCCTCATCTTAGCATCGGTATGCTTGGAGGGTTTTGCCCTCATCTTTTATTGTATGCATAATCTTGTTCTACTTGCAAGGGGTACTCTTTATGCCCTATGAGTTCGTGGTCACCCCACAACTAACTTCACTATGTCACCCATACCCATAATTGATATTGTTTGGAAGCTAAATAATGACTCGGACATGATAGTATGCTTTGGGATATATCATGAGATATTTGGGTATGTTGTCCCTAGTATGATATCTAAGTTTATTTTTCTTAGTTACATAACAAATCTGAATTTTTTCTACTAAATAGCATCAGTGCAGGAATTTGCTACTCCATATGTTCAATTAACTTTCGAGCATCCAAATGGGTTCAACTTGGTACTTTATTAATAACTACAGAGAATAAACTTAAAAGAGACTCATTTTAATACATCAAGGGTGCACAAAAATAAATAACTAGGTTACCTCCCAAAAAGCGCTTTCTTTATAGCCATATAGCTAGGCCTACTTAATTGTTTCAAGTTATGGGGAGATCATGTGGTAGCTTGTACCTTGGTGCTATATCCTTCTTGCTTGGAAAGTGTTCCATACATTTCTTGTGTGGAAACTGAAACTTCACATTTCCTTCCTTGGAATAAATGTTTGCTCCTGTAGTTCTTAAAAAGTGTCTTCCAAGTATTATAGGACTAGAGCTTTTACTCCCCATGTCCATGATAATGAAATCAACAAGAAGAAACGTCATATGTAACTAAACCATGACATCATTTACTTTTCATAAAGCAAGCTTACTTGAATCATCAACAAGTAAAAGTTATATTGAGCATTTTCCATGGTTTTGAGTTCTACCAATTCATATAGTTCTTTTGGTAAAACTGAGACACTAGATCCAAGATCTAGCTCAACATGGTGAGTTTATTTGCCAATAGTGATTAATATTTTGGGGATCCAAGCATCCCCAAGCTTTGGTGGTATCATGGCTTCATTTTTGTATCTTTATATCTTTTATTTGATGACATAGTTTTCAATATAGGAACGAAATCATGCTTGATGAACATTAAAGAATGGATCATTAGATTTTTTGTAAGATGTTGATGAATTCATGCAAGATGAATTTGTCAAGGTCTAGTAGAGGTTCTTTAGATTCACTAAGAATTTTTGCTTCATCTACTTGTTTTTCTTCCATTATCATTGGTGTGTCTTTATCTTTTGTTCTCTATCCTTTCTATATCCCAAAAACATGGAAGATTCCTCTAGGACGATGACCTCTACTTTCCCCTATTTATGATTTTTATCATTTGTGGTCAAATATTCACGCTTAATCTTTTCTAAGATTTTGTATATGTTAGTTTCAACCAATATCTCATCTAGTAACGTAAAGGCCTAATAAGATTTAATGTCCATAAAATAGGCATTGGCTTCCTCATCAAGAAAACACATAGAATCATTTTTAAGGCCACTATAGAAACTATTAATAAGCATCCAATATTTTAGACCATGTTCAGTATTATAGGAAAGTATTTTGAACCTTAACCAAGCATTGGTGAGAGTTTCATTTTCTTTTTGTTTGAAATCAAATATTTCTTTTTTATGAATATTGGTGTATTTTCAAAATATTTCTTAGAATGAGGCTCTCATATTGAAACATGATTTTAAATCTCATTTAGGAACACTTTTGTACCATAGGCTTGCATCTCATGTTAAGGTGTGTGGAAATAGCTGCATTCTGAATATGCATGGGTCAAGACTAGGAGATTTTATTGTCCCACATAATCTGTCAAACGTTATAATGTGCCATTCTGCAGCTAGAGGATTTCCAGTAGCAAAACATTGGGAGTAGAGTGTTCTTATTACTTTTTGGTTAATGATGCATTCATGGTTTCTTGGATCATTATTATGGTTACCAACTTGTGGGCCCAACTTTAACTTTTTGTTCCTTCTACTCATTCTTGCAAAACAAAAGTTATACTAATTTCTTGTGTTTTTGTGTTTTGAAGAAAAAGAAAAAAACTAACAAACAGTAAATGACTACATCAAGACAAAAGAAAATTTCTTTGAAAATCTAAAGGAGAAAAAATCTCTTAGTGGTGCAACCTCCAGAATCTTAGGTCTTTGCACAAATTTGGTGATGATGGCACAATAAGATGTGCTCACTCCTAACTTGATGACCATGACGTCAGAAAATGTTCTAGCGGTTGGTGTGCTCCTTGCTTGATGAAGATGCAATTGTAACGTAACCGACCAATTCCTCGGCAATGTCTCTACAAAATGTTCTTGATGGCAACAACTCCATGTGTACCAACTCATTGGGACTCCAAGGGCAGATTGTTGTAGCAAGCGTCTTTTCTCCACAAGTGTAACTCGAGGGTTTATATCAAACTCTCTAGGAATTGGGACAATGGTATGGTTTTCTTATACTCTTTTAGCAACCTTCCAATCAAAGTCCTTTTCTTGTGTCCCCAACTCCACCATGTGGTTGTCAAGCATAAGGTTTCGTATTAGTAATACGAAATAACAATATAAATAAATAAAGTAAAGCAATCTATAACTAGGCAAGCAAAGTAATAACAATACTATAAAGGTGTTTTGCGGTTTTGGTTTGAGTTTGCTAATATAGAAAGTATTTTTGTATTTTCAAAATATTTAATTGCAGAAAAATATAAAGGATAGCAATGGTGTTGGAAAGTTGTTTCTTATGATTTAAAATGGACTCGGATTCATGGGTTCACTTGTCTATTCTCTTGTTAAGTACTACTGGACATACAAGCAATATAATATTGATGAAACTTCATTATGTGTTTGATAAGCATTCATATGGGCATCATGTCCTATGTAGATATGATGCAAAATGCATCTCTCTTATACTCCTCAAGAAAGGGAAAACTCCAAGAAATCCTGAATTAAGAATTAATAAAGCATAGCATTAGGTATTTTGACATGATGTTTTAATAACAAATATGCTACCTTGACCAAGCAAGATTATCAAGCCAACACAAAATAATTATAGCACATGAGTTCACCTTATCCCTTATGAGGTAACAAAATATAGGTAAAATCATAGTAGATCTTGAATTTGTTGTCACTACTCAATCACTACAATCATATTACTCAACTAGTACACATGTTCCCCCACAAATGTTCTTTCATACAAGTTGGATCAAAACAAGTACTTAAGAACGGGGTACATGATATGCATCTATCAATACATCTTACACATAAATAGGTTCCAATTTCATAAAATAAATATCCACCACAAAGGGAATTACATATATGAGCATAATCATGTTGGCAAACTCATATGGTACTTGATCTATGATAGATCAGGAGATAAATATATCAAGCGACTTCCACAAACTCATAGTTCAGAGGTGGACTACTCCCTCTTCATCTTGGCAATGATGGTGGAGATGTTGGAGAAGGTAGAGGTCCCTCCTGTGGTGGCTCCGACAGAGTTTCCCCCTCCAATCTTCGCTGGTTCTGCCTCTGTTTTGGTGTTTCAGTGTTTCTAGAGCGCTCTCCTCTAGATATGCATTGGGGGAGCCTTTCTATAAGCATTTTTAGGTCAAGACTAGTCAGTGGGCGAAAGACTGAGGCGAATCGGACGGCTGAGGGCCAAAAGTGTGTAGGTGGCGGGTTCACCAGGGTGGGTTGTGCCACCCTACCTCTTTTGGGTATCCAGACCCTTATTGTGAGGTTCAAGTGCTCCGGGTCCTTCCTCTAATCGAAATATTGACTTTCCCAGAATCCTGCTTTGGTTGACTTTGTTTAGGTCGCTGAAAGATAAAAATACACAAAACAAGGTTTTCCTGTCCTGCAGAGTTATAACCAAAATAAAGGAGATCATTGGTAAACCCAAAAAATCAATATAAAACATGGATATAGCATTTTATAAGTTGCTAATATGTGAGAATATGTATCAATAAACTAAAAAGTTCATGTATGCATTTTACATGTATCATTGTGGCACCTTGATTGTCATGCGAGGAGCAACGCGACTTTGAGTTTGGCTAAGTCGTTCGACTACACCATTCACATTTATCGTGAATGTTAACGCTTTCGATCTACAAGGGTATGTCACTGAAACCTTCTCCGTTACAACATTACTCCCAGATATATCCTGGCATTTGGTGTTGCGCTAGTTAAGATTTTTTTCCTGCTATGAACCCCTTCATACGATAGGTAAGAAGAATATACTTTAGAGTGATATGATTATTCTCAAGTGAATATCCATCACAAGTTATAAGAAGATTTGTTTTAGATAAGATGGCTTCCTATAGTCACTACCCAACCTACATGTCTAATTTAAAGGGTTTCCCTAAGGTCGAATCGTTGCTCTAATACCATCTGCGGTGACCAAGATACCAAATGTTTTAGTGCTCAAGTCATTGGCATAACACTCACGGAACTCCGTTGCACAAATATTACACCCAACAGAGTTGTACAATATAGAAACATCGCAGGTCCAAGGCCTAACTATATTATAGATATTCATATCCATATAGAAGATCTAAGGAAGCTCCATGGAACAATGAGGTTTGCCAGGTAAGTTCCTATAAATTGAAATTATAGAAAGAGAAACTAGTAGACTAGTATATCACTAGATCTACCTCTCAACAACTAACGAATGACTATTGCTTTATCAACAATGTTCTATTGGTATGGTTTCTATCATTTGTAAATTGAGGACCATCTATGTTTTTTTGGATCTCCAACATCACTTTTAGTAGTATTTGGCATCGTTGACTACTTTTATCCTCGGTTCATTGTAGTGGTCCTCCTTTGTCGTCTTCTTAGATTGGGATAATGTTATCAACTTACCAAAGTCTAGCAAGGGATGAGAATAAAGTTTCAATACAACATACTCAGTAATTTATAAATTTGTAGTTGTTTGATGAATAGCCATGAATCAAACATCTTAGGCTTGTGAAGTATTCAAAATCGGTTATCTGAGAAGGAGTAAGTTATACTTTAGAAAATTATGTCCATCAACCTTTACGGCTTCTTAGAACTTCATGGAGTTCCTTTCCATGTTGCGATCTTAGTTCATTTTCATGAACATGGAGTGACATGTCAATTTTTATACACTCTTGAGAGACGTGTTACTTTACCCACAAACATCTTTAGCCTTGTTACACAATCGGATAGTTTGATCATGCATATTCCCATGGAGACTTCCTTGGTCTGAGGACTAGTCTAAAGACTCACCAATCACTATATTTTTCTACCGTACAATCAAATGATTGCAAATAACTTGGTTAGTGACCATATTTCAACTTCATGCCCTTCAAGACACTAGGTTATTCATCCTTCTATGTAGAATGGGTAACATTATGTGTGCCCAACCATTGTTGTTCCTCACAAGGAATACAATCCGGCATAGTCATTCAAGGATATATGGAATGAAGAAGATACCAAGTGACTTACCTATCCCATTGTAGGATCTGTGGTCAGAGCTATCTATACGGTGCCTTGGAATGAATGACTACATTTGCTATTTAATTCTAAGTTTTATTTTTATGGTCCAATGGAATCTTTTCCCATAATGATTCCCATCATGGTTTCCATCTACCATCACATCTCATTCATTTCATTTATAAACAATATTTTGCTTTTGAGTGCATGTGATATTACTTCTGACAAGTATTTCGTAAACAAAAAATATGCAAGATTGAAATTGCCTCCTGATTATAAGACTATGCAATCAGCATCTTCTAGTCATTGGAACATCCAAATTCCAAGAATAACATCATATTTCTAATAAGCACTAATGTTTGAAGATTGTCAATATATTTTTATGCATGAGATATAATATGCAAGCGTTTTAACCCCGAAATTAAATCCTCTTGGTTTGGTTTAGGTTCTTGGCTTAGGGTTTGGGATGGTCTTTTAAATTGTTTAAGACTTTATGAAACTAGGTCATGTTTTCTTCCTTTAATTTCGCAAAAATAGTGAACTTTGAAGAACATTTTTAATGTTAAATGTACTTCCATTTTTAAGTTTAATACTTAGGATTTCTTATTTTAGAGGTGAGATCAAATGGATGAGATAATGTTATTTTATATTATGTATAGCTTCTTAATATTAAAATTTTAAAATGGAAGATGGTTTCCCTTTTTATATGTGGGAATGTTATTTATCTTTTTCCGGGTATATTCTCATATTTCAACTTAGAAATTCGAAGAATTGTTGTTTATCATTATCCTCAAGTGAGAATATTAGTTTTAAGGTGTTTTATAAATTTTGTATATCATTTTGTATATTGTTTGGATTTGTTATTATATTAAAATGCTACTTAAGGGACAATATGATGTTTATAGTAATTTATATTTCTCCATAAATACAATTATGTTATGTTTTCATTTAGAAATACAAAGTTTGTTTTGTTTCCCATTTAAAATTTGGTTTGGGTTATTTTGAATTTTCTTAAAATGCATGTAAAGGTTTTATTTATTCTTAAAATTTTATTCCACTGAAGTGTATGAGATTTTGTTGTCTTTAGAAAGGTCTTATTTTTCTAAATATTTTGATATAATATTTTTATTTTTCTAAGTTAGGACGTGTTATGATTTTTATTCTTTATGTAATTTTATAAATGAATAATGTATTTACACACGTGGACATGGTGAGTCACTTATGTATGGATCCAAAGTCTATCTAAGTTGTTGTGTGGGTGAGTGGTTAGGTATAAACGTTTTCTCCCAAAATAACTCCAGCAAGAGACGCTAACATGTAGGGTCAATGTCACATTGGCTACCACGCAAGAGTGGACTAGTGTAAAACTGGGAGGTGGGTCTTGACTTCATCACATCGGCGACAGGACACAACACGGCGGAGCATGGCGGTGCCGCTGATACATGGCACCCAGCAAGCATGGATGGTACCATTTTACTCAGGACACGATGACGAGCCGAACACACTACTCTATTGATCAGAGGACCATCGACAACACCGATGAAGAGCATGTCTTGGGCGATCCGACTCCGGTTATTATCGGAATCGTGGTTATATGCTACTTAGATCATGCTAATGGTTGCATTCGAATCCAGGGAGCAAGGCTATGATGGTGTGATGGCTAGGAGGTCGAAGATTAAGAAAGTCTTCTCCTCCTTCTTCTTATCTCTTCTTTCTCCTTTCTGGATGCGATGGCGGCTGATGTGTTATGATTTCACGTCTGACCTCTTCACGAAAGTTCTCCCTTTTGACAAGACGGAGGCGGTGGCAGCTATACTGCTGGAACTATACGGCCGAAAAAATATCCTCGACGTATAATTGCTCATTAAAGCTTCTGTATGCCTCCCTCGATTGCTTCCAAAAAGAGACTTGCTTGTTTTCGCCTGAATATTGTGTTTCTCTCATCAAAACTTCTATTTCTTCGAAAATACCTTCTTATCCCAAAACTTGGTGAAACACCTTGTTGTTGACAAAAAATGACAGTAAAATTTGTCGACCAAAAACAACATGTATAGAGTAGGATATCTAGTACTACCTAACTTATTCTCCTCAACTAGAGGTTCACTTTTTGATGTGGACAAAATGATTAAGCTAGTTTTTGTAGATAAAACTCAAAATTTTATTTTTATACTTATTCTACGCTTGTTCAATCGATATTTCTACTACTTTTTGATAGCTGCATCTTCATGGGCGCGCTTTTGCAAGAATGTCTGTGAAAAAGTTGTAGGAATGCGATGAACATTTTATTCTTTAGTTTAATTTATTAATGCAATGGGTTGACTCCCATTAAGCATTTTATTAAGAATGGTTGAATAACTCAACCCCTTCTCTGTTCTCAAATTCTTACCTTGGGTTGCTCCTTATCAAAGTCACTTACCACATGAACTCGTTTTGTCAGTGGAATATATCTTTCTCCTGTTTCTAGCTTGTTTGGAAAATACCGGATGATTTCAGGATCAGAAACATTGAAGATTATTTTTCCCTCAGCACAATTAACTGATGCTCCTGCATTACTAAGGAAATGTCTCCCAAGTATTATGGATAATTTTTCATCCTCTAGCATTTCAAGAATAATAAAATCAGTGGGAATAACATGCTCACCTATTCTAAGTAGATTATCGTCAATTATACCAATGGGTTGTTTAGTGGACTTGTCAGCCATCTGTAAAGTGATAGTAGTAGGGGAACACTCCCCTAATCCTAACCTTTTATAGAGGGAATATGGCATTACACTAACTCCTGCACCTAAATCACACAAGGCATTGTGAACATCAGTTTTACCAATTGAGCATGAAATAGTTGGTATTCCGGGATCTCCCGGTTTAGACAATAGCTTCCCATTAGTAGGATAACTAGTCACCATGGCAACGGTTTTGGTTATTTCTTTCTACTAAGAATAACATGGAGGAATTTAGAATAGGTGGGAACTTTTAGTGCATCCACATGGAATTTCTAGACGAAGATCACCAAGTGCCTTTTTGAAAGAATCATAGATTACATGATCCGGTGCTTTCTTTTTTCTATCTGGATAAGGAAGCTTTTTCTCACCTTTCTTATTCTTGACTTTCACCTTTTGTGGGGGATCAGGCTCTTTCGTTGCTTTCTTTTGTTGCTGCTTATCGCTTTTCTTCATTTCTACTACAATAACTTAATCTTTATTGCTTGTCTCTTTTTATTCTCCTGGATCAACCATCTCTGCATCAGAGTCATAACGGTCATACTGTGCATCATTTTGGTCCTCCTTGATTTGATCTTGTGTTTCTTTAGCAGTTTCATCTTGAGGATCCACCAGTGTATCATCTTCTTGGCTTGCTTTGAGCAAGGATTTCTCCTTTCTCTCTTTTTCAGCTTCATATTCTGGTGGTCCTAATGGTCCTGTAACAACTGCACCTCTTCTTGTAACAACATTAGTAGAAACAGGAATATCTATATCATCTCGAAGAAAAAATTGATAACCATATGCTATTTGTTTGCATTGGGTTTCAATCATACTAAGATACTTGTGAAATAATTTTATTTCTTGGCCCATCTCATCATAATTTTCCATGAGTTCTGCCAAAATATTTTTATTTTTTTGAAAATGCTTATGCAAGTTATTATGAGACTGTGCTTGTCGATGTTTTAATTCTTGAAAAACTTTTCTAGTTTCATGTTCTTTAGTAAGAACTTGTAACAAGTCTACTTTGTTTTCCTTAACAAGTTCAGAAGGTATACCTTTTTCTTTCATTGTTTTGCGTTCTTCAGGGATAAGATTAGGATTTAAACGAAGCATCCATTTTTCCAGCTTAGTGTCGAAATGGGGATTGTATATAGAATCTTTCTTAGCCCTAGTAGACATTAATTCCAAACATGCTTTAACAGTTAAAGTATTAGTCGATCCTCCTGCTGATAAGTCGAGCAACTCTCTGCTTTGAGTATTAATAACATGGTAAAATAGATTGAAAATAGTTGATTCGGAATAGCCATGATTAGGAATTCTATTAATCATTCCAAAGAATCTATCCTAGGCTTGTGGGTAGTTTTCTCCCACGTTCTCACTAAAGTTGCCTAAGTTCCTTCTAGTTTTAGTTACCTTTTTAAAAGGATTAAACCTGTTTATGAATTTTACAATACAGTTTTCCCAACATTTAATCTAATGGCGAGGGAGAGAATATAACCAGTCTAGAGCTTTACCTTTAAGATACCAACGAAATTTTTTAGACGAGATAAGTCTCTTAGCAAATCTTTTGGTCCAAGTCTTGTCATCAAATCTTCAGACTCTCTAATATGTCTTCCTATATCTTCATCTTCCCTTCCACTGAAAGCTTTTGCCTGCACAATTTTAAGAATTCCACCATCAAATCGATATTCTCTAACTCCAGGGTTAGGAAATTCTATTGTTTGTTTAAGGAAAGCAGATTTTGGAGCACTGTATTCTCTGAGAGTTTTCTCAGGTTTCTTAGGAGTTGTCCTATAAATGGACATGATTTCCATAAAATCAATCAGGTTTTCAACTTCAACCTTGTCTGATCTTAAAAAAATTTCAATAATTTCTTGGCGCTCAAAATAATCTGGTAAATAGGTCCTACCAGGGCGTGTAGACCTTTTGTCTCCTAGGGAGACAATTTTTTAGTAGTAACACCTAAAATTTCAAGAGACAAACACTTACCGCTTAGCTCCCCGGCAACGGTGCCAGAAAATAGCTTGATGTCTTCAAGTGCACAGATCATTTTTAGCTAGTTTCGAAGTATAGATATCAATCCCACTGGGAGCCCAAAGGTAAGTCCTTATGAGTGAAGTCTCTGTCACACTCAAAGTTGTCACAGGTCTTCGAGTGAATTGACTACAAGTGTGGAAATAAGAATGAAATTTGGATTAAACTGGATGTATTAAATAAAACTAAAATGTAAACTTTAGGAATAAAAAGCATAAAAGTAAAGAACAATTCGATTGTTTGTGGTTTTTTGCAGATGACGAAGAAGGTGCAGGGAGATACAGTTCATGGTGCTAGTGACTGTGGCAGGTGGACGAATGATAAGTGTAACAATTATAATCTTATAAGTATATGCGTAAGCATGCAACCCATAATTGGCCGGAACTCCTCTTGGTAGATATCATACCCAACTTCAATAATCCTACTAGTCTGTTACCAAAACCATGGTCAGACACTAGACGATTAAGATCCTTTAGGTTGCTTAGCAATTAAGATCCTTGGATCGGACTAATGCAATAAGCACAGTGGTTCCTCATTATCCTCGAGTCAAACTAGTTTCCCATTGATATCCCTGTGTCACTCGAGGGTCGCCAGTCTGCTAGCGAATAAGATCCTATCTATGTTGAACAAAGCATCATGTTGTCTAGGCCCTTAATTGGACAATAGGCATTAGGCATCCCACAGATAGTCAAGCACACATAATATAGTAATTAAAATCAATCACAAACTAATGGAAAATAGATGGAGGCACATCACATCTCACTAATCCCTTACATCTCCCACGCCCAAGGAACTTACTCACACATGAGAGAAGAAAGCATCATCGATATAATTAAATAAAGGGAGTTCTTCTCGATATTACCGTGGAGATCCACAATAAGCATAGCAAAGCAATCCAACACAAATCAAGATAGGAAGAAACAATCTCAAAACCTAATCTTGCAAGGTGAAGATCTGTCTCTCTCTCTATCAAGGACATGTAATGGCTATGAGGGAGTGATGGCTAGGAGGTCGAGATCGCGGAGCGAGATGAAGAACATATTCTCCTCCTTCTCTGGGTATCTTCTTTCTCCTTTCTGGATGGGATGGCGGCTGTTGTGTTATGATTTCGCGTCTGACCTCTTCAGGAAAGATGTACCTTATGACAATATGGAGGCAGTGTCAGCTATACGGCGGGAACTATATGGCTGGGAAAATATTCCCGTCGTATAGTTGCTCATTAAAGCTTCTATATGCCTCCCTCGATTGCTTCCAAAAAGAGAATTGCTTGTTTTTGCCTAAATATTGTGTTTCTCTTGTTAAAACCTTCTGTTTATGTTTAGAATCTGAAACACACATTAAAAACCAAGTTTTGTTCGCTACCGAAGTATTAGCTTTAGGTAAATCTAGAAAACGATCAAATCCGGGAGAAAACCATCAATAAAAACCATCAAAAAGATGTCGAATCTCATAGATATCACAAGGCGAAGCTAACTAGCTACTCCTACGTCAAAGAGGTTAGCAGAAACTATAGTGAAGACCACCTACTATGGCGGGCCACTCCGGCCAACCTTGAAACTACGCTACAAGCTAGGCTAGGATAAATTATTAGGCTCTAAGGATGTGCACGCTTACATACGGGATGAGAAACTAGTCCTCGAGGTCCAATGGCTATCGAGGATGTCGATTTCTTCGCAGTTTCTGATGAAGCTCATCGGAGGAAAATATCTGATTCCATTTCTTTCCGTCTTGCCCCTCCTGATTCCCTTACCTACAGTAGTTTTTCCAACCCACTGGTACTCCATCGACGCACAAAGGAGCAAGGGGTGGTGGCTAGGCGATGTCCCCTCTGGTTAGGGTTCTGATGATTGCTGAAGAGAATGGGATCTCTAGAGTGAGATAATTCTTGAGATATGAATCATATGGGAGGTTCTCAATGCTATTGATAGGTGTTTTAAGTCAGTTCAAGGTTGGTTCTACTGGTCTCCTTCAATCTACGACGAGGACAACAATAGAGAGCAGCTTGCTCGATCAGGAGGTGAGAGATGTGTTGGTTGTTTTGCAAAAAACCTTGTATGGCTATGGGATTAAGAGATTCCTTTCCTAGATATACTAAGAATATATGGTACTAGGCTCCTCTTCATGTCATATACATGACCAGCTTATGTGCCACTGTTTAACATCTATGGTTACTACTATCTTAGTCCTAGGGTTGTAGCTATAACCTTTGTAGATTCCCAAGTTTTCTCCTATAGGTGAAGATTGCCTTTTCCTAGCTTTCCTTTTCTTATTTACTCTTGTCATTAGATCTCTCCCTCACAAACTAGTGTGTGTTTCTAGTTTGTGGGCCTAGGGAGTTCTGAGGGGAGAGTCTCGTGGGGTCTTACATTTCTAGTGCTCTAGGGGCATTCTATGGTTGACACCTCACGGTCTTGCATTTGTGACTAAGGTTCATGGTTATGCATGAAATCATAATTATATTTTAAATTTACGTGCAAGTTCATGACACCTAAGCTTGCCTAATTTGGCATGCAATTCATTTTTGTCTTGTTGCTTATTTTGGACAATGCCAAGTGGAGCTTTGAGATGACTTAGCCTTGAAATAACTTAGGGGCTAAGGTTCCTACTTGGCATTAAGAAATAATTATTTTTGACTATGACATGTGAGAATTGTCACTAAATGGGTCTTGGTAATTAGGATTGTGTTAAGAAATACAATGGGATTATTTGCATGCTTAAGTTAAAACTTAATTTGCAAATATGGCTGATTATCGTAAGCTTCCATTTTAATTAAGTAAAAAATCAATTAGTAATATGGATTAATAATAATTTCTAACCAAGTCTTAATACTATTAACTAAGTGAAAACTCTCCCTCAAATAAACTAAGTGCAACTTAATTAATCAAAATGGTTTGATTAGGTAAAGTCAAAGGTGTGTAATCATTAACTCTCAATGTGAATAGATGGTATACTTGGATGGTTTTATTAGTGTATCCAACTTGAGTATATGCTTTAGAATGAATACTAGTCATTCTAGGATAATCACTCATGATTTATCCATAAGATGTTACTTATGGCTTAGTATCCATAAGAGAATGATTCTTTGGAGTGATAGATCTTAGGTTAGTTCCAATTGGTTAATCAAGGTCTAGTCTAGACTGAGTTAACTTCTCTACTAACTATTTAATTAGATTCTCTACTAGGACTCTCGTCCTAAAGATGATGAAATTCCTTCTAACATATCTAGATCTCTTCGTTCTGATGATTGGGATTGTAAAATTGTGAAGTTGGATCGTAGAAGAATAGAATAGATCAATGTTTTGGATAGATCAAGACTTAGTACGGAGTCTTAGATAATGCCCTTGTATTAGATAATTATCTAGCACGTGTAAGGATAGATTTTTAATGGTTAGAGACGATAAAAATAGTTCGTCCGTTTGTTTCTTAAGGCTGTGGGTTTGTTTATAGTTCACTTTTTATGCACAAATGATACTTCTACTTTCGTAAGATGAAGTTTTAGCAAAGATCATATCAAATTTTATAAGGCTTGTCTTGATGGCCTAAGTCTAACTCATTAATCTAAGTGAAAATTTAATCGCTTTCACAAGTTCTATGAAAACGTTTTTAATTTTCCCATATTTTACATGCATGGATGTAATACACACTTTTATGTTCTACCCATTTTGAGTCTCTTGAACTACGGCATGTTACAACGTGACTTGCGGCAGCACGAGTGGTGGTAGCGGTGGTGGAGGTGGCTATAGCAGTAGAGGTTGTAATTATGCCTCATGCATCGCTGCCAGCGTAGAGGGTTGGACAACATCATCCAACCCCTCCCAGGTCTAGAGTGCCTCCTTGTCGCGCTTGGAGATCTCGATGGCGAGCTATGTGGCCTTCTCCTCGTCGTAGCCTGGTGGCACGACATGGTCACCCTCCTTCTGCACAACAACACCCATGTTGTTGTCGCCCTCTTCGTTGTTGCTTCCCTCATTGTCATCGAAATTTGCATCATCGAGGTCCGCGGTTAGATTGTGGTAATCCACCCTTGGCAGGAACTCGCCCCGGTACGTGCACATCCTTCGCGCGTCATGCTCCTAGGCAAGGAACTACCACCAGAAGTCCTGCCGGTGGTACATGCGATCGTACTACAGTGTCGGTGGGAGGAATGTGATGCATCAGTGCATCTCCACTTCCAGCGTCATCCCATCTTGGAGTGGAGGCGTCACCGGTACTTTGGCAATGTTGAGGTGCCAGCTGGTAGGGAGTGAGATATCATGGTGGTTGCATCCATCCCCCTCATCACACCGTTGCTGGCAGACGTGCAAGGCATGTACCGGTTGTCATGCTATTGTCATTCAGGAACGCGTCGCGTCGCGGGCCAGGTTCTAGTGGACCCACAAAATCTTGCGCCCGTGGAGGTGGCAGTAGATTTCGCCGTCGCATGCAGGGAGGCGATCTCGTGCGTGGAGGCGGTGGCGATCATTGAGGGTGGTGCTGGCCCGAGGACGAGCCATCCTCATCGTCATTGGCCATCTTATTCAGCCAAGATGACATAATCATGGCAATGACTAGTGCGAGGGCAGGGAAACGATTGTCTATAAGTGGCACTAGTGCAGGCGGGATGTGTGGGGAGAGAGACTGGCGTAGGACCAATATAAGAAGCACTAGATATTAATGTTGGCGCAGAGGCCAGCGACTTAGGCTTTAATGTTGATGCATGAGTTTAGGAAGCATCATAACGGTCAGCGCCAATATTGATGGCCATGACTATAGGGGCCAGACAACCTTCTTAAGGCCAGCGGCTAGCACAGGCGCCAGGCATACGAAGGCATTTGGCTCGCTGCTAGGCGGGTACAATGCGAGCAAGGGAGGACACGCAAGCGGTCCGCGGCGCGTCCACCCCAATGCAACCGCGTCCCAAAATTTTGTGAACAGATCGATCGCTTCAGACATGTCGGTCCATTCGGGTCATGTCACTGAACCTTGTGCGGATTATACTATTGTCTGTGCAGACGGGTTTGGACCAGCTCAGACCAGATGGATTGTGCCGCTAGGCTCCTAGTTTTGGTAATGATGGAGCTGTGTTGGATGGCTTTTGTTCTTGAAAGGGAAGTCACGGGCCTAACCTTGTAAAATCTCCTGTTTTTGGTACCGTGTGCTCAGGTCGAAAACTTCCTTTAAATAAACTTTTTAAAAAAGGCAAAATACTTGTCATTTTCATTGATTCAGCAGAGGCAGACACAGGTTTTTTAAAAGGTCTGACAAAACCATCTTAACCCCAAGAATCAAAACCAAAAAGAACGCACGCGGGCTTCACAGTATTACATTACTCAATATCTTTGCCCGGGCAAGGGACCACATGGTCGCCTCCTCTTTGATTTTTGTAATGAGCATAGTGGGGCTTGTCAAAAAAATTATAAACACTCTTTCATTTCTTTCTTTACATATCTCCCAAGAGATTAACATTGTCCGATCTTGTGAATTCCTTCTCTCCACCATTCTCTAATGGAGTGGAAGTATTTCCACTCTCTAGTGTCAACCTCATGGAGCCGGAAAGACGACTTTAAGGCACTCCAAACTCGATTGGTGAAGCTGCATTTGAAGAGGACATGAGAGGCCGACTCGTGCACTTGGTTGCACAGCTTGCAAAGGCCACAATTTGGCCAACCTCTTTTTGCACGCCTATCCGTGCTCCAAACTTGGTTTTGTAGAACTAACCATGCAAAAATCTTGTGTTTTGCTGGTGCCCAAGGTTTCCAATCAGAGAATATAATTTTTCCGCCCGTGAGTTGCGACGCCAAGGCAAAGCGGTACACAAGTTACTTGTAATCAGCCGTGTTGCCCATAGCTGGCGTGCCAAATACTCAGAGGGTCTTTTCGGCATGAATTCAACATAATGTTTCAATACAAAATATCAGTCTAACGCCCATCAAGTTGGGCCCCCTCTTAGTTTTTGCCGTTATGTCTCTGCTGTCCTGGAGGTGTCATGGTTGTCATGTAGGCTTGTAGCGCTGGCGCTTGTATCCATTCCTCCTTACACCGTATTCTTCTTCCTCGGAGTGGCAATCTGTGGTCGCGGATATGGCACGGAGCTAGGACGCCATTTCCTTCAGTGGGGAGATCTGGGACATGGACGGAATGACTCAGCCCCACTCTCCTCCCTTTCCCGAACCCCATCATCTTATCCTCTTCTTCTTCTACCACTGGGATTTTCATCGACGGAATCGTCAACCCACTTTGCAAGATCACAAGGCTAGGGGATTTCTCTCAAAAAAGGGCTAGAGGATATGAGAAGCAAATGGGTGTGCGCAATTAAATTGCCTGGTAGGATTTGACACGTGGAAACTAATGACACAGAGCACATGAGCTAAGATGACACAGTGGTTAGGACGACATGACGGATAGCGTGTATTGACGTGACAACACAGGGCGCATATATCCTCGTTATTACTACTTTTAATCTTTGTTTACTCAGAAGCTGGAATGGCTGCTGCCACGCATCTCTCCATTGGACTTCTGTTCCTATTGTTAACCACTACGTCAGAAGCGCATTGACGGTTCCACCGTTCCCCTGTCTTGCGAAAAAAACTCTATGTCTTCCTGTCCTCTATCTTCTGCTTATCCCGCCGTCTTCTTTCCATCTTATCCTTGCCGCCATGGAAGGTTACACTCTAGAGACAATCTGCATTGCCCATGGCAATAAGAAGATAGACGTCATCTACACCAATAAGGAGACAGTGGTGCGAGTCTTGAAGATTTACGAGGATTGGCTTGAGAAATACGAGGTCAAGTTCATGGGATTGGACCTCGAGTACACCCTGGAGGACCCAGATTTTGAGAATGAACTCACCATCGTTCAACTGGCCACGAGGAAACACGCCATCGTCTACCACTTCTCCTGGTTTGTAGAGTTTCTCTCTGTAGTTAACTGCTTTTAGGGTTTTCTCCTCTTGTTCTTTATCCATTTGCTCATCTTGCAACTACTGAATTTTATTAGGACCAAATAAATTTTGACAAGCCAATGTTGAGAGTCTTGATCTTGTATTTAATAAACTTTTGTAGCTTTAAATTACATTCAGATGATGATCTTGCATTGAAAAAACATTTGTAGTTACAAATTTTGGTCACACATTTTATGATGAAAAACTACATACTTTCAGGACCGACAAGAAGTGTCCGGCACTGTGCCAATTTCTTGTAGAAAAAGGACTTGTTTTCTGCAGTGTCAACAAAAGCACTGAATTTTTAAAATTTCGTCTTGAGGGAATGAAAATTCCCGCACACAAGTGGATCGATATTCAGAGTATTGTCAAGATCAAAGGGGGATCGAGTAAGGATGGAATGGCTATGCTTACAACAAGAATCCTCGATGAGTCGTACGACAAAATGAAGGCAGATTGTCCTATGGATAGGCACGATTTCTAGGAGGAGAGGCCGTTGTCTGAGGTAAACCTGAAGTATGTAGCCATAGATGTTGACGTGACCTACCAGCTGTACATTAATATCCATTTCTTTGTACGTTTTCTCGTGGTTTTCCCCAGTTGCAAGAGGTCAGACGAGCTTAGGGGAGCCCTTTGTACCAAATGCAGTATAGCTTAGCGTGACGTTGCATATGCAAAGAAAATGGCTGGATCTAAAGCAGCAGACAGAGAGGCTGCAGCTGAAGCAGCAAACAGAGAGGCAGCATCTTCTAGCGGCAACAACCAGGCCTATGATGAACCACTCATTATGCCACAGGATGCTAAAATTAGGGAAGCCAGGGCAGGTTCTAGGTGGGAAGAACATGCATTTGGTAAGCTGTGGGAGGCCAATAAGGTAAGCGACAACTGGGATGATCGCAGTTGGTCTCCTAGGAACGATGTCAAGCGCCAAAAGTGGTTTGATGATAAGTGAATTAAATTTTACTTCTTTGTGTTATGTTTCTATATGTGTCTAGTAGCTTGTCAAGATGGCTAGCACCTCAAGTGGTTTGAATAGAAGTGAATTAAATTTTACTTCTTTGTGTTATGTTTCTGTAATGTGTCTGGTAGCTTGTCAAGATGGCAGCTCGTTAGTTGGTAGTTTGTAAGAGCACATTTTTCCACGCTCTAGAATAGTTATGTTTATTTTTTCCCAAATTGGTAGCAAACATAGAGCATCTTCTCTCTTCTATCGATCGTTCCTTTTGGCCCTCATTTTCGCCTGATTTGGTAGCAAATCTAGAGCAGCAAATCACACGGGCAGAATAAATATATTCAGAAAACAAAACAAATGTCGATATATATGTGCGCAGCTAATTAGGATATAGCGATAGAAAGTAGGTTGCTTAACGAGGTTTGATACGTTCGCTACTCAGCAGCCATCACACAAAATATACAAAAACAAAAGAAGCTTCTTAGCAGCAGCAACATCAGTAGACACGTTCAACCCCTCCTTGCCTGCGCCTTCGCCTCCTCCCTCTAGCACTTCCTCCACGTCTTGCTACCTAATCCCTTGATCTTGGGGGCCTTGGGCTTGATCAGAGGCATCCAACCCTCTTTGATGGCCACCCGTTGGAGGTTGCGGAGGTGAATGCTGAGACTCTGGTGTTCAGTGATGTAGGCATTGACGTTCACTGTCTGGCCGACTTTGGGGATGCCAGAGCTCGAGCCCTCTGCATCATGACACAGTTGAAGTCGGTGTCGGTGAGTCTCTTCCTACAGACGGGGCACATATAGACGCCACCAGTAAAGTAGGCATCCTACTGGCCGGTCTATAGCCTCCTCAGCACCAAACGAATCTTCGTGTGCCTGCACTCGTCATCATTGCAGACATCACTACCATACACCTGTTGAAAAAAAGAAGTTTAGATGATGTAAGAAGATCGGGCAACCGAAATGCGAATAGCAGAACCCTAATAAACCAAGATCCAACAATGGGAACGGGAGAAGAACTAGGGAAGGGGAGAAAACCCTAGTTACCTCTGACCATGGATCGTCAATGCCAGTGTCATAGGGGTTCACCGGAGCGATATACTCCTCTGGATCATAGGGGTCCCAAAAGATATGGATCTTCCCATGACAGGCTGGGTGTAACAACCTCGAATAGGTCCTATGTAAGTTTTAGCGATTCCCGCCAAACCCGCATAGAAACGATTCAAAGGTGCCCACCAGGCACTTGCGTGCGAGTGGAAAACGAAGTAATATCCTTACACACTAGTCCACGATGGAACCCACAGAACATATGTATACAACAACGACTCCATAAGTCAAGAATACAAATATACAGTGCAAAGATCCAAATCACCTCGAAAACGATACAATGTCCGAGTACGAACAAGATGCAAATGGGGCTAAGAGACCTGAAGAATAACCAATGATGTCCACAACCCTGCCTAGCCCACGCCGAAAGGGTAACCCTGCTAACTACGTCGATCTCAAGCCTACTAAAACAAAAGGGGTGCCAACAAAGGGCAAAGGAAAAAGAGAGCAGTTAGTACTGAGGCCAGTACACAACGAGTCTAGAATTCGGCGGCTCTCGCCTACGTAGGTATGGTGGACTCAAGAGGTAGGAAAGCATACACTAAACAACCTATAGAGACTCGATACAATTGTCGGCTATTCGAGAGGGATAAGAAAGACCTATTCGGAACTAACCTGATACTAACACCAATCATACTCATCCTGATATTTCCCACAGTTGGTAGTTTTATTCATTCCAAACGAGCAAGTCATGCCAGGAAACTCACACAGTTGGTAGTTTTATTCATTCTTTCCATGGTGGTTGTCCAACATACTAGTCATATCAGTTACAAGTCGTATTATAACAACAATTCTTTAGTTGTAGCTGTCTATGATCGAGAAACTGTGCTCCAAGTCGTCCATAACCGTGGACACGGGTTTTCGAAAAGATTTAACCCAGCAGGGGTGCACCAAAGTATCCACACACACTTCAACCCTTATTGTCAGATCCGAATATGAGCAAGATCCCGAACATAGACCCAACGGTATGCGACGGGGTCTCAGACATGACGTTTCTAGACCAAAAGCAAGTACATGGGGGCCACCGCACTAAGTTACCCGCAACAAAGTCGGTGGGCTCCGAGACGGACCCAGGGTTTATGTCAATGGTTGTAAATGACTAGGAACCCGAAAGTGTGACTAGGCTTGTCGATACCGCGAACACATTCCACAATTTCTAAACAGTACATGTGCTCCACACACAATCATAATTAAAGTAGTAAAGCATAGCATAAGTACAGGATAGTAATAATGCCCCAAAGTACTTTGTGGCCCCCAGCATAGTACTTTGAAATTAGGTAGTAAGCCGATGGGGTGCCAACATACCCACCTGTGGTTAGCGCGCTCGATCTTGGAACATGTGTCAAGAACTCGGGTACTAGGTGGGACACAAGTGGGAGGTTAAAAACAAAATATTGACTATTACCCATCGGTGCCTTTACATTATATCTATTTCCAGCATTTTAATTACGAAGATATAATGATAGCCATGATCATCTCCAACATTAAGCTTCTCCACCGTTAAGCATGTGCCAAACTTCCATCAATGGTGGAACAACAACGACGCGAAGCAGCACCTGAGCAAGCACCTACGACTCGCAAGGCCGACTGTCTATCAAACAACATGCAATAGGATGTGTCCAAGGAAATATAGGGGCTGCAAGGAATATAAATGGTGCACGAAAACTAAAGCATCACAACAAGGACAACAATAGATCAATAGAAGGAAGTAAAAACTATAAACACAAAATAGGTAAAATGGGGAGAATGCTCGCCTAAAAAACATAGCCGAAGATTTGTTATCCGAAGAATTTGTTGGTACTCACATCCACTCAATGGCCTACTCCGTGAAGAAGGAAAGCACTAAAATAAACACCAGATGCACTACTTAATACTACGGAAGAAGATCCGGCATGTTCATGATATGATGCATGTCATGGTGAAGTTGCGATGCAACTAGGCAATATTAAGCAGAACCGGGGTCCCGACAATTAATTATATGGTTCAAGTTGTTTAGATACCCTACAATTTAAATATTAGATTGCAAAACATGGTATCGGTTCGCTACACAAATTTTAAATGTTGACAATATAAGACTAAATCAACCCGCATATAGTCTCCATATTTAATTATGAGGTGAATCGACAAGGTACCCTGAACAAATGAATATGTATGGTCACCATCATCACAACTCCAAATCACTCAACATCCACACCCCAATTCTTTGTAGACACCATGACAACGTCACGGAGATAGCAGGAGGGGCCCCGGGTCGACGCAAGATAGGAGAGTCTCGGCGTTGTGGTCCCACGGGTTGAGGAGGAGAGCGCAGGGGTCGGCGGCGCTCGCGGATCCAACAACGTAGGAATGACAGACGGTGTCCTAGGCAGAAATGACGCCGCTCGAGCTTGGGGACATAGAGAGGGGCAGGGTCGCGCTAGCTCGATGTCGCGGTGCGGGAGGAGACGGGGTCCAGGGCGAGGTTGAGCCAGAGGACAACGGAGCGGCATGGCCAGGAGGAGGGCGGGACCGCTGGCCTAGCGACCAGAGAAGAGGGGCTAGGCTCGGGAGTAGAGGAGAGGGGCAACCCTGGCTTCCCGTGCAGGCGGCGACCGAGATAGAGGTAGCGGGGCGGCTCCCTTGCTACGGGGCCAGAGGACGGGCAGGGGCACATGTCAGAGACGCTAAGAGGGGCTCCCACGGGTGCTTGCTGGGCGGCTCGGAGGAGCACGGTGACGTAGAGGAGGGGTTCGACGACGACAACTTTGCGGGTGGTGGTGCTTTGTAGGACGAGGAGGCGGCGCACCATGGCCCTAGCGGCGGCTAGAAGGCAGAGAGGGAGGCTGTGCAAGAGAGGAGGGGGATCGAACGAGGCGGCGATATCAGGAGGCATGATGAGGACAGAGAGCGACAGCGTGACTGATTGGTTCGATTTATGCGTGAGTGCGTGGAGAGGAAGTGAGGCGCGGCGACTGTGCGGTGTGTGTGTGGTTATGTGGAGTTGGTTAGGTTTTGATTTTTGGGGTAGTAGGCTGCTGTCCGCTGGCCTTTTGGCCTTGGTCGGTGGTGGCCTTCCCCGATTTAAAAATAGTTTTATTATTTATTTAGTTCGTTTAACTTAAATACTTTTTTAAATATTTTTAGACAAGCGGAGATATCCGGAACAACGGGGTTTTGATTTGAGTAAAGAGAGGGGATATCTAGAAAACAAAGATAGACTTTTAGTAAACAGTTTTGGGCAAACCATGCATGATGACATGACGATGCTCAAATGCAATGTGCCATGATGACATGAGCATGTGGTCATGATGCTGCACAATATAAAAATAAAACGTGATTTTATAGTAGTGGTTTTCCCGTGGTGCTACAATTCGACACCACTAACAACGGATCTCGCCCTCGAGATCCGCCTCATGGAACGGGGAAGATTGCCGACGGTCTCAATCTGCTAGCTTCGTGTAGATCCTCACGACACCACTAACAAAAAATTCTTCATCTTGAAATCCGCAACACCACAAAAAAGAGATCATTGCTCGCGTTCGTTGATGGAACACTCCAGAGAAACAAAGACGAAGGTAGTGGTATCGAAAAGGTAAAGCCACCTCTAACTTCAGTGGAAGGAGTAAATTGCAGATCCACCGATTCAATATATAAAAGCAAATGATAAGAGTAGTGGTATGGTCACGACTCCATCCCGCACTCAAAGCATTTCTCTGTACACGAACAGATGAATCTTGCAACCAACTCTCGGGATTTAGACTGAAGATCTCGACAAACAGCATTCAGAAAAACAAGGGAGTGATGTAGGCTCTTCATCGGATCTAACGTAGAATATATCGTCATGTCGAAAAACACCGGAAGATACAAAGAAAACTTTTAGTAAATTTTTGGTCCACTGAAATGTATAACAGATGAAAGATTCATTAGATAGTGTGATGACCAGATGCAAAACACCGTTACAAGAGGAAGGAAGCGAAACCCTGAAGGTACAACAAAAACCGAACCACGATAATTCATGGACTTAAGAAGAAGGTAAGAGAGAAGATTCATAACACGCAGAGGTAAGATAAGAGTAACATAGGGGTAAGGAGTAAATGCAGACCTAATCAGATCTATCCAACCGATTTCCAAAATAATTTTGCCACGCTACAACGTCCGTTAGCTTGGTTAAACTACATGCTGGACCAGTGGGGTATCACAACTGCTGGGCTCTGATACCACTTTGTAACACCCTCGAATCGGTCCTATGTAAGTTTTAGCGATTCCTTCCAAACCCGCATAGAAACGATTCAAAGGTTCCCACGAGGCACTTATGTGCGGGTGGAAAACAAAGTAATATCATTACACACTAGTCCATGATGGAACCCATAGAAAATATATATACAACAACGACTCCATAAGTCAATAATACAAATATATAGTGCAAAGATCCAAATCACCTCGAAAACAATACAACGTCCGAGTACGGACAAGATGCAAATGGGGCTAAGATCCCTGAAGAATAACCAATGGTGTCCATAACCCTTCCCAGGCCAAGCCGGAAGGGTAACCCTGCTAACGACATCGATCTCAGGCCTATTAAAACAAAAGGGGTGCCGACAAAAGGAAAAGGAAAAAGAGAGCAGTCAGTACAGAGGTCAGTACATGGCGAGTCTAGAATTCGGCGGCTCTCTCCTATGTATGTATGGTGGACTGAAGCCGCAGGAAAGCATGCACTAAAAACTATAGATACTCGATACAACTGTAGGTTATTCGAGAGGGATAAGAAATACCTATTCAGAACCAACCTGATAATAACACCAATCATACCCATCCTAGTATTTCCTTCTAGAGACCAAACGAGGAAGTCATGCCAAGGAAACTCACACAGTTGGCAGTTTTATTCATTCTTTCCATGGTGGTTGTCCAACTTACTATTCATATCAGTTACATGTCATATTATAACAACAATTCATTAGTTGTAGTTTTCTATGGTCGAAAAACTATGTTCCAAGTCATCCATAACCGCGGACACTTCAACCCTTATTGTCCGATCCGAATATGAGCAAGATCCTGAACATACACCAGACGGTATGCGACAGGGTCTCGGAATGGACATTTCCCAGACCCAAAGAAAGTACATGGGGGCCACCCCACTAAGCTACCCTCGATAAAGTCAGCTAGCTTAGATACGGACCCAAGGTTTGTGTCAATCACTGTAAACGATTAGGAACCTAAAAGTGTGACTAGGCTTGTCGATACTGTGAACAGATTCCACAATTCCTAAAGTGTACATGTGCTCCACGCACAATCATAATTAAAGCAGTAAAGCATGGCATAAGTACAGGATAGTAATAAAGCCCTAAACTACTTTGTGGCCCCCAGGACAGTACTTTGAAATCAGGTAGTAAGCCGATAGGGTGCCCACACACCCACATGTGGTTAGCGCGCTTGATCTTGGAACATGTGTCAAGAAATCGGGTCCAAGGTGGACACAAGTGGGCAGTTAAAAACCAAATATTAACAATTACCCAGCGGTGCCTCTATATTATATCTATTTCTAGCATTTGTATTAACAAGTTATAAAGATAGCCATGGTCATATCCACCATTAAGCATCTCCACCATTATGCATGTGCCAACCTTCCATCAACGATCGAACGACAGTGACACGAAACAGCACCCGAGCAAGCAACTACGAGTCGCAAGGTCGACTGTCTATCAAACAACAGGCAATAGGATGTGTCCAAGGCAATATTGGGGCTGCAAGGAATATAAATGGTGCATGGAAACTAAAGCATCGCAACAAGGATAACAATAGATCAATAGGATAAAGTAAAAACTATAAAAGCAAAATAGGTAGAATGGGGGAGAAGGCTCGCCTGAAAAACATAGCCGAAGATTCGTTATCCAAAGAACTTGTCGGTACTCACATCCACTCAACGGCCTACTCCGTGAAGAAGCAAAGAACTAAAAGAAACACTAGATGCACTATTTAACACTATGGCAGAAGATCCGACATGTTCATGATATGATGCTTGCCATGGCGAAGATGCGATGCAACTAGGCAATATTAAGCAGAATCGGGATGCAGACAATTAATTATATGGTTCAAGTTGTTTAGATACCCCGCAATTTAAATGTTGGCTTAGCAAGGCAAAACATGGCATTGGTTCGCTACACAAATTTTAAATGGTGACAATATGAGACTAGAATAGCCCGCATATAGTCTCCATATTTAATTATGAGGTGAATCGACAAGGTACCCCAAACAAATGAATATGTATGGAGCATGAATAATTTAATTTGCAACAAGGTATATGTCATATATTATAAAATTAGGGGATCGGATAGGGATCACACATGGGTCGAAGGTCTTGGTTTTTGAGGGTTCAATGGGGTTCGGGTTTGGTCTTCTAGTTCTCTAGATTGGGCTTCGAGGCCGGGGAGGAGTTCTTGGTGCTCTGTGAGGTAGATGTTGTTGGTTCCACCTCGAAGGCCTTGGGGTTTTCCTGTGACAGAGGTCTTTGAGTCATTGGGTTCGAGAGGTAGATCTTGGTGTCCCATGATGAAGATCTTGACATCTGACATTCCTTGTCGGGATACTTTAGGTCACGTCATCACTTGTCGATCTTATCACCTTGATTCAGACGAAGTCCTTGTTGTAGCACCGCACCGTCAACACACCTTGTCGGCACATCACCATCTCTACTTGGTCACCTTCATCACAACTCCAAATCACTCAACATCCACAGCCCAATTCTTTGTAGACACCACGACAACCTCATAGACATAGCAGGAGGGGCCTTGGGTCGACGCAGGACAGGGGAGTCTCAGCGTTGTGGTCCCACGGGTTGAGGAGGAAAGCGCAGGGGTCGGTCACTGATGACCCACAAGTATAGGGGGTGTATCGCAGTATTTTCGAGCGAAGTGAAACCCAATTTATTGATTCGACACAAGGGGAGCCAAAGAATATTTATAAGCCTTAACAACTGAGTTGTCAATTCAGCTGCACCTGGAAACAATCTTGCTCACAACAGTTTATCAGTAGCAACAGTTTTGTAGTAGGAGTAGTAAAGTAATAGTAGTAGTAAAAGTAAAGACAGTAGTAACAATTATAGCAAACAGTAGGATTAAGGCACGGCAGGCATAGGGATGGATAGACGGGCATTGCATGGACAAGACAATTCACATGGCAATCAGAACATAGGGCAATTGCAGATAAATAAGATAAAGCATCCAAGTACTAAGTAATCCTAGGCATGTGTTCCATATATAGTCATACGTGCTTGTAATGAGAACTTGCACAACATCTTTTGTCCTGCCAGGCCGTTTGTAGCGGGGCCTCGAGGGAACTACTGGCAATTAAGGTGCTCCTTTTAATAGACCACTAGAGCAAAGCATTAACAGTCTCTGAACACATGTGATCCTCACATCAAAGCCATTCCCTCCGGTTATCCCGATTTTAGTCACTTCAGGGCCATTGGTTCCGAACAACAACGTGTGTATACAACTTGTAGGTAAGACCATAAACAATACTATCATAATGAAGCAATAACATGTTCAGATCTGAAATCATGGCACTTGGGCCCTAGTGACAAGCATTAAGCATAACAAGTCGCAACAAAGTAAAAAAGCACTAATAGTAGATACTAGGCACCAAGCCCTAACAATCCGATATCCTTAGATGAACAATCTCATCCAATCCCTACCATCCCCATAGCCTACAGCGGGGGATTACTCATTCATAGAGGGGGGAAACATGGATGGTCGATGGAGAAGCGGTGGTGATGATGATGGCGATGATCTCCTCCAATTCCTAGTCCCGGCAGGGTGCTAGAACGAAGTTTCTGGTTCTGAATCGCGAAATCTGGTGGTAGCGGCGCAGTTGAACTCTTTCTGGAAAAACGTCGACCCCCCCTGGGTTTTTAGGTCAGGGGGCAACTTATAGGCGAAGAGGGAGATCGAGGGGGAGCCTGGGGCGGCCAGACCACCCCCTGGCGTGGCCAGGCCTAGCCCGCATGGCCAGGTGGTGTGGCTTGGCACCATCCCCTCTCCGTCTCGTATTCTGGCTCCTCTTGTCCCTCGGTGAAACACTGACTTTGGCTTTTGTCCCGTCCAAATCCAAGAATATTCATTTTCTGACTTTCCTGGAACCAAAAACAGCAGAAAATAGGCAGCTGGCACTGTGGCTCTTGTTAATAGGTTAGTCCAATAAATCATATGAAAAGTACTCCAAAGTGTGGACAAAACATAAGAAAGTAGATAAAACCAAGCATGGAACATCAAAAATTATGGATACATTTGCAATGTATCAACATCCCCAAGCTTAACTCCTGCTCATCCTCGAGTAGGTAAGTGATAAAAAGAAAGAATAATTTTTGAGGTGACATGCACCATCATAAACTTGAGCAAAGTATTCGTAAAAGATTCATAGCTGGGATCATAGTACTTCAATCATAACATGAAAGATAAAGTTCTAGCAATAAGACAAAGCAACTATGTTGAAACATGAAAAGGCACAAACAAAAGATTCATGAATAACAATGCTTTGCAAGACGTTTGTTTGTTTCACATAAAGAAAACATAGCATAGTGGCATTTAGCTTGTCCCTCATAGAGTAGCAAACATAAATGCATAGGACACCTTCAAAGTTCATAAGAGTGACTAGATACAAATATTTTAAAACGAGCAATATCAAAGCTATGCATCCATCAATAAGTCTTGGGACAATGCACATAGAACTAAGAATGGCCACTATGCTCTCAAAGTAGGTGCATAAAGATATAAGGTGGAGACTCAACATAAAAGTAAAAGAAAAGGCCTTCATAGAAGGAAGTAGGGATTCAAGTTTCATAAAGAGCTTCGAAAAATTATGGTACTTATTATCTTTCAGCTCTCATTGCCTCTATCATAAGCATCTTGAAGGTGATTAAGGTTAAAGTGACACAACTAAGAGGATATGCTTGACAAGTTATAAGCCGAAATCTCATGCCCCTTGCTTACGAAGACCGAACCTCATGCTACTCAACTTTAGTCACAAGTAAGCTCTTGTCATTGTAAGTACATATGTATCATAGAGAACCGCCAATGCGGTACCCCTTGCACATATACAGGAGATATCCTAGAATCAAAATTACTAGGCAAGCAGACAATGAGCATCTCAATGATCTTTTTATTTACTATTTGCATTGGTTTTTATTGAGGATGCTTCATAGAGTGCTCATTATGGTGATGCTGCAAGTTTCCACCATGATTAGACATGGCTTAGGCTAGCAGCCCAGGCATTTCTCTAACACACATACAAACTCCATCATCTTACAAGTTCCACTTTTATTTCACACCGCTGGGATCCATAAGCAAAAGAATATGATATCAACAGGGTACAAAGTACAAGTGCAATGTTGAAAGCGTCCCCCATGATATATGGTTCTGTTAATTTCAACTTATAAAGCGCAAGCATATACGCAACAAAGATGGACCCAATGGTTCAAGTTTATTAAATGCAAGAAAAGTAAAGTGTGCCATCAAGTTCGTGAGAGCTTTAATCACTAATTTTCACATAACAAGTTTAATTTGGAAGGTAGAGAAAAACATGAATATACGTGGAATAGCATATGCTAGTAGGTAGGTAAGGTGGACTCTTTGGAATAACTTGGTTTAAGGAGTTGGATGCATGAGTGGAACTCATACTCGGTTATGGAGGCTAGCAAAAGACTGGGAGCGACCAACTAAGAGAGCAATAATGGCCATAATCATGTAGAGCGACAAAACATCATTAATTAAAGCATAAAGTGATACTACAAGTTTAAAACGAAAGGAACACAAAGGCTATGGTGACTTGGGATAGTCATAACATGGTGTGATCATGCGCCAAGTCAACCCAAATAAAGCATCAAAGGAGAATACCACAATACTATGCTTTAATATGCTAAAACAATGCATGATTCTTCAAAGGCACATTAGGCAATCTCAATTGTTTATAACAAGTCATGCTACAGCAAAGAATACTAAGCATAAGCCAAATCAATATCAAGCATGGCATGACAAAGCATAGGCCACAGTCAAAAACAAGCTCTCTTTACCACTTAAGCATGAACTTTCCTAGTCTTTTCAAATCCTAACAAAACTATTTGAAAACCAATGCATGAAAGAGGAGGTTCAACCAATTTATTCAGAAAACTAAGCAAACTAAGCAAACAAAAAACCAAAACGAAAACGAAAAAGAAGACGCTCCAAGATTAACACAACTGTGCATGAAGCAATAAAAATGAAGTGTTTGGAAGAAACCTGGGATTTTTCTTGATGAAGAAGGGGATGCCATGGGAATCCCCAAGTTTTGACGCTTGTACCTCTTGAATATTTCTTGGGGTGACACGGGTGGCATCCCCAAACTTGAGCTTTAGTCCATCCTTCATCTCATTACTCATTCCTTCCATACACCTGACATTTTTCCTTCATACAAAACTTCACACAATCTTTATTAGCAACATTAGTGCACTCAAGATAATAAGTCTTTAGTTTCAGTTCCAACACCACTAAAACTTCCATTAAAACACAAGCTACTGTAGAACTTCCCTCAAAAATCTCAATTCCCCAAAATAACTCAAAAAGGAACCAACAAGAAGCAAATGCAAATAATGGCAGAAATCTGTCAAAACAGACCAGCAGGTAAAGACGAATTTTTTAGAAGACCTTCTGTTGATCAAATCGAAAAGTGTTGAACTAAAGAAAGTTAGATAAAAACCTGGGGCAGAAGCACAAAAATTCACGCCTCAAAAGGACGTACCGAGATTTTACGCGAATATTCACGGTGAACCACAAAAATCTGTTTCAGGACAGCAACTTTCCGAACCATTACTTCTCTCTCATTAGAGGTTACTCTTGGCACAAAAAGCAAAAAAAGGATAAAGAGCGGTTATTAATGAAGTAATAAATTCCAAGACTCATCTAAAACTTTTAGGTTATCTCCCAATAAGTACTTTTCTTTAACGCCTCTAAGTTAGGCATGACAGTTTGAGAGGATACTCACATAAGAAATATGAATTGAAGTAAAAGAGAGCATAAAGAAGCAAATTCAAAACACATTTAAGTCTAACCCACTTCCTATGCATAGGAATCTTGTATGCAAATAAATTCGCAAAGAACAAAGTGATAGGCCCAGGAAGATAAAACAAGAGTAACTTCAAAACTTTCAGCACATAGAGAGGTGTTTCAATATCATGAAAACTTCTACAACCATATTTTCCTCTCTCTTAATAATTTTTAGTAGCCTCATATATAAATTCAACAATATAACTATCACATAAAGCATGCTTTTCATGTTCTACAAAAACATAATTTTTATCAAGCTCAAAAATAGTGGGGTCAAAACCTTCAAACCCACTTTTAACGATTCTATAACAAGATGACTGATCATTCAATATAGGACCATCGTCTAGAGCTTTATCATAAACAATTTCTAAGCAAAACTCTTTAGTACCATGCATCTCGAAGTTAGGCACAAATAAGGGATTATCACAGATAACATGAGAATACCTTTCATCCTCCTTTGGTAAGCATAGGGGGCAATCAAATAATGTAAGGGATAAAGAGTTACTCTCATTAGAAGGTAGGCATGGGTAGCTAATCCATTCTTCCTCCTTTTGTTCATCACTCTCCTCCTCTTTCTCATCTAATGAGCTTTCTGGTTCATCAATTTCTTCCTGCATAAGATCCTGCAAGGCATTAGTCTCTTCCATTTGTGGAAAGCATCTATTAATATATTCAAGAATATAGCCATTTTCTTCCTTGTAATTATCAAAACAAAATTTAAGTATATCATAAACCTCATATTTATAAGGCGAGTCATCAATATTTTCAAGCAAACTAGCAAGTTCAAATGCACCCTTCCAAGCAATAAATTCCTCAATTTGTTCCACATCATAAAAGTCATAGTTTTCCTTAACATAAGAAGATATGGTAACATCATCATTATACTCACATTGAAAAGGGAGGTGTTTGTACCTCCTACAGCAACAAGATTTTTCAAAGCAATAAGTAACATTATAAGTAAAGCACACGTTTATAGCAATGGTATACAATTTATCAATTTGTTCCCATAAGTGTTTCCCTTTTTGTGACAAGCGGTGTATGTTATAATAATATTTTTGTTCTTCCATGAACCCACCTTGCGAATAAGATTCAGTTTCAAAGAAACCAACCATTGATAGAAAGCATGATAAAGCAAGAAAATAACAGACCAACGAAAATAACAACTAGAGTAGGAACTAATTTTTTTTGTAGTTTTGATAAAGAAACAAGCAAACAAGGTGGAAATAATCTAAGCAAAACAAAAATAACAAAGTAAAGAGATTGGTTATGATTATGCTTGAACAATAGTGATTCCAAGTGGACTAGATAAATAAAGCTATGCTCCCCGGGAACGGCGCCAGAAAATAGTCTTGATGACCCACAAGTATAGGGGGTGTATCGCAGTATTTTCGAGGGAAGTGAAACCCAATTTATTGATTCAACACAAGGGGAGCCAAAGAATATTTATAAGCCTTAACAACTGAGTTGTAAATTCAGCTGCACCTGGAAACAATCTTGCTCACAACAGTTTATCAGTAGCAACAGTTTTGTAGTAGGAGTAGTAAAGTAATAGTAGTAGTAAAAGTAAAGACAGTAGTAACAATTATAGCAAACAGTAGGATTAAGGCACGGTAGGCATAGGGATGGATGGACGGGCGTTGCATGGACAAGACAATTCACATGGAAATCAGAACATAGGACAATTGCAGATAAATAAGATAAAGCATCCAAGTACTAAGTAATCCTAGGCATGTGTTCCATATATAGTCATACGTGCTCATAATGAGAACTTGCACAACATCTTTTGTCCTGCCAACCTGTTTGCAGTAGGGCCTCAAGGGAACTACTGGCAATTAAGGTGCTCCTTTTAAAAAACACCGGAGCAAAGCATTAACACTCCATGAACACATGTGATCCCCACATCAAAGCCATTCCCTCTGGTTATCCTGATTTTTGTCACTTCGGGGCCATTGGTTCTAGACAACAACGTGTGTATACAATTGCATGTAAGATCATAAATAATACTATCATAATGAATCAATAACATGTTCAGATCTGAAATGATGGCACTCGGGCCCTAATGACAAGCATTAAGCATAACAAGTCGCAACAAAGTCAAAAAGCACTAATAGTAGATACTAGGCACCATGCCCTAAAAATCCAATGCCATTACATGAACGATCTCATCCAATCCCGACCATCCCCATAGCCTACAGCGGGGGATTACTCACTCATAGATGGGGGAAACATGGATGGTCGATGGAGGGTGATGATGATGGCGATGATCTCCTCCAATTCCTAGTCCTAGCAGGGTGCTAGAACGGAGTTTCTGGTTCCGAGTCGCGAAATCTGGTGGTGGCGGCGCAGTGGAACTCTTTCTAGAAAAACATCGAACCCCACTGGGTTTTTAGGTCAGGAGGCAGCTTATAGGCGAAGAGGGAGGTCGAGGGGGTGCTTGGGGTGGCCAGACCACCCCCTGGCACGGCCAGGCCTAGCCCACGCGGCCAGGTGGTGTGGCTGGGCACCAGCCCCTCTCCGTCTCGTATTCTGGCTCCTGTTGTCCCTCGGTGAAAAACTGACTTTGGCTTTTGTCCCGTCCAAATCCAAGAATATTCATTTTATGACTTTCTTGGAAACCAAAAATAGCAGAAAACAGGCAGCTGGCACTGCTCTTGTTAATAGGTTAGTCCAATAAATCATATGAAAAGTACTTCAAAGTGTGGACAAAACATAAGAAAGTAGATAAAACCAAGCATGGAACATCAAAAATTATGATACGTTTGCAACATATCAGTGGCGCATGCGAAGCCACCAGCGTAGGGAGGAGAGACCGCATCACTGGCAGCGGTGACGTCGCTCGAGCTTGGGGGGCAGAGAGAGGGGCAGGGTCGCGCTGGCTCGATGTCGCGGTGCGGGAGGAGACGGGGTCCAGGGCAAGGTTGAGCTAGAGGACAACGGAGCGTCATGCTCAGGAGGAGGGAGGGACCGCTGGCCTGGCGATTGGAGACGAGGGGCTGGGCCCAGAAGCAGAGGAGAGGGGTGGCCCTGGCTTCCCGTGCAGGCGGCGACGGAGATAGAGGTGGCGGGGCAGCTGCCTTGCTACGGCGCCAGAGGACGGGCAGGGGTGCTAGCGGGAGACGCTAAGAAGGCCTCCCGTGGGTGTTCGCTGGGCGGCTCGGTGGAGCACGGTGACATAGAGGCGGGGCTTGGTGACGACAACTTCGTGGACGGTGTGCTGCAGGATAAGGAGGCGGTGCGCCATGGCCCTAGCGGCGGCTAGAAGATAGAGAGGAAGGTCGCGCAAGAGGGGAGGGGGATCGAACGGGGGCGGCGATATCAGGAGGCATGATGAGGGCAGAGAGCGGCGGTGGGGACGAGATTGCATGGAGGGGACGCGATCGATGTTGTGGGGCCTTGCGCGTACGTCTCGCATCAGGGTGGCGTGTACCGTGTGGGGTGGGTGGCTGCTGGGTAGCGTGATCGATTGGTTCGGTTTATGCGTGAGTGCACGGAGAGGAGGTGTAACATCCCAAAACTTTAATCCAAGCTTATCAAGATCCAAATCCTCAAAATTAGGGTTAACAAAAACTTGTCCATTTAAAAATATAAAAGCATTCATGTGTATGTGCATTTAAATTAGGAGTTGATTTGGATTGCCATGGTTATGTGATTCATTGCTTGTAAAATGTTTCTTAGGTGAAATAAACATCATCTAAATCATTCCTAAACTTTTCCCAAAGAAAAACAACTCAAAATGAATAAAAGGAGTAAATTGTCATTTTGGTCATTTTAATCCACTACACTACTTTGGGTGTTCCTAGCACTCATTTCCGAACAGAAATAATTCTGTATCTTTCCACCCCTTGCTAGTACACATAATGAGGTACCAAGGCCCACTTTGTGATCTGCTAAAAAGATTCAAATGCTAATTTTAAATGACAGTTTAAAATTGAATCTATTTCATATGGGAAGATCCCACTATTTCAGAAACCACTCAAACAAGCTCAATTTTCAAAACCCAAGCAACCACAGAGTCTCAAGCTTATGCCTAGCACACCCACCAAAAATCTTTTAAAAATTTAAAAAGAAACTTCATGCGGCCATTTCATCAAACACTTGGCAGGCAAAATCAAACACTAAATCCTAGCTCACTGTTTGCAATAGGGTTTTGCCCCATTTGATCTCCAATTAATCTCTTTGTCCCCTCTTGATCAAACCAGGTCCTTAGCACCCATGCCCTACACCCCTAGTGGCATTGCCATGCCATGCCGAGCACCAACTCGCCAGCTAAACCTTGCCCCGCTGCAGCAGACCGTCCCCCTCTCTCTCGCCATGTCTAGGAGGTAGCCAGCACCTCACCGCCACCCATTGTCACCTCCCCGAACCAGGCCAAGCAGTGGACCACCGAGAAAACCCTGCGCCTAGTGCCACCGCGCCATGCCGAACACGCGCCTGAGCGCCGCACCCGGCACGCGTGCACAAACCTCCGCTCAACCGCAGCCCGCGCCCACCGCTTTGCCACGACCCAGGGAGCACGCTGGACATGCCTGTTCGCCGCCCAACGCACCACAGCCACCGCTCGCCGTGCACACCGTCGTCTCTGCCACTCAGAGCGCCAGCTCCGCCCGACCGCATACCACCGCCCCTAGGCCCGCATTAAAGTCCTAGAGCACCGCCAGGAGACCGCGCGTCAATCGCCACCCTCAGCCATGCCACTAGCAGCCCATAGCCATGTCGCCACCGTTGCCTGCCCATCCCTCTCGGTCTCGCCGTCGATCCTATAAAAGGAGGGCACCCCCAGCCGTTTGCAGCACACCACTCCACTCCCCTCACCTCACTGATCGTCCCACACCTATAGCCGGAGCACGGGGAGCAGCAGCTCGCCGGAATTGTACCGGAGCAGGCCGCCTCTGGAGGAGAACGGCACCGCTGATTGCGACCACCCCCGGAGCTGCCTCGACCGTCCCTGAGCTCGCCATCGACCACCAGACTGTTTGCCCGCCTCGCCGTCGTCGCTGGAGCCCTGGTACGCCCCCTATGCACCCCCACCAAGCTGCTAGGGTTAGAGCTCGCCGGCGACAGGTCCGTCGACGACGATGATCCACAACCGTTGATTCCCACTCTAATCCAACGTCCCACATCGCCCCGTATCGCTTCGCGCGTTAGGAGCCACTAACTGGTGGACCCCCCTGTTGCAGAGTGACACTCGGCTGGCCCATTAGAGTTTCCCGCGCGACCCAGTTAGTTTGAATTAGGATTTTTCTTTTTAGTTTAAAGTTAGTTATGTCTCTAATTTTGAAAATCAATTCAAGGAGTTTTACAAATCCAAATTGCATGACACCAATTTTTCCTGAAAGGTATGGAAATGATCCATCCAAGCCCGTTGGATTTAATTCAATTAGAGTTAGAGATCTCTAATAGTAAAAATAACAAAACAGAAGCATTTGCACCTTGCACCATTTTTATAAAATCAACCATGTTAGCTTTTGAGTTGATTCCAACTCTCAAAAATCACATTTCACCAAACCTATCTGAATATGTAATAATATTAAGGATTACATGCAGTGACTTTGGACTAGTACCAAAAGAATGCTATATAGGCATTTCTAGTCACTTTAAATCATCAAATAATGAACTTAAACCAAAGTAATTATGATCCAACCCTTAAATCCGATTCTCACATGTTAGAATATGTGGTGATGACATGTGTCCACATGATCTCATATTTGAAGTGGTGAATATGAAATCTTAGTTAATTTTTCAATGAGTAGAAATTACTTTTCTAAAATAAAAAGAGTGAAACTACTGAAGTAAACTTGTGATGCTTGTGATGATAATAGATCATCAAATGTGTGTCTTAGAATGACTAATTAGACTAGTTAAGTATTGTTTGGTGATTGTGTACTCCGTATGTATTTATAGACGATAGTACCGACCAAGTCTACGAGGAGGAGGAGTTCTACCAAGAAGAAGAAGAAGAGAACTTCAACCACTGCACCAACCAAGGCAAGCCACCATTAACAATGCAAGCTATTGTAGCAAGCTAGAATTAAAATATCTAACTTGATCCAAGATGCTATAGGCATGCTTGAGTCATAGCACTTTGACTATTAGTTACCCCAAGTCTTATTTATAAGCTTTACTTCCTTTACTTTACCCAAAGTTCTTTACTTGTTTTGAAGGTAGCATAAAGAGTATAAAACTTGGCCTACTTAGGTAAGCCTTAGATGTCACTCTATGGCATGAGATTGAATCCCATCATTTCCACCTTAGTGAACACTCTTAAGTTAGTAGTTTAGAGTAGATCAAAAACTTGAGTCACTTTAGATGGGAGCACTTGATCAAAATGAATTATGAAAATCTTAGAATGATGAGTCATTCTATTGAGATGTTTTGACATGTGTTGAGAAACACAAATGGTTTATGATGATGAAAATGTTGAGGCATGAGCCTTAACCCTTTTATAAAACTGATGGTTGGATTCGTATGCTATATCATTCCAAATTTACCGTAGAACCACACTACCTGAATTGGGTAAGGCATAGCCGGAAATTTATATGCATTAGTATTAGTTCCCTCGCGGGAGAGGTTTGAGCCGAGGCTACCTCTCAATGTTGTCCACCTATGCAGTGCCCAAGATGACTGATGGTCATGGTTGGGAGGCCATGCTCATAGGAGAGGTGCTTATACTAGGGTGTGTAAAGGAAATGTTATGTTTGATTATCTGCATACTAAGTATGATGATTCAGGGTTATCCCTGACAGATGTATCGAATCTTGTGGTGAAAGTGTATCAACTCTGCAGAGTGTCAAACTATTCGAATAGCCGCGTCCGCGGATATGGACAGTTGGAATGGCCATACTGTTTCGTTGTCAGATGTTTTCTAAACAACTTATGAAATAAATGATGAATCTTGACTTGACCACAACAGAATTGTGTTTATGACAATAGCTTCCCAACTTAAGTGATTCTAGAACTTTACATTATCTTTCTTTGCTTCTGAACTCAGCTTATGTTTCAAACTTAACTTTATAGTTAAACTTAGGTTTAGCACTTTAACTTAGAACTATACTACCTTTTAGTGGTAGTTTGCGAGTACTTAAAGAGTACTCATGGCTTTTGTCCATGGCTATTCTCATGACCAGACTATGAAGGAGAGTACCAAGATGATGGTCAGTAGGACGGCTATGATAAATAGGACTATCTGCCTTCGTCAGAATTGCCCGTGCCCCTGAATATGGACCCCACCTCTACGCTTATCTTTCATTTCCGCTGCTTGTTGTATTAAGACTGGATCATGAGATCCTTATTTGTGTAAGACCTTATGTATGGTTTGTAATGGATGATGTACTGTGATATCCAATCCGTTATGTCTCGCAAAAATGGTAATCCTAGGATTGAGAGGTATGGCATAACGGGCATCTGGGATTAAAAATCCGGGTGTTGACAAGTTGGTATCAGAGCCATCCTGACTATAGGAGACCCTAGTTAGAATGGACGTCCGAACAAAAACTTAGTTTCAAAACAAAACTGAGTATTTACGAAAATTATCATCTCTCTTATCCTTGTGAATTCATTCTTTCTCAAGAATTCATGTTCCCCAAACTTGTTACACTACTCCTTAATATTTGACACACTTAATCACTTCACTAACTTCCTCCTCCTTTATTTTTGTAGATGGAGACTCAGTTCAGCAAGTTTTACCAGTTGGGAAATGGAGGTCAGCTAATCTTCGAGAGGGATCTGGATTCACTGTCGGAGTTACTGGGACACCCATATCCGGAGTTTCTTGGAGCTCAACTTCCAGGACCCCCAGGAGGAGACCTACAGTGGCTAGTCACCGCAGATCTTAGAGGAAGCATCGAAGCACCAACTTCTGGGGGAATTCAGTTCTCCGTGAGAGAGAACAACTGGCTAGATGGATTAGCCAGGGCAATGCATGAAGCTATCGCACGTCTATGTGCCCTCAGCGTCAACAAAATCCAAGGAAGCCGTTTTGCCCACTATGCAAGACGTGAGTTCATGGGAATGCCGATGGAGATGCCAAGTCACCCAGAGTTGAGGTGTCAAGTGGAGAATCTTGACTTCTTGCTGCACGACAGACAATAGGAACTGGATAATGCTAGAGAGTTAGCAAACCAGAACCGTGCCATTGCCAACCAGAAGGCCCAGACTTTCGCACTGCTCGTCCAAGACCACCAGTCTCTTCGCCGCCAGCATGCAAAGAAGGATCGCACCATCGCCCGTCTTTGCAAAAGGTGGCCGACATCGAGAAGACCGTCAAGGAGCAGGAAGCTCAGCTTGCCGCAAAGGAGGAAGAAGAGGAGGGTGAATACATCCAGGAAAACATGGATTCTTACCTCAGCAACGATGATGACTTCATGGAGGAGGATGCCGTGGACTTCTACAGTGATGACGAGGACTCTCACTTCATAAACGATGAGTAGATGCACTAGAGCACTGTCGTAGCATGAGATGTATCGGTCCCACTGTATCGAAGCTTGAAGAAGGGTTCTTCAAATCATCTGTTTTCCCTTTGATGGTTGTGGTGTGTGTTGTATCGTGTGCTTGTTTGCATAAATGAAAATGAAGTTAGTTGAAAAACCTGAGTCTAACTCAAAGTTTTAGCATTAAAACCCAAAACCATGAACCTTAGAATTTCCCTCTTACCCCTATACCTATCTCAATCTTCAGATGACTCGTGGAAACCAAGGAGGGAGTAGCTCGTCGCAAGACCCAATGCTGCAGATCTTGCAGAATCTCATTGCAGACCGTGAAGCAAGTAGGGCAGTGTGTCAAGCTAACTTAGCAACACTTCAACAGATCGCCCAGATGGCTCTCAATAACCAAGGGCATGGAAATCAGGATCACCAGGGATCCAAACTCAAAAAAATTCAGAACACCAATCCCCCCCTCTTCAACCAATCTGAAAACCCATTAGTTGCTGATGACTGGTTACAGACAATGGAAAACAACTTAGAGGTTGCAAGAGTGGATGAAAATGAGAAAGTTCTCTTCGCCACCCACTATCTGACAGGAGATGCAAGAGCTTGGTGGAATAGTATCCGCAATATGAACCATGGCCAAGTGATGACATGGGAAGCATTCAAAGTCAAGTTCAGCCGCACCCACGTGCCGCAGGGTCTAGTCAACCGAATGAGAAATGAGTTCCACGAATTGAAGCAAGGAAGAATGACTGTGGTAGAATACCATGAAAGATTCCTGTCACTTGTGAGATATGCACCTGATGAGATCAACACGGAGGCCAAGAAGAAGGACAGATTCTTGAACGGACTACATGATGAGATGCAAACTGTCCTCATCAACATTCGTTTCCAGGATCTCGAAGAGCTAGTCGACTCTGCCATTTAGATGGAGGGGAAGATTAACCAGGCAAACGACAACCGCAAGCGTCATATGATGCAGCAATCTGGATCCAGCAGTCACCAGAAGTACCATCCCAACCCCTCATCGGGATATGCACCAAGGAACAACCGACCCCCAACGTCTCACCCAAGCTACCCCAACCGTAGCGGAGGCAATGGGAAGTCTAGAGGAAACAATCACAACTCCAGCAATGCCAACAATTTCCACCGTGCACCTCCCAAGAAGAACAACAACAACAACACTGCACCCAGAACTGGCAGCAATGTTGCGGCTGTCGCAGTAAAGTACAAGTCCCAGATCATTTGTTTCGAGTGTGGAGTGAGGCGTCACTATTCCAATGAGTGTCCCAAGAAGACTGTAGCCAATGCCAATGTGAATGCCCTAGCTCAGCAGCAGCGTCGTGTTCAACCCGGAAGAAGATTTTCCCTAGGGAACCCTCACAACTGCAACGGTCGTCTCTTCCACATGAACGTAGAAGAAGCCCAGGAAGCGCCAGATGTTGTACTGGGTATGTTTTCTGTCAACTCAGTTTTAGCAAGAGTGTTGTTCTGTAGCATCACATTCATTTGTCACCGAAGAATTTGCATGCACTAGTAAGATTCACCCAACCAACCTGAAGCATGTCATGATAGTTCAAATCCCCGGATCAACAACCAAAGCTAGAAAAATTTGCAAAGTTGTGCCTATCAGAATACATGGGATAGATTTTTATGCCAACCTAATTGTACTCGGAACCAAAGGATTAGAAGTAGTACTAGGTATGGACTGGATGTCAAGGCATAAAGGACTGATAGACTATGCTAAGAAAGCCATCACCATGACCAGTAGTTCAGGAGTAACAGTAGAGCATATCTCTGAAACCTTACCCCGTCAATTCAAGTGCAACAAGAGTCTAGCCCTACCCACTATAGACCAAGTCAGAGTAGTCTGTGAATACCCCGACGTATTCCCAGATGAATTGCCAGGTATGCCCCCGGATAAGGATATTGAGTTCATCATCGAACTAATCAGCGGAACCTCACCCATAGACCAGAGACCCTATAGCATGAACCCCTTAGAGTTAGTGGACCTGAAGAGGCAGTTGGATGCCCTGTTAGAGAAATGCTTGATTCAACCAAGCGCATCGCCATGGAGATCACTAGTGTTATTCGTCGACAAGAAAGATGGAGGCAACCGTCTGTGCACAGATTACAGAAAGTTGAATGACGTCACCATAAAAAACAAGTACCCTTTGCCAAACATAGAGGATCTATTTGATTAGTTGACTGGAGCCCAGGTATTCTCAAAGATTGATCTTAGGACTGGTTATCACCAACTTAAGAATCGTGCAACAGATATTCCGAAGACCGCCTTTACTACTTTCTATGGTTTATACGAGTATACGGTTATGTCTTTTGGATTAACCAATGCCCCTGCTTATTTCATGAATCTCATGAACAAGATCTTTATGAATTTCCTAGATATGTTTGTAGTTGTGTTTATCGACGACATTCTTATCTACTCCAAGTCAGAAGAAGAGCATGAGCAACATCTGAGAATCATCCTAGAAACCGTGAGAGAGCATCTGTTATATGCCAAATTCTGCAAGTGTAAGTTTTGGCTGAAATAAGTAGGATTCCTAGGACATATTGTGTCTGCCGGAGGAGTCTCTGTTGATCCTGCCAAGATCAAAGATGTCGAAGAATGGGAAGCCCCAACCACTCAAATCCAAGTCAGTGCATTTCTCGGATTAGCGGGATACTACCGCAAGTTCGTAGAAGGATTCTCGCGTATCGCCAGACCCATGACCCAATTGTTGAAGAAGGACAAGAAGTTTGAATGGACAGACAAATGTGAAGCCAGTTTCCAGGAGATCAAAAAGAGATTGATATCAGCCCCAATATTGGTCATGCCAGACAACAAGAAGCCGTTTGATGTGTATTGTGATGCATTGAAGATTGGTCTAGGATGTGTATTGATGCAAGAAGGCAAAGTCATCGCGTATCTGTCTCGACAACTGAAACACCATGAGCAGAACTATCTGACCCATGATCTTGAGCTAGCTGCTATGGTTCTACCATTGAAGACATGGCGTCATTATTTGATGGGTAATCGCTGTGAGATTTACTCAGATCACAAGAGCTTAAAGTATATCTTCACTCAAAAGGAGCTGAATATGAGGCAAAGGAGATGGATAGAGTTAATCAAGGATTACGACCTTGACATTCACTATCACCCCGGCAAAGCCAATGTGGTAGCGGATGCTCTTAGCAGGTTGCCGTGTAGGTTAGACACCATGATCAAGGAGAAGCAGCCAAGTTTGTATGAAGAGTTGGAGCAATTCAGAACTGAATTAGTTAGCAAGGGATTCGTAGCTAGCATTGAACTTCAACCCACTTTGATTAGCCAAATCAAGGAAGCCCAGAAGGGGAATGAAAGTATCGATGGAATCAAACATCGTATTGGTATAGGAAAGGTACATGGATTCACGGAAGACAAAGAAGGAGTTCTGTGGTACAAAGGACGTATCTGTGTGCCAGCAGATTCGGAGTCGAAGCAAGTTATCATGAAAGAAGCTCATGATACTCTTTATTCTCTCCATCCCGGAGGAACAAAGATGTATCCGGATTTGAAAGAGCAATTCTGGTGGCACAAGATGAAGAGAGAAATTGTAAGCTTCATTGCCAAGTGTGACATCTGTCAAGGAGTCAAAGCAGAGCATCAGAGACCTGCAGGACTGTTGCAACTATTGCAGATTCCGGAATGGAAATGGGATTCCGTCGGAATGGACTTTATCACCGGTTTGCCTACTTCTAGTAGGGGAAATCACTCAATCTGGGTCATAGTTGATAGACTGTCCAAGGTAGCCCACTTTATACCTATCAAGACAACCTACCAGAGTGCGAAGCTAGCAGAGCTGTATATTGCTAGGATTGTTAGTCTGCATGGAACCCCGAAGATCATTGTATCAGATCGAGGAACCCAGTTTACCTCAAGATTTTTGCAGGAAGTCCAAGAAGGATTGGGAACCAAGTTGAACTTCGGCACCACGTATCACCCACAAACTAATGGACAGACTGAGAGAGTCAACCGTATCTTAGAAGAAGCCTACCGAACCACTAGCACCAGGAGTATCAAGTTTGTCAAGATTCAGTGGAGCAACCATACCGAGGAGGAAGCCACTTGGGAGCGCGAAGATTACATTAGGACATAGTTCCTAGATCTCTTTAGTTCCTAGTTTTCTTTGTAAATCTCGGGACGAGATTTTGTTTAAGGGGGAAGGTTTGTAACATCCCAAAACTTTAATCCAAGCTTATCAAGATCCAAATCCTCAAAATTAGGGTTAACAAAAACTTGTCCATTTAAAAATATGAAAGCATTCATGTGTATGTGCATTTAAATTAGGAGTAGATTTGAATTCCCATGGTTCTATGATTCATTGCTTGTAAAATGTTTCTTAGGTGAAATAAACATCCTCTAAATCATTCCCAAACTTTTCCCAAAGAAACACAACTCAAAATAAATAAAAGGAGTAAATGGTTATTTTGGTCATTTTAATCCACTACACTACTTTGAGTGTTCCTAACACTAATTTCCCAACACAAATAATTCTGGATATTTTCACCCCTTGCTAGTACACATAATGAGGTACCAAGGCCCACTTTGTGATTTGCTAAAAACATTCGAATGCTAATTTTAAATGACAGTTTAAAATTGAATCTATTTCATATGGAAAGATCCCACTATTTCAAAAACCACTCAAACAAGCTCAATTTTCAAAACCCAAGCAACCACAAAGTCTCAAGATTATGCCTAGCACACCCACCAAAAATCTTTTCAAAATTCAAAAAGAAACTTCATGCGGCCATTTCATCAAACACTTGGCAGGCAGAATCAAACACTAAATCCGAGCGCACTGTTTGCAATAGGGTTTTTCCCCCATTTGATCTCCAATTAATCTCTTTGTCCCCTCTTGATCAAACCAGGCCCTTAGCACCAACTCGCCGGCCAAACCTTGACCCGCTGTAGCAAACCGTCCCCTTCTCTCTCGCCATGTCTAGGAGGTAGCCAGCACCTCACCGCCACACACTGTCCCCTCCCCGAACCAGGCCAAGCAGTGCACCACCGAGAAAACCCCACGCCCAGTGCCACGGCGCCATGCCGAACACGCGCTAGAGCGCCGCACCCGGCACGCGTGCACAAACCGCCGCTCGACCGCAGCCTGCGTCCACCGCTTCGCCATGATCCAGGGAGCACGCCGGACATGCCAGTTCGCCGGCCAACGCACTACAGCCACCGCTCGCCGTGGACACCGCCGTCTCTGCCGCTTAGAGCGCCAGCTCCGCCCGACCGCATACCACCGCCCCTAAGCCCGTATTAAAGTCCTAGAGCACCGCCAGGAGACCACACGTCGATCGCCACCCTCAGCCATGCCGCTAGCAGCCCGTAGCCATGTCGCCACCATCGCCTTCCCATCCCTCTCGGTCTCCCCGTCGAGCCTATAAAAGGAGGGCACCCCTAGCCATTTGCAGCACACCACTCCACTCCCCTCACCTCACTAATCGTCCCACACCTCTAGCCGGAGCACAGGGAGCAGCAGCTCGCCGGAATTGTACCGGAGCAGGCCGCCTCTAGAGGAGAAGGGCGCCGCTGATTGCGACCACCCCCGGAGCTGCTTCGACCTTCCCTGAGCTTGCCATCGACCACCAGACTGTTTGCCTGCCTCGCCGTTGTTGCTGGAGCCCTGGTACGCCCCCTATGCACCCCCACCGAGCCGCTAGGGTTAGAGCTCGCCGGCGACAGGTCCGTCATCGACGATGATCCACAGCAGTTAATCCCCACTCTAATCCAACGTCCCACATCGCCCCGTACCGCTTCACGCATTACGAGCCACTGACTGGTGGACCCCCTGTCAGCTGAGCCCCACGCTGCGGAGTGACACTGGGCCGGCCCGTTAGAGTTTCTGTGTGACCCATTTAGTTTGAATTAGGATTTTTCTTTTTAGTTTAAACTTAGTTCTATCTCTGAGTTTGAAAATCATTTAGGGAGTTTTACAAATCCAAATTGCATGACACCAATTTTGCCTGAAAGGTATTGAAATGATCCATCCAAGCCCGTTGGATTTAATTCAATTAGAGTTAGATATCTCTCCTAATAAAAATAACAAAACAGAAGCATTTGCACCTTGCATCATTTTTATAAAATCAACCAAGTTAGCTTTTGAGTTGATTCCAACTCTCAAAAATCACATTTCACCATACCTATCTGAATATATAATAATATTAAGGATTACATGCAGTGACTTTGGACTAGTACCAAAAGAATGCTATATAGGCATTTCTAGTCACTTTAAATCATTAAATGATGAACTTAAATCAAAGTAATTATGTTCCAACCCTTAAATCCCAATCCCATATGTTAGAATATGTGGTGATGACATGTGTTCACATGATCCCATATTTGAAGTGGTGAATATTAAATCTTGGTTAATTTTTCAATGAGTAGAAATTACTTTTCTAAAATAAAAAGAGTGAAACTAGTGAAGTAAACTTGTGATGCTTGTGATGATAATAGATCATCAAATGTGTGTCTTAGAATGACTAATTAGACTAGTTAAATATTGTTTGGTGATTGTGTACTCCGTATGTATTTATAGACGATAGTACCGACCAAGTCTATGAGGAGGAGGAGTTCTACCAAGAAGAAGAAGAAGAGAACTTCAACCACTGCACCAACCAAGGCAAGCCACCATTAACAATGCAAGCTATTGTAGCAAGCTAGAATTAAAATATCTAACTTGATCCAAGATGCTATAGGCATGCTTGAGTCATGCCACTTTGATTATTAGTTACCCCAAGTCTTATTTATAAGCTTTACTTCCTTTACTTTACCCAAAGTTCTTTACTTGTTTTGAAGGTAGCATAAAGAGTATAAAACTTGGCCTTCTTAGATAAGCCATAGATGTCATTCTATGGCATGAGATTGAATCCCATCATTTCCACCTTAGTGAACACTCTTAACTTAGTAGTTTAGAGTAGATCAAAAACTTGAGTCACTTTAGATGGTAGCACTTGGTGAAAATGAATTATGAAAACATTGGAATGATGAGTCATTCTATTGAGATGTTTTGACATGTGTTGGGAAACACAAATGGTTTATGATGATGAAAATGTTGAGGCATGAGCCTTAACCCTTTCCTAAAACTGATGGTTGGATTCAGATGCGATATCATTCCAAATTTACCGTACAACCACACTACCTGAATTGGGTAAGGCTTAGTCGGAAATTTATATGCATTAGTATTAGTTCCCTCACGGGAGAGGTTTGAGCCGAGGCTACCTCTCAATGTTGTCCACCTATGCAGTGCCCAAGATGACTGATGGTCATGGTTGGGAGGCCATGCTCATAGGAGAGGTGCTTATACTAGGGTGTATAAAGGAAAGGTTATGTTTGATTATCTGCATACTAAGTATGATGATTCAGGGTTATCCCTGACAAATGTATCAAATCTTGTGGTGAAAGTGTACCACCTCTGCAGAGTGTCAAACTATTCGAATAGCCGCGTTCGCGGTTATGGACAGCTGGAATGGCAATACTGTTTCGTTGTCAGATGTTTTCTAAACAACTTATGAAATAAATGGTAAATCTTGACTTGACCACAAGAGAGTTGTGTTTATGACAATAGCTTCCCAGCTTAAGTGATTCTAGAACTTTACATTATCTTTCTTTGCTCTTGAACTCAGCTTAGGTTTCAAACTTAACTTTATTCTTAAACTTAGGTTTAGCACTTTAACTTAGAACTATACTACCTTTTAGTGGTAGTTTGCGAGTACTTAAAGAGTACTCATGGTTTTTTCCATGGCTATTCTCATGACCAGACTATGAAGGAGACTACCAAGATGATGGTCAGTAGGACGGCTATGATAAATAGGACTATCTTCCTTCGTCAACATTGCCCGTGCCCCTGAATATGGACCCCACCTCTACGCTTATCTTTTATTTCCGCTGCTTGTTGTATTAAGACTGGATCATGAGATCCTTATTTGTGTAAGACCTTATGTATGATTTGTAATGGATGATGTACTATGATATCCAATCTGTTATGACTTGCAAAAATGGTAATCCTAGGATTGTGAGGTATGGCATAACGGGCATCTGGGATTAAAAATTCGGGTGTTGACAGGAGGTGAGGCACGGAGCGGCTGTGCGGCTTGTGTGTGGTTCGGTGGGGTTGGTTAGGGTTTGATTTTTGGGGTAGTAGGCTGCTGTCCGCTGGCCTTTTAGGCCTGGCCGGTGGTGGCCTTCCCCGATTTAAAAATAGTTTTATTATTTATTTAGTTAGTTTAACTTAAATACTTTTTTAAATATTTTTAGACAGACGGAGATATCCGGAAGACCTAGGTTTTGATTTGAATAAAGAGAGGGGATATCTAGAAAACAAAGATAGACTTTTAGTAAATAGTTTTGGGTAAACCATGCATGATGACATGATGATGCTCAAAGGCAATGTGGCATGATGACATGAGCATGTGGTCATGATGCTGCACAATATAAAAATAAAACGTGATTTTCTAGTAGTGGTTTTCCCGGGGGGGCTACAATTCGACACCACTAACAATCGATCTCGCCCTCGAGATCTGCCTCATGGTACGGGGAAGACGGTCGACGGTCTGAATCTTCTCGCTTCGTGTAGATCCTCGTGACACCACTAACAAAAACATCTTCATCCTTAAATCCGCGACACCACAAACAAGATATCATTGCTCGCGTTTGTTGATGGAACACTCCGGAGAAACAAAGACAAAGGTAGTGGTATCGAAAAGGTAAAGCCACCTCTAACTTCAGTGGAAGGAGTAAATTGCAGATCCACCGATTCAATATACAAAAGCAAATGATAAGAGTAGTGGTATGGTCGTGACTCCGTCCCGCACTCAAAGCATTACTCTGTACACGAACAGATGAATCTTGCAACCAACTCTCGGGATTTAGACTGAAGATATCGACAAAAAGCATTCATAAAACAAGGGAGTGATGTAGGCTCTTCATCGGATCTGACATAGAAGATATCGTCACATCGGAAAACACCGGAACATACAAAGAAAACTTTTAGTTAATTTTTGGTCCACTAAAAGGTATAACAGATGAAAGATTCATCAGATAGTGTGACGACAAGATGCAGAACACCGTTACAAGAGGAAGGAAGCGAAACCCTGAAGGTACAATGAAAACCCAACCACGAGAATTCCTATACTTGAGAAGAAGGTAAGAGAGAAGATTCATAACACGCATAGGTAAGATATGAATAGCATCAGGGTAAGGAGTAAATGCAGACCAAATAAGATCTATCCAACCGATTTCCAAAATAATTTTTCCACGCTACATCGTCCGTTACCTCGGTTAAACTACAGGTTGGACCAGTGGGGTATCGCAACTACTAGGCTCTGATACCACTTTGTAACACCCTCGAATCGGTCATATGTAATTTTTAGCGATTCCTGCCAAACCCGCATAGAAACTAGTCAAAGGTGCCCACCAGGCACTTGCGTGCGGGTGGAAAACAAAGTAATATCATTACACACTAGTCCACGATGGAACCCACAAAAGATATATATAGAACAATGACTCCATCAGTCAATAATACAAATATACAGTGCAAAGACCCAAATCACCTCGAAAACAATACAACGTCCGAGTACGGACAAGATGCAAATGGGGCTAAGAGCCCTGAATAATAACCAATGGTGTCCATAACCCTGCCCAGACCAAGCTGGAAGGGTAACCCTGCTAACGATGTTGATTTCAAGCCTGCTAAAATCAAAGGGGTGCCGACAAAGCGCAAAGGAAAAAGAGAGCGGTCAGTATACGTCGAGTGTACAATTCGGTGGCTCTCACCTACATAGGTATGGTGGACTGAAGCGGCAGGGAAACATGCATTAAACAACCTATAGAGACTCGATACAACTGTCGGCTATTAGAGAGGGATAAGAAAGACCTATTCGGAACCAACCTTATACTAACACCAATCATACCCATACTGGTATTTCCCTCTCGAGACCAAATGAGGAAGTCATGCCAAGGAACTCACACAGTTGGCAGTTTTATTCATTCTTTCCATGGTGGTTGTCCAACTTACTAGTCATATTATAACAACAATTTTTTAGTTGTAGTTGTCTATGATCGAGAAAGTGTGCTCCAAGTCGTCCATAACTATGGACACGGATTTTCGAGAAGATTTAACTCTGCGCATTTCAACCCTTATTGTTAGATCTCAATATGAGAAAGATCCTGAACATACACCCAACGGTATGTGACGGGTTCTCGGACACGATGTTTCCCAGACCCAAATCAAGTACATGGGGGCCACCCCACTAATCCCGGCTTAGAGATGGACCCAGGGTTTGTGTCAATGGCTGTAAACGGCTAGGAACACGAAAGTGTGACTGCAGTTGTCGATACCGCGAAAACATTCCACAATTCGTAAATAGTACAGGTGCTCCACGCACAATCATAATTAAAGCAGTAAAGCATGGCATAAGTATAGGATAGTAATAAAGCCCCAAACTACTTTGTGGCCCTAGCATAGTACTTTGAAATCAGGTAGTAAGCCGATGGGGTGCCCACACACTCACATGTTCTTAGCGCGCTCGATATTAGAACAGGTGTCAAGAACTCGGGTCCTAGGTGGACACAAGTAGGCTGTTAAAAAGCAAATATTGACAATTACCCATCGGTGCCTCTACATTATATCTATTTCTAGCATTTTAATTAACAAGTTATAAAGATAGCCATGATCATCTCCACCATTAAGCATCTCCATCGTTATGCATGTGCCAACCTTCCATCAATGGTGGAACGACAGCAACGCGAAGCAGCACTTGAACAAGCAACTACGACTCGCAAGGCCGACTATTTATCAAACAACAGGCAATAGGATGTGTACAAGGCAATATAGGAGCTGCAAGAAATATAAATGGTGCACGGAAACTAAAGCATCGCAACAAGGACAATAATAGATCAACAGGAGGAAGTAAAAACTATAAATGCAAAATAGGTAGAATGGGGGAGAATGCTCACCTGAAAAACATAGCCGAAGATTCGTTATCCGAAGAACTTGTCGGTACTCGCATCCACTCAATGGCCTACTCCATGAAGAAGCAAAGCACTAAAAGAAACACCAGATGCACTATTTAATACTATGGCAGAAGATCCGGCATGTTCATGATATGATGCATGTCATGGCGAAGATGCGATGCAACTAGGGAATATTAAGCAGAACCGGGATGCAGACAATTAATTATATGGTTTAAGTTGTTTAGATACCCCGCAATTTAAATGTTGGCTTACCAAGGCAAAACATGGCATCGGTTCTCTACACAAATTTTAAATGGTGGAAATATAAGACTAGAATAGCCCGCATATAGTCTCCATATTTAATTATGAGGTGAATCAACAAGGTACCCCAAACAAATGAATATGTATGCAAGCATGTATAATTTAATATGCAACAAGGTATATGAAATATATTATAAAAATAGGGGATCGGATAGGGATCACACATGGGTCGAAGGTCTTGGTTTTCGAGGGTTTGACGGGGCTCGGGTTCGGTCTTCGGGTTCTCTGGATCGGGCTTCGAGGCCGGGGAGGAGTTCTTGGTGCTCCGTGAGGTAGATCTTATCGGTTCCACCTCGAAGGCCTTGGGGTTTTCCCGTGACGGAGGTCTTTGAGTCATTGGGTCCGAGAGGTAGATCTTGGTGTCCCTTGATGAAGATCTTGACATCAGACCTTCCTTGTCGGGATAGTTTAGGTCACGTCATCACTTGTCCTTCTTGTCACCTCGATTTAGATGAAGTCCTTGTTGTAGCACCACACCATCAACACACCTTGTCGTTACATCACCATCTCTACTTGGTCACCTTCATCACAAATCCAAATCACTCAATGTCCACACCCCAATTCTTTGTAGACTCCACGACAACATCACGGAGATAGAAGGAGGGGCCTCGGGTCGATGCAGGATAGGGGAGTCTTGGCGCTGTGGTCCCGCGGGTTGAGGAGGAAGGCGCAGGGGTCAGTGGCACTCGCGGAGCCAACAGGGTAAGGAGGAGAGACGGTGTCCCTAGCTGCGGTGATGGCGCTCGTGCTTGGGGGCAGAGAGAGGGGCGGGGTCGCACTAGGTCGATATCACGGCGCGAGCGGAGACATGGTCTAGGGAGGTTGAGTCGGAGGACGACGGAGCACCACACTCAGGAGGAGGGCGGGACCGCTATCCTGGCGACCAGAAATGAGGGGCTGGGCCCGGGAGCAGAGAAGAGGGGCGGCCTTGAATTCCCGTTTAGGCGGTGATGGAGATAGAGGTGGCGGGGCGGCTCCCTGGCTACGGGGCCAGAGGACGGGAAGGGGCACAGGCGGGCGACGGTAAGAGGGGCTCTCGCGGGTGCTCGCTGGGCGGCTCAGAGGAGCACTATGATACAGAGGCGAGGCGAGGCGACAACAACTTCACGGGCGGTGGTACTCTGCAGGATGAGAAGGCGGCGCACCATGGCCCTAGCAGCGGCTAGAAGGCAGAGAGGGAGGCCGCGCAAGAGAGGAGGGGATGGAACGGGGCGACGATATTAGGAGGCAAGATGAGGACAGAGAGCGACAACGGGGACGTGATTGCGTGGAGGGGATGCGGTCGATGGGGTGGGGCCTTGCGCGTACGTCTCGCGTCGGGGAGGCGTGTATCGCATGGGATGGGTGGCTGCTGGGTAGCGTGACTACTTGGGTCAATTTATGCGTGACTGCACCGAGAGGAAGTGAGGCGCGGCGGCTGTGCGGTGTGTGGGGTTAGGTGGGATTGGTGAGGGTTTGATTTTTGGGGTAGTAGTCTGCTGTCCACTGGCGTTTTGGGCCTGGCTGATGGCGGCCTCCCCCGATGCAGTGACCTAGCATACCATTGCATGATTTAGTACACTATAGTCGTTGACATAACACCAATGAAACATCGTTCATTAGTATTACATCCCTCAGAGTGGTACAACAGAAACATAGCAGGTCCAAGACATGACTATAGATTACAACTTGACTCTTTACAAAAGATCCAGAGAACACTCTAGGTTAAAGAGAGAGAAAGGACTTCTTACAAAGAAGAACCAGAAATAATAACTTAGAACTATTTGGCTAAAAGGACTAATATCTAAACTATCTGGCTTGCAAATGCCACTATTGCATTGCTCTACAGAAGTAGGTTCTATGGCTAGTGTATCTACTTCTATCTAATCAGCTAATGTATATGTTGACTTTATTGACTTAATTGAAGAACTTGAGCTGTCGATGATGGTTTCTTGAGGACAAGTTGGTGTTGTCATCGTCTTCAACAGCTTAGAACCTAGCAAGGGTTAAAAAGGTACGGTTGAGTAGGAGCGTACTCAGCAAGTTCACTAAAAAAGGAGTGTATGATGCACTATCTCTACAGCCACGGACCAAAGGTCGTAGGCACAGGTTTTCGTAAACATTTCTTCAATGGTTGCTTTTATTCTGAAAACTATGTCCGACAGCCTTCACAGGTTGACCAGAACCTTCGTGGTGTTCCTTTCCTACCGCGTTCGTAGCTCCTTCTCGGAACAGGGAGTAACATGTCACAATTCTTACACTCTGCAGCGGTGCGTTGCTTTACCCATGAGAGACCAAATCCTTGTTGCACAACTGGGTAGCTTACCCATCCACACTTACTTTGGTGTGGGGCCCAGTAGATGATCAAAGCAAATCACTGCCCTTCTCCGTGACCCGACATGAAGACATGATCCCCCAAGACGTACTACCACGGTACTCTTCGGGTAGCCTCTCGAAGACTCTATAAGCAGCTCTGTCTAGCAGCTCCATCTATGGTGAACTTACACCAAGACAGCTATGAACAGATAATCTAGACACCAATATCATGTGGAACTAAGGGGTCCCACCCATGTGCTGGATTCTCCACGAGAAATCAACAGCCTCAAGATAAGGGCATCCATCCATGGGAAAGGAAGAAGATCCAGCTGACTTCTCCGTCCCAGTCCAGATCTCATGGTTAACGCATAATATACGGCGCTAGAATCACTAGCGACATTGGTTCTTAAGTCCTACATATTATGTTCCTTTACCACTGGAACTATATCAGTAGTTATTACCATTTGGTAAATAATCCATAATCAAATTATTATGATAATAGTGATTTCTGACCTTTTTGAAATGCAGGTGATGACAATATTTGAGTTACAAGAATTTGATAGAAAATAATCAAAGGACATGAGCAAGTTGTCAACTTGCTTTTTGTGATTGCAAGATTATGCAATCACGATCTTCGAGACACTAGAAGATCCAAATTCTGTCAACAGCATCATTGGTTCGGTAAGGACTAATGTTTAAATAAGCAAGATGCAATTATGCATAAGTAATGTAATGAAGTTTTATAAACAGGGAATCTCCGGAATAATCGTATCTAATCTAGGTTTTGGAGTTTGTGATGAGTTCTTTTGAAGGTGTTGTACTTTTATATCAGCTTTACAATGTGCTTCTTGTTAAGGCTTGCGAGAGTGTGTGAAACAATATGTAAGTATAACAAGTTGTATACAATACTAAAGCATTCAAATGGAGCATGGTATCTGAAATATTTCTTAAACAAGATTCAGATTTAATTAGAGCTTTGAGAGAAGTGTTTGAGGATTACTTTTAATGTTTCTTAAAAGAATAACACTTGAGCAAAATATTACTTTACAAAGTAAAAAGTTTTTAAACTTAAAGCTAACACCTTAAGGTTTTCTTATTAATTACAAGTATTAAAGTAGAAAAAAAGTAGTATTTTTGAATAACTATTCCATTAGCAAGTGGAGACTTTTAATACTTCATGAAGGTGAAACAAAAGTATTATGTCTTTATGGAAGTGTGTTCTCTTGATTTTATAAGTGAATAGAATCACTTACTTATTATAGAATTAATACTTATTTCTATAAACATGGGAATGGCACTATGTTAAAGTGGATTCCCAAATTTGTCAAAGAATTAGTACTCAAATCTTGATGATTTCATAATTGATAAAATATTTTTGGAGAATAAGACTTACTTAATTTCAAATGGTAGTTTTAGTAAGTACAACTTAAAATGGTTAGACCTATTTTGACCTTACTTAAACATCAATTAAACTAGTGATTACATTTTTAAACTTTAAAATAATGCTAAAGGCAATAGTAAAGATTTATATATTTTTAATGAATTAAAATAAAAGAAAAGAGTTTAAATAATATTTATTAGACCTTTACCTTTTATTTGACATCAACTAAGAAAGAGGATATTTTTTAATGTGTAGAATTTATTTTTGTGATCATTTTGGTATATTATATGTATTTTTATGATTTTTAAATATTAAACTATGGTTTTTATAAGTTTTATCACTTTATAAATACTTAATAAATAATATATTTATATAAGTGATACCAAAAAATCTATGAAACAAATTTATAAATGTAGATTTTGTTTTTCTATGAATTTTGGTATATTATTTATATTTTTATCATTTACTAATATTAAAATATGAATTTTGAAAGTATTATTACTTATAAAATCTTTATTAAATAATAATTATTTAAATAGTTAACATAATAATGTTTGTTAATAAAGTGTATTATATACATTTTTCATAATTATAAAACAAAAGATATTGATCTAATGAGATTTATATGTTTTCTAGATTTATTTAAATAACTAATAGTTTATTTATTGCATCACCGCTGACATCAGCATGATACAGTACACATGGTGTAGAATTTTTATACCCAACCTATTCTACCCAAGCCACTGACTTGTGGGACCTAAGCCAAGTCATATATAGGAATTCATTTATTACAGAAAACATTAATAGAATTTATAAAAAATATGTGGATGACATCAGCGTGATGTCACGCTGACATCACCCGAAGCCGATCCTCCAGATCGTTGATTGATCTCTCGATCGGGCGCGTGCGAGAAAGCGAGAGCGGGGGTGTTAAACTCGCCTCGATGCGGCGCCGCTCCATTTTGGTGGCCGGAGCAAGGACAACAATGACGACGGACGACAGCGAGTGGTGGCGCGCGGCGCTATCGAGCTACCATATGTGATGAAGCAAGGAGAGACTACCAGGAGGATCAACTGCTTACGGTGAGGACGCGGAGGCGAATCATGGCCGGAATCGATGGTGAATGCCGGTGAATGGTAGCAGCAGTGAGGTGTCGATTGACTTGTCTGGGAGCTCTCTAGCTTCCGTGGCCTGGCTAGGGAGAACGAGGACATCAAGGCAAGTCGAATGGTGTGCTCAGAACTTCAAGGGGAGCTCGGGAACAGCGGTGTCTCAGAGCTCCAATGAGCTAGGTTCACAGCGGATAAGGGAGGAGGAGGATGAAGGGAAAATAGGGTTCGCTCTATGCGTGTACTGGTTCTTATAGATGGGGGCAGCATTAGTAGCATGAATCGTAGTGCGGCGGTCATCTCAGCGATGGCTAACGGTGGAGCACTCGCCAGCGAGCTGCTTCCCGGCGATGTCCTTCTGGTGAGAGGAGGAAGAAAGGAAAAGAAACGGCGAAGGGGTATTTTGGCTTGGGCCGGTATTGGGCTGTGACAAAACGAGCGAAGTGTGGCGGCTACCGCACGCGAGCGGTAGATAGCGTGGAAGCATTCCAGGTCGTGGGCCGAGTCTGCCGATTGCGTCTCTCCTTTTCTTTTTCAATTCCATTTTCTTTTTTCTTTCCTATTTACAATTTTCTTTCAAATTTGATTTCTACAAGGTTTAATTTTCTCAGAATTCTGATGGAATATTCCAAATGGTTTAGAGATTCATTCTACTAAATCTTCTCTGTATTTTTCTTTATCTTTTCGAAATTTATGAGTGTATGAAAGGTCCTTTTATTTAGTAAAGTAAATACAATTAGGGTTTTGTGAATTTGTTTCTTCTAAACAAAATCTTATTGAAATGTTCTTATTTTCACCATCATAATGGTTATGGCAAGAATTTAAAATGTTGAATGATATGTAGAGAATTCCATTCATAATTAGCCTCATAAATGAATTATATATACATGATATTATTAAATCTTGGGGTTTGCAACATGGTGATTTGAATTCCATGGTTCTCCCTATTTGGTGATTTCACCAAATCCAATTCTACTTGTATTGTAGTGTTTAGGATTACCACAGAACAATCTTGTTTAGGTCATTATGAATCAATAACAATCATTGGTGGAGAAATACTAATGTTTATTCAAATATAGATATGGATTAATATTAAGGTTTAGACATATTGCCATCATGTTTTATGACCATGGATAATAACTCATCTTAGAGTGAGATATTGATATTACTTTACTAAAGTGATATTGATAGTATATGAGACTAGGTCTTTATTAGTATTTAAGACAATAAGGTGGACAAGGCTTCCATCTATAAACACTCACCTAGTTCTCTAATTATCTCTTGAAAGATTTAATTGTCCAAGAGGTATTGTTCAATGGTTACGTAGGAACAGGAAATGGTTCCACTATCAATTTGATTCTAGTGCTTTGGACAAAGAGGTAGACATGCGTATTGTCATGGCTTGATATACTGTTTGTTAAATGTTTCTCAAGCACTCCTACCTTAGTACCTCACTAAGCTTATCTTGAGATAAGGAATTCCTTTCCTAAATATACTCTATTTAAATCCTCACTAAGCTTATCTTGAGATAAGGTTTCTCATCTACTTCACTAAGATCACATCTTCCTGAAAAAGTCAATCATCTGACTCAACCATATCCCTCATCATATGATGACATGATCATGCCACTTCAACATTACTCCTTCATCATTCTTCCAGTATATATATCTTCCATTTCTAAACTACTCTTGAGGAAGTCATTCATCTGATTAGTTCTAACTTCTAACTCCATCTATTAATTCCTTTAATTCCATATTGCAACTGCCACCAAGGGTTGCAAGACTACAATCCTCACTATATATAACAAATAATATCAATCCTCTGGAATAGATATGGTGCTACTCTCCATAATACAAGTTTCTTCTTGTACTATCTTGGTTAAGCTACTATGCCTTCAACTACTCCAAAACACTCCCATTATATACTTCATCATACTCTAGCTTGACTCCCCTTTGTACTCTATTTGTAATAAGAGTTAGTGTTTAGAAACTACCATGATTCTCATGGTAGGAATAACTATATCAAGCAAGTATATCAAGGTTTAGTTATGGGGTTTTCTTTACTTAAGTTATATACTCAACTAGGTATTCAGGGTTTGTTGTAGATAATACCTTGATATCATCTTTAGAATATTAAGTATTCATCCTTGAGTTGTGGTATGGAATACCATGTAATGATCTCCAGAAGATCAAGTACTCCTTATTAAGTAGTGTGTTGTGACTTAGTTTTATTACATTTAATCTACCCTTAGATCAAATTATATTACCAAAATATAAGGCTTTAGCAAAGTTCATATTGAAACTTATCACAATCAACTTGATGATCTACTTCAGTTCCACCAAGTTAAGAGAAGCTTCAGTCACTTTGACAAGTTTTATTTAAAAGCGCGAAAATTATCCACATTTTCTATGCATGAATGCAATGCACACACCTGTGCTCAGCTTATTTCTAAGCTCTAATGCTGGGGTGTTACACCCGATTTAAAAATAGTTTTATTATTTATTTAGTTAGTTTAACTTAAATACTTTCTAAAATATTTTTAGACAAACGGAGATATCCGGAACATCGGGGTTTTGATTGGAATAGAGAGAGGGGATATCTAGAAAACAAAGATAGACTTTTAGTAAATAGTTTTAGGCAAACCATGCATGATGAAATGACGATGATCAAATGCAATGTGGCATGATGACATGAGCATGTGGTCATGCTGCTGCACAAAATAAAAACAAAACACGATTTTCTAGTACTGGTTGTCCCAGGGTGCTACACGGGGTCCTCCTCGTCGACGGCTATGTCGAAAGTGGGGATGGGGGCCTAGATCGGGACGATGGCTGCCATCGATGCCTTGACGGGGGCCTGGATGGGGATGGCGGCTGCTTTAAACGCCTCAACAGGGGCCATTGTATCCTCCTTCGCCATCGTCGATGCGATTGGGGTTTTCTTGGGAGTTTGCAGAAGGTGATGTGACAATGGAGATAGTTGCGTGAGGAGAGTGAGCCAGAGTGAGAGTGGGTAGGTAGAGAGGGAGAGGGGCTCTATAATAAAGGTGAAGGGAAGGGACATCTCGTTGCACCACCATGCACCGCGCCATGTAGTTGCATCATGCACCGTGACATGTGCACTTTACATCACATTTTAAGGTGGAGCACAGAGCGGCTGCGAGCAATGCCCCGATATGCGGTTTCGAGCTCCTATTGGCATAGGCTATTTCAGGTGGAGCACAGGGCGGCGCTTGCCATCTGCCTCGAACACCAACGCGAGGTCCACCCCGACAACAACAACGTTAAAGCTAGGGCGCAATTCTAGGCGGTTCCTGGGCGCACAATCAGCACAACCATCAATGATGTGCTCCGGGATGATTTCATGAGGGAGGTGAACCGCGCCTGAATCATCGAGGTTTCCTATAGCGCCAATGACGAGGAGGAGGTAGAGGATGGCGTCACAGAGGAGGTAGAGATCAATGGTGCGGAGGAGGTAGAGGATGGTGCCATGGAGCAGGCACATGACAGTGGCACAGAGGACAGTGGAAGAGAGATAATCGATTAGGGTTCCCATTCAATCATTCGCTATGTCGCTTTGTTTGCATTTAATAGTTTTCTAGGTCGATCAAAAAACTCAAATCCATGGTGTTTGCTAGTTCATACCCCGATGAATTCAATTCTTTGCGGTACAAATTACTTTGCGGTACAGGTGATGGGGCGGAACAGATGCTGCAAAACTGAACCATAAAATGGAATATTCTATTTTGCGGTACAACATGCAGTATCTGATCCGCTCTGTCATTTTTCGTACCGCATATTCTAGATGCGGTTTACCGCATCCACCTTTTATGGTACCGCGATATGCGGTATCTGCTAGAGATGCTCTGAGGGACTCGATGAAGGCGGAGACGTTAGGTCTCTGGCTCGAGACCCATTTCTCAGCTCTTCGGCCTCTGGCTGACGCGTGCAAGTTTCTTGGGGTAGGGCCAATTTGGAAATGAGATTGAGAGCACGCTGCATAAAAATGGGACATGTCTTATTAAAATCAAGTGGCAAAAATTGTAGCGCACGTCGATGACCCCGTTTCCCTGTGCATGTGTTGTGGCATAGTAGTAGTAATAGGCTTTTCAGACGTGATTAAACATGACATGACCACTCGACGACTTTTTTCATGGATGGCTTCGTGTTCCTTCTTATAGAAGTCTCGCTGAGATAGATGTCTGTGATGTCTCACACTGTACTGTGAAGGGCATGACGTTTTCAACAATCTGTGTTGGATCACAGAGAATCAAAGGTTGGTGCACACGATCAGCATGACAACTGTGTCAACAAATCTGGGCGTAGAAGCAAGAGTGAACACATGTTTTTGTTTCTACGAGAGAGAGAGGGAAAACCCAAGTAGTATCAAAAAACCAAGGGAAAAACATACTAAGGTGTTCAAATAGGAAACTAGAAATATATTTTAAAAATGGAAAGTGAGTGTCTTATATAGAGAAATACAACTTGGCATACATCAAATTATGCCAAGATGGATCCACTAGAGTCATTGCATGTGTGTTCTTTTCATAAACTAGATGGATCCACTAGATGTCATTGCATGTGTGTGTACCAGTGTGCATCATTGTGGTTTTGGAAAAGAACACATGCAATGATGCCGCTCTAGCATGTGTCCAACCATGTCCATGAACCCTAGCAGCATGCTGGGATTCAACTCCAGCATGCATTCTATCACCAGTTTGAAAGATGTTGCATCACCACACCCACTTGGATGTGTGTGTATCAGTGTGCATCATTGTGGTTTTGGAAAAGAACACATGCAATGATGCCACTTCGGCATCTGGTGTCCAACAATGTCCTAGCAGCATGCTATGATTCAACTGCAGCATGCATTCTATCACTAGTTTGAAAGATGTTGAATCACCACACCCACTTGGACGTGTGTGTATCAATGTACATCATTGTGGTTTTGGAAGAGAACGCATGCAATGATGCCACTCAAGCATGTGGTGTCCAGCGATGTCTAGGAATCCTAGCAGCATGCCTTGTATCATCAGTTTGAAAGATGTTACATCACCACACCCACTTGGATGTGTGTGAATTAGTGTGCATCATTGACGTTTTGGAAAAGAACACATGCAATGATGCCACTCCGGCATATGGTGTCCAACCATGTCCAGCAACCCTAGCAGCATGATGGGATTCAACTCTAGCATGCATTGTATCACTAGTTTGAAAGATGCTGCATCACCACACCCACTTGGATGTGTGTATGTGTATCCGTGTGCATAATTGTGGTTTTAGAAAATAACACATGCAATCATGCCGCTACAGCATGTGGTGTCCAAGCATGTACAGGAATCCTAGTAGCATGCTAGGATTCAACTGTAGCATGCATTCTATCACCAGTTTGAAAGGTGTTGCATCACCACACCCACTTGGATGTGTGTGTGTATCAGTGTGCATCACTGTGGTGTTCAAAAAGGACACATGCAATGATGCCACTCCAGCATATGTGTTTGTTTCGTAAACCACATGGATCCACTATATGTCATTGCATGTGTGTTCTTTTCATAAACCACATGGATGCACTAGAGTCATTGGATGTGTGTATCAATGTGCATCATTGTGGTTTTGGAAAAGAGCACATGCAATGACGCCACTGTAGCATGTGGTGTACAACAATGTCAGTAACCCTAGCAGCATGCTGGGATTCAACTGCAACATGCATTCTATCACTAGTTCGAAAGATGATGCATCACCACACCCACTTGGATGTGTGTGCGTGTCAGTGTGCATAATTGTGGTTTTGGAAAAGAACACATGTAATGATGCCACTCCAGCATGTAGTGTCCAATCATGTCTAGGAACCCTAGTAGCATGCTGGGATTCAAATTCAGCATGCATTTTATCACCAGTTTGAAAGATGCTGCATCACCACACCCACTTGGATGTGTGTGTGTGTGTATTATTAGTGTGCATCATTGTGGTTTTGGAAAAGTACACATGCAATGATGCCACTCCATCATATGTGTTCTTTTCCTAAACCACATGGATCCACTATATGTCATTGCATGTGTGTTCTTTTCATAAACCACATGGATCCACTAGAGTCATTGGATGTGTGTGTGTATCAGTGTGCATCCTTGTGGTTTTGGAAAAGTATACATGCAATTATGCCAGTCCAGCATGTGGTGTACAACCATGTCAGGAACCCTAGCAACCTGTTGGGATTCAACTACAACATGCATTCTATCACCAGTTTGAAAGATGCTGCATCACCACACCCACTCGGATGTGTGTGTATTAGTGTGTATCAATACAGTTTTGGAAAAGTACACATGGAATGATGACACTCTAGCATGTGGTGTCCAACCATGTGTAGAAACCCTAGCAGCATGTTGGGATTCAACTGCAACATGCATTTTATCACCAGTTTGAAAGATGCTGCCTCACCACACCCACTTGGATGTGTGTGTATCACTGTGCATCATTGTGGTTTTGGAAAAGTACACATGCAATGATTGCACTCTAGCATATGTGTTCTTTTCCTAAACCACGTGGATTCACTATATGTCATTGCATGTGTGTTCTTTTCATAAACCACATGGATCCACTAGAGTCATTGGATGTGTGTTTGTTTATCAGTGTGCATCATTATAGTTTTGGGAAAGAACACATGCAATGATGCCACTCTAGCATGTGGAGTCCAACCAAGTCCAGGAACCCTAGTAGCATGCTTTGATTCAAGGGCAACATTCATTCTATCACCAGTTTGAAAGATGATGCATCACCACTCCCACTTGGATGTGTGTGTGTATAAGTGTGTGATGACCCACAAGTATAGGGGGTGTATCCCAGTATTTTCGATAAGTAAGAGTGTCGAACCTAACGAGGAGCAGAAGGTGCTGGCTAGTGGTATGGATTAGGAATTCTTTGCAAATACTTAGCAAACGGATTTTTAGGGTTTTTTGATAAAGCAAGTAAACAAAGTACGAGTAAATAAAGACAGTAGGAATAAATGCAGCAAGTGTCCCAATCCTTTATGCAGCAAAGTACAAGCCGGTTGTATTACTTAAGATGACCAAACGTTCTCGAGGACACATGGGAAGACTGTCAAGTGCTTTCGCTTCATATAGTTGATTAATCTTCTTTACCTTGCTAAGTGTTGTGTGGGTGAACCTGTGCTAATGTACCGACCTTCCTAGGACTAATACATACTTGTGATTATACCCCTTGCAAATATCCATAAGTACAAGAAAGTAATTAAGGTAGAAACCTAACCACAGCTTTAAACTCTAAGACCCTTACGTCCTGTGTGCGATGGTTTCCTAACGGGGGTTCAGGTTTCTGTCACTCCGGCATCCCCTACGATTAGTAGCCAAATACACAAGGCATTCCCCTAGGCCCATATAGGTGAAGTTTCATGTAGTCCACGTTCACATGACACCACTAGAAGAAGTACACCACAACTTAAATATCAAACTATTGAATCTTTCTCAACACAACTCCACTACTAACAACATGACTTCTCCCATGTCTTCAAGAACAAAACGAACTACTCACAAGACGTCATATGGATCATGATCTGAGATGGAATAATGATGTATAACAATCTGAACATAAACAATAATTCAAATGGTTCACTCAATAGCATCAACTACAAAGAGTAATCAACACTTGGAAAGTTTCCCCTATGAACTATGCAAGATTCAACTCAATTGTTACAGCAATATGGAGATGGTTATGAGGGTGCTGATGGTGATGATGGGGGTGATGATGATGATGATCCCGATCAAGTCTGGCTTGATGGTGGTGTTGATGGCGATGATATCCACTCTCTAGGAAGGAATTCCCCTGGCTGAAATCTGTCTGCCGGAGAGATCTTTCTCTCACGGTGTTTTTCGCTGCAGAGGCGGCAGAATCTTTCTGTGGTCGCTCCCCGAGTCTTAGGGTTTCGGGAGGATAATATACGCTAGAGGGGAGTGCCAGGGGTGGACCAGGGCGGCCACACCATCTGGTGGTGCGGCCTAGGTTGGCCCGCGCCAGGGGGTGGTCTGGGCCCCCTATGGCCCATCTCCAGCCCCCCTTATGGTTTCCTTCGTCTTCTGGAAAAATAGGATTTTTCGTATATTTTCCCGGATTTTCGGATCTTCGCGAATTTGCCTCCAAACATCACCTTCTCCATCAGAATCCTGACTGCAGCGGTCCATGCTCCAAAAGTCATCAACCAGGCAAAAACAGATGAAATAACATAAGTATCACCTCTCAATACAAAATATATCAATGAATAACAGTGAATTAAGACATAGAATAGTGATGCAAAATGGACGTATCAACTCCCCCAAGCTTAGACTTCGCTTGTCCCCAAGCGAAGCTGAGCTCAATAAACATGGTCTCAAGTTTATGGAGTGAAGAGTCGATAAAAGAATACAGACAAGAAGCATCACATTCATCAAATACATAGATCATAATAGAAGACAACTCACTATTATATAACTCAACTTGTAATGGGTAAAGGAAACACAATAAACGTACATAAAGTGAATCATAATTGGTAATGGCAAACTTAGCTCTTGGTCGAAGAATAGTTGATAATTTGCTGGAGTTCACAAATAACTGGTTTTCAATGATAGCTTCCAAAGTAGTAAACATCAAGATAAGAGCAAAGTGCAAAACAAGGAACATAAGGAACATGATTGAATAAATCATCATATGAATGAATGAAACACAACAACTCAAAATACTTCCTGTGATAGAAGGGAATAGGTTTACTGACTCTACTACAAAGTAAAAGAAAGGCCCTTCACAGAGGGAAGCAGGGATTGCAAGTCTCATAAAGAGCTCCCAAAAATTATGATACTTACTAGCTTTCAGCTCTCATTTCCCCTATCATAGGCATCTTTTGGTGGTTAAGGTTAAAGTGACACAACTAAGAGGATATGCTTGACAAGTTATAAATTGAAGTCCCATGCCCCTTACTTATGAGTACCGAACCTCATGCTACTCAACTTTAGTCACGAGTAAGCTCTTGTCATTGTAAATACACATGTATCATTGAGAACCGCCAACGGGGTACCCCTTGCACATGACACAGGAGCTATCCCATAATCAAAATGACAAGGCGACAAGATAGTGAGCATCCCAATGATCTTTTTATTTGCTATTTGCATAGGTTTTTATTGAGGATGCTTCATAGAATGCTCACTATAGTTATGCTGCAAGTTTCCACCATGATTAGGCATGGATTAGGCTAGCGGCCCAGGCATTTCTCTAACACACATGTAAACTCCATGATCTTACAAGTTCCACTTTTAGTTCACACCACCGGGATGCATAAGCAAAAGAACATGATATCAACTAGGTACAAGTACCAATGAAGTGTCGAAAGTGGTCCCCATTATACATGGTTCTGCTAACTTCAACTCATAAAGCGCAAGCATATATGCAACAAAGAAGGACCCAATGGTTCAAGTTTATTAAATGCAAGAAAAGTAAAGTGTGCCATCAAGTTCGTGAGAGCTTTAATCACTAATTTTCACATAACAAGTATAATTTGGGAGGTAGATAAAACAAGAATTTACTTGGAATAGCAATAATGCTACTAGGTAGGTATGGTGGACACAAATGGCAAAGGTTTTGGTCCAAAGGAGTGGATGCATGAGAAGAATTCCCTCTCAGTACATGTTTTTGGCTAGCAAGGCTGGGTAGCAAGTATAAGAGTTGAAGGAAACAAACAAACATACAAGCGATAAATACAAACATGCCATCTTCCTTGCAAGCACAAAAGATCTTAACTAGAGAATTCTAGACTTATGAGCAAATCAAGAAAGAAAGATGATGAAATTATTTTTCTTTAGAGGAACTTTTATATTTTCATTCAACTCTCAACAATAGTGTTACTACTGACCGAGCCAAGTTTGTGAAAACCAACTAAATTAACTCAATGATCCCAAAGTGATACCAATACTGACAACAAGATCAATCATATAACCACGAATTGAGAACTAATATAAACTATGCAAAAGAGTGAATGATAGAACTTCTCATTAATATTCCATAACGGAAAATCACACCAAGGGATACATATCTAACGAGAGAGGGCACACTTCCATAATGCAAACCATCCTACACAATAACTTCTCTATTCATGATATGACTCTACTAATAAGGTAAAAAGATAGAAGATAGTGATGTGATACCGCGGCACTCCCCCAAGCTTGGAACAAACCAAGGGGATGCCAAACCTGATGGCGAATTACTCCTTTGGTGGTGGTAGTATCCTCTCATCATCGTCCAACTTCCAGGGTAAGGGATTCCCATTGATGCATGGCAAGTGACTAAAGGTACCAGCCCCTGCTTGGGGTCTTGGAGATCTTCATCCATATGTTCCTTCCCCTTATCCTTGGCGGACACCATTGTGCTTCTAAAGCTTCAAAGATAGTTCCTGGTAGAAACAGATCGAAATGAAAACACGACGAAAACACGATATAAGAACCTGGAGGGATCCGGGGGATTATATATTACGAAGTTTCATATCAAAAGGAAGGTACTGGGAAAAAATGAGTCGGAGGCGGAGTCCGGGGTGGACTCACCACCTGGTGGTGCGGCCAGGGGTGGGCCCACGCCACCGGGTCGTGCGGGACACCCTAGCTCCGTTTTCGTCCCCTTTTCTCTTCATAGCTTTCCTTATTGACTGAAAACTGCAAAAATATAGTTGGATTGTATTTTCGTGGAAATTTTCTTACCAGAACTGTTACCTTTTTGAAAACGGACTCTACAGGTCTCTGAATTTGGTATCTAGTAGATTATTTTGGAGTCATCACTTGAATAACACCAATATCTTCATCTTCATACACTATTACTTGAGTCGTGAAAACCCTTCTCTTCCTTATTACACCATTATCTCCACTTCCTGGAAATTTCTTTCACACAGTTCTCATTAGCAACATTAGTATAAGTGAAGTAATCAAACCTTTTGAGTTCAACTTCAACTGAAAACCATCAAAACATAAGCTACTAAAGCAACTCCTTCCGAAAACCCAAAAAGAATTCAAAAAGGAAATCGATTAAAGAAGCAAACGAAAGAGTGGCAAAATATATCAAAACACACAAGCAGGTAAAGATCAATTTTTTAGAAAATCTTATTTTTCTCAAATCAAAAAGTGCAAAACTAACGAATGTTAAATAACAACCTGGGGCAGAATCACAAAAAATTACATCTTAATCCGACATACAGAGATCTCTCACGAATTTTTACGGTGAAGCGCAAAAATCTGTTTCTGGACAGCAACTTCCCCAAATATTACTTCTCTCTCATTAGAGGTTGATCTTGACACAAAAGCCGAACAAAACGGATAAGGAGCGGTTATTACCGAAGTAATAACTTCCAAGACTCAAAGAAACAAAAAAAACTGAAAGCAAAAATAAACTGTGTTGTCTCCCAAAAAGCTCTTTCTTTATAGCCATTAAGATGGGCATGATAATTTTGGAGATGCTCACTCAGGAATATAAATTGAGGTGAAAGGGAGCATTAAGAAGCAAAGTTACACACGTTTAAGTCTAACCCACTTCCTATGCAAGGGAATTTTGTAAACAAACAAGTTGTTGAAATCAGAGGCTACTTGCATAAGAAGGCAAAAGAAGTGCAACATAAAAACTTTCAGCATAAAAAGAGGAAACTTGATAATATTGAGATACATAAGAACACTTTTCCCTCTCTCATAATAACTTTCAATATCATGCATAAACTTAACAATATAACTATCACAAGGACCATCGTAGCATTGATCACTTATTCTAACAGAAAACACAGGAATATTAGCTCTCATAATACTACTTTGTGAAACAATATTAGGGATATCCTTACAAAGGATAGTGTGTCCCTCTTCTTCATATTTAGTGACAAAGTCTTTCACACTTGCTATTATAGGTTCATCAACCATTTGTTTATCAGTTTCAACATCTTTTCTTGTACTTTTATTAACCATACTAGCTATCATAGAATTTTCCTTTATCATAACTGGAAAAGGCATTTTCTCAATGTAAGGTTTAGGTAAAACATGATTAGCAGTATAAACTTCAGTATTCTTCAAGGAACACTCTTAGCAATATCTTTATAAGGTTCATGATACTTATTCCACTTCTTTTTAGGCACTTCAATATAGGAAGAAAAAGCCTTAAAATAAGAAGCAATAGCTTGAGACTCTAGACCATAAGCATTTTTAATATTTTGAAAGTCATCAGTTCCCATAAAAAATTCAATGCATTCATAATCATAATTTATACCTGACTTTCTACCTTTGTCATTCTCCCAAGCTTCAGCATTGTCTTGAATACGGTCCAGAAGATCCTATTTAGCTTCTTCTTCCATGCGAGTGAATGATCCAGCACAAGAAGCATCCAATAAATCCTTGTCATGTAGAGGGAGCCTTGCATAAAAGTTATTGATAATAATATTGTTGGGGAGCTCATGAATGGGACATTTGAGCATTAGTAACTTCAATATCCCCCAAGCTTGAGCTGTACTCTCTCCATCAAGAGGCCAAAAGTTGTATATTTAATTCCGATCTTTATGAATCTCACTAGGAGGATAAAACTTTGAATAAAAGAGAGGCACTATTTCCTCCCATTCCATAGCTTGACCATTCTTCAGCAGCTTATACCATTCCTCAGCTCTTCCTTTCAATGATAATGAGAATAACTTCTTCTTAACTTGATCTATAGTAATACCTACACACTTGAACAACCCGCATAATTCGTGTATAAAAAGTAAATGATCACAGGGATGGACAGTTCCATCCCCAACATAGTAGTTATCCATAACACGATCAATAATTCTTGTAGGTATTTTAAAAACATCATTCTTAGCAGGTGGTGGCTTATCTACTACCTTAGCAGTGGTAGTAGCATTACCAAATAAGAAACTCAGCGAATTATCCATAAGAAAAATAAAGAAACTAACATAAGTAAACAATACTCATAGTAGAAGTTTCCTTTACCAGTTCCACTCTCCAATAGCGCTTCACTCCCCGGCAACGGCACCAGAAAATAGTCTTGATGCCCCACAAGTATAGGGGGTGTATCGCAGTATTTTTGATAAGTAAGAGTGTCGAACCCAACGAGGAGCAGAAGGTGTTGGCTAGTGGTATTGATCAGGAATTCTCTGCAAATACTTAGGAAACGGATATTTAGGGGTTTTTGATAAAGCAAGTAAACAAAGTACGAGTAAATAAAGACAGTAGGAATAAATGCAGCAAGTGGACCAACCCTTTATACAGCAAAGGACAAGCCGGTTGTATTACTTAAGATGACCAAACGTTCTCGAGGACACATGGGAAGACTGTCAAGTGCTTTCGCTTCATATAGTTGATTAATCTTCTTTAGCTTGCTAAGTGTTGTGTGGGTGAACCTGTGCTAATGTACCGACCTTCCTAGAACTAATAGATACTTGTGAGTATACCCCTTGCAAACATCTGTAAGTACAAGAAAGTAATTAAGGTAGAAACCTAACCACAGCTTTAAACTCTAAGACCCTTACGTCCCTTGTGCAATGGTTTCCTAATGGGGGTTCAGGTTTCTGTCACTCCGGCAACCCCTACGATTAGTAGCCAAATACACAATGCATTCCCCTAGGCCCATATAGGTGAAGTGTCATGTAGTAGACGTTCATATGACACCACTAGAAGAAGTACACCACAACTTAAATATCAAACTATTGAATCTTTCTCAACACAACTCCACTACTAACAACATGACTTCTCCCATGTCCTCAAGAACAAAACGAACTACTCACAAGACATCATATGGATCATGATCAGAGATGGAATAATGATGTATAACAATCTGAACATAAACAATAATTCAATGGTTCACTCAATAGCATCAACTACAAAGAGTAATCAACACCGAGAAAGTTTCCCCTATGAACTATGCAAGATTCAACTCAATTGTTACAGCAATATGGAGATGGTGATGAGGGTGCTGATGGTGGTGATGATGATGATGACCCCTCTCTGGGAAGGAATTCCCCCGGCAGAAATCTATCTGCCGGAGAGATCTTTCTCTCTCGGTGTTTTTCGCCCCGGAGAGGCGGCAGAATCTTGCAGTGGTTGCTCCCCGAGTCTTAGGGTTTCAGGAGGATAATATACGCTAGAGGGGAGTACCAGGGATGGACCAGGGCGGCCACGCCACCTGGTGGCGCGACATAGGCTTGTCCGTGCCAGGGGGTGGTGTGGGCCCCATGTGGACGATCTCTTGCCCCCCTTTTGGCTTCCTTCGTCTTCTGGAAAAATAGGATTTTCCGTATATTTTCCCGGATTTTCTGATCTTCGCAAATTTTGCCTCCAAACAGCACCTTTTCCATCAGAATCCTGACTGCAGCGGTCCATGCTCCAAGAGTAATCAACCATGCAAAAACAGATGAAATAACATAAGTATCACCTCTCAATACAAAATATATCAATGAATAACAATGAATTAAGACATAGAATAGTGATGCAAAATGGACGTATCAACTCCCCCCAAGCTTAGACTTCGCTTGTCCCCAAGCACAAACGGAGCTCACCATACCCACTTGGATGTGTGTGTATTAGTGTGCCTCATTGTGGTTTTGGAAAAGAACACATGCAATGATATGGTGCACAACCATGCATTGTATCACTAGTTTCAAAGATGATGCATCACCACACCTACTTGGATGTGTTTGTATCAGTGTCCATCATTGTGGTTTTGGAAAAGAACACATGCGATGATGCCACTCCAGCATGTGGTGTCTAACCATGTCCAAGAACCCTAGCAACATGCTGGGATTCAACTGAAGATGCATTCTATCACTAGTTTGAAAGATGATGCATCACCACAACCACTTGGATGTGTGTGTGTATCAGTGTGCATCATTGTGGTTTTGGAAAATAACACATGCAATGATGCCACTCTAGCATATGTGTTCTTTTCCTAAACCACATGGATCCACTATATGTCATTGCATGTGTGTTCTTTTCATAAACCACATGGATCCACTAGAGTCATTGGATGTGTGTGTGTTCACAAGTGTGCATCATTATGGTTTTGGAAAAGAAGACATGCAATGATGCCACTCCAGCATGTGGTGTCCAACCATGTCCAGGAACCCTAGCAGCATAATGGGATTCAACTACAACATGCATTCTATCACTAGTTTCAAAGATGTTGCATCACCATACCGACTTGGATGTGTGTGTGTATTAGTGTGCATCATTGTGGTTTTGGAAAAGAACACAGGCAATTATGCCACTCCATCATGTGGTGTCAAACCAAGTCTAGGAACCCTAGCACCATGCTGGGATTCAACTACAAATTGCATTCTATCACTAGTTTAAAAGATGATGCATCACCACACCCACTTGGATGTGTGTGTGTATCAGTGTGCATCATTGTGGTTTTGGAAAAGTACACATGCAATGATGCCACTCCAGCATGTGGTGTCCAACCATGTACAGGAACCCTAGTAGCATGATGGGATTTAACTTCTACATGCATTCTATCACCACTTGAAAGATCTTGCATCACCACACCCACTTGGATGTGTGTTTATCGGTGTGCACCATTTTGGTTTTGGAGAAGTACACATGCAATGATGCCACTCCGGCATATGGTGTCCAACAATTTCTAGGACCCCTAGCAGCATGCTGGGATTCAGCTGCAGCATGCATTGTATCACCAGTTTCAAAAATGATGCATCACCACACCTACTTGGCTGTGTTTGTATCAGTGTCCACCATTGTGGTTTTGGAAAAGAACACATCCAATGATGTCACTCCAACATGTGGTGTCTAACCATGTCCAAGAACCCTAGCAACATGCTGGGATTCACCTGAACATGCATTCTATCACCAATTTGAAAGATGATGCATCACCACAACCACTTGGATGTGTGTGTATCAGTGTACATCATTGTGGTTTTGGAAAATAACACATGCAATGATGCCACTCTAGCATATGTGTTCTTTTCCTAAACCACATGGATCCACTATATGTCATTGCATGTGTATTCTTTTCATAAACCACATGGATCCACTAGAGTCATTGGATGTGTGTGTGTTCACCAGTATGCATCATTATGGTTTTGGAAAAGAACACATGCAATGATGCCCCACCAGCATGTGGTGTCCAACCATGTGTAGGAACCCTAGCAGCATGCTGGGATTCAACTACAACATGCATTCTATCACTAGTTTCAAAAATGTTGCATCACCATACACACTTGGATGTGTGTGTATTAGTGTGCATCATTGTGGTTTTGGAAAAGAACACATGCAATGATGCCACTCCATCATGTGGTATCAAACCAAGTCTAGGAACCCTAGCAACATGCTGGGATTCAACTACAAATTGCGTTCTATCACTAGTTTGAAAGATGATGCATCACCACACCCACTTGGATGTGTGTGTGTGTATTAGTGTGCATCATTGTGGTTTTGGAAAAGAACACATGCAATGATGCCACTCCATCATGTGGTTTCCAACCATGTCTAGGAACCCTAGCAGCATTCTAGGATTCAACTACAAATTGCATTTTATCAACAGTTTGAAAGATGATGCATCACCACAACCACGTGGATGTCTGTGTGTGTGTATTAGTGTGCATCATTGTGGTTTTCGAAATATCAGATGCAATGATGCCACTTCAGCATGTGGTGTCTAACCATGTCCAGGAACCCTTGCAGCATGCTGGGATTCAAATACAACATGCATTCTCTCACCAGTTTGAAAGATACTGCATCACCACACCCACTTGGATGTGTTTGTGTATCAGTGTCCATCATCATGGTTTTGGAAACGTACACATGAAATGATGCCTTTCTAGCTTGTGGTGTCCAACAATGTCTTGGAACCCTAGCAGCATGCTGGGATTCAACTACAACATGTATTTTATCTCAAGTTTGAAAGATGATGCATTACCACACCCACTTGGATCAGTGTGTGTATTAGTGTGCATCATTGTGGTTTTGGAAAATTACACATGCAATGATGCCACTCCAACATGTGGTGTCCAACCATGTCCATGAACCCTAGTAGAATGCTAGGATTCAACTACAACATGCATTGTATCACTCGTTTGAAAGATTATGCATCACCACACCCACTTGGATGTGTGTGTGTATCAGTTTGCATCCTTGTATTTTGGAAAAGACCACATGCAATGATGCCACTCTAGCATGTGGTGTCCGATCATGTCCCGGAACCCTAGCAGCATGCCGGGATTGAACTTTAACATGCATTCTATTACCAGTTTGAAATATGCTGCATCACCACAACCACTTGGATGTGTGTGTGTGTATCAGTGTGTGTCATTGTGGTTTTGGAAAAGAACACATGAAACGATGCCCCTCCAGCATGTGGTTCCAACCATGTGTAGGAATCCTAGCAACATGCTGGGATTCAACTGCAATATGCATTATATCACCAGTTTGTAAGATGCTGCATCACCACACCCACTTGGATGTGTGTGTATCAGTGTGCATCATTGTAGTTTTGGAAAAGTACACATGCAGTGATGCCACTCCAACATGTGGTGTCCAACAATGTCCAGGAACCCTAGCAGCATGTTGGGATTCAACTATAGCATGCATTCTATCACTAGTTTGAAAGATGTAGCATCACCACACCCACTTGGATGTGTGTGTATTAGTGTGCATCATTGTGGTTTTGGAAAATAACACATGAAATGATGCCACTCTAGCATATGTGTTCTTTTCCTAAACCACATGGATCCAATATATGTCATTGCATGTGTGTTCTTTTCATAAACCACATAGATCCACTAGAGTCATTGGATATGTGTGTGTTCACCAGTGTGCATCATTATGGTTTTGGAAAAGAACACATGCAATGATGCCACTCTAGCATGTGGTGTCCAACCATGTCCAGGAGCCCTAGCAGCATGCTGGGATTCAACTACAACATGCATTCTATCACTAGTTTCAAAGATGTTGCATCACCATACCCACTTGGATGTGTGTATATTAGTGTGCATCATTGTGGTTTCGGAAAAGAACACACGCAATGATGTCGCTCCATCATGTGGTGTCAAACCAAGTCTAGGAATCCTAGCAGCATGTTGGGATTCAACTCAAATTGCATTCAATCACTAGTTTGAAAGATGATGCATCACCACACCCACTTGGATGTGTGTGTGTATCAGTGTGCATCATTGTGGTTTTGGAAAAGTACACATGCAATGATGCCACTCCAGCATGTGGTGTCCAACCATGTACAGGAACCCTAGTAGCATGATGGGATTTAACTTCTACATGCATTCTATCACCACTTGAAAGATCTTGCATCACCACACCCACTTGGATGTGTGTTTATCGGTGTGCACCATTTTGGTTTTGGAGAAGTACACATGCAATGATGCCACTCCGGCATATGGTGTCCAACAATTTCTAGGACCCCTAGCAGCATGCTGGGATTCAGCTGCAGCATGCATTGTATGACCAGTTTCAAAAATGATGCATCACCACACCTACTTGGCTGTGTTTGTATCAGTGTCCACCATTGTGGTTTTGGAAAAGAACACATCCAATGATGTCACTCCAACATGTGGTGTCTAACCATGTCCAAGAACCCTAGCAACATGCTGGGATTCACCTTAACATGCATTCTATCACCAATTTGAAAGATGATGCATCACCACAACCACTTGGATGTGTGTGTGTATCAGTGTGCATCATTGTGGTTTTGGAAAATAACAAATGCAATGATGCCACTCTTGCATATGTGATCATTTCCTAAACCACACGGATCCACTATATGTCATTTCATGTGTGTTCTTTTCATAGACCACATGGATACACTAGAGTCATTGGATGTGTGTGTGTTCACAAGTGTGCATCATTATGGTTTTGGAAAAGAACACATGCAATGATGCCACTGTAGCATGTGGTGTCCAACCATGTCCAGGAACCCTAGCAGCATGCTGGGATTCTACTACAACATGCATTCTATCACTAGTTTCAAAAATGTTGCATCACCATACACACTTGGATGTGTGTGTATTAGTGTGCATCATTGTGGTTTTGGAAAAGAACACATGCAATGATGCCACTCCATCATGTGGTGTCAAACCAAGTCTAGGAACCCTAGCAGCATGTTGGGATTCAACTACAAATTGCATTCTATCACTAGTTTGAAAGATGATGCATCACCACACCCACTTGGATGTGTGTGTTTGTGTATTAGTGTGCATCATTGTGGTTTTGGAAGAGAACACATGCAATGATGCCACTCCATCTTGTGGTGTCCAACCATGTCTAGGAAACCTAGCAGCATTCTGGGATTCAACTACAAATTGCAATCTATCACTAGTTTGAAAGATGATGCATCACCACACCCACTTGGATGGGTGTGTGTATTAGTGTGCATCATTGTGGTTTTCGAAAATATCAGATGCAATGATGCCACTTCAGCATGTGGTGTCTAACCATGTCCAGGAACCCTTGCAGCATGCTGGGATTCAAATACAACATGCATTCTCTCACCAGTTTGAAAGATACTTCATAACCACACCCACTTGGATGTGTTTGTGTATCAGTGTCCATCATCATGGTTTTGGAAACGTACACATGAAATGATGCCTTTCTAGCTTGTGGTGTCCAACAATGTCTTGGAACCCTAGCAGCATGCTGGGATTCAACTACAACATGTATTTTATCTCAAGTTTGAAAGATGATGCATTACCACACCCACTTGGATCAGTGTGTGTATTAGTGTGCATCATTGTGGTTTTGGAAAATTACACATGCAATGATGCCACTCCAACATGTGGTGTCCAACCATGTCCATGAACCCTAGTAGAATGCTAGGATTCAACTACAACATGCATTGTATCACTCGTTTGAAAGATTATGCATCACCACACCCACTTGGATGTGTGTGTATCAGTTTGCATCCTTGTATTTTGGAAAAGACCACATGCAATGATGCCACTCTAGCATGTGGTGTCCGATCATGTCCCGGAACCCTAGCAGCATGCCGGGATTGAACTTTAACATGCATTCTATTACCAGTTTGAAATATGCTGCATCACCACAACCACTTGGATGTGTGTCTGTGTATCAGTGTGCGTCATTCTGGTTTTGGAAAATAACACATGAAACGATGCCACTCCAGCATGTGGTGTCCAACCATGTGTAGGAATCCTAGCAACATGCTGGGATTCAACTGCAATATGCATTATATCACTAGTTTGTAAGATGCTGCATCACCACACCCACTTGGATGTGTGTGTATCAGTGTGCATCATTGTAGTTTTGGAAAAGTACACATGCAGTGATGCCACTCCAACATGTGGTGTCCAACAATGTCCAGGAACCCTAGCAGCATGTTGGGATTCAACTATAGCATGCATTCTATCACTAGTTTGAAAGATGCAGCATCACCACACCCACTTGGATGTGTGTGTGTGTCAGTGTGCATCATTGTGGTTTTGGAAAATAACACATGCAATGATGCCACTCTAGCATATGTGTTCTTTTCCTAGACCACATGGATCCAATATATGTCATTGCATGTGAGTTCTTTTCATAAACCACATGGATCCACTAGAGTCATTGGATATGTGTGTGTTCACAAGTGTGCATCATTATGGTTTTGGAAAAGAACACATGCAATGAGGCCACTCCAGTATGTGGTGTCTAACCATGTCCAGGAACCCTAGTAGCATGTTGGGATTCAACTACAACATGCATTCTATCACTAGTTTCAAAGATGTTGCATCACCATACCCACTTGGATGTGTGTGTGTGTATTAGTGTGCATCATTGTGGTTTTGGAAAAGAACACATGCAATGATGCCACTCCGGCATGTGGTGTCCAACCATGTCCAGGAACCCTAGCAGCATGTTGGGATTGAAATAGAACATGCAGTCTCTCACCAGTTTGAAAGATGTTGCATCACCACACCCACTTGGATGTGTTTGTGTATTGGTGTGCATCATTGTGGTTTTGGAAAAGAACACATGGGAAAGGATCATATGGTCACCTAGAGGGGGGGTGAATAGGTGCTAATTGAAATTTTACTCTATTTCATGTTAAGGTTTGACACAAAGGTAAATTCTCTAGATATGCAACTGTGGTGAATTTACCTATATGTCACACTAGCACAACTAACCAAGCAAGAGAAAGATAAAGTATGGTGCGGTAAAGGATAGAAGTAACCGAAGTGAAGCACCCGGGGACAGAAGGATTATTTCCCGCAGTTCCTTCCTTTTGTGCGGAAGTACAACTGTGTTTGGAGCGGGGGTGGTATCAATGCACCAACGCCACGAGAGGCCTCCCTTGTTCTCCGGTGAACCTCACCCCAAGGGGATCGATTCACGCTTCCACTATCTCGACAACCTTCGAGGTGGAAGCCGACACCTTTACAACAAGTTTGAGGCACGCATCCACAATTGAATTGGAGGCTCCCGAATACAAGCTAGCTATCACAAGAATCAAGAACAAGCTAGTAAGAACCAAATCAAGAACTAGGGTTTCTTATGAAACACTAGAACAAGGGGCCCTCGAGTGAATGAGGGGGAATGGAAATATCTCTAGGTGAAGCTGTAGATCAAGGACTCCTCCATCGATTCTCCAAAGATTAGGGATCTTGGATGGTTGTTGATGGAGTTCTTGTTTATTTGGTGGCTCTAGGGTTAGGGTTCTTCACTTCAGGAATGAGCAGCAACTCAAGGAGAAGAAGGGGCCTTTATATAGGCCCCTCAGAAATGTAGCCGTTAGAACCACTTAACCCGGACAGTCTAGCTGCACCGACCCAGACTGTCCGGCCCCACCGGACAGTCCAACCACTAAGCAGCGGACACTGCGGTCTAGCAAAGAATCTGGCCAGAGTCCAGGAAGTATCCGGGTAGAGTCCGATATGGGTTACTGAATGTCCACAACCTCTAAGGAATCCTTCGGGCCAGACACTCCGGCGGACATCAGCCGGACATTTCGGCTAGGCCGGATACTTTTGCTGAAATCTATTGGATAGTCTAGTGCATACTAGATTCATCACAGATAAATCCTGGGACCTCCTTTTCCTTATGAAAAGATAATGATATGATAATATTATGCAGGCAATATAGATTTATCCTGAAACATTTTAGCATCAGATTAAAACCATCCTAGTTTTGTCAACAAACATCAAAACAAAATGAAGGGCACAAATGCCCTTTCAATCTCCCCCTTTTTGGTGTTTGATGACAACCCAATGATTTTGCATATGATAATTAATACGCATAGCAACAACCGGTTCACAAACTATAGGAAGGCTCCCCCTAGATGTGTGACCTGTTTGAATGAGCATTTTGAAAATAAGAACACACAACCTAGAGTGGACTCCCTCACAAGAATTTATAACCACAAAGGTATGACATGATCTTAATAAGGATAGACAAATACTAGGCATTCCATGGTTTTAATGAAATAACGATAGCGGGTACGCATGTTTTACTACTCATGACAGACAATGAAGTTCAACATATGAGAAAGTTCATAACCAAATGGACATAAAGACACAAGCTTCAAAAAGGCAAATCAAGATAACGTCAAGCTTGTGTACCCATGCAAATCCCCAAGACCAACCTAATATGGCCACTTCTCCCCCTTTGGCATCGAGACGCCAAAAAGGGAAAAGAGCACTACGAAAGCGTCCCAAACCAACTCTAGCCACTTTAGTCGTCATCCTCCACATCCTCATCATCATCCTCATCCTCATCGCCATACTCGTCCTCATCATCACCATCCTGAGCAGTCGACTTGCTGTGAGGGAGAGAAGAGGAAGACACATCCTCAAACATGGACCAATCCAAATGCCCCTGATTCTAGTGTCCATAAGAGAGTGTACCATCAGACACATGGCGAGATGAGTCAACATCCATGGGCTGTTTGATCTTCTTAAGTTCCCTCATGACATTCCAGTTGGCCTTGTAGGCATCGTACTGACCATGGCAGATGGCAATGTTCTGACATAGGAGAAGTCTCTCCCACCAGGAAGCCTTCTTCACCTTCTTGTGCACTTCCTCTCTAGAGGTGTTGAAGCGATATGCATTGCTAGCATGCTTCATGCGAGGACCATGAGTCACAACCTTCTGCACCTCCTCAGACCCATCACTTCCATCATTGTCAAAATCATCCACATCCTCATCCTCACATACACCACGAGAAGGGGGATAACCGCGGGGTACCTGAGTGGAAGGATCCATCTTCCTCTGAAGCTTGGCTGTCTGGTGTGACACAAGGTTGTTGAAGAGAAAATGAGTAGCTAGAGTGTGGGCAACAATATGCTTCATCACATATGGGGCATAGAGAGCGCACTTCTTGTCCATAATGCACTTGTACAAGTCTTGATATATAAATTCCATGACATCAATAGCACCACCATCATGGTCAGGACCGTGAATAAACATAGAGTGGGCATCAGCCATGAGGTTTATTTCAGCACCTCACATTTCATCTTGTTACCTGCCTTCAGGGTGAGAGTGTGGCGAAACATGCGAAGCAGAATGTTGTAGAGCAGCTTCTTGTTGGTGGTTTGACCACATATACCACCCTGAGAATATATAGGAGCTAACCTTTCCTTGTCATAGGCTTGTCCATGAATATGCATTCTTTCACCACAAGTATCATTGGGGTTGAAGGGTAAACCAAGAATACCAACAAATTGCACCAAATTGGAACGACATATGGTAGTTCCAGAAATACACTCTAAGGGAACATCCACTATGTCACCAAAATAATAGTGGCATAAAACTGCTGAACCAACTCAATGTTGTAGTCTTATCTCACTTGAAAGATAGTGTGTAGTCCCATCTTCTCGGTAACCGACAGAGCATCTTGAAAGTAGCTGTGAGCACGTAGTTTCTCCATCTCAAACCATTGCATGGGGCACACAGGAGACCTGAACCCACCATACACCTCAGAATATTGGAGGAATTGTTCATTCCTCCAAAACCAATCATTAGGAGAGGTGCGAGGTAGAGAATAGAACTGCTGGAGCCTCATCTCCACATACTCTTCAGTGCGCAAATTAGCTAAGGTAGTCAAGGCTTCAAATTTCATGCGCTTGGCATCATCCCTTTTCAGATTTCTTATCTTCTCTTGTTTCAGTGTAGCAAAATCATGTGCAGATTGCCTGACCACAGATGGAGCCACATGAACATCTCTCTCTTTGTTGTAAGAATCGCGATGATGACTAGAACGAGACCGGTGAGGATGAGAACCACCTGTGAAATTAGAGGAGGGAGATAGCATTTGGGGTAAGCACATTTTTCTAGGAGATACTAACAAGATAGCAGCAACCAAGGGAATACTGGACTGCACAGGTCAAATCTTCCCGGACTGTCCATAGAAATCACCCTAGAGACTCCGCCTCACCCAGAAAGTTTGATGCAAACACACCGGACATTCCGGCTGGAGCCATGGCGATTTTCGGGACAGTGAGGGAAGGCTCAACCGGAGCATATCGACATTTCTAGAACTACTGCTAGGAGGAACATTGCATGAAAGAATGATATAGACATGGATTCTAGCAACATGTGGTCCTCAAAAACTCATCTAGGGCTAGCCTAGAGTATGAGAAGGAGAGGGGCACTTTACCAGCATCTATGGTGGTCTTCACCAGAGGGGAATCTATCCTAGAGATGAAGGGAAGGATATGGACGGTGGCAGTGGCAAGATCCGGGATGGGGAAGCCCTCCCGGTGGTGCGCTTGGTCAGAGGAAGCAGTTGGGGATGAAGAGAGAGTCAGGGAGGACAAAGAGGACTGAACCGTCCACTTATCCCCGACCCTCTCTTTTGTGTTTGGGACTGCTTGGACCGGAGTGTCCGGGCGAAATACGCCGGAGATTCCAGTCCAGCCGGATTGTCCGGTGCGAATCAAGCGGAGAGTCCGGTCCAGCAGGACACTCTAGTTGGTTTAGAGTGGACAGTCGGGTCCCTTCGACTAGACACCAGGAACAAATTTCTGAACAAATGTGTGGCAAGAGGAGCATGTTTTAAGGTAAGAGTGGGCCTAGAATTTTGAGAAGAACACTAGGGAGAGCATAAATTCAGAGAATCCAAATAAATGTCCAATAAAACTCCTAATAAGATCAAACCAAGAACCACCTCTTTGTAATGAAGAGGGCGGTGGCCGAGGCCACCATGTAAGACTATGAGGCATGAAACCGTGAAGAATTATCCTTGGGTTCATAACCTCTACTCATCAATGAAGCTCACGTATCACAAATGAGATTAGGAGAAATGATTTTCTTGATTTTGGCATAATGAGGGGAGGGAGAGTCCAATAGATTAGTACCACACTCTCTGTGTCCATGCGTGCACCTAAACCACATAATGATCAAGTAATAGGTGTGTATGCAAGACGATCAAGTCAAACTTCTTGAATATATGATATTGAGCTCATTCTTCAAATAACAAAATCTTGCTTCATCAAGGGGCTTCGTGATAATATCTGCAAGTTGGTCTCTGGTTGACACATAAGAAAGCTCAATATCTCCTCGGGCAACATGATCTCTAATGAAATGATGACGGATCTCAATATGATTTGTTCTTGTATGATCCACCGGATTGTAGGAAATTTTGATAGCACTTTCATTGTCACATAAAAGATGCACTTTGTCACAACAGACACCATATTCCTTTAAAGTTTGCCCCATCCATAACAATTGAGTGCAAGCACTAGCAGCAGCCACATAATCAGCCCCAGCGGTGGAAAGAGAGATACAATTTTGCTTTTTTAGAAGACCAACACACCAATGACCTACCAAGGAATTGGCAAGCCCTAGAGGTTGATTTTCTATCATCCTTATCACTAGCCCAATCCGATTCAGTGTATCCACAAAGAAAGAATGTAGATCCCCTAGGATACCATATACCATAGTTTGGGGTATGAACCAAATATCGAAAGATTCCTTTGACTGCCATTAAGTGGCGTTCTTTAGGAGCTGCTTGATATCTTGCACACACTCCTACACTTAACACAATATCAGGTCTAGATGCACATAGGTAAAGCAAAGAACCAATCATGGACGGGTATACCTTTTGATCAACATCTTTACCATTTGGGTTAAGTTCAAGATGTGTCTTGGTTTCCATGGGAGTTGGAGCTCCATTTAGTTCCTTCATGTTGAAACTCTTGAGCATGTCTTGGGTATGTTTGGCTTGATTGAAAAACGTTCCTCCTCTTATTTGCTTGATTGAAAAACGTTCCTCCTCTTATTTGCTTGATTTCAAAGCCAATAAATACCCTTAACTCCTCCATCATAGACATCCTGAACCTGTCAGTCATAAGCTTCGAGAATTCATCATGAAAAGCTTTGTTAGATGAGCCACAGATAATATCATCAACATATATTTGGCAAACGAAAGGCTCCCCTTTAACCTTCTTAGTAAAAGAGTGGGATCAATTTTCCGAACCTCAAATCCACGGTCTAACAACAACTCTCTAAGGTGCTCATATCAAGGGCATGGAGCTTTTTTAAGTCCATAGAGCGCCTTATCAAATTTGTAGACATGGTTTGGGAAGTTGGGATCCTAGAAACCCGAGGGTTGCTTAACATAAACCTACTCATGCAATGGCCCATTTAGAAATGCACTTTTCACATCCATTTGTTGTAAATTAAAGTTATGATGTGCATCATATGCAAGAAGGATCCAGATGGAATCAAGGCGAGCCATGGGTGCATAAGTCTCTCCATAATCAATGCCTTCAATTTGAGATAACCCTTTTGCAACCAATCTTGCCTTGTTCCTCACAACAATTCCATGTTCATCTTGCTTGTTCTTGAATGTCCATTTAGTGCCAATAACATTGTCGCACTCTTTGGGCTTTTCTACTAGCTTCCATACTTTGTTTCTCTCAAAGATGTTAAGCTCTTTGTGCATTGCTTATAGCCAATCTGAATCTTCAAGAGCTTCCCATACTTTCTTTTGCTCCACCATGGATATATGAGCTTGATGCTCACCAAAGTGCTTCACTGGGCTCGAGTGGACATTCCACTCCTTAGATCACCAAGAACATTATCTAGAGTGTGTTCTCTTCTTTCTAAAATTCTGTCCACTCTAGCTTTGTGCCGAGATTCGATCTCCTTGTTATTCCTTGTAGGAGCCTCTTCATCAGTCTGGTCCTCGTCTTGACCATCAAATTGACCTTGATCAACAATGGGTTCAGCTTCATCAACATGAGGTAGCGGTTGATCTTGGTCTTGATCAGGCAAGTTACTAGAGACTCTTTGAGATGCTCTTGTAGCTGCCTGAATAAATCTTCCTTGAGCAACTGACTGAGCTGGGCTGGACAGTCCCATCAATGGAGAGAATGGACAATTCAGCCTAGTGCATTCAGCATGTTCATAATCGAGAGGAATCTCAACTTGTCTTTGGCTTGGGTCATCATTGCCCTCAATGGTGGGAGCTTGTTGAAGTTGTGAAGATGAGGGCTCCACATGAGTAGAGCATAGTTCTTCTCGATCCGCCACAAGGGGTTCCTCAACGGGGCAGATGAATCCTCAACCCATTGTTCTTATGGCATCTTGAGGTATTTCATCATCTATATCACAAACATTAACATGCCTCGTTTGGGGGCAATCATATTCTTTGAAAACCACACTCCAAGATTCTATGACAATTCCGGAGAGTTTATCATAGATTCTATAAGTGTGGGAATTGAGACCATAGCCAAAAAATACCCTCTAAAACTTTGGAATCAAATTTGGAAAAACGAACACCTTTAATGAGATAGAAACACGTAAAACCAAACACCAAGAAGTATGAAATGTTGGGCTTGTTACCGGTAAGTATTTCAAATGGCATCTTGATCAATTCTTTGTAGAGGTAGAGGCGGTTTGATGCATGGCATGCGGTGGAGATAGCCTCTGCCCAAAAATTTAATGGAGACTTAAACTCTCCCAACATAGACCTTGCCATATCCATTAAAGTCTTGTTCTTCCTCTCAGCTACACCATTTTGTTGAGGGGTATATGCAGCGGAATATTGATGTTTTATCCCCTGATCACTAAGAAAGCCATTTAGAGTGTAGTTCTTGAACTCGGTGCCATTGTCACTTCTTATGGTTAGCACGGGCACATTGTTTTGACGTTGAACCATATTGACGAAGTCAATGAAATATTGTTGGGTCTCACTCTTCAACTTGAAGAAATAGACCCATGCATATCTTGAGTAGTCATAAACAATCACCAAGCAATATTTCTTCCCACCAAGGCTAGCATGAGATGGAGGACCAAAGAGATCCACATGAAGGAGCTCCAAGATCCTTTTTGACTTTATAATATTATTTGGCTTGTGGGGAGCATCATGCATTTTTCCTTCAACACAAGCCCTGCACACACGATCTTTGGTCCCACATTGTGGCCACCCTTGTGAAGGCTTTGCAAAGTTCTCATATTGACATGGGCTAGTCGGCGATGCCATAACCAACCCACATCGGTCTCTCCGAATAAGCACATCGCAGTTGTAGTGGTTTTCCCTGAAAAGTCCACAACATACAAATTATTTTCTACATACCCAACGAAAGAGACCTTCAGATTCTTGCTCCACAAGAGGACCACAATATCATTATCAATAAAGACGGAGAAGCCCATCTTGCCTAGGGCACGGACAAAAAGTAGATTGTAGCCAAGGGTCTCAACGAGCATGACATCCACGAGAGTAACATCGTGTACAACCACAACTTTGCCAAGACCCATTACCTGAGATTTTGATTTATCTACATATGTGACGGTTATATGATCATGATTCTCCCTCATCTTCGTCATTATTGTCTTGCTTCCGGTCATATGACTTGTGCAACCACTATCCAGCACCCACTTTGACCCGCCAGAAGCATAGTTCTACAAGAGATCAAGCTAGTATTTAGGTACCCATTTTTCAATGGGTCCTCTCTTATTAGTGATAGGGGTCTTTGGAACCCAAATAGACCAAGCATATAACCATCAAATGGACCACCATATTGTGCATACACATCACCAAAAATAATTACGCATTAAGACATAGTGAGGGTTAACACTTCTTGCAAAGTCATCATGTGACATAGTTTTGCTACTTTGGGCAGCACTACCCATAATAGTCTTATCTTTTGGTTGAGCGGGCTTGGCCTTCTTCTTCTTGTTGTTCTTTTTCTTCTTGGCTTTGGAAACATAGCCAAGACCTCTTTTATCCTTATTTGGCATTTTTTACTTAAAAGTTCATCAAGAGACTTGTTACCTTGGAAGGTTGCCTTTGCAAGATCCCCCTTCAACCTAGCATTTTCTTCAAGGATATTTGTACTACTAGAGGGAATGGAAATGCAGGGTGAAGCAACATTAATTAATTGAGTTTGAAGTCGTTCACTTGACTTTGTGAGAGTCATGAGATCACTTTCCAAGGCTTTGTGAGCCTTGTTAAGCTTCTCATAATCCTCGGCAAGTTTGTCATGAACAGCACCAAACTCAGTCTTGTCCTTTTAGCCTTTTTGTAATTAGCAATGGCATGATCACGTTCCTTAGTGAGTTGAGTAATAATTCGATCATTTGCCTCATCAAGGCCTTCAAGTTTGTCTTCAAGAGACACCCTAGTCTCTTATTCTTATTCAAGAGCATTAGTTAGAGCATCCATGTCAAGTAGATGCTCTCTGCCAAGATTACATCTCTCATCTAGGAGCTCATGTGTGTGAGCAAGTTGGTTCAAGAGGTTTACAAAATGCTTCTTATGCTCCCCTAGCAAGTTAGACATGTAAGCATCTAAAGCAACTAATTCTTCCTTCACCTCAAGAGTTATATCATCATTCAAATCATCATTGACACTAGAGGTGGAGAGAGGATATGGTGATACCTCTAATGCTCTTGCCATAAGGCAAGTGACGTTCTTGTTGGAGGTGTTCTCATTTGGGGAACCGAAGAGGGAGAAGGTAGATGTAGAGGTAGTGGAAATGGCAGCCACACCATTCGTTGCTTCTTCTTCTTCATCCTAATCATCGGAGGAGAACTCTTAATGTGCTATCAATGCAATGTCACCGGACTTCTTGTTGGTGGCATTCTTCTTGTAGAAAGGCTTCTTGAAGGGGGCCTTTAGATTTTTCTTCAATATGACAACACCACCATTGTCTTCTCTCTTCTCATAAGGGCATCTGGCAACAAAATGATAGCGGTCTCAACAGTTGAAGCAAGTTCTCAATCTTGAAGAAATTTCTTTTCTACCACTTCGGTTACTTCTTTGTTGCAACTCCATCTTGGCCTCTGTGGGATCTTTGCAGAAATTTCTAGCATAGAAAGCCATGTATTCACCACGAGCAACCTTGACATCTTCGGGGTGGCTCATAGTGAGTGCATCATCACTTCCTTATTCCTCATCATACTCCTCAACCTTTAAGGCGCGATTGACACTACTACTCATTCCAATGGCACGAGCACGAGCATCTTTGGCTTTCTTGGCAGCAACCTTGAAGGAAGCCATCTCTTGCATAACTTCATTGGAGGTCATGAGATGGTAGTTGTGTCTTCCTTGGAGACTCTTCAAGTCAGTGGGATCAAAGGGCATGAGCGCACTCACATATTTCCTCTTGATCCAAGTATCATCAATGTGAGAGGCACTAACATTCCTGAAGGTGGTGGCGGTGGATTTGAGTCTTCGATACATGTCTTCATGATCCTCACCATCCTTCATAAAGAACCCTTTAGCTTCATTGCTTAAGGCATCATATATATTTATTCTCATGATCTCATTTCCATCAAATAGGTCAATGAGAGCATCCCAAGCTTCCTTGGCGGTATTTTAGTGCTTAGTTTGTGGGAAGTCCTTAGGTCCCACTCCAAGTTGAATCATGTGGAATGCTATGGTATTGAGTTGGCTATTGACCAGTTCTCTTCTTGCCAAGTTGGTTGGATCCTCAATCTTGAGTCCATCTTCTATGATGTTCCATAGGTCAATGCAAGAGTTACGCACATGAGATTTCATTAATACTTGCCATTGAGAAAAGGTATGTGCAGCTAACTTAGGTCGGTCACCTCTATTATTTATATGGGGATGAGGCATAGGTGGGTCGGAAGAGTACCATCCGCGAACCGCATGGTGCCCTTCCTTCCCATCACCCTTTTTGGTGGAAGAGTTTGTGGAATTATGTTCATCCCCCACTTCCACACCCGTAGGCATAGCCGGAGCATTATCCTTAGGCCCTGCTTGTTTGGCTAGAAATTGGCCCGAAACACCCGTTTTTGTCGGCCCTGATTAGTTTTCGGCCCGAGCCTAGTATCGCTACTTCGTTCACTAGATTTTTTCTGCCTCCGAATAGATTACGACCCATTTACACGCGTAAATATCACGGACGTGTTGTAACACCCCAAAAATATTAATCAAGATTATCAAGTTCTAATCACCCAAGTTCAGGGTTAACAAAAACTTTTATTATTAATTTGAAAATGAGTGTCCTTGTGATTTGCATTAGTGTATGAATGAGTGCAATTGCCATGATTGTTTACTATAAATGATAAGTAATGGTTTAAAGATGAATACTACATCATCTAGGCCAACTATAAACAAAATCAAAAGAATAGAAATTCAAATATGAATCATATGATCAAATGGTCGTTTTGACCAAAATTAACCACTAGACCACTTTGAGTGTTCCTAGTAAAGAATTTCTAATAGAAAAATTTCCAATTCTTTTCACCCCTTGCTAGACCAAGTAAAAGTGAATCCAAGCCCACTTTACAAACTCACAAAAACTATTTTCAAACCTATTTAAAGGACAATTCAAAATTGAATCAAGTGTATGTACTAAGATCACCATTTTGAAAAAACCACTGAAATCAATTCACCTTGGAAAATCCTAGCAACCAGAGGCTACCAAGAAGAAGAAGAGAACTTCAACCACTTCACTACTCAAGGCAAGCTAATAGTTGCAAGTTTCCTAACTATGCAAGCCTAGCACTACAAGTTAACCATGCAAGCTAACACTTGCAAGCTAGAATTGTGCAACATAACCCATGAAAGATGCATTATGCATGCTTGGTTATGCAACCTTGATTATACCAATCCCATGTTTTACTTACAAGCTTTATTCTTTTACTTTTACCAAAGTTCCTTACTTTTGGTTAGTGATTTGTGAGTATTCGAAAAATAGGATAGATACCATAAAGAGTATAAAACTAGACCTAAGTAGTTATACTTAGATGTCTTCAAAAGGCATAACACTAGAGTTGGATAGTTATACTTGATTAGCACCCATTATTAGTGAATAGCCTCAACTTTAGTGGCTAATGCTAAGCATAAAAGTTGATCACTTTAGATGGGAATACTTGGTGAAAATGATTATTAAAACCATGGAATGATGATTCATTCTATTGAAATGTTTTGACATGTGTTGAGAAGCACAATGCTTGATGATGAAAATGTTGAGGCATGAGCCTTAGCCCTTTACAAAACTGATGGTTGGGTCCGGATGCGATACCATTCCAATTTTTATCGTACAACCACAATACCTGAATTGGGTAGGGCTTAACTGGAAGTTTATATGCCTTAGTATGGGTTCCCTTGCAGAAGAGGTTGAGATGAGGCTACCTCCTGATGAATGTCCACCTATGTAGTGCCCAGGATGGCAGATGCCTATGGCTGGGAGGCCAAGCTCATTGGGGAGGTGCCTATACTAGGGTGTGCAATTTAAAGGTTATGATTGATTATGCGCATACTAAGTATGATAATTCAGGGTTATCCTAGATGGATATATCGAATTTTTTGGTGAAAGTGTACCACCTCTATAGAGTGTCAAACTATTCGAATAGCCACGTCCGGGGTCATGGACAGTTGGTGGTCATAATGTTTCGTTGTCAGATGTTTTCAAAATGACTTGTGAACTGAACTATGACTTTGACTTGACCACAACATGACTGTGGACATGAAAACTAGGTTCCCACTTAAGTGATTTAGAACATCAAATTATTTTTCTTTACTTCTAAACTCGGTTTGAGATAAAGTTGGCTTTTTTAAATAAACCTAGAGATTAAGATTCCTACGAGAACTACCTTACTTGTTAGTGATAGTTTGGGATTACTTAAAGAGTACTCATGGCCTTGTCCCTAGCTATTCCCGTGGCCAGACTATGAGGAGGACTACCAGGATGATGGACAGTAGGAGGCCTACGACAACTAGGATCATCTCCCATCATTACCATTGCCTGTGACTCTGAAGTTGGAGCCCCTACAACATTTATTTTTCTGCTGCTTGATTTGTATTAAGACTGGATCATGAGATCCTTTACTTGTGAGACCTTTATTATGGTTTGTAATGGATGATGTACTATGGTACCAATTCCGTTATGTCTCACAAAAATGGTAATCCTAGGATTGCGATGTATGGCATAACAGGCATTTGGGATTAAAAATCCAGGTGTTGACAAGTTGGTATCAGAGCTATCCTGACCATAGGAGATCCTAGTTAGAATGGACGTCCAAATAGAAGTGAGTATTTATGAAAACATATTCCCACTCTTATCGTTGAGGTTGTTTCAAAAAAATTCATGTTACTCAAAAATTCTTGCAATTCTACATAAAATTTGACACACTTGATCACCTCACTAAATTGCTCATCCTAAAATTCTTATAAATGGAGGTCCAGTATTGCATGTTCTACCAGCTAGGCAACGGAGGCCACCTAATCTTTGAGAGGGACCTAGATGCACTGTTAGAGTATCTTGAGCACCCGCACCCAGAATTCTACGAGGCACAACACAACGATCACGTATGAGGAGATCTACAATGGCTGATAGTTGCAGATCTCAAAGGCAAGATGGAAGCACCCACCAATGAGAAGATCTTGCGGGAGAACAACTGGCTCGATGGACTGACCAGGGCAATGCATGAAGCTCTTGCCCGTCTTTGTGGACAAAACATCAACCAGATCCAAGGAACTCGCTTTGCTCACTACGCAAGGCGTGATTCTATGGGAATGCCATTTTAGATGCCAAGACACCCGGAGCTGAAGCACCAGGTGGATAATCTCGAATTCATGTTGTATGATAGATAGAAGGAGTTGGACAACGCCCATGCCTACGCTAACTACAACCATTCCATTGCAGTCAAGAAGGACCAGACTCTCTCCATCCTTGCCAAGGAGCGCTAATTACTTCATCGTCAGCGTGACCAGCAGGATCGCACCATCGATCGTCTTCACAAGAAGGTGGCCACTCTTGAGAAGACCACCCGTGAACTAGAGATCCAACTTGAAGTGAAGGAAGAGGAAGGGAAGATATCCAAGGAGATCTCTACTCTTACATCAATGATCATAACGACTACCTGGAGGATGATGCCATGGAGTTCCACACTGATGATGATGATTCCGACTTCATTGATGATGATTAGATATACTTGAGCACTACCGCAGGAATGAGTTGTACCCGTCCCATTGTATCGTAGTTTCACAAAATGGTTCTTAAAACCATCTGTTTTCTATTTGTGTTGTGGTGTGTGTTTGTATTGTGTGCTTGAATGAATGAATGAATGAATGAGAAGTTCTTAGTTTGCAAAACCTAAGTCAAACTCAAAGTTTAAAACTTTTGAAACAAAACCATGAACCTTAGAGATTTCCCTCTTATCTCATTATCTATCTCAATCTTCAGATGACTCGTGGAAATCCCAAAGGAAGCAGTTCATCTCAGGACCCAATGCTGCAAATTCTGCAAACGCTAGTTTCTGACCATGAAACTAGTAGAGCCGAATGTCAAGCCAACTTAGCCACTCTTCAACATATAGCTCAGTTGGCCCACAATAATCAAGGCCATGGAAACCAAGATCATCATGGATCCAAGCTTAAGAACTTCTAGAATACCAACCCACCTATATTTAGTAAGTCTCAGGACCCCTTAGATGCTGATGACTGGCTGCAAACCATGGAGAACAATCTGGAGGTCGGAGGAGTTGAAGCCAATGAAAAGGTACTGTTTTCCACCCATTATCTGGCAGGTGATGCAGGAGCCTGGTGGAATAGCACATGTACCATGAACGAAGGGCAAACGATGACTTGGGAAGCATTCAAGATCAAGTTCAGCCGGACCTATGTGCCCCAAGGTTTGTTCACCAGGATGAGGGATGAGTTCAGGGAATTGAAGCAAGCAAGGATGACGGTAGTTGAGTATCATGACAAATTTCTGTCTCTAGCTAGATATGCCCCTGATGAGATTAACACCAAAGCAAAGAAGAAAGAGAGGTTCCTGAATGGATTACATGATGAGATGCAGACTGTGTTAGTCAACATCCATTTTGCAGATCTAGAGGAACTAGTAGAATCTGACATCCAGATGGAAGGAAAGATCAAGCAAGCCAATGGCAACCGTAAGCATCGCATGATGCACCAGCCTGGAGCCCACCATACCCAGAAGTATCGCTCAACCTGTCGGCAGGATATGCCCCAAGAAACAACAGACCTCCTATGTCCAGTCCAAACTATCCCAATCGTAGCGGAGGAAATTTGAAGTCTAGGGGAACCCACAACAATAACTCCGGCAACTCCAATAACTTCAACCGTGCACCGCCCAAGTCCAACAACAACACCAACAACAACAATACTGCCCCAAGGACTTGAAGCAATGTTGTGCCTATTGTAGGAAAAGACAAGTCGCAGATTACATGCTTTGAATGCGGAGTCAAGGGTCACTACTCCAATGAGTGCCCCAAGAAGCTTGCAGCAACCACCAATGTGAATGCACCCGCTCAACAGCAACGCCGTGGTCATCCTGGAAGGAGATTTGCCCCAGGGAACTCGCTCAACCGAAACGGCCGTCTGTTCCAGAGGAATGCTGAAGAAGCCCAAGAAGCGCTAGATGTCGTGATGGGTATGTTTTCTGTTAACTCAGTACTTGCAAGAGTGTTGTTTGATTCTAGAGCATCGCACTCATTTGTTAGAGAAGATTTTGCATGCACTAGTAAGATTCAACCAAAAAAAATTGAAGCATGTTATGATAGTTCAAATACCTAGTTCAACCACCAAAGCTAGGAAAATTTGCAAGGCTGTACCTATCAGAATTCATGGCACATATTTTTATGCTAATCTAATAGTACTTGGAACCAAAGGTGTTGAAGTAGTACGAATAATGGATTGGATGTCGAAACATAAAGGATTAATTGACTGTGCCAAGAAATCCATAACCATGACCAGTAGCACTAGAGTATCAGTAGAGCATGTATCTGAGACGCTACCCCGTCAATTTAAATGCAACAAGATTCTAACCCAACCAACCCTAGACCAAGTCAGAGTAGTCTATGAATACCCTGACATATTCCCAGATGAATTGCCCAGTATGCCCCCAGATCGGGATATCGAGTTCATCATTGAACTAATTCCTAGAACTGGACCCATAGCACAGAGACCTTATAGTACGAACCCATCTGAATTAGTGGAGCTGAAGAAACAACTTGATGCTATACTGGATAAAGGCTTGATTCAACCAAGCGCATCGCCATGGAGATCGCCTATTTTGTTTGTGGATAAGAAAGATGGAGATAACCATTTGTACATGGGTTACCGGAAGCTGAATGATGTCACCATCAAGAACAAGTACACATTGCCGAAGATAGAAGATCTATTAGACCAGTCAACTGGTGCTAGAGTGTTTTCTAAGATTGATCTTAGAACTAGTTATCATCAACTCAAGATTCGTGCAACGGATATCCCAAAGACCGCCTTTACCACCTGATATGGATTGTATGAGTACACGGTCATGTCTTTTGGATTAACCAATGACCCTGCTTATTTCATGAATCTCATGAATACATTTTTTATGAACTTCCTAGATAAGTTTGTCGTTGTTTTTATCGATGATATTCTGATTTATTCCAAGTCAGAAGAAGACCATGAGCTACACCTGAAAACCATCCTTGAAACCCTAAGAGAACATCAGTTGTATGTTAAGTTCAGCAAATGTAAGTTCTGGTTAAAGGAAGTAGGATTCCTAGGACATATTGTGTCGGCAGGAGGAGTCGCTGTCGATCCCGCCAAGATCAAAGATGTTGAAGAATGGAAAGCCCCAACCACTCAAACCCAAGTCTGTGCATTTCTCGGATTAGCGGGATATTACCGCAAGTTCGTAGAAGGATTTTCGAGCATCGCAAGACCAATGACCCAATTGTTGAAGAAAGATAAGAAGTTTGAATGGAGGGATAAATGTGAAGCAAGTTTTCATAGCATCCATGATTGGTCTCGGATGTGTGTTGATGCAAGAAGGAAAAGTCATAGCATAGCTGTCCCTACAACAGAAGCAACATGAGAAAAACTACCCTACCCATGACCTTGAACTAGCAGCCATAGTTTTAGCTTTGAAGACATGTCGTCATTACCTTATGGGTAACCGCTGTGAGATTTATTCGGATCACAAGAGTCTGAAGTATATTTTCACCTAGAAGGAGCTGAATATGAGGCAAAGCAGATGGATAGAGTTAATCAAGGATTATGACCTTGACATTCACTCTCACCACGGCAAAGCCAATGTGGTAGCGGATGCTCTTAGTAGATTGTCGTGTAGATTAAACACCATGATCAAAGAAGCCCAGCCAAGTTTGCATGAAGAGATGGAGTAGTTTAGAATGGATCTAGTTACCAAAGGATTTTTAGATAGCATAGAACTTCAACCCACTTTGATCAATCAGATCAAGGAGGCACAGAGAGGAAATGCAAGTATCGACGGAATCAAGCGTCGTATCGGTATAGGGAAGGTACCCGGATTCACCAAAGATGAAGAAGGAGTTTTGTGGTACAAAGGACATATATGTATTCCAGCAGATTCCGAGCTGAAGCAAGTTATCATGCAAGAAGCTCATGATACCCTTTATTCTATCCATCCTGAAGGAACGAAGATGTATCAGGATTTGAAGGAGCAATTTTTGGCATAAGATGAAGAGAGAAATCGGAAGCTACATCGCCAAGTCTGATATCTGTCAGAGAGTCAAAGCAGAACATCAATGACCCGCAGGACTTTTGCAACCATTGCAGATTCCGGTTTGAAAATTGGATTCTGTCGGAATGGATTTCATCAATGGTTTGCCTACATCTAGTAGAGGAAATGACTCTATTTGGGTCATAGTTGATAGACTATCCAAGGTATCCCATTTTATACATGTCAAGACCACCTACCAGACTTCGAAGCTAGCAGATTTGTACATTGCTAGACTTGTCAGCTTGCATGGAACCCCTAAGACCATAGTGTCGGATCGAGGAACCCAGTTTACCTCAAGATTTTGGCAGAAAGTCCAAGAAGGATTAGGAACCAACCTGAACTTCAGCACAACCTATCACCTGCAAACCGATGGACAAACTGAAAGCGTCAACCAAATCTTAGAAGACATGTTGAGAGCTTGTGTGCTAGAATATGGATCAAAATGGGAAGATTGTCTGCCTTTCGCAGAATGCTCATACAACAATAGTTATCAAGCTAGTTTACAAATGGCCCCCTTTGAATTTCTATATGGAAGGAAGTGTCGTACCCCCTTGAATTGGTCGCAAGTAGGAGAGAGTCATATTTTCGGACCCGACATCCTACAAGAAGCCGAAGAGAAGGTTCACAAAGTCTGTGAGCACCTCAAGACTGCTCAATCCAGATAAAAGAGTTATGCTGACAAAAGACGTCGAGACCTGACCTTCAATGTCCGAGATTTTTTGTATCTCAATGTATCACCCTTGAAAGGAATGCAACGTTTTCAACTGAAAGGGAAGTTAGCCCCGAGGTATATTGTACCCTTGAAGATTTTGAATCGCAGAGTATAAGTATCATATCAACTGGAACTGCCGGAGGAGATGTCATCCATACATGATGTATTCCATATCTCGTTACTTCGCCAATGCCTAGAAGTTCCGGAGAATACCGAAGTGTTCAAGAACATCGATCACCAAGCCATAGATATCAACAAGGATCTAACCTATGGTGAAGTACCCATTCGTATTTTGGAAGAAGCCTTCAGAACCACCAGGACCCGTAGTATCAAGTTTCTCAAGATCCAGTGGAGCAACCATACTGAAGAAGAAGCTACTTGGGAGCGATAAGATTACATTAGGACTGAGTTTTCAGATCTCTTTAGTTCCTAGTTCTCTTAAATCTGAGGACGAGATTTTGTTTAAGGAGGGAAGGTTTGTAAGACCCCAAAAATATTAATCAAGATTATCAAGTTCTAATCACCCAAGTTTAGGGTTAGCAAAAACTTTTATTATTAATTTTGTAAATGAGTGTATGTGTGATTTACATTAGTGTATGAATGAGTGAAATTTCTATGATTGTTTGCTACAAATGATAAGAAATGGTTTAAATATGAATACTACATCATCTAGGCCAACTACAAACAAAATCAAAAGAAAAGAAATTCAAATCTGAATCATATGATCAAATTGTCATTTTGACCAAAGTTAACCACTAGACCACTTTGAGTGTTCCTAGTAAAGAATTTCTAATAGAAACCTTTCCAATTCTTTTCACCCCTTGCTACACCAAGTAAAAGTGAACCCAAGCCCACATTACAAACTCATAGAAACTATTTTCAAACCTATTTAAAGGACAATTCAAAATTGAATCAAGTGTATGTACTAAGATCACCATTTTGCAAAAACCACTCAAATCAATTCACCTTGGCAAATCCAAGCAACCAGAGGCTACCAAGAAGAAGAAGAAGAGAACTTCAACCACTGCACTACTCAAGGCAAGCTAACACTTGCAAGTTTCCTAACTATGCAAACCTAGCACTACAAGTTAACCATGCAAGCTAACACTTGCAAGATAGAATTGTGCAAGATAACCCATCCAAGATGCATTATGCATGCTTGGTTATGAAACCTTGATTATGCCAATCCCAAGTTTTACTTACAAGTTTTTTTCTTTTACTTTTACCAAAGTTCCTTACTTTTGGTTAGTAATTTGTGAGTATTGGAAAAATAGGATAGATACCATAAAGAGTATAAAACTTGTACTAAGTAGTTATACTTAGATGTCATCAAAAGGCATAACACTAGAGTTGGATAGTTATACTTTATTAGCACCCCTTTTTAGTGAATACCCTCAACTTTAGTGGCTAGTGCTATGCATAAAAGTTGATCACTCTAGATGGGAATACTTGGTGAAAATGATTATGAAAACCTTGGAATGATGATTCATTCTATTGAAATGTTTTGACATGTGTTGAGAAACACAATGCTTGATGATGAAAATGTTGAGGCATGAGCCTTAGCCCTTTATAAAACTGATGGTTGGGTTCGGATGCGATACCATTCCAATTTTCATCGTACAACCATAATACCATAATTAGGTATGGCTTAACTAGAAGTTTATATGCCTTAGTATTGGTTCCGTTGCGAAAGAGGTTGAGCTGAGGCTACCTCGTGATGAATGTCCACCTATGTAGTGCCTAGGATGGCAGATGGCCATGGCTGGGAGGCCGAGCACATAGGGGAGGTGCCTATACTAGGGTTTGTAATTGAAAGGTTATGATTGATTATCCGCATACTAAGTATGATGATTCAGGGTTATTCATGACGGATGTATTGAATTTTGTGCTGAAAGTGTACCACCTCTGCAGAGTGTCAAACTATTCGAATAGCCATGTCCTCGGTCATGGACAGTTGGAGTGGCCATACTGTTCCGTTGTCACATGTTTTCAAAATGACTTGTGAACTGAACTATGACTTTGACTTGACCACAACAGGATTGTGGACATGAAAACTAGGTTCCCACTTAAGTGATTTAGAACATCAAATTAGTTTTCTTTACTTCTAAACTCAGTTTGATATAATCTTGGCTTTTCCAAATAAACCTAGAGCTTAAGATTCCTACGATAACTACCTTACTTGTTAGTGATCATTTGCTAGTACTTAAAGAGTACTCATGGCTTTGTTGGTTATTCCCGTGGCCAAACTATGAGGAGGAATACCAGGATGATGGACAGCAGGAGGTCTACAACAACTAGGATCATCTCCCATCGTCAGCATTGCCTGTGACTCTAAAGATGGAGCCCCTATTTGGTTTATTTTTCCGCAGATTGATTTGTATTAAGACTGGATCTTGAGATCCTTTTTTTGTAAGACCTTTATTATGGTTTGTAATGGATGATGTACTATGGTACCAATTCTGTTATGTCTCGCAAAAATGGTAATCCTGGGATTGCGATGTATGGCATAACAGGCATCTGGGATTAAAAATCCGGGTGTTGAAACGCGCAGGGGTACGACCAACTTCCATGCGAAACCTAGCGCGACGGCGACTGGCGGCGCGGCGTGACCTTGTCGAGCGGCTGGCGGTGGTGGCAACGACGAGACAGGCGGGGAGGCGCAAGATCGGCGACGGGCTGTGGAGGAAGCGACCTGTCTCGTCCGGCGGCACAAGGTCTGTGACGAATCGGCGGCAGCCGCAAGAAGAGGTCGCGGAGGGGCCAGTGCTGGTGCCTCCACCGGCGTTGACGGACGAGGTATGCACCGCGTGCTTCAGGCCGACCATGTTCAGGTCCTTCAGGCCAAATATGTTCTAGTACGACTGTTCCTATTCCCCTTTTCAGTTCCAACAATATCAGTGAGTCGATTGGGAAATTGGGGATAGATAATCTACGGTTTGTACAATTCGGATTGGGAATACCTTGTATTCTTGTAGAAATTTTGGGTTTATGACATGTTGTAGGCTACTAGATCGAGAAGATTTGGTTTTTGCCCTGATTCTATGTGCACTGAACATGACTACTTGCAAAATTAGTAATTTTTGAACACATCCAACATGACAACCAGGCTATGTTGGTTAGCAATGTGTTACTCAATTAGATAACGAGCGACGAAGGACATCAGCACTATCTTTAGCTGCAGGTTTTCCTCCAATCATGAGTGGATGGAGTTTCCTGCTACAATCCTGTCCATTTTGCTAAGCTCAGTCCAAATTCTGAAATCCCAACCTCTTGATTATAAGTAAGAGCAGTCGCCACCACCAGAAAACAGTCCGTATATCCTTTGCTCCCGTCTTTTTACATCATCTTTCATTTCATTTCCAACAGCAAAGACAGTCAGGAATCAAACAATTAATTTTCTTCTAATAACCATTAGTGTCTATTTGTTTTGGCATAATCCAGAATGCTTTGCTGATAATTTCAGTTCACACAAATATCATATACAACGAGATGACACTTACTAGTCCGTGATTAATTGTCCGTGCTTTGTAATCTTCCGTGATCCATAATCAAACTAAAATCTAGTGAAGTGTGGTGTGCCAGCAAAAACCGAGTCATGCCAAGCACACAATCCTAGTGGTTTAGGTATGTTGTGCTAACTAAGCTCGGACAACCAAACTAATTATGTGCACAAACAGATCAATTGACAGAATCATACAGATCAGATGAAGGTTAGCGAATGAGATTCTTCCTGTGCACAGCTATGTTCATCACGCATCGCTTCACTAGTTCAATAAATGTGATGTTACTATGATACATAACTTTCTTGTTCTATACACTAATTTCTTGTTCAATAAATAAATATGAAATACATAGCTTTCTTGTTCTATATGATACACAGTCTTGTTCTATATGATACACAGTTACTATGATACACAACTTTCTTGTTTTATACACAGCTTTCACTCTTAAAGTGTTGATTTTAATGCATTCTTAGGATTAGATGAGTAATTTAGAAATAATAATGACTGATTCTGAGGAGGAAGAGGATGAGGAAATTATTTTCCTTATTTTTCCAGCACTATACAAACTGTCCAGGAAAGAAATGTTTTGCCGAACATGTAATGTTGCCATTTTGTCTGTTCTAGATTTTCCTAACAGTTTTGTTATGTTAAAATTTTACTCCCTCTTTATGTTCATTACGGACAGAATGCACATGTATTTGGTTCATTACATATTTCTAATATTGATTTGTAATATTGATAATTATAGAACAAGTTGTTTTCTAATATTGATTTCTTTTATTTAGGATGCCAAGTTCAAGTCTTCAGAAGTCCATCTGAGTACAAATATTTAGAAGTCCATCCGAGTTAAAGACTGTTTAATGGCTATTATTTGTAATTTAAGTAACCTACTTTGTTGTTGATCTGAAAAAACTGAAGTTTAAGAGTCCGAGAGGTGCATGTTCAAAGATTATTCATGTATTTGAGAGTTTGAGATTCAATTTTTATGATGTATTGTGTAGGCTGTACTATGTATCCAAATTCCACCATAAGCTAACTGGAGCTGGAAACCAAACTGGCCTCCCAAGCGGAGCCGTATATTTTACTTCCGATGAGCTGGGCACATCTAAATACCCCTGTAAGCAAACCGTAGACGGAAACAAAACTGACCTCCCAAGCGGGGTCTTAGGGTTAGGAGGTGTTTCCTAGGAGAGGGAGGTGGTGAGCCTGACTTTTCTTTAACAAGTTGCTCAACTAGTTGATGCAACTGTTGGATTTCGTTGCCCAAGGTACATCTCAAGCTTGTTTCCAATTTCTTGAGATCTACCATGGTCACCGAAGTACTAGCCTCACCCTCTCCTCCATCCTCGGGGTTGACCATTTTCTCTTAGGCGGTTAAGTTCGAATAAAGAGCCGAGGCTCTAATACCAATTGAAAGGATAGTATGCTAGAGGGGGGGTGAATAAGTGCTACTTCAAATTTTACTCTTTTTCAAGTTAAGGTTTGTCACAAAGGTAAATTCTCTAGATATGCAACTATGGTGAATTTAAATATATGTCACACTGATACGTTGTAAACGTATCTATAATTTTTGATGTTCCATGCTTGTTTTATATCTACTTTCTTATGTTTTATTCACGCTTTGAGGTATTTTTATGCATTTTCTGGAACTAACCTATTGACAAGATGCCACAGTGCCAGTTGCCTGTTTTTTGCTGTTTTTGGCTTTAGAAAAGCTAGTAAAGAAATATTCTCGGAATTGGACGGGACAAAAGTCAAATGCAATATTTTACCCGAAGTAACACGGAGTCCGAAGGGCAGCCGAAGGGGGCCAGGAGGTAGCCACACTCTATGGTGGCGCGGCCAAGCCCTAGGCGTGCCACCAGGTGGTGTGGGGCCCTGGTCCACCCTCTGACCTTGCCTTTCACCTATAAAAGCCTCCCGGGATGAAAACCCTAAGTACGAGATCAGAATTCCATGAAAAGTTCCGTAGCATCGCCGCCACAGAAGAGGAGATTCGGGGGACATAAGTCTCTGTTCCAACACCCTGCCGAGATGGGGAAGTACCCCCGGAGCCATCTCGATGAACTCCACCGCCATCTCCATCGCTGTTGCTGACTCCCATGATGAGGAGGGAGTAGTTCTCTCTCAAGGTTAAGGGCTCTACCGGTAGCTATGTGTTCATCTCTCTCCCTATGCGTGATCTTATTGAGATCATGAGCTTTGTAATCTAAGATCTATTCTGCTACTCAAGTGCTTTAATTAATCTCTGCTTATCCCCACGTGTGTGAAGTTGACAGTGTGCACACCGTGTGGCACTTTATCTAAGGTTACATAAATACTTATCATGAGTATAATTTGAGTTGGATGTCTCTATGAGATTGTGGTGTTTGTTGGAACCATCTAGCGCTCAAGGTGACAGTGAGGGGTTATCTAGATGGGGAATGCGAACTTTAAGGTGTGTTGTTATAGCTCTACATCATCCAACTAGAGACTAGTTTACGGTAGCATAATGAAGAGAAGATATTTATATGAGAGTGCCCACTAGTGAAAGTATGATCCCTAGGCCTTGTTTCTAAGCATTGAAACACCGTTTACAATCAGTCCTGTTACATGTTTGCTTGTCGCCACTCTTATTTTAGATTGCAACTACCACTTATAATCATCTATATTACTTATATTTCACTATCTCTTCGCCGAACTAGTGCACCTATACACCTGACAAGTGTATTGGGTCTGTTGGGGACACAAGAGACTTCTTGTATCTTGATTGCAGGGTTGCTTGAGAGGAATACCTTTGACCACTTCCTCCCAGAGTTCGATAAACCTTGGGTGATCCACTTAAGGGAAACTTGCTGCTGTTCGACAAACCTCTGAACTTGGAGGCCCAACACTGTCTACAAGAATAGAAACCTGCGTAGACATCAAGCTATTTCCTGGCGCCGTTGCCGGGGAGGTATGGTAAAAGGTACTCACATCCTCTAGCTACAAAGCTATCTTCTAGTACTGTTGCTGGTGTGTGAGTGCTCGAAGTTATTTCCTTTAGATTCTGCAATTATAACTTTTTGTTTCTTGTTTTTATTTTCACTAGTTAGGCTTAATGGAAAACAACAACAAAATTAGAGAGTTTTATAGTTTTTATCATGAGTTAGGACATGAAGTGTTTGAAGAGAAAAATAAGAAACCTATGGAACTTTATTTGTATGCTATTAGAAATGTTATTAGTATGAATTAGTTGAACACCATTATTGCTAATTCTATGGAAAAGTCTAAGCTTGGGGAAGCTAGTCTTTATGAAAATTATATTTTTAGTCCCCCAAGCACGGAGGAGAAAATTTACTTTGATGATACTTTACCTCCAATATATGATGATTACAATTCTGAATATGATATTTTCATTCCACCTACTATTAAGGAGAAATAAATTATGATTATAATATGCCTACTGTATTTGATTATTATGGTGATGAGAATAATAATGATAGCTATTTTGTTCAATTTTCTCTCACTACAATTAATAAGAATAACTATGTTTATGTGGGGAGTATTATTTTTTTATGCATGTGGCTCATGATAAGAATGTTTTATCTGATAGTTATATTGTTAATTTTATTCATGATGCTACTGAAATTTATTATGAGAGAGGGAAACATGGTTTTATGTATCTCAACAATATTAAGTTCCCCTCTTTATGTTGAAAATTTTGAAGTTGCACTTGTTTTGCTTTCCTATGCTTGTTGCTTTGTGCTTCCATGACTTGTTTCTTTACAAGATTATTTTTCATAGGAAGTGGGTTAGACTTAAATTTGTTCCATATTTTCTTCTTGATGCTCTCCTTTATTTTAATTCATATTTCTTATGTGAGCATCATTGAAATTATCATGCCTATCTCAATTGCTATAAAGAAAGAGTTTTTGGGAGACAACCCTTTATATTTTTACTTTCAGTTTATTTTTGTTTTGTTCAGTCTTGGAAGTTATTGCCTCTGTAATAACCTCTCCTTATCCTTTTTTTTGGTTTTTGTGCCAAGAATAACTTCTAATGAGAGGGAAGTAAGATATGAGGAAGTTGCTGCCTCGAAACATATTTCTGTGCGTCACTGTAAAAAATTGTGAAAACTCTAAGTACGTTGGTTTGAGCTGTAATATTTTGTGCTTATTCCCTAGGTTATTACCCAAGTTTCGTTAGTTTATCACTTTTCGATTTGAGCAACAGAATATTTTCGAAAATATCAGACTTTACCTGCTGGTCTATTTTGATAGATTTCTGCCATTATTTGAATTTGCCTCTTAATCTCTTTCTCTTTGAGTTCTCTTTGATAACTTGATCTTTTAGAAGGAATTGCTACAATAGCTTGTGTTTTAATGGAAGTTTTACTTATGTTGAAACTAAAACCAAAGACTTATTATCTTGAATACCCTAATGTTGCTAATGAAGATTGTGTGAAGTTTGTATGAAGGAAATTTTCAAGTGTAGGGAAGAATAATGTGATAAGATGAACTATGGACAAAAGCTCGAGCTTGGGGATGCCACTCGTGTCACCCCAAGCAATATTCAAGAAGTACAAGCGTCAAAGCTTGGGGATGCCCAAGGCATCCCCTTCTTCATCAATAATCTCAGGTCTTCTTTCAAGACACTTTATTTTGATTACCTTATGCACTATGTGTTTTTCTTGGAGCGTCTTTTCTTTAGTTTTATTTTATTTGGTTTTCTGAAATAAGTTGGTTGGATCCCAACACACTTCTTTGGGAGAGAGACACACCCCGTTATTCATTGCCTAGAACACTCTAGTTTTCACTCTTATTGTTCTGTGAGTGTTCTCCTTTTCTAGCACTGTGTTTAGCTTTAGTTTTTGATTGGTGTTGGAAAAGAGTAGTAAGTTTCATGCTTATAATGGTACAAAAGGAAGCTTGCTTTGACTGTGATTTATACTCTATCATGTCATGCTAGATGTTGCTTTGACCATATGCTTAGTGATTATTGTTGTAGCATGACTTATTCGAAACAATTGAGATTGCATAATGTGTCTTGAAAGAACCATGCGTTATTTTAGCATACAAAAGCATAATACTGGGATATTCTCCTTCGGTGCTTTATTTGGGTTGACTTGGCACATGCTTACACCATTTTAAGACTATGAACCAGTCACCTTAGCCTCTACAATCATTTAGTTTTTTTGACTTGTAATATCACTTTGTGCTTTAATTAATAATGTTTTGTCGCTTTGCATGATTATGGCCATTAGTGCTCTCTTAGTTGGTCACTCCCAGTCTTTTGCTAGCCTCCACCTATACTGAGTATGAGTTCTACTCATGCATCCAACTCCCAATAAAACCAACTTGTTCCATATAGTCCACTCTAAATTCCTATGCATGGTGTGTTACACCATTCCAAGTATATTCATGCTTTTATCTACCTTCCAAATTAAACTTGTTATGTGAAAATTACTGATTAAAGCTCTCACAAACTTGATTGCACACTTTAGTTTCTTGCACTTAATAAACTTGAACCATTGCGTCCATCTATGTTGCGTATATGCTTGTACTTTATAAGTTGAGAATTAGTAGAACCATGTTGTCATGGGGAACACTTTCAACATTGCACTTATTATTCAGTTGATATCATGTTCTTTTGTATATGGATCCTGGCAGTGTGAAATAAAAGGGGAACTTGTAATCTCATGGAGTTTGTATATGTGTTAAAGAAACACCTGGGCGGCTAGCCTAAGCCATGCCTAATAATAGTGGAGACTTGCAGCATAACCATAGTGAGCATTCTGTGAAGCATCCTCAATAAAAACCTATGCAAATAGCAAATAAAAAGATCACTGAGATGCTCATTGTCTGTTGCCTTGTCATTTTGATATGGGATAGCCCCTGTATCATGGGGCAAGGGGTACCCCGTTGGCGGTTCTCCATGATACACATGTACTTACAATGACAAGAACTTACTTGTGACTAAAGCTGAGTAGCATGAGGTCCGGTACTCGTAGGCAAGGGGCATGAGATTTTCGACTTATAACTTGTCAAGCATATCCTCATATTTGTTCACATTAACCTTAATCACCTAAAGATGCTTATGATAGGGGTAATGAGAGTTGAAATCTAATAAGTACCATAATTTTTGGAAGCTCTTTATGAAACTTGAAATCCCTGTTTCACTCTTATGAAGGGCCTTTCTTTTAACTTTTATGTTGAGTCTCCACTTTCTATCTTTATGCACCAATTGAGAGAGCATAGTTACCATTCTTAGTTTAATGTGCATTGTTCCAAAACTTGTCGATTGAGACATAACTATGATATTTCTTGTTCTTAAATTATTTGTATCTAGTCACCCTTATGAACTTTGAAGGTGTCCTATGCATTTATGTTTTGCTATACCATGAGGGACAAGTTGAATATCATTCTTATTATGTATTCTATATGTGAAACAAACAAATTTCTTTTAAATGCATTGTTATTCATGAATCTTTTGTTTGTACATTTTTCATGTTACAACATAGTTGCTATGTCTTATTGTTAGAACTCTGTCTTTTATGTTCATGTTAGAATACTTTGATCCTAGCTATCAATGATTTACAAATACCTTATCAAGATTATGATGGTGTATGTCACCTCAAAAATTATTCTTTTTTATCACTTACCTACTCGAAGACGAGTAGGAGTTAAGCTTGGGGATGTTGATACGTCGTAAACGTATCTATAATTTTTGATGTTCCATGCTTGTTTTCTATCTACTTTCTTATGTTTTGTGCACGCTTTGAGGTATATTTATGCATTTTCTGGAACTAACCTATTGACAAGATGCCACAATGCCAGTTGCCTGTGTTTCCGCTGTTTTTGGTTTCAGAAAATCTAGTCAAGAAATATTCTCGGAATTGGACGGGACAAAAGCCAAAGTCCATATTTTACCCGAAGCAACACGGAGTCCGAAGGGCAGCCGAAGGGGGCCCAGGAGGCGGCCACACCCTATGGTGTCGCGGCCAAGCCCTAGGCGCGCCACCAGGTGGTGTGGGGCCCTGGTCCACCCTCTGACCTTGCCTTTCACCTATAAAAGCCTCCCGGGACGAAAACCCAAAGTACGAGATCAGAATTCCACGAAAAGTTCTGCAGCATCGCCGCCACCAAAGAGGAGATTCGGGGGATAGACGTCTCTGTTCTGGCACCCTGCCGGGATGAGAAAGTGCCCCCGGATCCATCTCCATCGACTCCACCGCCATCTCCATCGCCGTTGCTGACACCCATGATGAGGAGTGAGTAGTTCACTCTCGAGGCTAAGGGCTCTACCGGTAGCTATGTGTTCATCTATCTCTCTATGCGTGATCTTATTGAGATCATGAGCTTTGTAATATAAGATCTATTCTGCTACTCAAGTTCTTTAATTAATCTCTACTTATCCCCATGTGTGTTAAGTTGACAGTGTGCACACCATGTGGCACTTTAGCTAAGGTAACATAAATACTTATCATAAGTATAATTTTAGTTGGATGTGTCTATGTGATTGTGGTGTTTTTTGGAACCATCTAGCGCTCAAGGTGACAGTGAAGGGTTATCTAGATGGGGAATGCTTACTTTAAGGTCTGTTGTTATAGCCCTACATCGTCCAACCGGAGAGTAGTTTAGGGTAGCATAATGAAGAGAAGATATTTATATGAGAGTGTCCACTAGTGAAAGTATCATCCCTAGGACTTGTTTCTAAGCATTGAAACACCATTTACAATCAGCCATGTTACATGTTTGCTTGCTGCCACTCTTATTTCAGATTGCAATTGCCACTTATAATCATCCATATAACTTGTATTTCACTATATGTTCTCCGAACTAGTGCACCTATACACCTGAAAGTGCATTGGGTGTGTTGGGGACACAAGAGACTTCTTGTATCTTGATTGCAGGGTTGCTTGAGAGGGATACCTTTGACCACTTCCTCCCTGAGTTCGATAAACCTTGGGTGATCCATTAAGGGAAACTTGGTGCTGTTCTAAAACCTCTGCACTTGGAGGCCCAACACTGTCTGCAAGAATAGAAGCATGCATAGACATCACACACTAGAACAACTAACAAAGCAAGATCAAGATAATGTAAGGTGCGATAAAGGATAGAAGTAACCAAAGTGAAGCAGACGGGGACACAAGGATTATTTCCCGCAGTTCCTTCCTTTTGAGGGGAAGTACATCTGTGTTTTGAGAGGGGGTGGTATCAAACCACCAACGCCACGAGAGGCCTCCCTTGTTCTCAGGTGAACCTCACCCCAAGCGGATCGATTCAAGCTTCCACTATATTGGCAACCTTCGAGGTGGAAGCTGGCACCTTTACAACAAGTTCGAGGCACGCATCCACAACTGAATTGGAGGCTCCTGAATACAAGATATTTATCACAACAATCAAGAACAAGCTAGTAAGAACCAAATCAAGAACTAGGGTTTCCGATGAAACACTAGAACAAGGGGCCCTCAAGTGAATGAGGGAGAAATGGAAATCTCTCTTGGTGAAGCTGTAGATCAAGGACTCCTCCTTCGATTCTCCAAAGATCAAGGACGTCGGATGGTTGTAGATGGAGTTCTTGTTGATTTGGTAGCTCTAGGGTTAGGGTTCTTCTCTTTAGGAACGAGCAGCAACTCAAGGTAGAAGAAGGGGCCTTTATATAGGCCCCACAGAAATGTAGCCGTTAGAACCACTTAACCCGAATAGTGCGGCAGAACCGACCGGAATGTCCGGCCCCACTAGACACTTCGGCCACTGAGCAGCAGACACTCCGGCCTGGTAAAGAATCTGTCCAGAGTTCAGGAAGTATCCGGGTAGAGTCCGATATGGTTTATTGAATGTTCTCAACCTCCTAGGAATCCTTCGAGCCAGACACTCTGGCAAATATCAGCCGGACATTCCGGCTAGGCTGGATACTCGGGCTAAAATCTACTGGATAGTCCGGTGTAGACTAGATTCAGCACAAATAAATCATGTGACCTCCTTTTCCTTATGACAAGATAATGATATGATAATATTCTTCATGCAATATACATATATCCTGAAACATTTCAGCAGCAGATTAAAACCATCCTAATGTTGTCAACAAACATAAAAACAAAATAAAGGGCACAAATTACCTTTCAACATGCAATGATGCCACTCCAGCATGTGGTGTCCAACCACGTCCAAGAACCCTAGCAGCATGCTGGATTCAACTTCAACATGCATTCTATCACCAGTTCGAAAGATGATGCATCACCACACCCACTTGGATGTGTGTGTGTGTATCAGTGTGCATCATTGTGGTTTGGAAAAGAACACATGCAATGATGCCACTCCAGCATGTGGTGTCCAACCATGTCCAAGAACCATAGCAGCATGTTGGTATTCAACTGCAACATGTAGTCTACCACCATTTTGAAAGATGATGCATCACCACACCCACTTGGATGTGTGTGTATCAGTGTACATAAATGTGGTTTTGGAAAAAAAGCATACATGTAATCATACCATGATACGTTGCTAACGTATCCATAATTTTTGATGTTCCATGCTTGGTTTTATCTACTTTCTTATGTTTTGTCCACACTTTGGATTACTTTCTATACACTTTCTTGGAATAACCTATTAACAAGATGCCATAGTGCCAGTTGACTGTTTTCTGCTATTTCTTGGTTCCAGGAAGTCACAAAATGAATATTCTCGGAATTGGATGGGATCAAAGCCAAAGTCAGTTTTTCACCGAGGGACACAAGGAGCCAGAATACGAGACGGAGACGGGCCAGGAGGCCACCACACCACCTGGCCACGTGGCCCAGCCTGGCCCGCGCCAGGGGGTGGTCTGGCCGCCTCCGGCACCCCCTCGGCCTCCCATTTCGCCTATAAGATGCCTCCGATACAGCAACCCTAAGTACCCAATCAAAATTCCATGAAAGAGTCTGTAGCCACCGTCATCTCCATCCCTAGATCGGGAGGGATCTGAAGCTCTTCCCGGCACCCTACCGGAGAGGGGAATTCACCCTGGAGGCCTTCTTCATCACTATGCAAGCCACCGGTGTGATGTGGGAGTATTTCATCATTGGACTACGGGTCCATGTAGTAGCTAGATGGCTGGTTCTTCTCCTTTTGTGCTATCATGTTTAGATCTTGTGAGCTCTATTCATGATCAAGATCATCTATTTGTAATCCTACATGTTGTGTTTGCGGGGATCCGATGGATATTGATGTGCTATTTTAGATTGATTATTGATTCTATCATGTCTTTGTTATTTGTGATCCTGCATGCTTTCCGTTGTTAGTAGCTATCTTGGCCAAGTAGATGCTAGCAACTCCAAGAGTTAGTATTTATGCTCGATAGTGGGTTCATGCCTCTAGTAATCTAGAGAAGTGACAGAAATCTCTAAGGTACTAGATGTGCTGTTGCTACTAGGGAGAAAACAATAATCCTTTGTTCATAGAACAATCGCATTGTTCACTTTACACGCAATGCGTAATGCAATTATCTGCTGCTTGGAACTTAATACTGGAGGGGGTTCGGATGATAACCTTAAGGTAGATTATTAGTCATAGATGCAGTTGGATTACGGTCTATGTATAATGTTGTAATGCCCAATCAAATCTCAAAGGTGTCAAGATGAGTAGTATATGCATGATTGCTTTCTCGATGTTTGTCAATTGCCCCGCTGTAATTTGTTCACCCAACATGTCATCTATCTGAAGGAGAGCCACCACTAGTGAACTATGGACCCCGATCCTTTATTTTACCATCAATCTACAACTATTTACTGCTTTCTGTTTACTTTCTTCCACTCGATACATTTAATCCTTTGTTTTCAGCAAAACCGGTGAGATTGAGAACCTCATCGCAAGTTGGGGGCAAAGTTCTGTGGTTGTGTTGTGCACGTTTCCATGTTGCTGCTGGCACCGGTAGTGCGCCCTGCCAAAGTTCAGCTAGCAACACCTTGGAGGTGTTTCCTTGCTCCTACTGGATTGATAACCATGGTTTCATAACTGAGGGAAAACTTGTTGTTGTGCTCATCATACCTTCCTCTTGGGGTTCCCCAATGAGCTTGATGTATTTTGGGCCATCATGCCACTCTAGCATGTGGCGTCCACCCATGTCCAGGAATGCTAGCAGCATGCTAGGATTCAACTGCAGCATGCATTCTATCACCAGTTTAAAAGATGCTACATCACCACACCCACTTCGATGTGTGTGTATGTGTATCAGTGTGCATCATTGTGGTTTTGGAAAAGTGCAAATGGAATGATGTCACTCCAGCATGTGGTGTCCAACCATGTCTAAGAACCCTATCAGCATGATGGGATTCAACTACAACATGCATTCTATCAGTAGTTTGAAATATGCTACATCACCACACCCACTTGGATGTATGTGTGTGTGTATCAGTGTGCATCAGTTTGGTTTTAGAAAAGTACAATTGCAATGATGCCACTCCGACATATGGTGTCCAACCATGTCCAGGAGCCCTAGCAGCATGCTGGGATTCAGCTGCACCATGCATTGTATCACCAGTTTAAAAGATGTTGCATCACCACACCCACTTGAAAGTGTGTGTGTATTAGTGTGCATCATTGTATTTTGGAAAAGAACACATGCAATGATGCCACTCCAGCATGTGGTGTCCAACCATGTCTAGGAACCCTAGCAGCATGCTGGGATTGAACTTCAACATGCATTCTATTACCAGTTTGAAATATGTTGCATCACCACAACCAGTTGGATGTGTGTGTGTATCAGTGTGCGTCATTGTGGTTTTGGAAAAGAACACATGAAACGATGCCACTCCAGCATGTGGTGTCTAACCATGTGTAGAAATCCTAGCAACATGCTGGGATTCAACTGCAACATGCATTCTATCACCATTTTGAAAGATGCTGCATCACCAGACCCACTTGGATGTGTGTATATCAGTGTGCATCATTGTAGTTTTGGAAAAGTACACATACAATGATGCCACCCCAACATGTGGTGTCTAACCATGTCCAGGAACCCTATCAGCATGTTGGGATTCAACTGTAGCATGCATTCTATCACTAGTTTGAAAGATGCAGCATCACCACACCCAGTTGGATGTGTGTGTGTATCAGTGTGCATCATTGTGGTTTTGGAAAAGAACACATGCAATGTTTCCACTCTAGCATGTGGTATCCATCCATGTCCAGGAACCCTAGCAGCGTGATGGGATTCAATTGCAGCATGCATTCTATCATGAGTTTGAAAGATGCTGCATCACCACACCCACTTGGATGTGTGTGTGTGTGTATCAGTGTGCATCATTGTGGTTTTGGAAAAGAACACATGCAATTATGCCACTCCAGCATATGGTGTCCAACCATGTCTAGGAACCCTAGCAACATGCTGGGATTCTACTGCAACATGCATTCTATCACCAGTTTGAAAGATGCTACATCACCACACCCACTTGGATGTGTGTGTATCAATTTGCATCATTGTGGTTTTAGAAAATAACACATGCAATGATGCCACTCTAGCATGTGGTGTCCAACCATGTCCAGGAACCCTAGCAGCATGTTCAGATTCAACTGCAACATGCATTTTATGACCAGTTTGAAAGATGATGCATCACCACACCCACTTGGATGTGTGTGTATCCGTGTGCATAATTGTGGTTTTGTTAAAGAACACATGCAATGATGCTACTCTGGCAGGTAGTGTCCAACCATGTCCAGGAACCCTAGCAGCATGCTAGGATTCAACTACAACACGCATTCTATCAAACTTTGAAAGATGCTGCATCACCACACCCTCTTGGATGTGTGTGTGTGTATTAGTCTGCATCATTGTGGTTTTGGAAAATAACACATGAAATAATGCCACTCCATCATGTTGTGTCCAACCTTGTCCAGGAACCCTAGCAGCATGCTAGGATTCAAGTGCAGCATGCATTGTATCACCAGTTTGAAAGATGCTACATCACCACACCCACTTGGATGTGTGTGTATCAATGTGAATCATTGTGGTTTTGGAAAAGTACACATGTAGTGATTCCAATCCATCATATGTTTTATTTTCCTAAACCACATGTGTCCACTATATGTCATTTCATGTGTTTTTTCATAAACCACATGGATCCACTAGATGTTATTGAATGTGTGTTATTTTCCTAAACCACATGGATCCACTAGAGTCATTTCATGTGTGTTCTTTTCATAAACTAGTTGGATCCACTAGATGCCATTGCATGTGTGTTCTTTTCGTAAACCACATGCATCAACTATATGTCATTGGATGTGTGTTCTTTTCATAAACCACATGGATCCACTAGTCATTGGATGTGTGTGTATCAGTGTGCATCACTGTGGTTTTGGAAAAGAACACATGCAATGATGCCACTCCACCATGTGGTCTCCAACCATGTCCAGGAACCCTAGCAGCATGCTGGGATTCAACTGCAACATGTATTCTATCACCAGTTTGAAAGATGCTACATCACCACACCCACTTGGATATGTGTGTGTATCCGTGTGCATCATTGTGGTTTTGGAAAATAACACATGCAATGATATCAGTGTGTGTGTGTCTGCTGGCCTTTAGATCCTAACCTTAGCCCCCAATGGTGTCCGTTAGATCAAGTCTTCTAGAAGGCACGCCCCAGGACACTTGTTATGCATCACTATTGTTACATGCCGTTCAATCGGGGTGCTTTTACTATTGCGATGGTTCTTCGTAAGAGCGATCCATGAGTAGGTTGTTCTGCGACATGATTGGCCACGCTTACTATCCGCTTGCTCTGGACAAACTGGCAATACCACACGCTCCCACTTTCTAGTGTCACGTGTTCCGTGGGCCCATCTTCCAGTGTGACATCCCATTTACTTCTCTTCTTTCCCCTCGAAGCCTCTTTCCCCACTTCTATTCCATCCTGTAGTAGACGCAAGCCGACGGAGCCTCCAACGATCTCTACCACAGCCACCCCAGTCCCCGACCCCTTCCGCCATGGTTTCAAGGGGATAGATGGTGATGAAACATGTCGTGATGACAGCGACGGTGATTTCGATGTGAGTCGTCTCATCTCTAACATATGTGGCCATTTTATCTATTTTTGAGCTAGATCTACTCTAGTTGCTCATGCACACATGAAGATGTAAATCGTGCTAAGATTAGGAAGATCAAGGAGAAGTGTGATAACTAGTTCTATTAAACTAGAGCACCGTACCTTTTCAATTGTAATAGTAATTGTAATTGTTGACCAAGTGGCCTGAACTAGTGGTCTGGGAGTCCTGGGAGAAAGAAATTGGTCATCTGTTCCTCTGTATTAGACCTTCATTTCTTCCTTTTGTCTGATGATTGTTGTAATCCGACTTTGGTGGTTTGTTTAATCGTAATATACGTGGGTTGTGACGCATGAAAATGGAACTTACACAATTTTTTCTCCCCCACCCCCCTGTCGGCCCTCGGCCAGCTGCCCTCCTTGCCGCCCTTCGCTAGATTCGACACAGCATGGCCTAGATTCACCGGGATACAACTGGATCCTTGAGGCCAAGCACCTTTTGGCATGACCACACAGCATTGCAACTCCCCGACCGAGCTCGTAGGAGCGCCGCTGCAAGCACCTGCACTGGCACCAGCAGCCGCCCTAGCACCAATGCTTGGACCCGCACCGACACCTTCCCATATCGGCACCGCCAGAACAAGGTGAGGAAGATATAAGCTCCAGGGTTCTTTGTAACATTTATTGTTAAAGCTCGTCAATTTTCTAATCAAGATGATTTTTCGTAGCAAGTGAAGAAGAGAGAAGCTCCATGGTCCGAGGATGACGACAATGATTTGATCTTTGCTTGGCATCGTCAAACAATTTTTGGAGCCGACCAGCCTTTCCAACAATTTGGGAGGAAATACATGCCAATTTCAATGAAAGAACTAGTGGATATGCAAGGTCATTAGTATCGATTATGAATAGGTGGACTTTGCTAGTAATGCGCTCCAATGCGGAAAATCTATGAATAAATGGAGCTTGCAAGTATGAATAATGGTGTATGAACATTGGGATTCTCTCTTATTCATCTTGTTAAGTTAAGTAGTTCATTTGGGCTAGGTGCAAAAATTTAAGCCATAAACTGTGTTTCTGTGTTTTGTGCAACAAATGCCACGGATATTGTTGTTACCTGCAATTTTCTCTACACATTCTACACATTCACGTGCTCCCAGGGATAATTAAATACAATGAGGTTATGATACTACTACTAGTATTATCCAACACATTCGCGTGCTATCAGGAGTCGTACACTGGTGTGCACGTCCGTTGTCCGTGTGTGCTTGCGCATGCACGTGCCCGTGCCAGTTTGATGAAACACAGTTACGGTTGTTGTGTGCACGCCTGACGAGGGTTTAACTCATCAATTCCCATTGTTATGGACTTGGGTTTTGGAGAAGGAGGGAGCGTTGGAGACATCTATCGGCTAGCAAACAAGCACACAGGGGACTCGAAGATTTACCTAGGTTCAGGCCTCGTAGAGGTCCCTACTCCTGCTTGTCTGCTCGTGGAATTATCAAAGGAATCGAGAATTACAATGGTGCGCAGATGCAATCTGGCGAGGGTTGTGAAAACTAGGGTTGCGTGTGTCCTCCTCGCCGCCCCCTCCTAGCCTTTATATAGATAGGCTAGGTCCCGGGTAGCAAGTTGAGTCGGTTACAAGTTAGGGTTTTCCCCTTTGAACTTTCTATCTTTAACTTCTTCTTGTTCTTCAAGCAATCGAGAGTCCGTAGGTTACTCGAGTAACTCATTTGGGCCTTGGCGACACCGTGGGCCTCTACGTATTCAGGCCGTATATACCAAGCTCGAGTACCTGTAGGGCATACCCATGTCAGTAGCACCTGAGTGTCCAGTGGAATCGCAGATTCGACTGGAGACTTTATGAAGTCTTTCGTGTGCATGACTGAGTATATTTTTCGACTGCTTTGTTTGTGTCATAGGGATTGTTGATGCGCGTGCCTAATTAAACCGATGTATCGGTATCAGTTAACTACCTTAGGGTAAAACAATGCCATCTACTTGAACTCGAGTCCCCGGACTCAAATCCGGAAAAGTGCTAGTGTAATTCGACTCAAGCCACGAAGGTCTTACGGGAGTCGAATTCCAGTGTATGGGTGTGAGCACTCGACGCGTCCGTCAAATCATGTTCATCGTGCCTATAGGCACGGTTATATTTCTGGTAGTGCGCAGCGAATGCGTTGCCAAGCCTTAATCAGGCCTTATCTTCATGCTGTAAGCGCAGCATCTGAATTTTTGTCATCGCGGAGACGATTTGGGTGACCAAGGAGACGCAGTCTCTTTGTATGGAAAAATCATGAGGCGGTGTCGCCATAAGCTTTGAGTGTGGATCTTATCAACACACAATACTTTATAGAAATAATCATAGGGTGCGTGACCAGCTCTCCCTATGGGAGTAGCCCCCTAGTTCCTGGTTGAGTCGAAGACTCAGGCAGGGACTAAAGAACTTTAGTGACTGCTATCATCTTTTGTTTGCTTGTTTCTGTCGAATTTGCTTCCGGCGCTCCCTATGGGATTAACCCATGTCCATAGTCGAACTATGTTTCGAGTGGTTGGGTTTGCTTTGATTGTCCATGTTCCTGCAAAAAGAAGAAGAAAAATTGTAGGGTGCGCGACCAACGCTCCCTAATTTCAGCTTGGCCCCCTGGGGCGATGTCAGTATGACACCTGCACCAGCTCCGTCCTTCCGCTTGGATCCGTCAAAGTGCATTGTCCAGAGGTAGGACATATCTGGTTTTTCGGGGAGCTGGTTCTCCATCCAGTGGACGAGGAAGTCAGGGAGAACTTGCGACTTAATTGCGTCGCGTTTTTCATATGTGATGTCTCGTGGAGACAGTTCGATTCCCCAAAGTGTGACTCGTCTGGTGGCGTCGGGGTTGTTGAGGATGTGTCCAAGCGGGGCATCGTTAACTACCACGATTAGGTGTTCTTGGAAGTAGTGGCACAGTCGCCGGGCCGTCATGAAGACGCCGCTCGCCAATTTCTGGTAATGTGGGTACCGCTGTTTTGTTGGCATGAGGACCTTGCTGAGGTAGTATACTGGGCGTTGTACTCCGTGGACCTTGTTTTCCTTGGCTCGTTCGACTACGAGCGTTGTACTGACTACCTGGTTGGTGGCGGAGATGTATAACAACAATGTTTCCCTTTCTCATGGGGTCACCAGTACTAGCGAGGTGGATAGTAGGCGCTTGAGGTCTTCGAATGCTTCCTGTGCCTCATTGGTCCACTCGAACTTGTCGACTTTGCGGAGGAGTTGGTAGAAGGGAAGCGCCTTTTCACCCATCCGACTGATAAATCGACTGAGAGCCACGATTCGCCTAGCCAGCCGCTGGACGCCCCTTATGTTTTTCGGCTTCTCCATGGCCAGTATGGCTTTTATTTTCTTCGGGTTTGCTTCGATCCCCCTCGCGGAGATAAGGTACCCAAGTAATTTCCCAAAGGGTACGCCAAAGGAGCACTTGTCCGGATTGAGCTTGATCCGGTAGCGATCGAGGTTGGCGAAGGTTTCGCGCAAATCGTCGATTAGTGAGGCTTCCTTCTTTGTCTTGATTACTATGTCGTCGACATAGACTTGAATGTTGCGACCGAGTTGGTTTTTGAGGAAAGCTTGCATGCACCGCTGGTAGGTCGCTCCTGCCTTCTTTAGCCCGAAGGGCATTGTGTTGTAGCAGAACACACCAAAAGGCGTTGTAAACGCTGTTTTTTCTTGGGCTTCCTCCTTCATTCCAATCCGGTTATAGCCTGAGTAGGCGTCCAGGAAGCAGAGGCTCTCGCATCCCGCGGTGGATTCCATGATATGGTTGATTTGCGGTAACGGGAAGTGGTCCTTTGGACAGTGCTTATTCAAAGAGGTGAAGTCCACGCACATCCGCAGGATATCCGTGTCGTTTTTTGGTACTAGCACCGTGTTGGTGAGCCCAGTGCTTTCCTTGATCTCGCGTATGAATTTGGCATCGAGGAGTCTATTGATCTCCATTCCGACTGCCTTTGCTCTTGGCTCAAATAATCGTCGGATTGTTTGCTTGACTGGCCTTGCGTCTGGGTTGACGTTGAGTGCGTTCTTGGCGAATTCCCTGGGAACTCCTGGCATGTCCGCTGGACACCAGGCGAAGATTTCCCAGTGCTCAAGGAGGAATTCGACGAGCGCGAGTTCTTATGCGGGACTCAAGTTGTTGGCGATGAGGGCCGTCTTGGCGGGATCCGATGGGTGGACCTGAACTTTCTTTGTCTGCACCGATGAGTCGAAAGATAGATCGGGCGAACTTGGCCAGCTTAGGGGAGGTAGATTGTTGTCTGTCGACTCCTTTAGTCTTGCGAGTTCTTCCTGCATGCCGAAGGACTAGGAAATTCTGTTGAATTCCCTATCGCAACTGTCGGATCTCTCGAAGGTCCCGTTGACTATGATGATGCCATTGGGACCTGGCATTTTCATCTGTAGGTAGGCGTAGTGTGGCACCGCCATGAACCTAGCGAACGCGACACGTCCGAGGATGTAGTGGTACTGTGAGGGCCAGTCGACGACCTCAAAGTCGATGCACTCACGCCAAAAGTTTTTCGGCGTGCCGAAGATGACGTCGAGGTTGATTTTGCCAAGGGGATACACGCCTTTGCCTGGGATGATGCCGTGGAATGTTGTGTCTGAGGCTTCTAAGCAAGTCAGAGGGATCCTCATTGCTCGCAAGGTACTCGCAAATATAAGGTTGATGCCACTTCCACCGTCCATGAAGACGCAGCTCATGTCGAAGCCTCCGATTTGCGCCTCGAGTACGAGGAGACAATGGCCTGGACGAGGTACTTGAGGCGGGCCATCACTCGTGTCGAAGGTGATGCAAGACTCGCTTCCGCTGAGGTACTTAGTGGTATATGGTGGCGAGTTCGTGGCCAAGTTTACTTGGCGAGTGATGGGCTTCTGCACCCTATTCGAGGGGCGTCCCTTTTGGATCATCATGGTACCCATGGCCCGTGGGTATGGTTCGCCTCCCTGGTGCTTGTCTGGCGCAGCTGCATTTGGGGGTAGTCCAAGTGGTGGTGGCGGAGCGCCATGTGCCACGGCGCCTGGAGCGGCTCCGTAGCCCCTTTTGACTGCGTTGCAATTCATCCGAACCAGTCCCTCATGTAGCTTCAGGAACTCGCGGCAATCTTTGAGGAGGTGGCTGGACTTCTTCTTTCCATCATGCTTGTCAATGTAGAAGTGCACAGTGCATGGCCCGGACAGCTTGTCTTCAATGGATGTTGCGGGTGCCTCATCACGATTGCGGCGCTGCCACACTTGCGTGGTATTTCCGGAGTCGCGTATCCGCCGCTGCGGTAGACGCTGTTGCGGTTGTCGCCGCGTCTATCGGCGTAGCCGGCTGCGACCATGTTAATGTCGTCACGGTCATCGTAGATGCGCATGCGGCGTTTGCTTCGGTGGTCGCGTCTACGCTCGAGTTCTGCCTCATCTTCGAAGTGAACGTGATTTTTCACCGAATCTTCTCCATCTGCCAAGTGATTCGCGATTTCCATTAGGTGATCGATGGTTTTGTGCTTTGAGCGGCCCAAGTCCTCTCTAAGCTCTATGTGACGCACGCCACCGTTGAATGCGTCAATCGCGCGATCCTCCGAGATGTTCTCTGCGGAGTTCTTGATGATGGACCACCTTTGGATGTAGGAGCGTAGCGATTCGCCCGACCTTTGCTGGCAGCATCTCAGATCTACGATTGATGTGGGTCGTTGATACGTCCATTTTGCATCACTATTCTATGTCTTAATTCACTATTATTCATTGATATATTTCATATTGAGAGGTGATACTTATGTTATTTCATATGTTTTTGCATGGTTGATGACTTTTGGAGCATGGACCGCTGCAGTCAGGATCCTGATGGAAAAGGTGCTATTTGGAGGCAAAATTCCCGAAGATCAGAAAATCCAAGAAAATATACGGAAAATCCTATTTTTCCATAAGACTAAGGATGCCAGAAGACGGAGTGGAGATGGGCCACAGAGGGCCCACACCACCCCCTGGCGCGGGTAGCCCTAGGCCACGTCAGCAGGTGGTGTGGCCGCCCTGGCCCACCTCTGGCTCTCCCCCCGGCATATATCATCCTCCCGAAACCCTAAGACTCGGGGAGCGACCACAGAAAGATTCCGCCGCCTCTGCCGGGCAGAAAACACCGAGAGAGAAAGATCTCTCCGGCAGACAGATTTCTGCCAGGGGAATTCCTTCCCGGAGAGGGGAGATCGTCGCCATCAACACCACCATCAAGCTAGACTTCATCGATCATCATCATCATCACCATCATCATCACCATCAGCACCCTCATCACCATCTCCATATTGCTATAACAATTGCGTTGAATCTTGCATAGTTCATAGGGGAAACTTTCCTGGTGTTGATTACTCTTTATAGTTGATGCTATTGAGTGAACCATTGAATTATTGTTTATGTTCATATTGTTATACATCATTATTCCATCTCTGATCATGATCCATATGATGTCTTGTGAGTAGTTCGTTTTGTTCTTGAGGACATGGGAGAACTCATGTTGTTAGTAGTGGAGTTGTGTTGAGAAAGATTCAATAGATTGTTATTTAAGTTGTGGTGTACTTCTTCTAGTGGTGGCATGTGAACGTCGACTACATGACACTTCACCTATATGGGCCTAGGGGAATGCATTGTGTATTTGGCTACTAATCGTAGGGGTTGTCGGAGTGACAGAAACCTGAACCCCCGGAAACCATTGCACAAGGGACGTAAGGGTCTTAGAGTTTAAAGCTGTGGTTAGGTTTCTACCTTAATTAGTTTCTTGTACTTACGGAAGTTTGCAAGGGGTATAATCACAAGTATGTATTAGTCCTAGGAAGGTCGGTACATTAGCACAGGTTCACCCACACAACACTTAGCAAGCTAAAGAAGATTAATCAACTATATGAAGCAAAAGCACTTGACAGTCTTCCCATGTGTCCTCGAGAATGTTTGCTCATCTTAAGTAATACAACCGGCTTGTCCTTTGCTGCATAAAGGATTGGGCCACTTGCTGCATTCATTCTTACTGTCTTTTATTTACTCGTACTTTGTTTACTTGCTTTATTGAAAACCCCTAAAAATCCGTTTCCTAAGTATTTGCAGAGAATTCCTGATCCATACCACTAGCCAGCACCTTTTGGTCCTCGTTGGGTTCGACACTCTTACTTATCGAAAATATTGCGATACACCCCTATACTTGTGGGTCATCAAGACTATTTTCTAGCGCCGTTGCCGGGGAGTGAAGCGCTATTGGAGAGTGGAACTGGTAAAGGAAACTTCTACTGTGAATATTGTTTACTTCTGCAAGTTGCTTTATTTTCATTATGGATAATTCGCTGAGTTTCTTATTTGGTAATGCTACTACCACTGCTAAGGTAGTAGATAAGCCACCACCTGCTGAGAATGATGTTTTCAAAATACCTACAAGAATTATTGATCGTGTTATGGATAACTACTATGTTGGGGATGGAACTGTCCATCCCGGTGATCATTTACTCTTTATACATGAATTATGCGGGTTATTCAAGTGTGCACGTATTACTACAGATCAAGTTAAGAAGAAGTTATTCTCATTATCGCTGAAAGGAAGAGCTGAGGAATGGTATAAGCTGCTGAAGAATGGTCAAGCTTTGGAATGGGAGGAAATAGTGCCTCTCTTTTATTCAAAGTTTTATCCTCCTAGTGAGATTCATAAAGATCAGAATCAAATATACAACTTTTGGCCTCTTGATGGAGAGAGTACAGCTCAAGCTTGGGGGAGATTGAAGTTACTTATGCTCAAATGTCCCATTCATTAGCTCCCCAACAATATTATTATCAATAACTATTATGCAAGGCTCCCTCTACATGACAATGATTTATTGGATGCTTCTTGTGCTGGATCATTCACTCGCATGAAAGAAGACGCTAAATGGGATCTTTTGGACCGTATTCAAGACAATGCTGAAGCTTGGGGGAATGACAAAGGTAGAAAGTCAGGTATAAATTATGATTATGAATGCATTAAATATTTTATGGGAATTGATGACTTTCAAAATATTAAAAATGCTTATGGTCTAGACTCTAAAGCTATTGCTTCTTATTTGAAGGCTTTTGCTTCCTACATTGAAGTGCCTAAAAAGAAGTGGAATAAGTATGATGAACCTTATAAAGATATTGCTAAGAGTGTTGCTGCAAGAAATACTGAAGTTTATACTGCTAGTCATGTTTTACCTGAACCTTACATTTAGAAAATCCCTTTCCCAGTTAAGGTAAAGGAACATTCTATGATAGCTAGTATGGTTAATGAAAGTACAAGTAAAGCTGTTGAACCTGATAAACAAATGGTTGATGAACCTATAATAGCAAATGTGAAAGACTTTGGCACTAAATATGAAAAAGAGGGACACACTATCCTTTGTAAGGATACCTCTAATATTGCTTCACATAATAGGGTTATGAGAGCTAGTATTCCCGTGTTTTCTGTTAGAATAAGCGATCATTGCTATGATGGCCCTTGTGATAGCTATATTGTTAAGTTTATGCATGATACTGAAAGTTACTATGAGAGAGGGAAAAGTGTTCTTATGCATCTCAATAATATCAAGTTTCCTCGTTTTATGCTGAAAGTTTTTATGTTGCACTTCTTTTGCCTTCTTATGCAAGTAGCCTCTGGTTTCAACAACTTGCTTGTTTACAAAATTCCCTTGCATAGTAAGTGGGTTAGACTTAAATGTGTGTGTGTATGTTTTTGCTTCTTAATGCTCTCTTTCACTTCAATTCATATTCCTATGTGAGCATCATCAAAATTATCATGCCCATCTTAATGGCTATAAAGAAAGAGCTTTTTGGGAGACAACCCGATTTGTTTTTGATTTCAATTTGTTTTTGTTTCTTTGAGTCTTGGAAGTTATTACTTCGGTAATAACCTCTCCTTATCCGTTTTGTTTGGTTTTTGTGTCAAGATCAACCGCTAATGATAGAGAAGTAAGATTTCGGGAAGTTGTTGTCCCGAAACAGATTTTTGTGCTTCACCGTAAAAATACGTGAGAGATCTCTCTATGTCGGATTGAGCTGTAATTGTTTTTGCTTCTGCCCCAGGTTGTTATTTAACTTTCGTTAGTTTTGCACTTTTTGATTTGAGCAACATAGGATTTTCGAAAAAATTGATCTTTACCCGCTGGTTTGTTTTGACAAATTTTGCCACTTTTGCATTTGCTTCTTTATTCGATTTCCTTTTTGAATACTTTTTGGGTTATCGGAAGAAGTTGCTACAGTAGCTTATGTTTTGATGGTTTTCAGTTGAAGTTGCACTCAAAAAGTTTTATCACTTCACTTATACTAATGTTGCTAATGAGAACTGTGTGAAGTTCTGTGTGAAAGAAATTTCCAGGAAGTGGAGATAATGGTGTAATAAGGAAGAGAAAGGTTTTATGACTCAAGTAATAAGTGTACAAAGATGAAGATACTGATGATTATTCAAGTGGAGACTCTGGAAGGATCCACTAAATACAAAATTCAGAGACCTACAAAGTCTGTTTTCAAATAGGTAACAGTTCTGGTAAGAAAAGTTCCGTGAAAATACAATCCAACTATATTTTTGCAGTTTTCAGCCAATAAGGAAAGCTACGAAGTGAAAAAGGGACGGAAACGGAGCCAGGGTGACTCACACCACCCTATGGCGCGGGCCCTCCCCTGGCCGCGCCATCAGGTGGTGAGTCCACCCCGGACTCCGCCTGCGACTCGTTTTCTTCCAGTACCTTCCTTTTGATATGAAACTTTGTAATATATAACCCCCTGGATCTTCCGAGGTTCGTATATCATGTTTTCGTCGTGTTTTCGTTTCGATCTGTTTCTACCAGGACATACTCTTTGAAGGCTTAGAAGCACAACGGTGTCCGCCAAGGATAAAGGGAAAGAGCCTATGGAGGAAGACCTCCAAGCCCCCGGGAAGGAGAAGGAGATCAAGATTGAAGGTGAAGAGGAGCAAGGCCAACATCCGGATACCGGCACTACCATTGCAAGCATTGGAGTGGTGACGAAACTTGCTAGGGTTAGAAGGACTGCGCGGATACAGACTGGGGGGAAAGGTCCCCGTCACAGTTTGGCTCCACGGTCACTTCCTCCCCACACCAAGAATCCCTTCCATACCTTTATCCATAACCATGCAGGAAAAGAAGACTCCAAGAGGGAAGAACGGAAAAAGAATCACAAGAGCTGGGATCCACAAACTGAAATGATCATGAGCCGTATTGAGCACAACTCGGAGTTGATTCGTACTCTCACTTTCGAGATTGAGGACTTGGGGAAATTGATCAGAGAGCTCATCGAGAGGATACCACCACCACCAAAGGAGTGATTTGTCATCAGGTTTGGCATCCCCTTGGTTTGTTCCAAGCTTGGGGGAGTGCCACGGTATCATATCACTATCTTCTATCTTTTTACCTTTTTAGTAGAGTCATATCATGAATAGAGGAGTTATTATGTAGGATGGTTTGCATTATGGAAGTGTCCCCTCTCTCATTAGATATGTATCCCTTGGTGTGAGTTGCCGTTATGGAATATTAATGAGAAGTTCTATCATTCACTCTTTTGCATAGCTTATATTAGTTTTCAATTCATGGTTACATGATTGATCTTGTTGTTAGTATTGGTATCACTTTGGGATCATTGAGTTAATTTAGTTAGTTTTGGCAAACCTGGCTCGGTTAGTAGCAACACTATTTTTGAGAGTTGAAAGAAAAGATAGAAGTACTCTAGAGAAAAATAATTTCATCATCTTTCTTTCTTGATTTTCTCATTAGTTTAGTATTCTCTAGTTAAGATCTTTTGTGCTTCCGAGGAAGATTGCATGTTTGTCTTTATCATTTGTATGTTTGGTTGTTTCCTTCAACTCTTATACTTGCTACCCAGCCTTGCTAGCCAAAAACCTGTACTGAGAGGGAATTCTTCTCGTGCATCCACCTCCTTTAAACCAAAACTTCTGCCATTTGTATCCACCATACTTACCTAGTCGCATTATTGCTATTCCAAGTAAATTCTTGTTTTATCTACCTCCCAAATTAAACTTGTTATGTGAAAAGTAGTGATTAAAGCTCTCACAAACTTGATGGCACACTTTACTTTCTTGCACTTAATAAACTTGAACCATTGTGCTCACCTATGTTGTGTATATGCTTGCGGTTTGTAAGTTGTGAATTAGCAGAACCATGATGTCATGGGGAACACTCTCAACATTGCACTGGTACTTTGTACCAAGTTGATATCATGTTCTTTTGTATATGGATGTCGTCGATGTGAAATGAAAGGGGAGCTTGTAAGTCCATGGAGTTATGCATATGTGTTAGAGAAATGCATGGGCCACTGGTCTAATCCATGCTGACATGGTGGAAACCTGCAGCGTAACCATAACGAGTACCTATGAAGCATTCTTCTTATAAAAAAAGAGATAGAGATTGAGAAAAAAGAGAAAAGAAAAAAAGAGATATTATGAAAAGAGGAAAGAGATAAAAAAGCACCATATTCCCATGGTAAATAAGAAGATTGCTGAGATACTTGTTGTCTGCTTGCCTTGTCATTTTGATATGGGGATTCTTCCTTATCATAGGGCAAGGGGTACCCCGTTGGCGGTTCTCAATGATACACATATGCTTACGATGACAAGAACTTACCGGTGACTAAACGTGAGTAGCATGAGGAGCGGCCCTCGTATTCAAGGGACATGAGATTCTCAACTTACAACTTGTCAATGCATATCCTCATATTTGATCTCTTTAACCTTAATCACCTAAATATGCCTATGATAGGGGCAATGAGAGCTGAAAGCTAGTAAGTATCATAATTTTTGGGAGCTCTTTATGATACTTGCAATCCCTGTTTCCCTCTTTGAAGGGCCTTTCTTTTACTTTGTAGTTGGTAGTTGAGTCAGTAAACCTATTCCCTTCTATCTCAGCAAGTATTTTGAGTTGTTGTGTTTCATCCATTCATATGATGATTTATTCAACCATGTCTTATGTTCCTTGTTTTGCACATTGCTCTTATCTTGATGTTTACTACTTTGAAAGCTATCATTGAAAACCAGTTATTTGTGAACTCCAGCAAATTATCAACTATTCTTCGACCAAGAGCTAAGTTTTCCATTACCAATTATGATTCACTTTATGTATCTTTATTGTGTTTCCTTTACTCATTACAAGTTGAGTTATATAATAGTGAGTTGTCTTCTATTACGGTCAGTGTATTTGATGAATGTGTTGCTTCTTGTCTGTATTCTTTTATCGACTCTTCACTCCATAAACCTGAGGCCATGTTTCTTGAGCTCAGTTTCGCTTGGGGACAAGCGAAGTCTAAGCTTGGGGGAGTTGATACGTCCATTTTGCATCACTATTCTATGTCTTAATTCACTATTATTCATTGATATATTTCGTATTGAGAGGTGATACATATGTTATTTCATTTGTTTTTGCATGGTTGATGACTTTTGGAGCATGGACCGCTGCAGTCAGGATTCTGATGGAAAAGGTGCTGTTTGGAGGCAAAATTCGCGAAGATCAGAAAATCCGGGAAAATATACGGAAAATCCTATTTTTCTAGAAGACGGAGTGGAGATGGGCCATAGGGGGCTCACACCACCCCCTGGCGTGGGCAGCCCTAGGCCGCGCCAGTAGGTGGTGTGGCCGCCCTGGCCCACCTCCGGCTCTCCCCTATGGAGTATATCATCCTCCCGAAACCCTAAGACTCGGGGAGCGACCACAGAAAGATTCCGCTGCCTCTACGGGGTGGAAAACACCGAGAGAGAAAGATCTCTCCGGCAGACAGATTTCTGCCGAGAGAATTCCTTCCCAGAGAGGGGAGATCGTGGCCATCAACACCACCATCAAGCTGGAATTCATCGGGATCATCATCATCATCACCATCAGCACCCTCATCACCATCTCCATATTGCTGTAACAATTGCGGTTAATCTTGCATAGTTCATAGGGGAAACTTTCCCGGTGTTTATTACTCTTTGTAGTTGATGCTATTGAGTGAACCATTGAATTATTGTTTATGTTCAGATTGTTATACATCATTATTCCATCTCTGATCATGATCCATATGATGTCTTGTGAGTAGTCCAGTTTGTTCTTGATGACATGGGAGAAGTCATGTTGTTAGTAGTGGAGTTGTGTTGAGAAAGATTCAATAGATTGTTATTTAAGTTGTGGTGTACTTCTTCTAGTGGTGTCATGTGAACGTCGACTACATGACACTTCACCTATATGGGCCTAGGGGAATGCATTGTGTATTTGGCTACTAATCATAGGGGTTGTCGGAGTGACAGAAACCTGAACCCCCGTTAGGAAACCATTGCACAAGGGACGTAAGGGTCTTAGAGTTTAAAGCTGTGGTTAGGTTTCTACCTTAATTACTTTCTTGTACTTGTGGATGTTTGCAAGGGGTATAATCACAAGTATGTATTAGTCTTAGGAAGGTCGGTACATTAGCACAGGTTCACCCACACAACACTTAGCAAGCTAAAGAAGATTAATCAACTATATGAAGCGAAAGCACTTAACAGTCTTCCCATGTGTCCTCAAGAATGTTTGGTCATCTTAAGTAATACAACCGGCTTGTCCTTTGCTGCATAAAGGATTGGGCCACTTGCTGCAATTATTCCTACTGTCTTTCATTTACTCATACTTTGTTTACTTGATATATTAAAAACCCCTAAAAATCTGTTTGCTAAGTATTTGCAGAGAATTACTCATCCATACCTCTAGCCAGCACCTTCTACTCCTCGTTGGGTTCGACACTCTTACTTATCGAAAATACTGCGATACACCCCCTATACTTGTAGGTCATCAGCCGTTTGTATGTGCCCTTGAAGTTGCGCACGAAGCTGTAAACCAGCTCTTCCCAACTGCGAATGGATCTGCGTGGGAGGTTGTTGAGCCATGCTCGGCCGGCGCCTTGCAACTGTAGCTGTAGGCGTTGCATGGCCGTGCTTCGACTTCCACCATGGAGCCTGACGGAGGAGATGTGGTCCTCCAGCCAGATCTTCGGGTCCTGCATGCCGTTAAACTTCGGCTTCTCCGATGGGAGTTTAAACCCCTTGGGCATTCGCTTTTTCCTGATGGCCCTGCTAAAGCATTTGGCGCCACAGAGCTCCACATCTTCGTCTTCTGAGTCAGTCGACCGAGCATGTTGCGCCCTTTAATTGTTGATCTTGCGCTGCGTGAGGTCATCGCACGTGTCATAGTCGTGGTCATGTCGCCGTGAGCGGCGACGTCGAGATAGGTCGTGACTTTCGTCCCTAGATGAGGGCAAGGAGTAGCGCTTTGCCTTTTTTCGGCTCTGGTGTTGGCTCCTTGTCGAGGGCGGCCTCGATTAGTCCCAAGCATGCGATCGTAGATCGGTGCATGGCGGCTCGGGGATCTCCAGCTGGCAGCTGGTTATTGAGGAGGTACATGGTGGCTTCTGTCACCGTGGCATGCGGCTTCTTGGGGACCACATTGCCCCGTGTATCGACTGTCATAGAGCTGAAGTCGAGGACCTCTGCAGCTTCTATGCGTTCTTGCTCGGTGAGATGGGCCATCCGGGATCGCCTCTTGTTTGCGATGTACTCGTTGCCCTTTGAGGAGGATCCTTCGTGGGAGGAGAGCCCAGCACGACGAAGGCTTGACTCGTCTGCCGCCTTTTTGCGGGCCTCGAGTTGCGCGATTGTTTGCACTTGGCACTTGAATTGTACCTTCAGGAGCCAATGGTAGCCCATTAGCAGTTCTTGCGGAGATCCGAAGGGTAGAGGGTTGCCTCGTAAGGCATCGCGGCAACGAGCCCACTCTTGTTCGTTGAGCCTGATCACGACGCGTTCGCCGGTTTGCTCTTTTGTTATGGTTGGAGGCTCGACTGCTCCCCCGTTGTTGGTGGGGGTGCCGTTTGGTGATGGTCCGCCGTTTGGCGGTGGTTCACCGTTGGGTATGCCGCCGTTTGGCGGGTCAGCTCCGTGGCCGCCATTGCCCGTGTTGTCGCGATTGGCGGAGGTGTCGCCTGCGTTAATAACGGCACACATGAAGTGGTTGGGGAAGCTGCTGCTCCCGCACTTTCAGATCCGGAGCCGTAGGCTCCATCTTCAGTTGCTATATCGCTTAGATCGGAGTCGGGACTGCTATCGCTGACCGTATTCTCGACTGTTGTCGGGGCGTTGAGCTCACTGAGGGTGTCGATAGATGGAGGGAACCACGATGCTGGAGTAATCGATGGTACAGTCGGCTGGTCAGGCAGGCAAAGCGTGCCCATCTGACCAACTTGGAAGCGGAAGCTCCTGATCGCCAGGCTGATTCCGTCGCCCAGAGACTCCAAGGCTGGGCGAGTGGTCGGCGTGTGGACGGTGAAGTTGAACATGCCGAAGAGCTGGCGGATCTCTGCTGTTGCGGAGTTGTAGATCGCGGTTGCTTAGGGCCGAAGAAGCCGCAACATCAGCACTCCCAGTTCCCACAGACGGCATCAATTGACGAGGGTTTAACTCATTAGTGCCCATTGTTATGGACTTGGGTTTTGGAGAAGGAGGGAGCGCTGGAGACATCTATCGGCTAGCAAACAAGCAGACAACAGACTCGAAGATTTACCCTAGGTTCAGGCCTCGTAGAGGTCCCTACTCCTGCTTGTCTACTCGTGGAATTATTAAAGGAATCGAGGATTACAATGGTGCGCAGATGCAATCTAGTGAGTGTTGTGGAAACTAGGGTTGCGTGTGTCCTCCTCGCCGCCCCCTCCTAGCCTTTATATAGATAGGCTAGGTCTCGGGTAGCAAGTCGAGTCGGTTACAAGTTAGGGTTTTCCCCTTTGAACTTTCTATCTTTAACTTCTTCTTGTTCTTCAAGCAATCGAGAGTCCGTAGGTTACTCGAGTTCCTCATTTGGGCCTTGGCGACACTGTGGGCCTCTACGTATTCAGGCCATATATACCAAGCTCGAGTACCTGTTGGGTATACCCATGTCAATGCCTTTGTCTTGTTTCTAGACGCTTCGCTTGGCTTTCCTAGGCGTTGTTTTAAATGTATGTCTCTGGAACCGCTTCCTCTGACAGTTAACGGGACCGAGACCACACGAATGCCATCATCCATGGCTGGCAAGAAGCAGCAGGACTCACCATGGGCTAGTCTCCCTAAGGGACTCGTCCAGAAGATAGGTGACATCTTCCTTTCGACGAATAATGTCGACTACTACGCCGCCTTCCTGGCAGGATGCAACGCCTGGTGCGACTGCATGGCGGAGCGCTTTCTGCTAGCCAACTGGATTGTTCTAGAGCACCAGTTGTCAAACGAGTAACCGATAGACGATGCCGCCATCACGTTGCTGAACATGAGAACTTGCCGCTACCTTGAGAAAAATATTAGCCGGGTTATTCGCAGGTGCTCTATTGGTATTCATCTGTATATATGTGATCTTTTTTTGGCATTCACCTCCTATACTATCTGTTTTTCAAGTTCTGTTTCTTCGTATACTAGTTGGTTTACTTTGATTGAATCTCAGTATGTTTACCTTGACTGAATCTCTGTTTCTCCTCTTGAAGGTACTTTTATGTGGGTAGCACATCCGGTGGCCTCCTGGTGCTTGGACGGACGGTCCAGCCATACAAGACCCGGTTGTACAATCCCTTCTCAGGCTCTATCAAGCGCCTGAGGGCGGAGATACCGACCGAGCTGGTAGATTTTGTCACTGTGTCGATGTTCCCATCGTTGATGGTGTTTACATCAAACAATCATAACACCACTATTTGGTGGGTGGATGAAGACACGGAGGAAGCGAGTCGCCGGTCTTTGGTGAAGGGTCGTAATCGCCGTGTGACTTCTTACGTCGGTGATTTTTTTATCGCAAACAGATACGGGTCTGTCCTCTCGACTATGTGTGGTGATGCTCATGGAGATGTCCAGCTGCAGCGCTCCGCATGGACCCTGGAGATGCATCCCACCGTTGCAGGCCCTATTCTGGGCTACCAATTCCCAGATAAACGTTTTTACCTCATCGAGTCCGACGGGGAGTTGTTGTTCGTTGTGAGAGGACCGGTCTATGGCGGCAGGCCAGTTGTTTACCGCGTTGATACCTAGAATCGTGTCCTTCAACCGGTCAGAGGCATCGGAAGTCGTGCTCCCTTTGTTGCTAATAATTGGTGCGTCTGCGTCGACAGTGCCAGGGTACCCACGGTGTAGGCAGGCAACATATACTATGCGAACCTATCCGAGATTATATATTACAACTTTGAGGATCTTGCGTGGGAAGAGGAGCCAAGGTTTGTACATGGTATGGAGTAGGAGGATTATGAATCAATGATCGTCCTTTCAAACAGGATCGATTGCTGGCAGAGTATTGCAGAATTTTCGAGCATTCTGAGCTACAAATGGTGTCACCTTATCGCGAGGATGGTACTATCCAGTACGATTACTACGACAACTATCCGTCAGATTGATGGATCGTGCGGGTCTACTCCTGATATTCTCTTCAGGTCTGTGTGTTCAGTTTATTGAGTGAACGTCTATGCATTATGCATGTTCTATGGTGCCTGTGTAATACAATGGATGTCCTCCCTATTTTCAGTAGATCGTGTGTTATATCTCTTACAATTTCACTGTTTTTTATGTATGTATAGTAATTACGGTAGATGCTCGGTTTGTAACAATCTTCAAATAACTTACAACTACAAATTATATCAAATTATAACTATCCTCAGTAAATTTGACAGCCATAAAATGAAGCATAAAATTTGCACTCGCACTAAATACAACCGAAATTACAAACAGCATAAACAATATCTAAACCTAGATCACACCTACTATAAACAATAGTAACTCACCGGCTTGAGCCTGAACTTTTTCTTCCTTGGTAGTAGGATCTGTCATCATCTGTGCTGATCAGCTCGTCGGCTGCAGAGGCGGGCTAGAGCCTCGCAACGGCGGCTACGACATGCGGCATTGGAACTAGGGATCAGCGAATCGGCACAGCAACTTGGCACCGGAAGTCAAATGTCCGAAGGGATAGTTCCTCTTGAAGGATAGATTCTGACGCCGTCGGTGCTAGGGTTCATGAGAAAAGAGGGAGTAGATTTGTGAATTTGGTCAACGCACCAAGCCTTTAGTTCCTCGATTTGCCTAGAAGGTTGCCACGTTGGCACTCGCGTCACGGACATATTACTGGCATTTGGGTCTCGATCGTCTACTTCATGGAGCAGTTTAATAGAATGTTTAAATTTGGTAGGGGTGAGATGAGTTTGTCTCGAAATGACGTCTCTCGGTAGTTTTTTTTGTTTGTGTGGAAAGTCACCAAATCTCTCGGTAGTTGGCAGCCTAACTTTGCGAAATGCGGTAATTATAAGGAAGTCGGGCCCCACGATGCACTCGCCAAGGAGGCGCAAAGAAACAAACCCTTCCAAACGAGTGTAGGAAAAATGGGGAAAGATTGCCCTAAGAATTGCATCTTGTAAGCTGTTTATGTGGAGTAACAACCGTCGTTTGTGAGCTTCTAAAAAATCAAATCCGAATCTTCTCGCTGTAGATGGACTAGTTGGACCATTCTCCAAAGTTTGAAGAATTGAGCGATGTGATCAAAAGATAGACCGCCTTGTATGTTGATATTGGTGACCCAATTGTTGTTTTCAGTGGCTTCTCTAACCGAACATCTCCGCAAGTCCCCTCCCAAAAACGAGCTTTCCTACCATTTCCAATTGTGACTGTGTGGTCGCCGAAGAAAATAATAGCCTATTCTCTCTTTTTAACAGTGGGAGGGTCCAGTTTTCAGTCTTGCCTCTGTCAAAAGGTTCATTCTTTACCATTCAACATTCAAGGAGAAAACTTCATTATTTAACCTTAGCTCGAAAATTATTCGTCTCGATCAATTGAGCAGTCTGCTTAATTGAGCTTCATCAAGTCGTTCTGGGTTACGTGGATCCTATCGGTAGTCCCTGGAACTAGCATGACATATAGGTTTTGACATCAAGACCCAGGTGGTCCAGATCGACGTGGATTGATCTCAAAAAGACCAGATCGACGCATGCTATACACATCACCAGAACTGTCACGATGAAAATTATCCGTGAGGATAAATAAACTTTTACCTATCTGATTTAATATTTTTACAAGACATTTTTGTTAAATGCATGGGTAGAATAATATACTACATCTGTAATTCTGTATCACGATATATTATCTTATATTGTGCGACAAAGAGAGTACCATATAAAAAAATTAGATTACACGATTGCAAGGATTTATCTACCATGGAAAAAATCTGCCCATTTTCAAATAAATTTTTCAAACATATTTTGAATTTGACTTTATCATGTGTAAGTAATAGCGCTAGATGATTTCGACTCTAACTACTAACAACGTCTTCCCGATTATTTTCGGCCCGTGGAATGAAGGCCGAGGAGGACATGCGGCGACGTCGCACGGAGCTCTGCTATCCCGTGAGACGGGTCCCTATGCAGGCTAGGGTGAAAGATTTCTTACCACGACGAGTGTACCGCGCACCGTCGTACCAGGAATCGTTGTGCGGTGGGCTGCGCGCGCCATGGGACCGACGTCAGCGTACGCGGATAGTACCGGCCTCTATGAGAAGCGTTCGAGGGACTAAAACGCTCCGCACCCGCCGGGTGGCGAGGCCTGCTAAGCGCCACGTGGCGCCATGAGCCTATGACAACCGCAGACTCTTGCGGTTTTGTAGCCTGCCGATATTAGACGTGGCGCTATGCGTCCATGCCTGCCGTGGTTTCTCGCGGTTATGGCCCCAGCGCATGGTCGTCGTGGAGCTATCAGCCTAGTACGGTTGCAGCTTCTTGCGGACGTGGTGTGCCGCCTTAGATCTTTACCGTCTGTCAACGTAGATCTTTGTCAACGTAGATCTTAGATGATGTGGGTTTGCACAGGCGGAGAGATGACCTGGGATCATAGATCCTAGAAGTATGCATAGACATCCATTGTTTCTTGCATCCAGATCGTGCTATGGGTCTTGTCCACGGTTGAACTGGCACCATTATCCCTCACACGCTGCGGTTTATCGCGGCGCATAGCATTGCTGGTACCATAGAGTATCGTAGGCGCAAATCTGTCTACGCTTTTATGCAAATCTCTACCTAAGCTTTTATGATGTTGTACGTGATGTGCGTAGTTTTACAAGCCATGCTACTCTGCCGTTCACGACTCTTTTTCATGCTCCTCACAATGCCCATACCTTTCGTTATTATTTCGTTCTTACATGCTTCTTGCTCTAACTTCTGTATTGTGCTGTCCTCACGGAGATACCTCTTCTTCGGTCTTCTCTTCTCCTTGATTTTGCTTCCGCACAGTGCTCTCCTTGTCGGAGCTACTTTCTCTTCGGTATTCGTCACGAACAATATATCCCTCTTGAGTACGACTCACGCCTACCTCATCCGCTCTTTCTGTACTCAATTCGTTTTTCTGTTTCCACGGAGATCTTTCTATTCTCGACCACATAGCGATTTCGCGTGCTAGGTAAGCTTCACCCTTCATCTGTTTTACATGTTATTTCCTTTTTCGGGATTAAGCTTCATGTTTTTGTTCGTTTGCAGGTTCTTTGCTCTACGGTACGCGCTTCGAATAAAAAGATAAGTGTATTTTGTGAACGTTTTATTTCTTTACTGCTTTGTTTCGCGTCTGTTGTTTTATCATGTATTTTTTTAGCCTCCTTCGAATGGCTATGTCTTCTTTGACTCTCCTGTTTGACTATGGTTGTTGGACAGGTCTTACTCATTCGGAGACTTTTGATGGAGGGGGAGCTATCTCATTTTTGGGTAAAACAAGGTATACCACCTTATTTTTAATAGTTTTTGGTTTTATCTAAAATTTTGGATTTACGTATCTAATGTTTGTTTCTTTATTCTTAAAACTACGGATGAACGATAACGTTTGGACGATATTGCGTATGAACTCTACTGCATCTTACGAGATCTAGTCTTTGCTCTTGGTACGTTCACTTGCCTCTATTCTATATAAATTATATTTTTCTCACTTTCCTGCCATGCCTTTTTCGTGACGTGCACGTACTAACTTTTCTTTATGTGCTCTCTATGGTTATCTTCTTTAGTTGACGCGAAAGATCATGGATAGAACGCGGCGGACGCGATCATCGCCGTTGTCTAACGCGGCCTGTTCTTCGAGCTGGCTTCTCTTCATGGTACTCTCTCCGTTTAGAAATATAAGATGTTTTAGCTTTGTGAAAAGAGTGTATCTAGACCCCTTTTATTATATATAGGTTCACTCCAAACATTTACGAACCTATATACTAAAAAATGTCTAGATACATTCGATTCACAAAGATAAAACATCTTATATTTCTAAACGGATACTCCTTGCATATTTTCTATTTGAATACGCTTTTCCTTTATTGCTTTCAAATTTCCTTTATTTCGTGCGGCTATTGACTCTTATTTATATGATGTCTAGGGCCGTCTATTGAAGTCATTCACGTTTTATCTTATGATATTGGGAAGCCGTTACTGCCTTTGGAGTCCTATCCGCGTCAGACTGCTATTGTACAACCACGGTCGCCTACCGTCATCGTTGTCCTCGCAACGGAGGAACAACCGCATGACGTTACCAGGGAACATGATACGCCCCCAACCACTATTTTGTTTCCTCACGAGATTCTTTTTAAACGAAATCGTCTGACGTTTGTTTTTCTATCTCTTTCTATTTTGTTCAGATTCTTCTTCTAGACGAGTTCTTTTCCCAGCCGACTGTGTTCTTTTCTCTCAGGCGAGCCAATGGAGGAAAACGTCATGGCCATGGCGCTGACAAACAAAAGAAGAGTCCTTGTAGAGGAACCGATGGGTGATGACCGACAAAGCCATTATTAGGTCGATCCGCAGGTTCAAGTACAATATTGTCGCTGTCCTTGGAGATGTGAAGGAGAATAAGAGTATACTCCTCGCCATCCTTAAGGATGTCGAGACAATGAAGAGTAGACTTCGAGTGAACAATCTTAGCAAAGTCTAGCTGTGTAGATTAATTTAGTTTGTTTATAACTATATTACTCCATATAAATGTGTATCTATCTTTCATTCTGCAAACTGTTTTTCTTTCGTACTTTCAAAATAAAGATATACAGAAATTTGTGTCTTCCTTTTGTTAAGGACACGAATAGAGTCATGCATGTTTGTTGTATCCATCTGTTGATGTGGCAACAGTACCGAGACCATGTCGTCAAACGATCTGCCTAAAAACGTGTGGAATACTCGGACCCACGGCGCACACAGGACCATGCTAGAGCACGAAATCTGACCATTATAGTATGTGATATATTTAGTACTAGGCTTGGATGCATGACTACTGTCTATGTTATGAATCGATTTGCCTAAAAACATGTTGAATACCGAGACCCAAAGCGCACTCACGTATAGGACGTGCTTTTGGAAAGTCGTGTGCGACTATATGTGTTCGATATCTGCGACTTGCCCGGTACAAGATCTTCTGCCTACAACACTTACTTTATTATGTTACATGTTTAGTCTCACCTCGATAACTTGGCGTCCTTTCACTCGGCGTGTAAGCCACACATCGTGTGTCAGGTGACTAACCAAAGAGCTCAAAATTAATACTTGGTTCATGCCATATTAGCTATCTCAGATTTATTTCGTATGTAGAATGCAGCCAAAGCGTATGAAACGAGTATTTATGCCACTTCGGTAAGCCTAACATCCGGTCACTCTTTATATTGATAATATATATGCGTAATTATCGTGCAGACACTACAATAATCGACGTTCTCTTTTCGCCCCAAGGTGCGCAAAGCGATGCTTACTATACATGTCCAACACTAAAGAGAAACGTTCTTTCTGACTCGGGAACTCTTCGTACCTATATACACTAGGTTGACATTTGACGTTTAATAGTAGGCGTTCAGTATAACGGTCACGCCCCGGAAGACGCGGATAGGTGTCTAGTTTGTAGTAATAATAATGGTTGGAACTATTGGGGATATACTTTCAGTGTATCCTCACAGTTCTTTACTGACCAGGGTGGCCCACTTCGGGTTAGAGCTTTGCATCACGGGTGGCCCAGTCATGGAGAAAAGGCGGAGTCCAGTCCGGCTATGGGAAGGCCCAGAAGAATTACCGACATAGGCCCATAGTGTTACTTGTAGTTCAAGATGTACTCTGTAACCGACTCTTAGACGTACCCGGATAAGTCTCTCCTGTAAACCCTAGGACAGATATCTATATAAGCTGTCTTAGGGGGAGCCTTTAAGGCAACACCTTACAATCACAATCCCAACTCGCACAGGCGACACCTTGTAACCCATATTCTGGCTCTACCGTATTACTGGATTGCTAGTAGGAGTAGAATCCATCCAAAGCTGGCGGATTCGAACCTGGGTAAACTTGTGTGCTTCATCGTCCCGGAACACCAGTATGTCTCACACCCTTCTCTTCCGCACGCCTCGAGGACCCCCTCATGGCGTACTTGTCATCAATACGACGACAGTTGGCGCCCACCATGGGGAAAGTGAGCTTCGGATATGTGTTCCGAGCGAAATCTAGAAGAATCAGAATCGGCGAGACTATCACCATCGGTCGCATCCTCTACGCCAGCTGATGTCCCTCTCATTGTTCTCGACAAGACCTGGATTCCGGCTTGGGAGGCTGTGACTGCCTACACCATCATGTCTTTTGGCGAGATCGATGTTTACATCGGCTTTGCTGAACCTGCCCCACCCACCCCAGCGGTGATGATAGAGGCAGAAGAAATTTCTGGGTCCCCTTTGTCCGTGGAGGCGGCAGGGTTCCGGATCTCAGAAACCCTAATCCCACCCAGCCCGTACCAGTTGCGGAGACAGTGGAAAAAATCCGAGCCTAAAGCAGACCTGGCGGTCCAAGTTGAATCTGGAGCAGATCTCCCTAGAGAGATTGAATCCCAGATTCAACTCACCCATTGAAGTCGAAATCCAGGAGGAGCATAAAACCAACGCTGGTTCTGGCTCTGATTATGCCGGAACATACAGGCCTTTCCTGAGATACACACTAAGGTGCATGATGATGCAAAACTCAGGCTTAGATGAAATCCTCGAGACCATCAAACGTTTCGACGAAGCCTACTATCTCAGGAGCAGCGCATCGCACTTTATCGGATATGTGGGATCCGGATCCGGCTCCGCCGATGCTGGAGATAACACAGAATCTATGCTGGAGGCGATCGGAACAAACGCCGACGTACCCGCATCCTCGGATGAATCGATGACGTCAGCAGATTTCTGAAAGTTCTCCATGGAATATGAAGAGGACTATAACTCCAAGGCTGCAGAGGAAGAAGAAGCCATGGATGAAGGATCCGTAAGCGGAAAACTGGTCTCCAAGTCTGACCAATGTCGCACGGACTCAGCCTGGAATGATATAAGGCCCCAGCGCGTTCCGGAACATTATCATCGTTCCGACAAACGGGAAGACAACTACTCCAGCACCGGATCATCAGGACAGCATCACAGAGATGCACGTGACTGGCGCAATGTTGCTCTAGCCGCTGAGCAAGAAGCAATTGCTGCACTGTATCCGAGAAACCCTCGCCGACGAGAGTCGAACGATCATAGGGGAGAAGATAAAGAGAAACGTCGGGAGGAGGACCGACAAAGAATGCCACCTCCTAGACCTACAAACTGTCCAGCTGAGCCCCACCATGGTGGGAGTAACAGATGAAGGAACGACGGAAACCACGTTGAGTCAAGCCGGCAGGGGGCTCGTCACAATGAAGACCCTCCCGGAACAGGGATAATGACGCTCCGGTTGGAGGCCGGTGCTCAGCTGAAATAACCCAGCTGCTCCACCCTCTCCGCCAAGTAGCCATCACAATGGCTCCCAAGGAGGCCAAGGAGGGCGTCATGGTGGAGGAGGTGGTGGCAGAAGCCGGAGTCTGGCTCCATGGCACCGCAGCCATAGCCGTCATTCGGGACCATCTTTATCCCCAAACGACGCAAGGCACAGGATCAAATCCAATATAGAGGCGCGACGCTATGAAAACGATGACATATACGTGGGCCCAAAATGCTTCGGACCATGCATAAGAGCTACAAGATTTCCGAAAGGATTTGCCATCTCAAGACATATTCATGCCTACGACGGCATAGCTCGGCCAGACACTTGGCTACAGGATTTTTTCCAAGCTTGCTGCATCGCCAAAGGCGGAAACAACTTTGTCGCAACCCGATATCTCCCACTTATGTTGCGGAAGACGGCACGATCATGGCTCAATGAACTTCTGGAGAACACCATCCACAACTGGTATGACATGCAAAGTGCGTTCTTTTGTAATTTCGAAGGAACATACCGGAGGCCCTGTACGGTCAGAGACCTACAACTTTGCACCCAGAAAGCCGGAGAAACTTGCCGAGACTATCTCGGACGATGGATCGACACCAAGAACTCCAGTGAGGGAGTAAATGACCAAACTGCGATTGAAGCTTTCATTGCAGGTCTCCCAATTGGTTTACTACGTCATCGCTTGAAGTGTGACAGTCACTGATTTGGGAGAGATGATAGAAACTGCGAGCAAGTATGCGGATGCTGACGACGACGCAGAGGGATTATGCAACGCCATGGATGTGCCACAGTCGGCAAAACAACCAAAGAAACAAGCTTAGAAGCGCAAGAATACCTCGGAAGAAAAACCCAACGCGGAAACGGTAGTAGTCACTGCTACTTTCGGGTCTGGAGGACGAGGAGGACATGGCGGTGGCCGCGGACGCGGTCGTGGGACGTCAAGAGTTCAAGGTAGAGGAGACCAGCAGCCTGGCAAAACCTACGCTTGGGCCGACATTGCCAATAACCCATGTGTGCATCACCTATACGCCAATGGGGGCTCGTCCCACACAAACGCCGAGTGTCGTTTCAATGAAGAAATTAAGAGAGATGATACCAATGGCTACAAAGCTAAGCGGAAGAAGGGAAAGAAGAATCCTGAAAAAGAAAATGAGATCAAGGAAGATTCCGACATGGAGGAAGTTGATGCTTCAAATCCCAAGCCAGAAGGGAAGAAAAATTTTCCGACCAAGAAGGACACTTATGTCACCTTCCTCGGATCTCAACCAGCAAAAGTCAAAAATGCAGTGCTACATGAGCTCAATGCAACAGTTCCGGCTATCCCTCAATTCTTGGACTAGTCGGATCTGGCAATCACCTTTGACCACTCTAACCATCTGCCTAAGTTGCACAGGCGAGGAAAATACGCCTTAATCATCAATTCCCTTATTGACGGTTATGATTTCTCCAAGACTCTCATGGACGGTGGCACCAGTATTAATATTTTGTATGTCGAAACGCTACGCCGGATGAAGATCTCGGAGACCCAGCTCAACCATAGCTCTGTGATCTTTCACGGGGTTGTCCTAGGAAGACAAGCAAATTCCCTAGGAGAAATCACTTTGGATGTTACCTTTGGAACTCCAAAGAACTATTGGATGGAGGCACTTTCCTTCGAACTAGTCCCGTTCAAGAGCGCGTACCACGCTATATTCGGACGTCCAACTTACTGGGCTTTTATGGCTCGTCCGTGCTACATTTACAATATGATGAAAATTCTAGGTCCCAACGGCGTGATCACCATCAGGGGAGACCCGAAGAAAGCGCAAGAGTGAGAGGATGGAAATGTCACCTTTGCTGAAGTCGTGTTGCACGCCCAGGAGTACAAGGAGATCAAGAAGAGCATAGATCCGTCCGAGATGCCCGCAACGAAGAAGGAGGTGACAAAGCCGATTCCGGTGTTCAAGGCATCAGAAGAGACGAAGAAGACGCCATTGAAGGATGATGACCCCTCCAAGGTGACCTAGATAGGTGTAGACCTAGATAGCGCGTAGGAAAGCGCGCTCGTCAAGTTCCTCAAAGCAAATCAAGATATCTTCACATGGAAGCGATCTGACATGACCGGAGTACCTAGGAAACATGCTGAGCACTCTCTAAATGTAAACCCGAACGCTAAACCCATCAAACAGTCCTTGCGACGGTTCGGAAATGAAAAGCGTAAGGAAATAGCTAAGGAACTAGCACGGCTCGAGTTAGCCGGATTCATAGAAGAGGTCATCCACATTGAGTAGTCGGCCAACCCTGTAATGGTCTGTAAAAAGGACACCACTGATTTATGGATGTGTGTTGATTATACTGCCTTGAACAAGGCTTGCCCCAAAGATCCATTTGCTCTACCTAGGATTGATCAAGTTATCAATTCCACGGCAGGTTCGGAACTCCTCTGTTTTCTCGACGCATATTCCGATTATCACCAAATCCGGATGAAGGAATCTGACAAAGTCAAAATTTCATTCATAACCCCCTTCAGAACCTTCTGTTTTGTTATGATGCCCTTTGGGCTGAAGAACGCAGGAGCTATGTACCAGCGCACAATGTAGCGTTGCCTCCACGATCAAATCAGACGCAATGTACATGCATATGTGGATGATATTGCGGTGATGTCCCAAAAGAAGGAAACATTAATTTCTGACATGGAGGAAACGTTCGCCAATCTATGAAAATACAACATAATGCTTAATCCTAAGAAATGCTTCTTTGGAATCCCAGTCGGAAATTGTTAGGTTTCATCGTGTCTCAATGAGGCATAGAGGTGAACCGGGACAAAATCAAGGCTATACTCAATATTTCCAGCCAACCCGCCTGAAAGATGTACAAAGACTAACTGATTGCATTGCCGCAGTCAGTCGGTTTGTAAGCCGGCTTGGTGAAAGAGCCGCACCATTATACAAACTCCTGAAAAAGACCAAGGATATTGTGTGGACCGACGAAGTAGAAGATGTGCTACAAGACCTGAAAAACGTACTCTCATCCGCTCCTATCCTTACAGCCCCGGAACCATAGGAACCGATGTTGCTCTATCTCGCTACGACCAACAAACTCGTCAGTATTGTCATGGTAGTGGAGATACCGGAGGAAAATCAGGAACACTTGGTCCAGCGTCCGACTTACTTTGTCAGGGAGGTTCTAACAGAATCAAAACATCGGTATCCGCACTATGAAAAACTAGCTTACGGTGTTTTCTTAGCATCTCGTAAGCTACGCCACTATTTTCAGGAGCATCCTAATCACCGTGGTGAGCATAACTCCAATGAGAGAGATAATCAACAACACTGACGCCACAGGACGCGTCGCCAATGGGGCATAGAGCTCTCAGCTTTTGATATTGAGTACAAACCTCGGACAACAATCAAATCCCAAATCCTTGCCGACTTTGTTGCTGATTGGACAGAGACGAAGGAGAATATGACCCTCCCTGAGTCGGAATATTGGACCCAATATTTTTATGGGTCTAAGGCTCGCGGGGGCTCGGGGGCTGGCATGGTGCTCAAATCACTCCAAGGAGATAAACTTCTATACGTGTTGCAGATCCACTTCACAGCGACAAATAATATTGCCGAGTATGAAGCACTGCTACATGGTATCCGGATTGCTAAGGATATCTGCATCCGACGTTTGATGTGTTACGGAGATTCAGATCTTGTTGCTCAGCAAGTGTCAAATATTTGTAATGCAAATAAGCACATGGCAGCATATAAAGCTGTCGTGGATGATTTATCTAAATCATTCGAAGGGTTTGAGGTTCAACACATCCCTTGAGCATAGAGGAAGAAGATGCACTATCTCGAATAGGCTCTGCACGGAAAGAGGTCCCGGATGGCGCTTTTCTAGAGCACCTCAAAGTTCCCTTAATAAAGGGAGTGGATGAGGAATATCCGACCAAATCCGACTCACCTCTAATAGCAGTTCGGGCTATAATTCCCAGCTGGACCCAACCCTACCTTGACTATTTGGTAGATGGGAAATTACTCAAAGACGAGGTTCCGAGCTGGCAGATTATCCAACGAGCAAAAGCCTATATTGTAGTTAAAGGTGAGCTCTATAAGCAGAGTGTATCTGGGGTCTTCCAGCGCTGCGTATCTCCGGAAGAAGGAGTGGAAATCTTAAGAGAAATCTAAGAAGGCGAGTGTGGTCACCATGCTGCAGACAAATCTTTAGTGGCAAAAGCTTTCCGACACGGTTTTTTCTGGCTTACAGCCAGGGCAGATGCCGAACGGCTAGTCAATACGTGCAAGGCTGCCAAAAGTACCCCAAACAAGCTCATGTTCCGGCTGATCAGCTGCGAACAATACCTATAATATGGCCTTTCACAGTCTGGTGGCTTGATATGGTAGGACCGTTTAAACCGGCTCCAAGTGGATTTACTCACCTCTTAGTGATGGTGGATAAGTTCACCAAATGGATTGAGGCTAAACTCGTCACTAGTTGTGATGGAGCAACAGCCAAAAGATTTGTCGAGAATGTTATAATCCGGTATGGTTATCCGCATAGTATTATCACGGACAACGGGAGTAATTTCTCTATGAGGGAACTTGCCAAGTTCTACAATGAACAAACTATCCGTCTTGACATTGCGTCAGTCGCACATCCACAGGCTAATGGACAAGTCGAAAGAGCAAATGGTTTAATCCTACAAGGCCTAAAACCAAGACTCGAAGCACCACTACGACGTGCTGCGGGGGCTTGGGCAGAGGAATTACCTTCTGTAATATGGAGTTTACGAACAACTCCGAACAGGTCAACCGGATACACACATTTCTTCTTGGTCTATGGCGCAAAAGCAGTTCTCCCTAGTGATTTGGTTCACACTTCTCCTAGAGTGGCTGCGTATATTGAAGAGGATGCCGAGATTTCTCGACAAAATGATCTCGACTTAGTCGAAGAAGTTCGCGTCGTTGCTGAAATGAGATTAACAGCCTATCAGCAGAAGTTATGCAAGTATCATAGCCAGAGAGTCAGAAACAGATCTTTCAATAAAGGCGATTTGGTTCTCAGGCTTGTGCAACAATGGGAAGGGCCATTTTTAGTTAGTCGAGTATGGCACAATGGTTCGTACTACCTAACTGATATAAGTCTAGTCAAAGAAAGACCTTCTACTAAGAAGAGAAAGAGAGCTGGAGGCAGTACAAATCGGGATGAGTTAGACGGACCGTGGAATATTGCTCAGCTACGTCCCTTTTATTCTTAGTTTATTCTTCCTTGTAATCATATATATGTACATGTTCTGTGAAAAATAAAAGTCTTGGTTGCCTCAAGTTTTTTTTGAGAAGTTTTTACCATCTTATTTCCGAATGATCATGTCATAGTTGAAAATCCCATAATGATTGAAAGTACTTTATGCTTATGTTCGTTCTGGTTTAGATTTTCGATTCTAAAATTGCTACCCTCAGGTATAACTCTAAAGTTTTTAGTCTTTACTTTGGTTATTTGTCTGAATGCCGGATGCGGGTATTTTTCGAGTAGTGAATTGTTGGTACTGGAAGTCGGCTTTCTTTCTGAGTTTAAACTGGTTTAGCAATTGACCTCTGTTGCTCGGCAAAGTTTCCGTGCAGAAGGTTTAGCGGGCTCACGAAAGGGACGAGGCGGAAAGCCAGAAAAACGATAAGTATAGACAAAAAAGTACAAGTGCTTATGTAAACATTTCAGGCACACAAAAATTTAAACCAAAAGTGTTGAATAGATTAAAACTTAGCAATAGCAAAAGTATCATACTGCGTATTTACAGACCCATAATGTTTTCAGAATAATACATTTGATTCTGATAATCTATGATACAGGAGAAGAGGTAGGAGCTGCCGGCTCGCTGGAGACATCGCCTTGATATCGTTCCGAGATTTTCACATCCGACATGTTGTGGTTATCGTCGGAAACTTCGGTTTCTTCTTCGGGAGGCGGAGGCGGCGTGTCCACGCGGGTGAAGAAGGGAGTGTCATAGCTGGTTAAGTCAGCTACATGACACCCATGTCCGGTGCAGGAGTCCATAATGGCCTTAATGTCTTGCTCCTGTCCTTCTTCGTCCACCTTGCAGTACCCTCTATTCACTTGCCAGATTTCCATGCTTCCATGGTGGCTCATTTCCATTGTGAGGGTGTTATGCACTGCTGATCGTGCGTAGGACATATTCCAGTCCCAGACGAGCTGCGGCATCTCCTTTGCCTTGTCCCGCACCTGAAATTCAGACATGCTATGCATGTCCGGAACCTTGAGAGCGTCGCCAATATCCTGAATGGACTGGCGGAAGTCATGAAGCAAATCACTGACATGGGTAGGCCGATGGGTGCGGGGCTTGGTAGAAGTGGAGTCCGTCAAGTTCAGAGGACCTATGCATATAAACAAAATAGATAAATAAATCCGACATCGAAAGAGTCTGAAGTATGTAGACAAGTCAGAAAGACGGAAACATACCAAAGATGACGTCATCCACTTTGGTCTTCTCTTCACGAAGACTCCAGAGTTCAGCTCGGAGCGCTTCGGAAATATCCTTCTCCCTGCATAGCTCGTCGTTGAGATTCGAGATCTTCTTCTCATGGAGTGCAATCTTGTGATCACGCTCCACGATGGCCATGGAGGAGGATTCGAGAAATTTTAGCAATGCTCTTCTCATGATCCGCCTTAAGCTGGTCTAGCTCTTGGCAGAGATCCTTGTTTTCCACCACTAGGGTCTTTAGATTCTCGGCCTCTTCGATCATAGCACATGACTGCTTTATCAGTGCTGTAAGTCAAAAAGAACAACCGTTCAGCAAAAATTATTCGACTATGAAAAATCAATACAAGTTTTGAGTCTCAGAAAGTTCACCTTCGGCCTCATCCTTGGAAACTTTAGGCTCAGCATTTTTAAGCCGGAGAGCTTTGATCTCTCTCCGCTTATTGCAGATGTTCTTCAACAATTCCTGGTTATATGAATTAACTTTCTGTAAGTCAGAATACCCAAAGTCATAAGTCTACTAAAGACTAGGGCTAATATTGTAGCTAATATTAGCACGAGCCTTGGGGGCTATACTAGTTCATTCTTTGGCATCCTAGTGAAGCTTAAACCCGGATCTACTATCCAACTTCATGCTTGGGGGCTAGAGGATATGGCATCAAATACAGTAAAGGAAAAGCGTGAGTTGGAATTCCGACTTACATGATGTTCGTGTGAGAGCTTGCTCAGGCACATGTTCACCTCAGTAGTAACCTTCTCGGCGAGGGTGATTGGAATAATCGGAGGTGGTGGAAGACCACAAGCTCTTAGTCCCTCATCGCAAAGGCGGACTTGTTCAAGACGTTTGGAGTACTTGATGTCCTCCGCTTCTTTTGCTTCTTCTTCGGGAGACATATTACGGCTCTCCAGGCATTATTGGGCCAGCCGCTAGATTTCCTCCACAAATTTCTGAGACAAGCCAAATTTGGCAAGTCCCGGATTGTTCAGGAGATTTTCGATGAAGGTCTCTGCCGAGGGATCATTACCCGAAGAGGGTTCACCCTTATCAAAACCTGAGCCACCCATGGTGGCGTCAGTATGCGACTCAAGGGTCGCTGGCTCTGTTCAGGGAGTCGAATCTTCTGCGACAACCGGGGATGGAGTAATTGCCGGTGTTGTAGAAGATTGAGGGGGAACTGTGGTAGGCGAAGCCATGGATAGCTTCGTTTGACGTAGGGGCTTCGAAGAAGTTCCCTTCCCCTTTCCCTTGATGAGCTGTTTAGCTCTAAGAATGTAATAGAATGGAAAACATTACATCTCGGAAGAGATTACGAATAAGGTACAAAGGCGGAAGTTGTGTGGAAAGTTACCTCTTCACAACTGGCACTTCCTTTGTGCCGACGGCCACTGTCAGAGCTTTACGCTTCTTGGGCACAACGTCCAGCAGTGGGACCAGTTCCACCTCCTGAGAAAAATCCGGAGGATATCCCTCGATAGGAGCCAGTTCCGACTCGGGGAGGTCGGCAAGCTGAAAAGAAGATAATATCTCAGTGTTGCGAAATAACTTAAAGGTGAAACACACAAAAAGGGTTTACTGCTAAAAGCTTACCGGCACTAAAGGATCTTCCGCTGTGTGCATGTCTAGAGACAAATTCGGAATCTTTCTCTCGATCCGCTCCTTTATCAGCCATTTGATCTAGCTTATGTAGTCCTGTGGCTTTATGGCCTTGGGGCTGATGCGGAGCAAGTCTTGTTTTGATGTCGTGATGGAATGCATCAGTCGGTCGCCGTGGTGCTAGAGGCTGGATCTGGCGTGCCACCCAGCACTGGACCAGGTCGGACCCTCTCAGGCCCTTGTGCTTCATCAAGTATTCAATCTGGCTCTTGGCGAGGATCAGATCGTCACTGAGAGCCGGAGGAGCCTCGTCGCAAGATGCTAGGGCTGTGGCGGTTCCGTCGATGAAATCCAGCAAAGCAGTAGCTTTGCCGGGAGCAGGAATATCCTTATGGTAAAATAAGGTGGCCGGCCACTGTTTGACCGACTCACTAGCTAAAATGCGAGGATAAACGCGCTCGCGTCTAACTAAAAGGCTAATCGTGCTGGTAATATAAGGATTACCGGCAGTAATGGAGTTTCTCCGGACATGGAAGTAGTACCGGAATAAAGTGAGACTCGGCCTAATGCCGAGATATCCCTCACATAAAGCCGCATAGGCGCTCATCTCTAAGATGGAGTTGGGGGGAAGATGGTGACGATGAACGCCATAATGATCTATCACCTCAGAATTCTTTTCGGAGGGAGGGAAAGACAAACCTCTGTCGAGGTGGGCGCCGAAGTATACTCGCTCGTTGGCGTGCGGGTTGGGGATGGTTTCGCCGAAACCGCTCCGCCAGTCGCCGGTGCGGAGGAGCCCTTCACTCTCCACGCCGCGGAGCTTCTCGTCATCAAGGACGCAGGGGATCCAGACCCCATGCTTGCTTTCTTTCTCTGCCGGCACCGCTGCGAACCCAGCCAAGCCGAACGATGAGGAAGAAGCCATTCTTCCAGTGCGTCGGTGACCTTATATGGGCGGCGCTGGGAATCTGGGAAGCAGGGGAGTTCTGTGCACGAGGGAGAGGTGGAGGAAAGGAAAAGGCAAGAGGAATAGGTGAAGAAGATGAGGAAAAGAGAATCCTCACCCCTTATAACTACCTAACCGCGCCAAGATTCGTGCAAATGACACAGTGTAAATGTCACGCGTCGTGGAAAGAATTGGGAAGGTCCCACACAATGATTACGTCGCCTCGATCTCCGTGTACGCATTGAAATGGCGCCTCGGTTCCGCGAACGGCAGACCCACCAACGGTCGTGCTGATAGGGTATGTCTGTCAATGACGTGACTTGACCATGACTGGGGTCAGATGACGTCAGAGACCAAGTTTCGGCTTAGTTTGAATTGCGAGCTGGAAATAAGAATAACGTACTGATAGGTCCAGCTTTGTTTTGAGACCCGGATCGTATCTTTTGTTTTGAAGTTTCAGGAACCCTTCAAGATTCTGCAAGCCGAAGATCAAGCTAGACGATGATGAATCTGACTTTGGATCTTGGAGACTTCCGGGCGCTGCTGTTGGGGATATACTTTTCAGGTATCCTCACAGTTCCTTACTGACCACGGTGGCCGACTTCGGGTTAGATCTTTGCTTCACGGGCGGCCCAGTGAGGGAGAAAAGACGGAGTTCAGTCCGGCTACGGGAAGTCCCAGAAGACTTACCAACATAGGCCCATAGTGTTACTTGTAGTTCAAGATTTACTCTGTAACCGACTCTTAGACGTAGCCGGATAGGTCTCTTATGTAAACCCTAGGCCGGATATCTATATAAGCCATCATAGGGAGAGCCTTTAGGGCAACACCTTACAATCACAATCTCAACTCGCACAAGCGAACCCTTGTAACCCATATTCTGTTGGAGATATGCCCAAGAGGCAATAATAAAGTGGTTATTATTATATCTTTATGTTTATGATAAATGTTTACATCCCATGCTATAATTGTATTAACCGGAAACATTAATACTTGTGTGTTTTGTAAACATAAAAGAGTCCCTAGTAAGCCTCTTGTTAAAATAGCTTGTTGATTAATGGATGATCATGGTTTCCTGATCATGGACATTGGATGTTGTTAATAACAAGATCATATCATTAAGAGAATGATGTGATGGACACACACCCGTAGTAAGCATAGCATAAGATCAAGTCATTAAGTTCATTTGCTATAAGCTTTAAAATACATAGTAACCTAATCCTTCGACCATGAGGTTATGTTAATCACCATCACCGGATGGGTACTTTGATGACATCAAACACCGCTTCGTAACTGGGTGGTCATAAAGGTGTCATTGGGTATTCTGAAAGTATGTGTTGAAGCGCATAGACCAAGATTGGGATTTGTCCATCCATATGACGGATAGATATGCTCTGGGCCCTCTCGGTGGAATGTCATCTAATTAGCTTGCAAGCATGTGACTGGGTCACAAGGGATGACATAAGATGGAACGAGTAAAGAGAACTTATCAGTAACGAGGTAGAACTAGGTATGGAGATACCGACGATCAAACCTCGGATAAGTAGAGTATCGCGTGACAAAGGGAATTGGTTTCGTATGTTAATGGTTCTATCGATCACGAAGTCATCGTTGAGTATGTGGGAGCCGTTATGGATCTCCAGATCCCGCTGATGGTTATTGATCGGAGAGGTGTCTTCATCATGTCTGCATATTCACGAACCGTAGGGTGACACACTTAAGGTTCGAAGTTGTTTTAAGTAGATATGGAATGTGCGTTGGAGACCGAATGTTGTTCGGAGTCTCGGATTCGATCCGGGACATCACGAGGAGATCCGGAATTGTCCAGAGAATAAGATTCATATATTGGGGATCATTTTCTGAGTTAGGAAATGTTCCGGAGTATTTGTATGAGGATTCTAGAAGGTTTCGGAATGTTCCGGAAGGTTCTAGAAGATTTCTTGGAGTTTGCTTTAAAACCAAGAAAGGATCAAGGAGTCCTTGTGGGGCAAGACAAGGAGTCGTGGGGGAGGAGGACTCCTCCCCCCTCCCAATCCGCCGGCCAAGGGAGAGGGGAGTCCTACAAGGACTCCACCTCCCCATGGCGCCTCCCCCTTTAAATAGAGGGGTGGGGGCGCCACCCCCTGGCCCTCCTCCACTACTCCAATCCTAGCTGCCTCTCTCCTCCTCCTTTCTTCTGCTCAGGCTTAGGCGAAGCCCTGCAGAATTCTCTACTCCACCACCACCACCACGCCGTCGTGCTGCTGGGATTCCGTGGAGAAGATATACTACCTCCACTGCTCGCTGGAACGAGGAGAGGAAGGTCTGCTTCGACTCCGTACGTGTGACCGACTGCGGAAGCGCTGCCGAAACGCGGCGCCGGAAGGATCGTCCACTCGATCTTGAGATCAGCAAGTGATCGACTACATCAACCACGAGATCCAATCTCGTAACGCTTTCGGATCTACAAGGGTTAGTACAGATCTATCTCGTTGCACATGTCTAATAGATTAGATCTTGGCTTTTATCTAGATTAGATCTGGGTTTTGTTTGTTCTTGCGGTAGAATTTTTTTTGTTTTCCATGCTACGAACCCATCATATTCCGGCTCTGTCGTATTACTGGATTGCTACTAGGAGTAGGATCCGTCCAAAGCCGGCTGATTCGAACCTGGGTAAACTTGTGTGCTCACCGTCCCCGAACACCATATGTCTCACACCCCTCTCTTCCGCACGCCTCGAGGACCCCCACATGGCAAACTTGTCATCAATACGACGATAGGAACCGTTTAGTTAAGATCTAACCTCATCGGTGTGACATTTGAGCACTCGCGAGAATCCAATATTAAGTGAAGATATGAATTGTCTATTTGTATTTCGTATGATTTCAAAGTTCAAGATCTAGTAAATTAGGGCCCGATGAATGAAAGATAGAAAGACATAGGAATATAAATGTTGTAGGAATTCAATATATTATTAATGTAGAGTAACATATATATATATATACATATAGGTACGCTATCCTATAACACCTTGTAGAATAACTATTCTACAACCCTTTGTGAACTTTCACGGTGGAAGATATGAACTTGTCTATTGATAGAAAGTGAACTTCCTGTCGGAGCACCAGATTCACGTGGGAAGAGAGGGGGAGGGTGGGGGGTTTGGGGCTTTCTGAACTTCCGCGGTGGAAGATGTGAACTTCTCTATAGATAGCAAATGAACTTTCTGTCGGAGCACCAGATTCATGTGGGAAGAGAGGGGGAGGGTGGGGGTTGGGGGCTTTCTGAAATTCCACGAGGGAAGATGTGAACTTCTCAGTAGATATCAAATGAACTTCCTGTCGAAGCACTGGATTCACGTGGGAAGAGAGGGTTTTGGGGGGCTTTCTAAACTTCCGCGGTGGAAGATGTGAACTTCTCGGTAGATAGCAAGTGAACCTCCTTTTGGAGCAACAGATTCACGTAGAAAGAGAGGGGGAGCATGGGGGGCTGGGGGGCTTTGTGAACTTTCGCGGTGAAAGATGTGAACTTCTTAGTGGATAGCAAATGAACTTCCTATCGGAGCACCAGATTTACGTGGGAAGAGAGAGGGGGAGGGCGAGGAGGGGGGGGGGGGGTTGGGGGCTTTCTGAAGTTCCACCAGGTAGAAGACTGAACTATCATAGTTTTGCAGACTGAACTACTTAAAATAATCAAGTGAACTCTCACTTTTTTCATTACTGGTTCAACATTAGGTGGGGATGTAGCGACGCGGCACGTGCGTCGAGGGTCGGCGGATGAGAGGTGGGGCGGGCCGGCACGGAGGTGGGCAGCAGCTGGCGCGCGGGATGTGGGTGGGGTGGCGGCGGAGGTGGGGCGGGGCGGTGCGCAGGAGGTGGGGCAGGGCGACACCGAAGGTTTGGCGAGGCAGCGCACAAAAGGTGGGGTGGGGGCGGGGCGGCAGCGGAGGTGGGGCGCGGGCGGGGCCGGAGGTGAGGTAGGGCGGGGCCGCAGGAGGTCTTTATTTTTGTGTGGGTTGTAGAATAGCTATTGTACAATCTCTTAAGGGGGTTGTAGAATAGTTCTTCTATATATAATACCAAGATGGTATCAAGTACACCTAACCTCTGCAAATAGAATGATAATAAGAAATAATCAAGGCATCAAGCAATTCGATATCCTGTTTAAAGGAATCTAAAATAAGTGAATTGTACAACATTGGCGTTCTCCTTGAATTTTGCATGTATCTATTTCTTCAAGATAGAAATAAGCTGAGATAAAATGCAAACACACACAATGTTGTATTACACTTCTCCAAGAAGGGGAGGGAAGGAAGGATTCCTAGAGAAATTCTGAAACTCAAGCATACAATCCAAAGGGACTCATACTAGAAAATTTTCTTCAGATTCCATTTTCAAGTTGAAAAGTGATCTTCTTTTCACTTTTGCTTTGGTGTCCCCCCGTCCTCCAAACTTTGGCAAACACAAACTCATGGGCGGTCAGGATTCCACGATGCCATTTTGGTGCGAAGCCCATAGAAACCCACCTGAAGCCCGTACGGCCCGCTTTTGGAAATGTCCGCTCGGTACAACATGTATACATGTGAGGGTGTGTGCATGTCTACGGGAGGGGAAAAGTCGGTGTCACTAATGGGAAACTAGTTATAGGTAGACTTGCTATTATGTGGCGCATATCAATGTCCATGCACCACAGAAAAAATCTAGTGGCGCATGCCAGCAGGATGCGCCACATAAATTTCATCATTCTGGCACATATAGAAAGACATGCACCACAAAAATATTATGGACCCTGCCACAAAGTATGGGTGGACGATTTCTGTGGAGCATATAGTTATTATATGCGCCATAGGATTGTCTGTGGACCCCACCAAGAATTTGAGTGAACTACTTTCTATGGCGCATATGGTGACATGCACCACAAAATAGTTTGTTTTTTGTGGCGCATTTCATCATATGTGCCCCAAAAAGTGGATGCGGGTCCCACCGCAAAAGTTGTCGTCGCTTGTTGAGTGGCGCATATTGCTACATGCGCCACAGAATAATGCATTCAGATCTATGTACAACGGTGGCAGCTAGCAATCCTCTACCTACCACCATCCATTGCATCCTTTCCCCTCCTCCACCTAGCTCGTCTTCCTCCTCCCTCCCACGTAATTTTTCCCATACTTTTCTCCATTTTTGCTACTTAAACCTACTTTGGATGAGAGATTGGTAAGGGGAAGCATCTCCAACTTGTAGATCTACTAAACCACACGTACTTTTCTCCTTCACATCTCTATTTGTTCCCTCTTTTCCTCTCCAACTTATAGATCTATTTTTCATACTCTCCCATCGCGGTCTCGTCTCTGTATTGAATCTACTAGATGAGTAGTTGGACATGCATATGCATGTTTTTAAGGTGAAGCTTGTCACACCGGTGGTGTGTGATGGCAATCGAGACGATGTTTATATGTACATGAAGCTTGTGTGGTGCATGAATATTTGCATGCGAAGTAGTTTTTTGTTGTTGCAATTTCCCCGGTGCGGTGCATGGATGTTTGCTGAAATATTGATTCATTTTCATTTCGGAATTTTTTTGCACTACCCATATGTCCTACTTTTAGGAAAGGTCATGCCAAAATTTTACGGCGACCATGCATGTGTGTGTGTGTGCATATGGTGTGGTTCTAACATACTTCTTTTTCTCTATATGTGTATACCGCATAGGCAACCATGGTCATCACGATGAGCGAAGGTCGAGTTGCTAGGTACAAGAAAGACATGAAGGAGGACATGATTTGTAACAACAAGACCCAGATAATATGTCCATGTCGAACATGCAAACTCTAGCGCTAGATCGACCCTAATTCTGGATAACTAGAGGGTCACCTGCTCAGGTGAGGTTTCATGCACGACTTCAATGTGGGCACCGATAACAAATGGTGGTCGTGAACATGAGGGCGGGCGAGAAGACAAAGAGTGTCCCGGGCATGGGCATCATGACGAAGGATATGCCGGTAGACAAGATCATCATGAAGAAGGAGATACCTATGACATGATCATCATGAAGAAGGAGATGTCGACGGGCATGATAATCATGAATAAGGAGAAGACGTGAACACCTAGACGATGCTACCTTTGTCCTTGCAGGACCCTCATGTTCAAGAACTTCTCCTCAAGGAGTCGAGCAACGCCAAAACTGCAGCCAGAAAGAAAGCCAAGATGGCACAAATGGAGATAGACAAGATGACAACATTGTATCTTGGGTGTTGGCCCAAGGATACACACTTGAGTGTAACGCTCAAGCGTGTGGAGATGAAGGCGGAACACAAATGGACCGACGTGAGCTTCAATGCGAACATGGAAATCTGGCATGATCGACTTCCTAAGGGGAACACATTGCCAACAACTATCGAGGATGCCAAGAAAATTGTATGCCCTCAACCTATGACACGTTAAATACCATACATACATCAATGATAGCGCACTTTATCAGAACGGGTATGTAGAGAGAACCACATGTCCGTTGTGCCGCCAAGGACGATACAAGAGAGGGAACGAGAAAGTTCCTCGAAAAGTGGTATGGTACTTTCCTATCACCCCTCGTCTGTAGCGTTATTTCATAGATCCTAAGAAAGCAAAGCTCATACAATGGCACGCGAAAATCGAAAAACCCGAAGATGATCTAGAGAAGGGCAAGATCCTGACACACCCTTCAGACGTTATCTAGTGGAATGCATTAGATATCAATTTCGAAGAGTTTGGGGGCGATGCGAGGAATGTCAGGCTGGGTATGTGAACTGATGGAATCAATCTTTTTGGCAACCAGAGTAGCACGCATAGCTCCTGGACAGTGTTTGTATGTCCATACAACCTCCCCTGTGGCTGTGCATGAAGCAAAGGTACGTACACATGACCATTCTTATTCAGGGGCAGAAACAACCAGGTATCAATATGCATATATATATATATATATCTTGGGCTGTTGAAAGAGGAATTAGCCACGTTGTTAGAGACGCCAGCCCGTACGTGGGACACGTACACTAGAGAATATTTCCCTTTGAGAGCCGCGTTGCTCATGATGGTGCAGGACTATCCTGGTTACACATATGTCTTGGCCCAGGTGAACCATGGACACAATGCATGTGTCAAGTGCATGGATGAGACGCCACATCTCCAGCTACCAAAGGATCTCAGGTCTTCGAAAATTGCATTCCAAGGGACTCTAAAGTGGCTCCACATGGATCAGCCGTGGAGATAACGCGGTGATCTCTTCAATGGTAAAGAATAGCTCAAAAGAGCCCCGCATCCGAGGAGCGGCGAAGAAATTGAGGAGCTTTTGAATAATTGGCAACAGTTCCATGTGCCAGGAAAGAAACGACCGAGGACAAAGCTGCTGCTGGGTGTATGAAAATCAATGTCTATTTTTTCGGACCTTCCGTACTAGAAGGTCCTCCACATGCCCCATAGCCTCGATGTCATACACATAACGAAGAACATTACCAATATTTTTCTTGGCACTCTGCTCAACATGCCGGATAGGGCCAAGGATGGGCTAAAAGCTAGAAACATCCTGAAATTGCTTGGCATCAAGAAAGATCTTCAGTACCCTGATAGTGATGATGATGATGATGATGATGATTAGATGGAAGGGACTCAAGGTCTCCACAAAAGGTGTTGGGGATATGTTAAATGGGTATCACCATAGCCTGTCCTTATTCCGGCTAACCCGGGTGGACCATAGATGGTAGCAAGGCCTATGGCCTACTGGGAGGTCTAGTTAGACAGATCCAGAAGGGAGGCCCATGCCGGATAAAGGAAGGCTACGCAGGAGTCACGGACATACTCGGAGCCTTGGAGTGCAAGACACGAAAGACTAGTTCATATTAGTGTAGGACTCTTTACCTTGTCCTGCAAGGACCTTTCCCAGTAAACCCTAGGTTCTGGTGCTTTTATAAACTGGACCTACAGGAGCCTTTAGGGCACAACCTAGATTTCTACGTACAATGTGCAACACCTCGCACAGAGAACCTATCTCTATTACTCAGTGTATTGACATTATAGTGATTTATAGCAGGAGTAGAGTTCCGCCACAGTTGCGGGCCTTGAACCTAGGTAAGTTGTGTTACCTCGTACCCGACAACTCTCCACCTTACCCCACGTCTCTAAATGCGCACTGTGAGGACCCCTCCATGGCATACTCATCGGCAATACCACAACAGTTGGCGCCCACCGTGGGGCAAGAGGTGCTTTGAGCTCTACACCAGGCGAGGTCCAATCTCTTTGCGGGAATTGGTCACACCGTAGCCATCAGACGCGTTCTCTTCTCTGGCAACGTCCCAATCGTTCCTCCAGATGAGTTCTGGGTGCCGACGAAGACAAACCCTACACGTTGCTCCATCATCCCCTTCGAAGACATCCACATCTTCATCGGCGAAGCCGACTCGGGTCCTAGCTCCCGGCAAGTCGGAGACTCATGAAGCCCTGCATGGACGGCCTACGGGGAGGACACGTTCGCAGAAGGATCTGGGTCATACCTCTCTAGAGTATGGAGGCTCATATCAGGAAAATTCAAGGCCCACCCAAACCTCCCCTGTGTAGGAAATAAAGGTGGAAGGACCCCGAAAATCCACTTGGCTTCACTGAGCGTTAGAGATGCACAGGTCACACTTTGTCGGCGTCGTCACCATCTTTGATCTGGCCAGATGAGTTCAAAGGGATGGAGAGCCTCCCCGCGGATACCATGCCAGATGGATGAGGGTGAGGGAAACCCTATAGGGCGACCGCACTGACGAGATGTTGTACCACTTCGTGGAAGGGCTTACACCCGGAACACTCCTCTGGCTTACCCTTCAAAGGCGACAGGACGAGGGTCCTCTCACTCTTGGTGAGATGGTCACAATCGTCAACGAATACGCGAACGCCAATGAGGAGGCTAAGGCGATGATCGCCGTCGTAGCCGGAGGAGGAAACAAGAACAACAACGTCCCACCTCCATCACCCTCCACATCCGCTGTCAACAACACTGAAGCCAACTCCGACTCTGTCCTTGACGTGCTATACGCCAACATCAATATGGATGGCAGTGGCTCGGATGCTAAGTTGGAGGAATACGATGCTGTTACGAGGGAGATCGAGCAGGATATCGAGAAGGAGGAGCGCGCTGAGAAGGCCAACACGTCCCACCAGGTGCTAGTCGCCATTGGGAGTGTGATGGAAGAAGACGGACAGGAACCGGGTCATGAGAGTGCTTCGCCCACGCCAGCAGTCACCAGAGCAGCAGCAACAAAGAAAGTAGCCGAGCCTCCAGCTCCGGCCAAGGCCTTGCCCCTCCGGTTATCTGCCTGCAACCGGCATAGGAACTCACCACGGCCCCCAGTACTGCCAGCCAGTCAAACTAGTCGCCAATGCCACCATCAACGTCTGCAGCTGATAATCCATTGGTTACTCCCGCCGACAAGGAAATCTATGGCGCACTCCTCGCCGAGCCCATTACCATCTCCCATATCTGGAGCGTTACAGAGCTTGATGAGAAGCATGCGGCAATCCTAGCGGAGGCCAAGTGCATCGCAGAATAGAGTGCTAAGCTAGACGAAGATATGGAAAAAGTGCAGCAATCTATTAAGGCATCAAGAGCTATGGAGGGTGAATACAAGTAGTTGCTGTTGAAGCACAAGTCAAAGAAAGTACCATCTCAGGTCGTCCAAGACCCCGACGTTCGGCGCAGGTTAGGGTATAACGGATCTAAACCGACAAAAACCACCCCCTACATTAATTCAGAGGGGAGGCGGGTCATGCCAACTCCCACCCTCAACATTCGCGTCGCCAAGACCCTCCTAGAGTAGGACAGGTTGCCAGAAGCAGTTGCTCAGGTATATTACCTCGTTGCCAAGGCATGCAAGCAACAGGAGAAGGCCACCTTGCAGAGGCTTGAGTCAAACTCGAAGTTTTGCTAGTCAACCATAAACATCTGTAGAAGGCCAAGATCTCCCCATGACAAAGGATCTCGCATAGGCTCTACGGAGCAAAGACGGAGGGAGGCGCGCAACAGAGCTAAAGCCATACCTATATCCTCCGATCATGGAGAAAAGGCTCACCCTCGTTGGTCACCACCTCCACCACCATCTCGGAGTCACGAGGAACCACAGCCGAGCAACCGTACAAGCATGCCACCACCTAGGCGTCCCCAAGTTGGCATTATTATACGCAACCAGGGCGAGCAGCCCTGGAATGCCAGAGAGCACACCGATGTTGAAGGACATAGGAGCAGGTCCCACAAGGAACCACCACATCCGACAAACGACTGGGACATGCGTGATGAGTAGCAGGAGGGTAATAGCAAGAAACCTAACCCACCGCCTCCACCTCCACCGTCGCCACCTAGCAGCCATCATGGCAGAGCACACAGTGGATCTCATAGATCGCACCGCAATTCCCCTCCCCATGAAGGAAAAGGGAAGCAACCAGAGCCGTACGATGCACGTTCACAGATGAACAAGATCCAAGAAGATCGGAAGCCCGCATACCTTGGGCCACGTTGTTTTGGACCAGTAATACAGGCCACAACCTACCCCAGGGTCTCCGGATAGACAAGACTATCAGGCCCTATGACGACACCGCCATACCAGTTACATGTTTGTAGGACTACAACGAAGCAATTCACATCGCAGGAGGAAACCCCAATGTCGCTGTCAGGTACCTCCCACTTATGCTCACTAGTACCACCCAACAATGGATTGATGACTTGCCGGAGAAATCAATATGCAATTGGTTGGACATGCATGAAGTGTTCACCAAAAATGTTGAGGATACATACAAGCGTTCCTGCACTTTCAGAGACCTACAGCGGTGCGTACAAGAAAAGGATGAAACCTCTCGTGCCTACCTCTATCGCTGGCTGGATATGAAAAATTCTTGCGCAGGGATACATGAACAAACCGCTATGGGTGCCTTCATCACGATATAGAGAAGGGAACTTTGCTCCAGCATAATTGAAGTGCAAGCAAGACAACAATGAGCTCAACCTCAACGCAATGATCGCCCTGGCTAGCGAGTTCGCCGCTGCTAACGACGACGCGCGCTAATCGTTGCCGGCAATAGCAATCCCTACCTAGGACAAGAAGAACAATAATAACAAGCGCAAGACTCCGCTTGAAGAAAATCAAACAACCAACATGGTCGCCGCTATGTTCACTAGCAGAGGCAGAGGCGGACAGCATGGCCATGGCAGGGGGGTTATCCATGGCCAACAAAGGAGTGATTCTATACCCTCAGTGCCCCGTGTTCCCCAAACGTACGAAGAGTACCACGATATGCCGTGTTTCGTCCACCTTGACACAAACGGCAAAGCCACCCACAGCAACCGCCAATGCAAGTTTGCGAATGATCTGAAGGAAGACCCTGAGTACGGCTACAAGCGAAGTCGGAAGAACAGACCCCGCGGAAAGGGCAAAGGGAAGACGAAGGAGGAGGAATCCAAGGAATCAAGCGATATGGATGAAGACTTGGAACCCAAATCCTCCGACAAGAGTAAGGGTAAAGGTAAAAACCCCTTCGAGAAGAAGACTCCAGTCTACCACACTTTCCTTGGTACTCTTACCGCCCGGGCCCAAAAACCTCTCTGAGGATACTGTTGGCTACCCTCCCTCCGATTCCCTAGTACGTCAGGTGGTCGGAGATTCCAATTACTTGGGATATGAAGGATCACCCAGACCTCATCCCTATAGAGAACCTGTATGCCATGGTCATCAACCCTTTGATTGACAGCACAGAGTTCACCAAGTGCCTCGTGGACAATGGAAGCAGCATCAACATCATGTACCAAGATACACTACATAAGATGAATTTGACGGACACCCAGCTAAGGACGAGCAACACCGTGTTCCATGAGGTTATCCCCGGCCAACAAGCAAATTCCCTGGGGTGCATCACCCTTCCGGTTGCTTTTGGCGATGTTAACAATTACCGCCAAGAACACATGACCTTTGAAGTCGTGCCTTTCAAGAGCGTGTACCACGTCATCTTTGGAAGCGACATATTCCACTCCTTCCTCGCAAGGCCATTCTTTGTCTACAACAAGCTCAAGATACCCGGACCAAACGGCATCATCACCGTTGACGTTAGCTTCACCAAGGCATGAAAAGTCCGAGCTTAGTGAAGGCGCCTTCGTATAAGAAGTTCCCTACAATGAGGAGTTCAAGGAGATCTAGAACCAGGTCGATGCCTTGGAGATGCTGGCTTCGAAGAAGCAGATTGCTGTTGTTGAACCTGCCTTCAAGGCCGCCATCAAGACCAAGAAGGTGGAGCTTGTTGAAGGAGATTCCTCCAAGACCACCTCCATTGGCACGGACCTGGATCACAAATAGGAAAGCATGCTCGTCAAGTTCCTCAGTGAGAATAAGGACATCTTTGCCTAGCAACCTGCCGACATGAAAGGTGTACCTAGGGAACTTGCCAAGCACAACTTGAATATTGATCCTAATGCTAAACTGGTGAAACAACCTCTACGACGCTTTGGTGATGAAAGAGGAATGGATATAGGCAAAGACATAGCTAGGTTAATTAAGGCTGGCTTTATCCGAGAAGTTATTCACACCCGATGTGTGGCAAATACTATACTTGTCCCCAAAAAGGGAACCAATGAATTAAGAATGTGTGTTGATTACACCGGCTTGAACAAAGCGTGTCCGAAGGAACCGTTTGCTTTGCCTCGCATTGACCAAGTCATTGACTCGACGGCTGGCTCGGAGCTTATTTGTTTTCTCGATGCCTACTGAGGTTACAACCAAATCCGGATGCGAAAGTCGGAACAATTAGCCACTTCGTGCACCACACCTTACATCACGTATTGCTATGTCACGATGCCCTTTGGACTAAAAAACACTGGTGCTACCTACCAACGGACAATGCAACACTGCCTACACGACCAAATAGGTCGCAGCATACACGCTTACATGGACGATATCGCGGTAATGTCAAAGAAATCAAACGATATTATTGCTGACTTGCAGGAAATCTTCGACAATCTCCAAAAATACAACATGATCCTGAACCCCAAGAAGTGCGTCTTTGGGGTGCCTTCTGGCAAGCTGTTGGGTTTCATCATTTCGCATCGCAGAATCGAGGTGAACTGGTGAAAATCAAGGCCATCCTCGACATCAAGCGTCCAACATGCCTGAAGGACATACAAAGGCTCACAGGCTACATAGCAGAAGTAAGCTGGGTCATCAGCCGACTTGGGGAGAAGGCTATGCCACTCTACAAGTTGCTCAAAAAGGAGGACAAATTCATATGCATAGACGAAGCTGACGCATCACTTCAGAGTTGAAGAGAATACTCTCCTCCCCACCAATACTTGAAGCACCGGTGTCAAGGGAGCCTATGTTAGTCTACATGGTGGCCACCAACCGAGTCATCAACATCGTCATCATGGTGGAGCGCAAGGAACCAATGCACGAATACGGAGTTCAGCGACCCGTTTACTATTTAAGCGAGGTCTTAACGGAATCCAAGAAGCGTTACCCGCACTACCAAAAGATAGCTTATGGAGTTTTCCTTACTTCATGCAAGCTAAGGCATTATTTCAAGAGCACCCTATCACAATGGTGAGCAACACTCCACTGTTCGACATCATCAAGAACAACAACGCCACATGAAGAGTGGCAAAGTGGGGCATTGAACTTGCCACCTTTGAAATCACAAACAAGATACGCGACACTAGAGCCAGAATATTGGGTCATACACTTTGACAGATCAAAGATACTCAATGGCTCGGGGGCTGGTGTATTATTACAATCACCAATGGGGGAGAAGTTGAAATATGTCATGCAGATCCACTTCGATGCTACAAATAACATGGAGGAATATGAGGCCGTCATCCATGGACTTCGAGTAGCCAAGTATATTGGCATCAAGCGCATAGTTTGCTGTGGAGATGAACACGCGGAACCCTATGATGGCAGCATATCGATACGAAGTAGACGAAATAGCCAAGTCCTTCGATGGTTACGAAGTCAAGTATGACAAAAGGGAGGAAAATGAGGCAGCAGATCTGTTCTCAAAGCTTGGGTCAACTTGCCGACCAATTCTGCCTGGCGTTTTCCTGGAACACTTACAGACCCCATCTGTGAAGGGAGCGAACCCCGACAACCCGAATAGAGTGGACTCATTTGTTAATACAATAACAGTGACTTCTCCATCTTGGACGAAACCATTCATGAACTATCTACAAGACGGAACTTTGTCTGCCGACGAAGTCAAAAGCCGACAAATAGTATGCAGAGTAAAAGGCTACGTCATCATTTATGGCCAGCTATACAAAAGAAGAACCACATGAGTTTTCCTTTGATGCGCCTCCTAGCAGCAAGGTACTGCAATCCTTAGAGAGATACATCTCGGAGATTGCGGGCATCATGTCACTCCCCAATCATTGGTCGCTAAGGCCTCCCGACAAGGATTCTACTGGCTAACTGCCAAGGCGGACGCTGACAAGTTGGTACAAACATGCCTTGTGAGTCAGTTCTATGCAAGACAACCAAGTGTTCCAAGTGAAGAATTGTGAACAATACCAATAACTTGACTGTTTGCAGTCTGGGGGCTGGACATGGTGGGACCTTTGCAGAAAGTACCCTGTGGATTTACACACTTGCTAGTAGTAATGTATAGTTTCACAAAATGGATATAAGCTAAACCCATTAGAAAGCTTGATGGGGCCACAACCCTGAAATTTGTCCGGGATCTAGTGGTGAGATTCGGTCTCCCTCACAGTATCATCACCAACAACAACAGAAATTTATCTCTCGGAGAAGTTGAGGAGTACTGTCATGAAAAAGGCATCCGCCTTGACCTAGCATCTGTGGCACATCTGTAGTCAAATGGGAAAGTTGAAAGGGCCAATGGACTAGTTCTACACGGAATCAAGCCACGCTTAGAAGCACAACTACATAGAGCAACTGGAGCTTGAGCGGAGGAATTACCATCTGTCTTGTGGAGTTTACGAACAACACCCAACAGATCCATCATCTTGAGTCCTTTTTTCATGGTTTATGGAGTAGAATCCGTCCTACCATCCAACATCCTCCAAGATGCACCAAGAGTCGCCGCCTACGAGGAGGTTGATGTTGAAGAATCCAGATGCCTATCTATGGACATACTCGAGGAAGAGCATGTGCTGGCATGCCAGAGATCCACCGTCTACCAGTAGAAGCTACATGGCTACCATAGTCACCGTATAAAGCATCACTTGTTGAGGGGGATATGGTGCTTAGACTCAAGTAGGAGAAATCACAAAAATTATCCCCGCCTTGGGAAGGACCGTTCGTCATAAGCAAAGCATTGCTAATTGTTCCTATTACCTCGTCGATATTCACGAGTTGAAAGATAGGCCAAAAAATCACAAGCGCAAGCAACATGACTCCGATGATGATTACCCGGAGACAGATCGGCCATGGAACATAGCACAACTATGTACTTTTTATACTTAGCATATTTATATTATGTATTAAGTTTCTTATATGATCAATGCAATAAAGTATTTGGTTCACTCATATTCTCTGAGTCTTTTACCTCATTTAGTTGTTCAATTTTGGATCATATAATCCCTTTATGCGCAAGTTTGCATTTGCACTTGTGAAATTCTTCTTACGGGCGTTACCTTAAGTTTTCTCGTCTACACGTTTTCTGAAGTTTTTATGTGGATTCTTGAGTACTGAATTCTTGGCACTCAAAGTCGGTGATTTTTATCTTAGGTTCTTGACGGTGCTATTAAGCATCATCACCTGAGGGCATAGTTCTGTGCTGCGAGTCTTCCATCTCACGAAAGGTCAAGCATACGAACCAGAATAATAGATAAGCTAGCACTTGCTTAAAAACTATATACATGCTGGAAACAGATAAGTAGCAGGAAACTTGAGTTCAAGTTTTTCTGCCTTAGCAAAACACATAAGTTTTTCCGCATACACACTACAGATATACATTTAATACAAATACTCTTTTTCATGGCTCTGCTGCAGGTGACTTCATGGTGGCATCATCAGCAACAGGAGAGCCAGGCCAGGATAGCTCATTAAACTTGGAAGGAGATGGGCTAGACTCAGACAAAGCCATGTCTTCATCAAGGATCTTGGCGGGCACGAAGACATCCGTGTTGACCATCCTGGCAATTATGGTGTCGAAACCAACGAGGGAATTCCAAATAGCTTCGCTATCAATTTCTCTTCCTTCCTCGTCCAACTTGGGCATGTCGGAAGTAACTAGGTCAATGTCGGTGTTGTCGTAGTGTGCCTTGACCAAGGACAAGGTCATCCTTGGACCAGCCCGGACGCAAGAGGCTTTCTAGTCCTTGACTTTCACGGGGGCTCGGCGCAGGATTTCTGAGTACTTGGTCGCTGAGTCTGCCGCCTTGATGTTTATTCCTAGAGGCTGGGCTATCTCCTTGCCATGGGCAATGGCGGTGCTGACAAAGTTGCCGGTAAGAATCATGCACTCCTTGGGATCTGGAGCACCTTCAACCAAGTTGGCCAAGCCAATGGGAGCTGTGGTTTGCATAAGATACAAGGATCATGAGTATAAAACATCAAACATTTATCCAAAGTACATAATTGACCAAGACTGGGGAATTTACCGAAGATGCTCGTCTCATCTTCCTTGCATGTCTCCGCCAAGACGTCCCGCACCTTCTGAACTGTCTTGTACATATCAAGGTTCCTCTCATTCTGCTCTTTGGCAGCTTGGTTCTGTTCGTTGAGTTGTGCAATTTTGTTCGTCAGGCACTGCATCTTGGCATCAACAGACTCTTGCAGCCCCCTCATCGCCTCTTCATGGCCCTTGAGAGCATCAGCCAGGTCTTTCTTCAGGATTTTATTCTCATCATCAAGCTCTTGAATATGCTTGGATTGCTTGACGATGCTCTTGGCTTTGGCGATGGCCACTGTAAGATGGAAAAAGTAAAGAATTATGAGAAGACAGCATAAATGGATCTGTGAGAAAAAGCAGGAGCTATTAAATGAAACAGACTTCGGCTATTTTTGATCTATTGCTTCAGGAAGGCTATTTTACCATGGTCAAGGTTCAGTTCCTTCTGCAAAGTAGCAAACCTCTCATTTGCGGTAATCCTGTGTCTCTGCTCATTCTACAACAAGTAAACATGCTTAGTTTCTTTAGATCATCTAGTCAGAACTATCGCGTTTCAACTACACGCTCGGGGGGTACAGTATAAGATTTTAATCCACTAGTGTTCTCTCTTAGAGTGTCTAGTCGAAATCATTCTAAACTAGAAACTTGGGGACTACACAAACAAATTCTACACTTAGTTCTTTTGGAGCACTCAGGCCAAACTTATCAAGATTTTTCCTAAGAGCTCTAGGGCTACAGTCGAATACAATATAAAGTAAAAAGAAGTGAAGTTCAAAGACTTACAATGGCAATAACTTTGAGATTGTTGGCTAGATTGGCAAATGCAGTATGGAAGATGCCGGCATTGTTATACACGACATCTGCCTGTGCAAACAGGTCATCCAAGCTCAACGTCGGAGGAGTCGCAGCCAGAGGAGTTGTTGAAGCCGGAGGCATGGATGATGCCCTAGCCTCCTGCTGCGTTGCCATAGAAGTTGATGGCTCAGAGGATCCCGCCTTGTCTGTTGCCACAACTGCCTCTGCCTCCTCTCCTTCCATTAGCTATTTCCCTTTATCGGTGGTATCCTTAGCCAGAGCTTCAGCCACTTTGGAGGAGGTACTCTCCTGCGTTGCCTGACCACTGTGAGCAACGTCCACCTCGACAGATCTTGAGATATCAAAGATTGGATTGACATCTATCTCCATGGCGGAGATCTCAGGAATGATGGGGGACGATGGCCCAATGGGGCCAGCAGAAGGTTTGGCGACATGAATAGGGGGAGCAGTAGCAGGAGAAGGCTTTGCGGCGACATCCTTGGTCAGCATGTCATGAATGTTTTTTGACCCTCCAACATTTCTGGAGGATCACTGCAAACTAGCACCGACTTTCCTCCTGAAACATACAGAGTATAAGTACAAGAGTTGAAAAAAGGTATGAGCTAAAAATACAAGCCGGAGAATGAGTATAATTACTCCACGGTAGGAGCCTTGGTGAGGGGCATCCTAGTGGATCTCTTCTTCTCCGCCTCTAAGGCGGCGGTGGATCGTCTGGAGACTCCACTCTCTGATTTCTTCTTCTTGGCCTCGGCAGCAGCATTAGAGGTGGAGCTCTTCCGCTTTTGCGCTGTCGGAGCTGGCTGATCCTTGGGGCTGTCATCGTTGGACACCACATGGATATCCTTCAGCTTGGATATCCACCTGGGAGGCCATCTGATCTTCTGCCAAGGTCGCCAGCTGGGAAACAAAGGAGTGTTAGACTGACAACTTCAAGACAGATAACCTTAGAGTATATAACTAGCAACAAAGTAAACAAAATCTACCTCTGGGCATTTGTCGTAGTCAAACATGTCGTAGGTGATCTTGAAGCCCCGCTTCCTGTCCTTCACCTTGAGGAGGTCCTTAAGCCGGAGTTTGACAGAGTCCATGGAGAAGTTGTCCTGCGTAATTCGCATGGGATCTCTCCTCCTGGAGTGTACTTGCACATCAACTCAGCGCGATGCTGCAGAGGCTGGATCGGCCTAACAAACCAGCACATGGCTAGGTCCATGCCCGTCAAACCTCCGTCCACGAGCCATTTGATCCGCCTTACGGCGCGCTTGGCCTCATCATCGGATGGAAGGGAGGCTGGGGTCCTCCAGGCAGGCACTTCGGCAGCAGACCCGTTGGCAAAGTCGGCGTACGTCTCAAGACGGTCAGGCAGGGGAATATCTGGGCCATAGAAATATGTGCGCTGCCAGTTCTTGCATTACTCATGCCCTACAATGTCAGGGAAGCGCCGGCTAGGCCAGATCTTAAAGCTAATGGTTCTACAAGTCCGCAATTCGTCCTTCGACTCTATAGACTCTCTCTTGATGGTGAAGAAGTATACAAACATATCTAATCTAGGTTTGATGCCTAGATACCCTTCGCAGAAAGCTACAAAGTTGCTAAGGATGAGGATGCTATTAGGGGAGAGGTTGTGGGGAAGTACCTAGAAGTGTCGGAGGACGTCCAGGAAGAAGTCGGAAACTGGTAGGCTTACGCCTCGTACCAGCTGGGCTTTGAGGTACACCTTCTCTCTGGCTTGGAGAGAAGGAGCCACCTCACCAGCCGGCACCAGCCGCCAGACCAAATCCTTCACTGCGGGGAGACATTCCTCGGTGACCAGTTTTGCAAGTCTTCGGTGGAGAGGTCAGAGCCCCTCCACACTCCCTTGTGGGAGTCATTGTCATCTTCAATAGCTTCTGGCACCGCCCATTCTTGGTCATCGCCGGTGGTTTCCACCACGGTGGTGACAGGGACAACGACCCCCTCTAGCGGGACCATCACTCCCTGAGACAGCTCTAGCGTAGCCTCGGGGACCGCCGTCATCGAAGGGATGGAGCTGCTGGAGGCCATTGCGATGCTGGTAGTGGGTGCAGAAAGAGGAGGCTCTGGCTAGGGTATTCTAAGGAGGAGCTCGAACAGGCGCATGGTTGGAGGAAGACGAAGACGAGGGAGTGAATGCAGGTAAAAAGAAAATAACCTAGCCATAGTTGAAATATATAGGCCTAACATCAAGATTCATGCAACAGGATCTGATAGACGGAGTGTTGCCGACATGGAGATGAGCATGCGCGGTAATTTCGCCACGTCCTCTGTCTCTGACGCTTTACCATTTCAGATTTTGTGTGCGTAAAAATAGCTAATGATTAATTCTCTGCCTTCTATGAGTTTCGAGGTAGCATAGGCTGAACCCTACGTCATCCTCCGGACAGTTGCCGTGAAGGGTCACGTCTGAAGATTCCATAGAAGGCGGAAAAATGTCCAGCTCTGGAAACGAAGACTCGAGGAATCTCCAGCAACATTGCGAAGCCGAGAGGATTGTAGGGTTCTTTGGGAGACCTTTGAGATATTGCTTGACAAATTGCCGGCATCACCTAGATGGAGCATTCAAGACTATAAGCAAGACGGTGCAAGATCTCAAAGTCCTCTAGGGACTACTGTTGGGGATATGCTAAATGGATATCACCATAGCACATCCTTATTCCGGCTAACCCGGGTGGCCCATAGATGGTAGCAAGGCCTATGGGCTGCTGGGCGGCCCAGTCTGACGCATCCAGAAGGGAGGCCCATGCAAGATAAAGGAAGCCTACGCAGGAGTCACCGACATACTCGGAGCCTTGGAGTGTAGGACACAAAATACTAGTTTGTATTAGTGTAGGACTCTTTACCTTGTCTAGCAAGCACCTTTCCCTATAAACCCTAGGTTCTGGTGCCTTTATAAACCAGACCTGTGGGAGCCTTTAGGGCACAACCTAGATTGCTACGTACAACGTGCAACACCTCGTATAGCGAACCTATCTCTGTAACTCGGCGTATTTCCATTACAGTCATTTATATAAGGAGTAGAGTTCTGCCACCGTTGCGGGTCTTGAACCTTGGTAAGCTATGTTACCTTGTACCCGCTAACTCTCCGCCTTACCCCACATCTCTAATCACGCACTACGAGGATCCCTCCATGGCATACTCGTCAGCAATACCTCGACAAAAGGGTTAAGAAGAATGAGGTGGTGCTTCGCACTGCCTGCTTTACTCCGAGTCAGGAGGAGCTCGAGTAGTTTTTTCAAGTGCCTCCTAGGAGTGAAAGTTCCTCATGGTTACTCGGGGAAGATAAGCAGATATCTGGACATAGGGAAGAAGAGGTTCAGTGATATGAAGTCTCATGACTGTCACGTGATGATGACGCAGGTACTTCCCATTACTATATGAGGGATCATGAACGAGCATGTCCGTGAGACGATATTTGTCCTCTTCAACTTTTCAACACCATATCTAGGAAGTCGATTGGCATGAAGCAGCTCGACAGACTATATGAAGAGATCGTGGTGATACTATGTGAGCTTGAGATTTACTTCCCGCCCGCATTCTTAGACATCATGGTGCATCTGCTTGTCCAGGTCATGGATGACATCATCCATCTCGGGCCGATATTCCTGCACAACATGATGCCATTTGAAAGGCTGAACAGGGTCATCAAAGGATTCGTTCGCAATAGGTCCCATCTAGATGGAAGCATAGCCAAAGGATTTCTGATCTACGAGTGCAACTCCTTCTGCAGAATTATCTAACCACCGAGAACGAGGATGTTGGAATACCCACCAAGAAGCACCTCGGCAGGCTCGCTGGATATGGTCACCGTGAGGGCTACCGCTCACTACATGTCGACATTACTAGTCAACGCGCCGACTTTGACAGGGAGCACCAAGTCACGCTACAACACATTTAATTGGTCGGCCCTTGGGTGGAAGAGCACAAAAGCTTAATCGAGCACGAGTACATCGACCTAGGCTGGCCGAGGAAAAAGGGAGACATAACCAGAGAGCACAAAGCTAGCTTCACAGGGGAGTTCGTCACTGACGATCTGGAGGTGAAGGACTTCGAGAAGGAGCTGAGAAGGAATTTACCGCGGATCTCAAGTCTATTGTGTTCTAATTAAAATAATGAAGCCAAGAGTCTAAACATGTTCACCTTTCCTTGTTTCTGCAGGAGAGGGAATTGAACGCTACTACTGAGTAGTCATCCCAAGATTTGATGGAGCCATGGGACACGGTTTTCAATAGGGCGACAAATGCTTACAAGAATAGGGACAAGAGGTTTCCTCCGTCCTCAGTTGACCATGCGTCCAGCTTCGGCACGAGCATGAAGTTTACCGAATACTTCAAAGAGGACGCCAAGAAAAGAAGGGAGAGGAATAACCGGTCGGTGGCTAAGGATAAAGACATTGTTGAAGAACTGAAGACGAAGGTGCAGACACTAGAGAAAAAGTGGGAGTGAGCGAAGTGGACAAGTTAGTTGAAGAGAAGATCCGCGTGATTATCCCCTGGGTTGTTCGGGGGCTAGCTGCTTGGAATGCGGCAGGTCGACAGGGGCCGATACAGTTGTCCACCTTCAGCGGTAGCAACTCGGGCATCAACGTTTCGCTGGACCTGGTGACCCTGCCGACTGCCAATGCGGCGGCGCAACCGCTCGTTTTGGTCACACCGATGCCCCCTCCTACCAAAGATACAAAGGCACAGCTTACGGTGGTGGTGCTTCATAATCCACCCGAGCGGGAGAATGCTAATAGGCTGGCCTCCGGCACCGGCTGTGTCTCGACGTTAGCCGAGCTCAACACCATCACCAAGGTAACTAATTAGTTAGTCTTCTTCATCTCCTTTATGCCTTTGATGACTCTCATCTCATTATGCCCAACATGTTTTGACTTAGGACACTGTTTGCATACTCCTGCTTAAAGTTACTAGTGGTGAGTTGAAGGATGTTGCCAAGGGCACTCTCATACAACTGGCGAGCCGCATGATGCACAGTAATCCAATGTAGGTTGACATGTTGAGGGTCAGGATGGCTCGGGTGTTGCCAAGGTGCAACGACATGGACCCCCTTTCAACCTTAGGTAGTCGACGGACACAAAACCCTAGCAGAATGCCACAACTAGCCCTTGACATTGCCAAAATCTCAGATTCGTCTTATGGGGGAGGGCGCACTAGTGCCACCTCGATCATCCGACCACCACCTCAGAAGCTAGTCATCGTCGCCACCACCAATCGTCACCAACAACTGTTGGGAGCGTGTGTACCACCCCAAGGCAAAGACGTTGCACCGCAACTGCCATCGCCCCTACCACCACTACCACATGATGGAAACCACAAGATGATGATGAATTTGTCAACGTCGACGGCTTCATCAACACCGGCGCTGACAAAGGATTTTGTATGCCTTGTGTGGATGAAGAACCCTTCACCGCTCACGACAATCAAGATGGTCATCGTAGTACATGCACGCCGTGCCTGGTCTTCCATATTTTTTCTCAAGAGACGCCTCCCGCCGCTAATCCATAGGACAAACCGGGATTCGTTTTCAGCCGAAACACACTCCAAAAGGCGTCCAGTGAGAAGTTAGCATCCCAAGTGGAGGACCTACTAATACAAAGAAGCCTAGGAAGAGAAGTAAGAATAAGGCTACGAGCCAGCCTCCTCCGAAGAGGATCCGGGATCAGGACGACATCGTACGAGCCAGCCAGCATGGCTTTCCCAGAGTGCATGTAGCTAGTGAACTAATATTGACTCTGGAGCTGCTCCGCGTCACGCGTGGACCCATGGTAACTTTGAATTAGGGTATCAAGACACTAGAGGGCCTCCTTCTTAAATAAAAAGATCCAAATTACCCGGTTTTCATGGCCAAGGTGCCATCAGACTTGGGCTTCATCCTAGAAGCCCCCACGGATCTATTCTTCATAGTGTACGTGGACGTCTTCATGTTGTTTCTCTCGAAATGGCTGGACTATAACTTGGTCCGCCTATACGCGCTCAATCTAGCGATGAAGATCAAGAGAGATAATACCCCGCACGTCGCGATAGTGGATCCCTACTACATACATGACAACAAGTTAGTCGAAGGATTAGAGACACAGACTAAGGCGAATGCGTACCTCGAGAAGTACATGGTGGACAACAAGAGGAAGGACACACTTCTTTTGCCTTTCTTTCACGAGGAAGTACATACCCAGCTCGATGTCGTAACTTCTACCTTTCTTATAGATTTCTTCATTTTCTCATTTTCAAACATTCCATTCCAATTGTGATGCGCAGAGATAAATACTCCACACTCATCGTCATTGCGCCGAGGTATTCGCTAGCCATGTATTGCGACTCGGGGAGTTTAACGAAGAAGAAAGACTACACCAGAATAAGGGGTGTTCTTAACGAGGCTCGCGAGGGTTATGCCAAAAACTGATGCGCCATCTCCAATAAGGGGGATTGTTTCAGGGATGGAAAACACGTGTTCAAGCACATGCTCGATTTCCTCTGTGTCAAGAAGTCGGCTAATGGTAGTGCCAAGAAGGCCTTCTACGTCCTACATCACCTTAAATGCTATGTACGGGATTACCAGAACCTAATGCTATCATCTTGTCTCCAAGGATTGGCCGAAATTTGGCACAAATCGACATTGACAATCTAAGAGAACACTTCCATCGCATCCAGATGAAGTTGTAAAAAATCATCATTGAAGATGTCAACACAAAAGGGTCCTACAACAAGCCATAGGGTTAACTAAGAGGGAGATCGAAGAACGCCTCCATAAGCAGGGTGACACCAGGATGTGGATGATGAAAGAGGGTTATCAACTATTCCTGAAGCCGAGCGAGAAGAATCCTTCATGATCGATGTGTGCCTAGCATGATCGAGTGTGTGTATATTATCGATGGATGCATGTAGTGTGTGTCATAAACTTTACTATCTTCATGATTTTGTGTATCGATGGACGTGTAGTGTGTCGTAAACTAAACTTGCCTATCTCGAAATGGTAGTTGTTGCTGGACATAACTATATTGTGGTTGTTTTCATTGAACTTACTTGTATGATTATCACGATGCTACCTTTTAGGTTTCTGAATCCTTTGCTTTATTTTTTGTGAACATATATGCATGTGAACACTTTAATTATTTCCGTTGCATGGTTTACTAATATGACTTGTCTATAGAGATGGTGATGTGGTACCTGGTGTACAAGAGTTTGGTTCCAGGAGTCTACGAGAAGTGGAAGGACTGTCAGAAACAAGTGAACAAGTTCAGTAGCAACAACTACAAAGAATATGCGACTAGAGAGGAGGCGGTAGCCAAGTAGAGGAACCACCTGTGGAAGAAGAACCGAATGAAGATATTGGCCGAGCTCCTTCTCTTGCTCACCGTCATCACAACTGTATTCTATTTGATTCTATTGTAGGCGGTGACGACTTCATTTGTAATGTGAGATGATGAACTTTTTGTATTCGACACTTATGTAATAATTCGGCACTTGTGAGATGATGAACTTTATATGTATCTTGATCGGGCTCTAAGTAATGTGATGACATTATACTCGTATTTGTATTATGTCGGTTTTTATATACTATGTGAAATGTACTATTTCTACCGATATGTATAATCCCATATAAATACTGTAATATACCTGATTCCGTACAAGGACAACACTTTATTTCGAATACTTGTAATATAATCTGTGGCGCATAGTTTTAAAATTCGGCGGCGCATAGAGTTTATGTGGCACATACAGCATAGTGCGCCACTGAAAGGAATTCTGTGGCGCATAGGAAGAAACACGCCACACAAATTGGAGAATTCTGTGACGCATATCAATATGCACCATTAAATTATAATTTAGTGACGAAGTAATAGTGGTGCATCCTACATGCGCCATAGAATTCTAAAAGTGGTGCGCCACTAAAGAGACTTTTCCTAGTATTGTGTATATAACAACGTCACCCGTATTGCCTGAATATGGGGACGCAGAGTATACCCAACTTTACATCGTATACTGATACGAGGGTATGGACCAAGATACGAGTTTCACCAGGAAAAAAACTGCCAGGAGAACTTACCCTTCAAGTTTCCGTGGGTGGGGGAGGGGGACACCAAAGCAAGCCTCTCCTATTTTTACTAGTACCTAGTTCATTCTAGTCTTCCTTGAAAATGGCTTTTCCATCTCCACTACTATTAAACAAGCAAACATAAACTTTGTGTGCACCCCGCTTATATTACACTAACCAATAAACAACACACGATTAGGCCCAATAACCTCAATCTAACAGCCATCATTTATCCAATTATTGTATAGTCTGCACTTAGCAAATGATGACGGACTATACTCCACTAGCAGAGGAATATTCGAACTCCTAGTCTCATGTCCTCTACAATCATGCGATTCTAATTAACAAATAGGAAACCAAACAAAATTGGCTCCCCTCGCCTTCAACCTCGGTGCCTTCCTGCTTTCCTTGTGTCACCGCCGTGTGCACCAGACGCCACCTAGCAACATTGTCTCCTATCTGCATGGCAACCTTGCGACACTACACCACTTTGTCTCCTTGATGTATGATCACCATCATGGATTGTTACCGCTCGCATCAAGGTTCCCATCGACTAGATCGCCAGTGCCCAAGAACCTTCCCTAGCAACATGGCATCCGCCGGCAAGATCGCTAGCACTAGGATCCTGTCCTCCAACGGTGAGCCTATGACCACCACGCCTCCAAACTCATCAGTGATCATGTGACTTTTAGCAAGGCATCTGTTAGTAAGATCGCCAACGCCAGATTCCCCAAGGATCTAGCTTCCCATGGTGAGTTTCCGCTCAACCTAAAAACATAAATCAGTTAACTCACTATTAGCAGGTAATGTAGACCAAACTTGCATGAAATATTCATTTGCTAGGAAGAAAATGTGGTCTGACAATATAAACCGTCCTCATTGGAAAAACAGAGTCAAAGCAAATGAATAAGATTTTTCCAATGTTAGCTACATTTATAGTTACCTTCCTTTTGCATATTACTACTAATATATATATGCATTGGCAAAATCTACATGAATATAGAAGAAAAAATTGCAACTTTGTACCTGATGGATGATGCCCCATTACTCGTGGAATAAATAGTGTCTTCCTCATGAGCACGATGTTTTTCATGGATCTGCCTTTTCTTGCCCACATTAATGGCTTGCCGAATCTACATAGGAATGAGACCATAGTTTAAATTCATTACCCATATTGATCTTTCTAAGGCTACAAGGAAAAGTATCACTACAAGAAAAATTGGCATTTACAACGGACGATTTTTGTGGTTGAAGGCCCATTTTTCTTGGTTAAAAAGTCTTCTACGACGGATGGCCTTCGTGGTAAAAGCCCAGTCACAAATGAATCTACCATGTTTTTTTCGACCGCGGTGGATTGCACCCTTTAGCCATGAATTTGTTTTCCATCGTAGATCTGTTTGCCAGCCGCATTGACTGCTGATGTCATGCAAACTGCCACATGGAAAACACCGTTAACGCACAGTTACCGCTGTTAACGGTCATAAAAACCATGGTAGAAGCCTAGCCCAGTTAAGGCATGCAAATTATTAAGTGGGCTAGACCATGATGAGAGCACAATAAGAGTACAACCCTTTGCTATTTTGTCCTCAGATGTTTAATATGGGCCCATTAATACATCTAGCCGCGGCCCGCGAACTTTCAAGGTGTGATACTGTTTCGGCCTACAAAAGGCCCACATTGGTCAAATAATGTGCGACCCATTAGCAGCCTGCGTCAAGTAAGTACGATAATGTTAAGGCCTGCGGTCGGTCCATCATTGTTCTCACATCCCATCATGGTCCGTTAGGAGGAGGTCCATTACTGTTCTGGCCTTTTATTGTTTTGGTTGTCAATTGTTCTGGCCCATAGGAAACCTGTTACTATTCTGGTCTGGTACTATGCTAGCCTGGTAATTTTTTGGCCTGTTACTATTCTTGGGTGGTAATTTTTTTCGGTATATTACTGTTCTGGCTAGTTATTGTTCTGTCCCTTTACTGTTGTGGTCTTTTACTATTGTGAATCTTTACTATTGTGGCCTGTTATTATTCTGGTCAGTTACTACTCTTGCATGTTAATGTTTTATCCTATTACTGTTCAGGCCTACTACTGTTCTAGCTTGTTACTGTTGTGACCTTTCACTATTTTGGCCTTTCACTTTTGTGGCATGTTACTGTTGTGGCCAGTTACTGTACTGGCCAGTTACTTCTCTATCATGTTACTGTTCTGGCCTGTTACTATTCTAGCATATTATTATGCTGACCCGCTGCTGTTCTGGTCTACTAGTGTTCTATCCAGTTACTATTATGGCCTATTACTATTCTAGCCTATTACTATTACTAGTTCCCACATGTGGGTAGGCCCATTACGTTTATGGTTTTTTACAGTTTCGGCCATTATGAAGCCCATGCCAGTATTATAAAAGGTGTATAATTAGTGAGCATCGTTTACTGTTTATCGTTGGCCCAATCCAAGATAGGCTAATAACAAAGCCTGATATTTTTTCCTAATCGACCTGGCTGGAAAATATATGTTACCGCCTACCGACATGTGTGGACGACGTCAATTAAATGCCTATACGGGCTATACGAGTTATATAGATATTACATAAGCTGTAAACTTTATAAAATTATTACATATTATCAACTCAAGGAAAAGAAAATTCGGCATTTCAGTTCACAATCGAGTTGATAGCAGAGTCCTCCATTTGCTTTCTCAATCTATCACCTGCATCTCCCTTTGAGTGTGAAAGGTACATTGGAAAACCACCTTGAGACATGATCTTGCAGCCTCCTCAGTGGCGATAGCAATAATTGTAGTCTAAAACTAAGTAATAACAAGTTAATACATCAAACAAGACAAAATAGTCATTTGACTAATATGACAGGAGCTATGAACTAGAGTTTACCACTGGTGAATGGTTCAATGGCATGCCGTTACTGTTTTAGCTAAGAATGAATCAGATAGAAATTATAACTACATCATACGAGAACTAGCACTAGATACGGAATATATAATGTCATTGCTGGTGAACCTGTAGAAGAGGTTGTGCAAACCAACATGTTCAGTGTTCCCTTTTTGAGATCTACGCAAAGAAAAAAAAGTCAGTGTTGCAACTTTTGAAGAACCAGATGGCAACAACAAAATTATAATCCAACCAGTACGAAGAGCTTGAACGGGTACTACAGGATAGCAGAACAATGCTAGGGAGGAAATAATAGAAGGAACTTAGCTCATGACGAACCAGATAGATCCATTAACTGTGGAGCAGGGAACCCACACTAACATTTTCCACTGACTTTATATTTTGCAAGAACTACACAATAGAAGACAATTACTGTTGTACGGAGTAGGTAAGAATATGTGCATAGAAAATAACAAACATGTGCATGACTTGAAATTTGTAGAGCAGTGAATGCAAGCCAACATGTCTAATGATCTTGTACGTAGCACGAAGAATAGACGTACCCAGTGACTTGTATGTACTAGAACTATTACAAAAATGCAGTTCACTACGACATGCTTGGACCTGTTATATTGCTGGCAAAATAAAAACGGGTTAGATATTTGGTTACCTTAGTCGAAGAGGCGTCTAATCATCGTTGGTACCACGTAGGTCACATCCAGGTCAATGAGGGTGCTAGGGTTGTGGTGGGTATTACGTCAGGGAAGCAGATCTTGGTCGATCGATGCCGGCTAGAGCGTAGTCGATGAGAGCGTCACTGAGGAAGATCCAGTGCAGTGCACGCCAACGCCATGCAGCTAGTTTAGAGCGGTGGAGATGGAACTCATTGAACTAGATCCCATCTAGTGGATACCGGTGAAGCGGCTCCGGTATGGTTGGGTAGATTTCAGTGGCGAGGAAGCAAAGCTTTGGCAGTCGATGACGCCATTGGTGTGGTTAGAGACCACAGCTCTGGTTGTGTGGAAGAGAGACCCGATGAACTAGATCTAATGGGGTGGGCGTGGGCGAAGCGGCTTCGGGGTAGTGCAAGAGACCACAGCTCAAACGGCTCTGATCGTCGTGGAATTGTCGTCGGCCGGTGCACGCGGTGGTCATGGAGGGGAGGGCATGTGAGAGGAGCCTGTGATTTTTGAAGGGCCAGCTGGAAAAACTAAGCGAATCGGGACTATGGAGGTGAACATAAAAATAATTACGATCGTGCCCCCAAGCTACCGACTTTTGCTTGCTCATAGGACGTCTGAACAATGGATAAAATGGGAATTTTAATGTTAAAAGTTTTTGTAACAGAGAGGAGAGAAATGCTTCAAGGCCGGGTGTGATTTGCCCGCTTGATTGAGATTCTAAATTTGGCGAACGGCCATCTAATAATAATAGAAAAATGTACTCCCCTGGTGGGTGATTTTGCCTCAAAGTTTTTGAAATAGTGGGGCGCAAAATTCTTCAAAGTCGATGTGTGATTTTGCCGCTCGATTAATATTTTGAATTTGGCTAGTGTCCATCTAATAATAATAGAAAATGGTATTTCCCTGGTGGGAGATTTTGCCTCAATGTTTTTGAAACGGAGGGGCGTGAAATGTTTTAAAGTTAGGGTGTGTGATTTTGCCTCTCGATTGAGATTTTTTACTTGGCTAGGGTCCATCTAATAACAATAGAAAAATGGTACCCCCTCGGTGGGAGATTTGGCCTCAAATTTTTTGAAACGGTGGGGCGGGAAATGGTTCAAGGTTAGTGGATGATTTTGCCGCTCGACAGCGATTTTGAATTAGGCTAGTGTCCATCTAATAATTATAGAGAATGGTACTCCCCTGTGGCAGATTGCCTCAACATTTTTGAAACGGTTCGGGTGGGAAATGCTTCAAGGTCGGTGGGTGATTGTGCTGCTTGATAGAGATTTTGAATTTGTATAGAATCCATCTAATCATAATAGAAAAATGTTACTCCTCGGTGGGATATTTTGCCTCAAATTTTTCGAAACGGTGGGGCGGGAAATGCATCATGGTCGGTGGGTGATTTTGCCTTTTGATAGAGATTTTGAATTTGGCTAGCGTCCATCTAATAATAATAGAAAGATGTTACTCCCGGGTGGGATATTTTACCTCAAAGTTTTTGAAATGGTGGGGTGGGAAATGCTTCAAGGTCGCTGGGTGATATTTGCTGGTCGAAAGAGATTTTGAATTTGGCTAGCGTCCATCTAATAATAATAGAAACATGTTACTCCCCGGTGGGAGATTTTGCTTCAAAGTTTTTGAAACGGTGGGACGGGAAAGCTTTAAGGTCGGTTGATTTTGCTGCTTGACAAGGATTTTGAACTAACATCCATCTAATAATAATAGAAAGATGTTACTCCCCGGTGGGAGATTTTACCTCAAAGTTTTTGAAACAGTGGGGCGAGAAATGCTTCAAGGTCAGTGGGTGATTTTCTTGATCAATACAGATTTTGAATTTGGCTAGCGTCCATATAATAATAATAATAGAAAAATGTTACTCCCCGTGGGAGATTTTTCCTCAAAGTTATTGAGACGATGGGGCGGAAAATGCTTCAAGGTTAGTGGGTGATTTTGCCACTCAACAAATATTTTGAATTTAGCTAGCGTTGATCTAATAATATGAGAAAAATGGTACCCCCTGGTGGGAGATTTTGCCTCAAAGTTTTTGAAACGGTGGGGCAGGAAATGCTACAAGGTCGGCGGGTGATTTTGCCGCTCGACGTAGATTGTGGATTTTTCTAGCGTCCATCTAATAATTATAGAAAAATGGTACTCCTCGATGGGAGATTTTGCCACAATGTTTTTGAAACTGTGGGGCGGTATATGCATTAACATTTGTGGGTGATTTTGCCACTCGATAGAGATTTTGAATTTTCCTAGCGTCCATCTATTAATAATAGAAAAATGTTACTCCTCAATGGGATATTTTGCTTCAAAGATTTTGAAATGGTGGGGCAGGAAATGCTTCGAGCTTGGTGGGTGATTTTGCTACTCGACATAGATTTTATGTTTGGCTAGCGTCCATCTAATAATAATAAAAAAAGGTACTCCTCGGTGGGAGATTTAGCCTCAAATTTTTGAAACGGTGGGAAAGGAAATGCTTCAAGGTCAGTGGTTGATTTTTCCGCTCAACAGAGATTTTGAATTTGGCTAGCATCCATCTAATAATAATAGAAAAATGGTACTCCCCGGTAGGAGATTTTTCGTCAAAGATTTTGAAATAGTGGGTCGGGAAATGCTTCAAGGTCAGTTGATGATTTTGCCGCTCGACAGAGATTTTGAATTTTTCTAGCGTCCATCTAATATAATTGGAAAATGGCACTCCGCAGTGGGAGATTTTGCCTCAAAGTTTTTGAAACTGTGGGGTGGAAAATGCTTCAAGGTTTTGAGTGTTTTGGCCACTCGACAAAGATTTTTTATTTGTTTAGCATCCATCTAATAATAATAGAAAAATGGTACTCCAAGGTGATATATTATGTATCAAAGTTTTTGAAATGGTGTGGCGGGAAATGCTTCAAGGTTGGTGGGTGATTCAAGTCCATTTGTCACATCAACTAATCATCCAGGACCATAATAATTGCGCAGACTGATATTTTGAATTTAGCTAGCATCCAAGCAATATTTGGAAAAGAAGGGTACTCCGACTTCAGGAATTGAAGGTCGAGAGTGACATTAACTTATCATCCATCCGATTCAAACATGGTTGGTGGCAGGTTTTGCCACTCGACTAGGATTTTTTAATTTCGTTAATGTCCAAGGAATAATAGAAAAATGTAAATCCTTCTGTACGAATTTAAGGCTGAGAGTCACATCAACTGATCATCAAAATACTGTCCATATTGGCAAAGAAAATTGTATAGATAATCTTCGATTCAAATGGGGTAGGTGGTAGGATTTATCGCTTGACTAAGATTTTGAATTTGGTGGTTTTCCAAAGAGGAAAAAACCTTTTTGAGGTTCATGAATCCAAGGATGAGAGAGTAAGGCTCAGGCATAGGATTTGTTTGCATGGAGCACATCGTAAATAGATAAAACCATGATGCAGAACAAATACTCCCTCTGTTTTTGTTACATGGCCCCAAACACAACCCGAGTTTAGTAGAAGGAACTATCTCATAGGACCACTGTACTCACCTAGCATTGTCAGGTCCATATTCAATTTAGAAGAGTCTCTTCATCCATGGGCTCTCAAGAATTTTGGTGATCTCATAAGATCTTCAACTCTGCATCACTTTCTAATGATTTCTGTCTCATCTTAATGATTGCTCGTCTATGCACTTCCTGTTCAGACCGTAGTGCTACAATTTCTTCCTGACTAGACAAATACACCGACTTGGACTTGGACTTGCACTATGACAACCCGAGCATTACGCAGGAACATGCTTTTACAACGACCTTCACCTTTTAGTACCATTTTAAATGTTTCTAGACATTCTTCTTGGGTTTGTTCGAGACCAACTTTCCCAGGTTTTGCCATCTCTTCATTCAATTTAATTTGTAAGGTTATCAGTTTGTAGACATGGGTGAGAGAAGAAATGCTACTACATAGAAACATGTAGACAACACATTTAACCTATCTATCAACAAATCTTACAAGTTGGCATGGCTGATTACACATCATATAGATTGTAGTAAAAGTATAGCTATATAACCATAATGATAAGAATTTTATCACTAACACGCAATAACAGGATTATGCCAACATGGCATCTGTCTGTTTCTTCATATCCAGGTGCATGATAAACACAAGACAACTCTTTGTACAGTTGAAAACTGAAACTCACACTAGTTGGAAATCATGTACTGAAATTAAAAATAAAACTGGACAGTAGTTCAGGCAATGTTGCACATCTAACTATACATATGAATCATTGAGGGTGTGTCATCACAAAATATCAATTGAACAGAAGACTTGCAATAACACTCTTGGCGGAAGGATTGAGCCCTTCTATTTTGCTCGTCTAGCATGCCTAATGTTTTTGCTGCAGACTTACCGCACCTTTTTGCAATGTGGGCGAAACCTGATTAAAATATAAGAAGCACAAAGTCTCTACAACATTAAAACTATTTATCCTTACTATTGCACTCAGGTGCCCAACCAATGCACGAGATCCATTTCAGTTTGTTAAGCATTATGCGACATGGTTTCTATTTTTTTTCTTAGCGTTCTTCTGCAAAAGGAGACTAGTGATGCAGATGTGCAAATAAGAATTTCAAATGTGATATGGAATCAGTCTTCACAGACCATACAGTAATCTTTGGATCAAACTAGTGGTCAAGAAGATCTATCCACTATTAGTCACTCATAGTATCTTACATAGGAGTCGTTCTTTGAATATCCTTACTTGCCTTAGCATCAAAGTATTTATTCTTTAGCCTATGACGATGGTGGCATAAAGAATAGGAGAACATGTCCATGAGAACATACTCTATACCCTTAGTATCCTGATCGAACTTGAATTTTGTTTGTCGGCAAGAATGGAACAGTTGATGTGTTATGTGACTTAGAATAGAACCAATAGTAAGCTTGAAGGCATGGGACAGAGCATCGTGACTTAAATGTAACTTTTGCAGTAATAAATTGTAATGGTTAGGGATCTGTTGGTGGATCTTGAACGATGTGAAGATGGTAATGTCATTCCTGACAAAAAAGCCTATTTCTGATGCAAGAAAAGCAAATTCTTCTGGATCTTTGGCCCTTTTCTTGCTAGGCACAATAGAATTGATGCAATATCTAGATTGCGTTCCAGAAATTTTAGCGTCAAGCTGTTTTCCTACCATTGGCCCCCTTTTCTTAAATCTTCGTGTAGCTGCCAGTTTGTATATAAGAATGCATGCATCGATAACCTTGGAACACCCAGCTGGTTTGGCATCGGGCTGATCAAAATGTTGGTGATTGATGACTGCAAGTGCATAGGTCAATTGTAGCTAGTTTTGAAGTAAAGATATCGAAACCACAGAGAGCTATTGGCTAAGGTCTTTATGCCCCTCGTTACTATCTACCAAAGAATACTTGTAAGTTTTCTTTGATCTCAAGTAAAGGGTTTTTAGTATGTTTATAGTTGTTTTCAGAAAAGTATTTAAAACAAATAAAATAAAACAAGTAAACAGATTGTATGAAAGCTTGGTTGAAGCCAATAGGGCTAAAACGTTCTCGGGGATGTAGGATACACCACTAGCATAGTACTATTATTATATGTAATCAAGATAACATACTTCTTATGTCATGACATGTGTGGAGAGAGCCCCATAATAAGATGTTCACGACAAGGCTCGTAGGAAGCCACTTTGTTGAGCCAAGTGTGAGGTCACCTCTAAATAACCACTACAGTTCCTGAGATAAATCACCCATACAGGCCACCGCAATTAAGGGTTTTCCCATGGATATCGTAATTAGCTTAGGGAGTCACTCTTAATCCCCCTTTGACCATGAGGGTTACGAGTCGGCGCCAATCTATCATGGGGCACTACGAGTACGCTTCCATAGCACGTCCAAAGGGTTTCATCCTCCCTTTAGTCCGGAAGGCAAATGATACATGGTCGACTTCACATATCATATAAAGAGAGAAAACAAACACAAGTCATAATTATATCATAGACAAGCAAGTCATATGGACACAAGAATATATCATCTTCATTACAAATTCATAGTGGTGCTAGGGTTTCTCCATCTCCCCAATAACAAAGGAACTACTCACTCATGGAAGCAATCAACAACATCATCATAATCAAATGGATGGATTAATGTATGGGGGTAGATCTAATGCAAACCACAATTGGATCTGGAATTACAAAGAGATCTAATAGATGAAAGATGGAGTAATGGTGGTGATGACGATGCAGCGGTTGATGGTGAAGGGGGTGGTGTGTTGTCCTCCAATGACCCGCGAAGCAGCTAGGATTTTGCCCCAGCCAAGTTCCTCCTTCAGATTCCTCGTGGATGTGGTGTTTTCTGGTTTCTAGTTGCTATGAATGTTGGATCTCCCTTTTGTCTTTGCCAGGAGAAATTATATGACGAGGCGGTCCCGATGGCGCCCAGTATGGGTAGACGGTACGGGCAGGCTCCGCCCGTAAGAGTTGTCGTTATCGGTGCGGATGCCTCCTCTTTATTTGTTATTCATCCAGGCGCGAAGGTAAATTCATAAAATGGCATTTATCACTTAGAAATATCATATAATTACACAATATGACAGCTCTAATTGATAATTTCATCTATGACTCCATGATTTGGGATCTTATTGAAAGAAGAACGAAATAGCTCTTGTAGGCGCAGTGAAATACAAAAATCCCTACTCTATTTATGCAAAAACAAGAGGTAAAAATGATTCAGTTTTGGACTCATCAACTCCCCCAAGCTAGGTTCTTTCTTGTCTCTGAGTAAGATGGTGGCTTATGGACAAGATCATCATGTTGATGAGACATGACACGTTACAATAAATGACGCAAAATTGAAACAAGACTATAACATCGGGTGTAAAGATACATCGGGGGTATTACCATACCCTTACACACTACATAACTTAGAGGCTTCCACACCCTTTTTCTAGTATCAATGAAATTATAAGAAGCTACTAGTGAGTCATCATATCATATAATCACGGAGTTAGATATTTGTAGCACTAAGTTTAATACTGAATATTCATGATCATTTTCTTTTTCTTCTTCTCTCTTTTATATATCCTTAATTCTTTTGATAGTTGCTTTCTTTTTCTTTTTGTAAACTTGGATGTCTATATTTTTCCTTGCTCTCTTTTTCTATTTTTCTTTTCAGCAAGCTATTTCATCATGCTAACTACTTCAATGGCTTTTGGAAACTCTTAATCATAATATGCTACCAGAATTCTTCTTCTCATAACTTAATAAATACTCCTAAAGGTGTGGAAGTCCCTAAAATTATGACAGTTGTAAAGTATCATAACACTCAACCTAGTTCAATCATCTAATATAATAATAATTAATCAAACACAACTTCAATTATTGTAAAGTCTCATAACTCAACGGATATAATTCTTCTCTTGAAAAAAGGGAACTCGAAGTTGATGCAACTAATGCAAAATTTAGAATTTGAACCTAACCATGCGTGCAGGAAAAATTAACATGCTAAAAACCGTAAGATAGATTAGAAGGTTCTCACGCATCCTCCCAAGCTTGGTGTCAAGCTAGGTGGATCAAATAATCCCTTGTGATTACTCACTCCTTTTTACGAGTAAAGAAGTCAACGTCCTCCTCTTCTTCATCTGCCTTGAGGTTGCAGTCTTGAGCAATACACGCGAATCGCGCAGAAATCTCAAGGATGCCAATGCGTAATTCCTTGATTACTTTGTTTAAAGTTTTTCTATCATCTGCCATCTCCATAATGATCTTGGTAATTAGTTGTACCCTACCGTTGATGTCATCGACCTTCTTTTTGAGGTCTTTGCCCATCATCCAGTAAGAGTCAACCCCTTCCCCAATGGTTTCAAAACAAGCCTGAGAAATCTTTTCAAGGTTCTTGATCTTCTCTCGAATCTCATCTCGATCTCCCTTTCGATTGGACGAGGTTTCTAGAGGTGATTTAAGAGGATATCCATGAAGGTTATACCTGTAGGGGTTGAGCAAAGATACTCCTTTGTTCCTTCCTTGTTCTACGTGCCTGGGCATCTCCAATTTCTGTGGGAACATATATTCCCAATTGGGGAGTGGAACCACGTGAGCGGGCTCACGATTCGAGGAAGACAAAGTACCTCCTTTGGATCCCTTCTTCTTGACTCGTCTTTCGGCAGCGTGCTCCTTCTTGGCCTAGATCAGCTTGATATGAAAAGGCTGCTGTCAACACCCAGATTTTTGATCCCAGATACCTGTTATGCCATACATCACAATCCCAGTATTACCTTTTTTGCGAGACATAACAGATTGGATATCATAGTACATCATCCATTACAAACCATAATAAGGTCTTACACAAATAAAGGATCTCATGATCCAGTCTTAGTACAAACAAGTAGCAGAATAATAAGCATAGCGGTGGGCTCCATCTTCAGTGTCACAGGCAATGCTGACGATGGGAGATAGTCCTAGTTATCGTAGCCGTCCTGTTGTCCTTCTTCCGGATAGTCCTCTTCATAGTCTGGCCATGGGAATAGCCAGGGACAATGCCATGAGTACTCTTTAAGTACTCGCAAACTATCACTAACAAGTAAGGTAGTTCTAGTAGGAATGCTAATTTCTAAGTTTATTTGTAAAGTTATGTTTGAACCTAAGCTAAGTTTAGAAACAAAGAAAGATAAAGTAAAGTTCTAAATCACCTAAGTGGGAACTTAGTTGTCATAGTCACAACCTTGTTGTGGTCAAGTCATGTCACAATACATTTCATAAGTCATTTTGAAAACATCTGATGACAGAACAGTATGGCCACTCCAACTTTCTATAACCGCGGACACGGATATTCGAATAGTTTGACACTCTGCAGAGGTGGTACACTTTCACCACAACATTCGATACATCCGTCAGGGATAACCCTGAATCGTCATACTTAGTATGCGGATAATCAATCATAACCTTTCAATTACACACCCTAGTACAAGCACCTCTCATATGGGCATGGCCTCCCGGCCATGGCCATCTGCCATCCTGGACACTGTATAGGTGGAAAACATTGATAGGTAGCCTCAGCTCAAAACTCTTCCGCAAGGGAACCCATACGAATGCATATAAACTTCCGGCTAAGCCTTACCCAATTCAGGTATTGTGGTTGTATGGTAAAATTGGAATGGTATCGCATCCGAACCCAACCATCAGTTTTTATAAAGGGCTAAGGCTCATGCCTCAACATTTTCATCATCATAAACCATTGGTGTTTCTCAACACATGTCAAAACATCTCAATAGAATGACTCATCATTCCAAGGTTTTCATAAGCATTTTCACCAAGTATTCCCATCTAGAGTGATCAAGTTTTTGGTTTAGCCCTACCCACAAGTTAAGAGTGTTCACTAAGGGGAGATGCTAATCTCAAACTCATGCCATAGAATGACATCTAGTATAGGCCAAGTTTTATACTCTTTATGCTATCTCAACTACTTTTTAAAATCTCACAAAGTATTAGTAGAAGTAAAGAAACTTTGATAAAGCAAAAGTAGAACTTGTAAGAAAAAGTTGGGATGGGTATAAATCAAAAAGTATAACCAACCATGCCTAATGCATCTTTCTTAGGTTATCTTGCTTGCAAGGGTTAGCTTGCATTGTTAATGATGGCTTGCCTTGGTTGGTGAAGTGGTTGAAATTCTCCTCGTCTTCCTCGGGGTAGAACTCCTCCTCTTCATAGATTTGGTCGGTACTATCGTCTATAAATACATATGAGATACACAATCACCAAACAATACTTAACTAGTCTATTTAGTACACTAATGCACACATTTGATGATCTAGCATCATCACAATCACCACAAGATATAATGAACTAGTTCATTTATTTTATTTGAGAAAAGTAATTTCTACTCATTGACAATAATTAAGATTTAATATTCTCCAATTACAATATGGTATCATGTGGACACATGTCATCACCACATATTATAATAAATGGGAATGTGATTTAAAGTGTTGGTCACATTTTATAATGTTTAAGTTTATTATTCATTCAATTTAAAGTGACTAGAAATGCCCTAATAGCATTCTTATGGTACTAGTCCAAAGTCACTGCATGCAAACCTAAATATTATTACATATTCAGATAGGTATTGTCAAATATGATTTTTGAGAGTTGGAATCAACTCAAAAGCTATTATGGTTGATTTTTGAAAACTGTTGGAATGTAGAAAAGTCTCTATTTTGCTATTTTAGCTATATGTGATCTCTAACTCCCATTAATTTAAATCTAAGGCTTGGATAGAGATTTTAAATATCTTTCTAACAAAATTTGAATCATTCATTTTGGTTTAGTAGAACTCTCTGAATTGATTTTTAAACTAGTGGGCAAAATTGAATTTAAGCTTAATTAGAAAAATCTTTATTTGAATCTGCGGGCTAAGGTGGGAAACTAAATGGGCTGGCCTAGTGGCGCTCCGCAGCGCAGAGGGCAACTGACAAGAGGGTCCCGCATGTCGGCGGTGACTCTAACGCGAAGCGGTACGGGGCGATATGGGCCGTCCGATTAGAACTACGATCGACAGTTGTGGTTCATCATCGACAACGAACAGGTCACCGACGAGAATGAACCCTAGCAGCCTTGTGGGGGTCGATTGGGGCTTACCAGGGCTCCAGCTAACGTGGCGATGGGGGAGATCGACTGGTGGACAATGGCGGAGTCAGGCGTGGTCGCAGCAGCTCCTGGGGTGGTCGTAATCGACGGGCCCCTTTCTCCTTTGGTCGAGTTCCGGCACAATTCTGGCGACTGCAGGCTCAAGCGGCTCCGGGGATGGTATGAGGGGATCAGTGGAAGGTGGTGAGTGTTGGAGTGAGGATTAATGGGATTGGGGAGGTCTCCTTTTATAGCTCGACAAGGGGATCATGAGGTGCGACGGTGAGCTCGTCGGTGACAGTGGTACAGGGGGCTAATGGCATGTGCGAGGTGGGCGGACAGTGCTCTGCCTCCTGGCGGTCATCTATGACGTAATGGCGCTACTAGGGGCGGTGGCAAATGGTCGGGCGCGTCCGTGCTCTGGGCGGAGGCAGTGAGTGTTTGACGTGGCTCACGGTGGGTGCTGGTCGCACGACGAGAAATGGGCATGTCTGGGGGCATGCTGGTGTTAAGGCGAAGTGGCGCGTGCAAGCTAAGGTCGAGGCGCGACGTGTGCTGGCCTGTCGGGGACAGCGCACTGGCGCCTGCTCGGCATGACACAGAGGCGGAGAGCACGGGCTGTCTGCGGTGGTCCAGGGCTTGTCACTTCTCGAGAAAGGGACACTGGGCGGCGGTGCTATCATGCCTACCTCCCAGGTACGACAGGAAGGGGCTGGATGGTCTCCTGCGAGCTGCCCGTGCTCGACCGGCGGGCATGTCCTCGGGGTGGCGCGGCACTGCTGCTAAAGGTTAAGAGGTAGCCTGTTTATGGCATGGTTGGAACTAGGGGAGACCAGGGAGTGGATTAGGGTCAAATAGGTTGACAAAACATTGATCAAAATAGTATTAGTTAGGCAGGTTTATCTGTGATCACCAAATGTTCGACACAATGGCCGCAAGAGATTAAACTTTGAATTTTGAAAAGATTTTTGGTGGGTGTGTTAGTCATAAACTTGATCATCTGTGGTTGCTTGAGATTGTCAAGGTGAACTCATTTGAGTGGTTTTTGAAAAAGTGGGATCTATGCATATGAAATGGATTCCATTTTCAAATGCCATTTAAAATTAGTGGTTAAATGTTTTTGTAAGATTTCAAAGTGGGCCTTGGTAGATCTTTACTTGTACTAGCAAGGGGTGCAAAGATCAAGAACTGTTTCTGTTTGAATTTGACTTCGAGGAGCACCTAAAGTGGCCTAGTGGATTAAAATGGCAAAAGTGACCATTTGCCTTTATTAATCTTATTTGATTTCTTTTTCTTTGGATTTTGTTTTAAATGATCTAGATGATGTGGCATTCACCTTTGAATCATTTTACAACCATTAGAACAATCAAACATGGCATTTTCAAACAATTCCATATTAATGCAAACACACATGCATTCATATTGTTTTTAATGATACAAAGTTTTTGTTAACCCCAAATTGGGTGATTTGGATCTTGATAACCTTGATTAAAGTTTCGAGATGTTACAAACCTTCCCCCTTAAAAAAATCTCGTCCTGAGATTTAAGAAAGAAAATTAGGAACTAAAGAGATCTGGAAACTAAGTCCTAATGTAATCTTCTCGCTCCTAGGTGGCTTCTTCTTCGGTATGGTTGCTCCATTGGATCTTGAGAAACTTGATACTCCTGGTCCTAGGGGTTCTGTAAGCTTCTTCCAAGATATGGATGGGCACTTCACGATACTTCAGATCCTTGTTGATATCAACGGCTCGATGATCGATGTTCTTGAAAACTTCGGTCTTCTCTGACACTTCTAAACATTTGCGAAGTAACGAGATATGGAACACATCATGGATGGCTGACATCTGCTCTGGCAGTTTCAGTTGATACGATACTTCTCCTCGACAATTTTGAATCTTGAAGGGTCCAATATATCTCGGGGCTAACTTTCCTTTCAGACTAAAACATTGCGTTCCCTTCAATGGTGGAACTTTGAGATACACAAAATCTTCGACATTGAAAGTCAGGTCTCTACGTCTCTTGTTGGCATAACTCCTATGTCTGGATTGGGCGGTCTTGAGGTGCTCACGGACTTTGTGAACCTTCTCTTCGGCTTCTCGTAGGATGTCAAGTCCAAAAATCTGACTCTCTCCTACTTGCGACCAATTCAAAGGGGTATGGCACTTTCTTCCATATAAGAACTCAAATGGGGCCATTTGCAAACTGGCTTGATAACTGTTGTTGTATGAGAACTCTGTGAAAGGTAGACAATCTTCCCTTTTTGATCCATACTCTAACACACAAGTTCTCAACATATCTTCTAGGATTTGGTTGACTCTTTTAGTCTGTCCATCGGTCTATGGGTGATAAGCTGTGCTGAAATTCAACTTGGTTCCTAATCCTTCTTGGACTTTCTGCCAAAATCTCGAGGTAAATTGGGTTCCTCGATCCGATACTATGGTCTTGGGGGTTCCATGCAAACTGAAAATTCTAGCGATGTACAACTCTGCTAGCTTCGAACTCTTGTAAGTTGTCATGACAGGTATAAAATGGGCTACCTTGGACAGTCTATCAACGATTACCCAGATTGAGTCATTTCCCCTACTAGAAGTAGGCAAACCCGTGATAAAGTCCATTCCGACGGAATCCTATTTCCATTTCGGAATCTTCAATGGTTGTAACAGTCGTACGGGTCTCTGATGTTCCGCTTTGACTCTTTGATAGATATCACACTTGGTGATGTAGGTTCCGATTTCTCTCTGCATCTTGTGCCACCAAAATTGCTCCTTCAAATCCTAATACATCTTCGTTCCTCCGGGGTGGATAGAATAAAGAGTATCATGGGCTTCTTGCATGATAACTTGCTTCAGCTTCGAATATTCTGGCACGCAGATTCGTCCTTTGTACCACAAAACTCCTTCTTCGTCTTCGGTGAATCTAGGTACTTTTCCCATACCAATACGACGCTTGATTCCGTCGATACTTGCATTTCCCTTCTGGGCTTCCTTGATCTGACTGATCAAAGTGGGTTGTAGTTCAATGCTAGCTAAGAATCCTTTGCTAACTAGCTAAGTTCTAAACTGCTCCAAGTCCTCATGCAAACTTGGCTGGGTTTCTTTGATCGTGGTGTTTAATCTACACGGCAATCTGCTAAGAGCATCCGCTACCACATTGGCTTTGCCGGGGTGATAGTGAATGTCAAGTTCATAATCCTTGATTAACTCTATCCATCTCCTTTGCCTCATATTCAGCTCCTTTTGAGTGAAAATATACTTCAAGCTCTTGTGATCTGAGTAAATCTCATAGCGGTAACCCATAAGGTAATGACGCAATGTCTTGAAGGCTGAAACTACAGCTGCTAGTTTAAGATCATGGGTAGGGTAGTTTTGCTCATGTTGCTTCAGTTGTCGAGATATATATGCTATGACTTTGCCTTCTTGCATCAACACAGATCCGAGACCAATCTTGGATGCATCACAATACACATCAAAAGGCTTCTTGATATCTTGCATAATCTAGATTGCGGCTGAAATCAATCACTTCTTGAGTTCTTGAAAACTTGCTTCACATTTGTCTGTCCATTCAAACTTCTTATCTTTCTTCAATAATTGGGTCATGGGTCTTGCGATGCTTGAAAATTCTTCTACGAACTTGCGGTAATATCCCGCAAATCCGAGCAATGCACAGACTTGGGTTTGAGTTGCTGGGGTTTCCCATTCTTCAACATCTTTGATCTTGGCAGGATCTACAACGACTCCTCCTGCCGACACAATATGTCCGAGGAATCCTACTTCTTTCAGCCAAAACTCACATTTGCTAAACTTGGCATACAACTGATGTTCTCTATGTTTTTCAAGGATGATTCTCAGATGTTGCTCATGGTCTTCTTTTGACTTGGAGTAGATAAGAATATCGTCGATAAACACCACGACAAACTTATCCAGAAAGTTCATAAAGATCTTATTCATGAGATTCATGAAATAAGCAGGGGCATTCGTTAATCCAAAAGACATGACCGTATACTCATACAATCCATATCTGGTGGTAAAGGCGGTCTTTGGAATATTCGTTGCACGAATCTTAAGTTGGTGATAACCAGTCCTAAGACCAATCTTAGAGAACACTTTGGCACCAGTCAACTGATCAAATAGATCCTCTATCTTGGGTAGTGGGTACTTGTTCTTGATGGTGACGTCATTCAGCTTCCGGTAATCTATGCACAAATGGTTGCCTCCATCTTTCTTGTCGATAAACAAAACAGGCAATATCCATGGCGATGCGCTTGGTTGAATCAAACCTTTTGCCAGCATAGCATCAAGCTGCTTCTTCAGCTCCACTAGTTTAGAGGGGTTCATGCTATAGGGTCTCTGAGCCATGGGTCCGGTTCCAAGAATTAGTTCAATAATGAACTCAATATCCCGATCTGGGGGCATACCGGGCAATTCATTTGGGAATATGCCGGGGTATTCACAGACTACTCTGACTTGGTCTATGGTTGGTAGGGCTAGACTCTTGTTGCATTTGAATTGACAGGGCAAGGTTTCATAAACTGGTCATGGTGATGGCTTTCTGGGCACAATCGATCAATCTTTTATGTTTCAACATCCAATCCATTCCTAGTACTACTTCCAAACCTTTGGTTCCAAGTACTATTAGATTGGCATAAAAATTTATCCCATGAATTCTGATAGTCACAACCTTGTAAATTTTTCTAGCTTTGGTGGTTGAACGAGGTATTTGAACAATCATAACATGCTTCAAGTGGGTTGGGTGAATCTTACTAGTGCATGCAAATTCTTCTGTAACAAATGAGTGCGATGCTCCAGAATAAAACAACACTCTTCCTAATACTGAGTTAACACAAAACATACCCAGCACAACATCTGGTGCTTCTTGGGCTTCTTCGGTGTTCATGTGGAAAAGACAGTCGTTGCGGTTGTGAGGGTTCCCTGGGGATAATCTCCTTCTGGGCTGAACACAGCGCTGCTGCTGAGCTGGGGCATTCACATTGGATGTGGTTGCAAGCTTCTTGGGACACTCGTTGGAGTAGTGACCCTTCACTCCACACTCAAAACAAGCAATCTGAGACTTGTCTTTAGCTGCAATAGGCATGGCATTGCTTCTAGTCCTTGGGGCAGTACTGTCGTTGTTGTTGTTGTTGTTGGACTTGGGTGGTGCACGGTTGAAATTGTTGGAGTTGCCAGGGTTCTTGTTGTGATTTCCTCCAGACTTCACATTTCCTCCGCTACGGTTGGGGTAGCTTGGACGAGACATTGGGGGTATTGTTCCGAGGGGCATATCCTATAGACAGGTTGGGGCGATACTTCTGGTGACTGTTGAATCCACTTTGGTGCATCATCCTATGCTTGCGATTGTCGTTGGCTTGGTTGATCTTTCCTTCCATCTGGATGGCAGAGTTGACTAGCTCTTCGAGATCGTCAAAACGGATGTTGATTAACAGCGTTTGCATCTCATCATGCTATCCATTTAGGAATCTCTCCTTCTTCTTGGCTTCAGTATTGATCTCAATAGGTGCAGACCTAGCGAGGGACAAAAATCTGTCACGGTACTCTACTACAGTCATCCTGACCTGCTTCTGTTCTCTGAACTCATCTCTCATTCTGGTGACTAAACCTTGCGGCACATGGGTGCGGCTAAACTTGGTCTTGAAAGCTTCCCACGTCATCACTTGATCGTGGTTCATGGTACGGGTGTTGTTCCACCATGCTCTTGCATCTCCTGCCAGATAGTGGGTGGCAAACAAAACTTGCTCATTTGCGTCAACTCCTGCTACTTCTAAGTTATTCTCCATGGTCTGTAACCAATCATCAACATCCAGTGGGTCTTCAGACTTGCTAAAGATAGGGGGATTGGTATTATGGAAGTTTTTGAGTTTGGATCCATGATGATCCTGATTTCCTTGGCCTTGATTGTTGTGGGCCATCTGAGCGATATGTTGTAGGGTGGCTAGATTTGCTTGGCGCTCTGCTCTAACAGCTTCACGGTCTGAAACTAGCATCTGTAGAATCTGCAGCATCGGGTCCTGCGATGAGCTGCTTCCTCCGAGGATTCCACGAGTCATCTGAAGATTGAGATAGATAATGGGGTAAGAGGGAAAGTTCTAAGGTTCATGGTTTTGTTTTCAAAAGCTAAAACTTTGAGTTTGACTCATCTTTGGCAAACTAACAACTTCTCATTCATTCAAGCAAAGCAAACGATACAAACACACACACACACACCACAAAAAAGGAAAACATATGGTGTTAAGAACTATTCTATGAGCTAAGATACAATGGGATCGATACTTCTCACTCCTACAATAGTGCTCTAGTGCATCTACTCATCATCGATAAAGTCAGAGTCGTCATCATCGGTGTAGAAGTCCATGGCATCATCCTCCAGGTAGTCATCATCATTGCTGAGGTACGAGTGAATATCCCCGTGGATGTCTTCACCTTCTTCTTTTGCTGCAAGCTGAGCTTCTTTCTCCTTGATGGTCTTCTCGAGGTCGGCCACCTTCTTGCGAAGACGGGCGATGGTGCGATCCTTGTTTGTGCGTTGACAACGAAGTGATTGACGATCCTTGATGATCAGTGAGAAAGTATGGGACTTCCGGGCAGCAATGGCAAGGTTGTGGTTGGCGTATTCTCGAGCATTGTCCAATTCCTTCTGCCTATCGTACAGTAGGAAGTGAAGGTTCTCCACTTGGCGTCTCATCTTCGGGTTACTTGGCATCTCCAACGGCATTCCCATGGAATCATGCCTTGCATAGTGCGCAAAGCGGGTTCCCTAGATCATGTTGATGTTCTGTCCGCAAAGATGGGCTAGAGCTTCATGCATTGCCTTGGCTAATCCATCTAGCAAGTTGTTCTCTCTCGCGGTGAATTGAATCTTCTCCGAAAGGGGTGCTTCCATCTTGCCTCGAAGATCAGCAACTATCAGCCATTGTAGATCTCCTGGGTGGTCATTGAATTGAGCTCCGAAGAATTCCGGATGTGGGCGCTCCAGGTACTCAGGCAGTGCATCAAGATCCCTCTCGATGATCAGTTGGCCTCCGTTTCCCAACTGGTAGAACTTGCAGTACTAAACTTCCATCTATAAGAATTTATGATGAGTAAGTTAGTGAGGTGATCAAGTGTGTCAAAATTTAGGAAGTAATGTAAGAATTTGTGAGGAACATGATTTTTTTTGAAAGAATCTCAAGGATAAGAGTGGGAATAGGTTTTTATAAATACTCACTTCTTTGGTTTCGAAACTAAGTTTTTGTTTGGACGTCCATTCTAACTAGCGTCTCCTATGGTCAGGATGGCTCTGATACCAACTTTTCAACACCCAGATTTTAAATCCCAGATGCCTATTATGCCATACATCGCAATCCCAGGATTACCATTTTTGCGAGACATAATAGATTCGATATCGCAGTACATCATCCATTACATACCATAATAAGGTCTTACACAAATAAAGGATCTCATGATCCAGTCTTAGTACAAACAAGTAGCAGAATAATAAGCGTAGCGGTGGGCTCCATCTTCAGTGTCACATGCAATGCTGACGATGGGAGATAGTCCTAGTTGTCGTAGCCGTCCTGCTATCCTTCTTTCGGATAGTTCTCATCATAGTCTGGCCATGGGAATAGCCAGGGACAATGCCATGAGTACTCTTTAAGTACTCGCAAACTATCACTAACAAGTAAGGTAGTTCTAGTAGGAATGCTAAGTTCTAAGTTTATTTGTAAAGTTAAGTTTGAAACCTAAGACGAGTTTAGAAACAAAGAAAGATAAAATAAAGTTCTAAATCACCTAAGTGGGAACTTAGTTGTCATAGTCACAACCCTGTTGTGGTCAAGTCATGTCACAGTTCATTTCATAAGTCATTTTGAAAACATCTGATGACGGAACAGTATGGTAACTCCAACTGTCCATAACCGCGGACGCGGCTATTCGAATAGTTTGACACTCTACAGAGGTGGTACACTTTCACCACAACATTCAATACATCCTTCATGGATAACCCTGAATCGTGATACTTAGTATGCGGATAATCAATCATAACCTTTCAATTACACACCCTAGTACAAGCACCTCTCCTATGAGCTTGGCCTCCAAGCCATGGCCATCTGGCATCCTTGGCACCTCATAGGTGGACAACATTGAGAGGTAGCCTCAGCTCAAACTTCTCCCACGAGGGAACCCATACTAATGTATATAGAAACTTCCGGCTAAGCCTTACCCAATTCAGGTATTGTGGTTGTACGGTAAAATTGGAATGGTACCGCATCCGAACCCAACCATCAGTTTTTATAAAGGGCTAAGGCTCATGCCTCAATATTTTCATCATCACAAACCATTGGTGTTTCTCAACACATGTCAAAACATCTCAATATAATGACACATCATTCCAAGGTTTTCATAAGCATTTTCACCAAGTATTCCCATCTAGAGTGATCAAGTTTTTGGTTTAGCCCTAACCACAAGTTAAGAGTGTTCACTAAGGGGGGATGGTGATATCAAACTCATGCCATAGAATGAAATCTAGTATATGCCAAGTTCTATACTCTTTATGCTATCTCAACTACTTTCTAAAATCTCACAAAGTATTACTAGAAGTAAAGAAACTTTGATAAAGCAAAAGTAGAACTTGTAAGTAAATCTTGGGATGGGTATAAATCAAAACGTATAACCAAGCATGCCTAATGCATCTTTCTTAGGTTATCTTTCTTGCAAGGGTTAGCTTTGATTGTTAATGATGACTTGCCTTGGTTGGTGTAGTGGTTGAAATACTCCTCGTCTTCCTCGGGGTAGAACTCCTCCTCTTTGTAGACTTGGTCGGATACTATAATCTATAAATACATACGGGATACACAATCACCAAAGAATACTTAACTAGTCTATTTAGTACACCTAATGCACACACTTGATAATCTAGCATCATCACAATCACCACAAGATTTAATGAACTAGTTTCATTCATTTTATTTGAGAAAAGTAATTTCTACTCAACAATAATTAAGATTTAATATTCTCCAATTACAATATGGGATCATGTGGAAAAATGTCATCACCACATATTCTGATACATGGGAATGTGATTTAAAGTGTTGGTCACATTTTATAAAGTTTAAGTTTATTATTCATTCAATTTAAAGTGACAAGAAATGCCCTAATAGCATTCTCTTGGTACTAGTCCAAAGTCACCGCATGCAAACCTGAATATTATTACATATTCAGATAGGTATTGTCAAATTTGATTTTTGAGAGTTGGAATCAACTCAAAAGCTATTATAGTTGATTTTTGAAAAATGTTGGAATGTAGAAAAGTCTCTGTTTTTTGTTATTTTTTCTATATGTGATCTCTAACACCAATTGATTTAAATCCAATGGGCTTCGATAGAGATTTTAAATATATTTATAACAAAATTTGAATCATTCATTTTGGTTTAGTAGAACTCTCTAAATTGATTTTTAAACTAGTGGGCCGAATTGAGTTTAAGCTTAATCAGAAAAAATCATTATTTGAATCTGCGGGCTAAGGCGGGAAACTAAATGGGCCACCCCAGTGGCGCTCCGCAGCATAGAGGGCAACTAACAAGGGGGTCCTGCATGTCAACGGCTGACTCTAACGCGAAGCGGTACGGGGCGATATGGGCCGTCCGATTAGAAATACGATCGACGGTTGTGGTTCATCGTCGACGGCGAACAGGTCGCTGGCGAGAATGAACCCTAGCGGCTCGGTGGGGGTCAATTGGGGTTTACCAAGGCTCCAGCTAACTTGGCGATGGGGACGATCGAACTGGTGGATGACGACGAACTCAGGCATGGTCACGGCGACTTCTGGGGTGGTCGCAATCGACGGGACCCTTTCTCCTCTGCTGCGGCGAGCTCCGGCACAATTCCGGAGACTATGGGATCGAGCGGCTCCGGGGATCAGTGGAAGGTGGTGAGTGTTGGAGTGTGGAGAAATGGGATTGGGGAGGTCTCCTTTTATAGCTCGATGAGGGGACTATGAGGCGCGATGGCGAGCTCGTCGGTGATGGTTGTACAAGGTGCTAATGGCATGGGCGAGGTAGGCGGACGGTGCTTTGCCTCCTGGCGGTCATCTACGGCATAATGCCGCTGCTAGGGGCGGTGGCAAATGGTCGGGCGCGTCCACGCTCTGGGCGGAGGCAGTGAGTGTTCGACGCCGCTCACAGTGGGTGCTGGTCGCGCGGTGGGAAATGGGCATGTCTGGGGGCATGCTGGTGTTAAGGCTAAGCGGCGCATCTGAGTTGAGGTCGAGGCGTGGCGTGTGCTGGCCTGTCGGGGACGGCGCACTGGCGCACGCTCGGCATGACGCAGAGGCGGATAGCACGGGATGTCTGCGGTGGTCCAGGGCTTGGCATTGCTCGGGGAAGGGACAGTGGGCGGCGGTGCTATCACGCCTACCTCCCAGGTACGGAGAGAATGTGCTAGATGCTCTCCTACGAGCTGCCCGTGCTCGACCGGTGGGCATATCCTCGGGGTGGCGCGGCACTACTGCTAAAGGCTAATAGGTAGCCTGTTTATGGCATGGTTGGAACTAGGGCAGACCAGGGGAGTGGATTGGATTAAATGGGTCGACAAAACATTGATCAAAATAATATTAGTTAGGCAGGTTTATCTGTGATCACCAAGTGTTCGACTCAATGGCCGCAATAGATTAAACTTTGAATTTTGAAAACATTTTTGGTGGGTGTGTTAGTCATAAGCTTGATCATCTGTGGTTTCTTGGGATTGTCAAGGTGAACTCATTTGAGTGGTTTTTGCAAAAGTGGGATCTATGTATATAAATTGGATTCCATTTTCAAATGCCATTTAAAAATTAGTGATTAAATGTTTTTGTAAGATTTCAAAGTGGGCCTTGGTAGATCTTTACTTTTACTAGCAAGGGGTGCAAAGATCCAGAATTGTTTCCTGTTTGAATTTGACTTCTAGGAACACTAAAGTGGCCTAGTGGATTAAAATGGCAAAAGTGACCATTTGCCTTTATTAATCTTATTTGATTTCTTTTTCTTTCGATTTTAGTTTTAAATGATCTAGATGATGTGGCATTCACCTTTGAATTATTTTACAACCATTAGAACAATCAAACATGGCATTTTCAAACAATTCCATATTAATGCAAACACATATGCATTCATAATTGTTTTTAATGATAAAAAGTTTTTGTTAACCCCAAATTGGGTGATTTGGATCTTGATAATCCTTGATTAAATTTTCGGGATGTTACAGCTACATAGACCTCGAGTAATCAAGTGAGATCTGAGGTTTCATTGTAAAAGGACAGAAAGAAGTTCTAGATCTGAAATAGGACGGAAAACAGTGAGAAATAAGAAAAGATAAAAACTGGCAAATAAAATCGGAGTTTCAAGGGGTCAAAGTCGGTCACTGAGCTGTGGTACGTGTGGGCTCCGCCTATACCGCGCTACCGTACGGACGACTTACCGACTTCATTTTCATTATTGTTTTATTTTTTTGCCCCGAAGAATAAAATTGTCACGAAGAAACCAGTACTCGTGACGACCATCGCTACTAGCTGGATCTTCCCGTACCGTCCGGTCGTACTATATTGCAAAAATCGAAGCCAGTACTACGAATGGTTAACGACCAGTGGTGCAGGCGCGTCCGACCGTACGGCCTGCCCGTACCAGGTCGAAAAATCATTCTGAATCACCTAGAAGAACCCGATGAGTTCAAAATGAAAAATAGAATAATCCAAAAAGGTTTGAAAGAAATAGAACTTAAGTAATTTATACTTCGTTACCTAGCCTTCGCTTGTTGTGTTCTTCAGCTGGGATCACATAAATCAATTCCACAATGTTTACTTCGCCCACTCTATAATGCTTCAGACGTTGCCGTTAACAATCTAGGATGAAGAAGAGGGCTTAGTATTTTTCAATCTTACCGCTCCCGATGGATATGCTTCTTCAACATCATAAGGTCCTTCCCACCTAGGATTTCAACTTTCATGCAAAAATCTTAAGCCTAGAGTTGTAAACAAAACTTTATCTCCGGTTCTAAATTCCTTGCCTTCTAACTTTCTTTCATGCCATTTCTTAACTTTTTCTTTAAATATTCTAGCATTTTCATAAGCCTCATTCCTTAGTGCATCTAAAGCATGAATGTCTAAGAGTCTTTTTTCACCTTCAGTTTTAAAGTCCAAATTCATAGTGTTGATAGCCCACCGAGCCTTATGCTCAAGTTCTAATGGAAGATGACAATTTTTACTATAAACCATTTTGTATGGTGTCATTCCCATAGGGTTCTTTAATGATGTGCAATACAACCACAATGCATCATCAAGATTTAGAGACCAGTCTTTTCTTAATCTGTTCACCGTTTTCTAGAGTATGGTCTTGATTTCTCTGTTTGATAATTCCACTTTCCCACTGGATTGAGGATGGTAAGGTGAAGCTACCCAGTGGTCTACTCCATATTTTTGAAGTATCTTATCAAAAGTTCCTTTCATAAAATGAGTTCCACCGTTAGTAATTAAAAATCGAGGTGCTCCAAACCTAGGGAAGATGAAGTATTTGACCATCTTGATAGAAGTGGTTGCATCTGCATGAGTTATAGGTATAGCTTCAACCCATTTAGTAACATAATCAACAGAAACAAGAATATGAGTATAACCATTAGAGGGAACAAATGGTCCCATAAAATCCATTCCTCATACACTGAATGTCTCTATTACTAAGTTATACTTCATATTCATCTCTTTTCTTTTTCCTATATTACTCATACATTGACAGGCATCACAATTTTTAACATATTCAAGAGAATCTTTGACTAAGGTAGGCCAGTAGAAACTTGACCGTAAGACTGTGGCTATGGTGCGATTACCAGCCTGATGCCCACCATAGGGACTATCGTGACAGGCTTGAAGGATGTCTTTAATCTCATGCTCGGGCCCGATTCTGGATTACCCCATCTAGACCATGTCTATAAAAGTACGGATCGTCCCAAAAGTAATGTTTTAAATCATCGAAGAATTTCTTCGTTTGATTATAATCCATTCCTTTTGGTAGAAACTTACCTACAAGGAAATTAGCATAATCTGCAAACCAAGGATCGTGGGTTTCTATTACTGCAAGGTATTCACCCGGCATAGATTCATTAATAGGAATAGGATCTTCCATGATTACTTCCATTCGCGACAAAAGGTCATCCATAGGGTTATCCTTTTCCCCTTCTATCCACTATTTGTAAATCGTACTCCTAAAGTAACAACACCCATTTGATTAAATGGGGTTTAGCTCCTTTTTAGCTAGAAGATGTCTTAGAGCTTGAATGTCCAGTATGAACTATTACTTTTGAGTTGATGATATAGAGTCTAAACTTATCGTAAGCAAAAACAACGACAAGGAATTCTTTCTCAATTGTTGCAATAGTGCATTTGATCATCATTGAAGACTCGACTAGCATATTGAATAACATTAAGGTTAGGGCCATCTCTTTGTCCTAAAACAGCCCCAAAAGCATACTCACTAGGATCACACATAATTTCGAATGGTTCGTCCCAATTGGGTGCTTGAATAACCGGTGTAGAAATTAAAGCCTTCTTTAATTTTTCAAAAGAATCATGGCAATCTCTGTCAAAGGCAAAAATAATATCTTTATCTAGTAGACGAGTTAGAGGGGCGGCTAATTTAGCAAAATCTTTGATAAAGCACCTGTAAAAACAAGCATGCCCAAGGAAATTCATTACTCCTTTTATATCTTATGGAATTGGCAGCGTTTCTAAAGTAATTAAGTTCGAACTATCGATCTCAATATTTTTCTTAGAAACTTTATGCCCAAAAAATATACCTTCCCTTACCATGAAACTGGCAAGCGTTCCTAGTTTAGAACCATATTGGTTTGTTTACACCTCTACAAAAGAGTGTTAAGATTATATACACATTGTTCAAAAGTAGATCCATAGACAAAAAAGTTATCCATATGAACTTCCATGGAACTCTCCACAAAACTGTCAAAGATTTTTTAAACACAGTCTTGAAAAGTAGCAGCTGCGTTGCACAATCCAAAAGGCATTAATCGATTAGCATAGGTTCCATAAGGGCACGTGAAAGTAGTTTTTTCTTGATCTTCAGGTTGGATAGCTATTTGAGAATAACCGGAGTATCCGTCAAGAAAACAAAAGTAAGAATTAGCAGACATCATATCCATAATATCGTTAATGAGGGGAATTTTCTAATGCATTTTTTTAGTTTCTTTATTCAACTTGCTAAAGTCAATACACATTCTATATCATGCTATCGTTCTAGCTAGAGTTAGTTCATCCTTATCTTTATTAATTATTGTTATGCATCCTTCCTTAGGTATGCAATCAGTTGGACTCACCCATTTTCTATCTAAAATTGGATAGATAATACCACTGTCTAACATACTCATTACTTCCTTTCTCACTACTTCTTTCAATTTAGGATTTAATCTTTTTTGGTTATCAACAAATGGTTCAGCATCCTCAACCATGGGAATCATGTGAGTTACTATGGTCGGATCTATACCTTTTATGTCATTCAGAGTATATCCAAAGGCTTCTCATTGTTTGACAAGTACTTTCAACAATTTCGTGCTTTCATCTAGAGAGAGATTATTGTCAAAAATTACTAGACATTTACCTTCCTTGTCCAAGAATTCATACCTGAGCCCTAGAGAGAGAGATATTTTAGAACAATAGGCGGTGGATCCTGGTCCCTTTTCTTTCAAGCTCTTCATATTCATCCTTGATCCCTTGTTCAGCCTCCTGGTGTGGTGTTCTGGATTTTATCCAAATCTTCTTTTGCAGAGTCGTTGGCAAGAGAATCATCACTTGTCAAGCTTATCTCCAATTTGTATTGTGGGGGTGCAAAAATAGATTCCTGCCAATTCTTCAATAGTTTTCTCCTCCTTAATCTCAATTTTATTCTCATAAGGTAGTCTCGTGAATTGGTTGTAGCTTATTTCTACAGTTTCTTCACCAAGATGTAAAGATAAAGCCTTCTTTTTGTTGTCAATATCAATATTCATATAATTATAAAAACAATTACCAAAGATAACTGGGAAACTGGAGTTCAAAGGTATTTTGATAATATGAAAATCAACTGGATACACAAAAGGCCTAGCAGAGACGCAAACGTTGTGAAGTACTCCATGATTAGGATGCAAAGTTCGATCAGAGAACATAAAACTTACTTCTGATGGTTCAAGATAAGAGTCATCAGGGTGATCGTACAACTCTTTATAAATGGTATAAGTCATTATGTTTATTGAAGAACTTAAATCACATAACCCTACATAAGAGAACCTAAATCACATAACCCTACATAAGTAGTCCCTCCTAAACAAAATGGAATTTTCTATTGACTTTTATTCTTACTGTCAAAATTTCCTCCTATCATTTCAGAGGATTCTTTACTTACCGTAATAACCTCTTCCTTGAACAATTCAGGTTCCAAAAGTTCTTTTACTATCCCAATGTTTTCTTTGATGGCTCCTAAATTTCTAGTTAATGTTCCTATTCTTTTATTTCCTTCTCCCCCACTATCTATTACCTTAGTAAGAATAGTTTCGTCTTCAGCTAACATTTTCTTTTGCATTTCCGAGTATCTATCACTGGGGCTAATTTTAGACCGTTTTTCTTCCATATGTGGTGTATAACGTTCCCAATCTTTTGGAATTTTTAGGTAGTCAACATAGGATCTAATAATTTGAATGATCATGCGATGGTCAAGGTTAAAATTCCCAAGCAATTTTTCTACCTTTCTAGAGGCTAGAAACCTTTTTAAACAATTATACTCTATCCTATTCACCGTTTCTAATAAATTCGATGCCCTCTCAATACTGAATTCGGTGAACGACCCATTGGTAAGGGAATCGAGTTCAATTCTATTATCATCATCCAAACCTGCATAGAAGGTGTGTATTACTAGCCAAGGTGGGAAATTATGATGGGGGCAGCGATCAAGCAAACCCCGAAATCTCGTATACCCCTCATATAGGCTTTCTCTAGGTCTTCCTTTAAAATTGTAATCATGCGCCTTGCGCCAAGAGTTTTTGTCCTGGGAAAGAAATCAACTAAAAATAGAGAGGCTAGGCTATCCTAGGAATTAGTAATCTTTGTAGAACTCTGAATATAGCAAGAACGAGCTTCATCAATGAGGGTTTGGATAAAGAGAGCAAACTTAACCTCATCCTTAGTTTGTATATTAAGATGGAAAGTCCCACAAATATCTTCGAAGAACCCTACATGCTCATATGGATTCTCCGTACCATCTCTTGCAAATATTTTTGCATGCAAAAGATCTTAAAGCATGGGGTCAATATCATACCCTCTTAGGTTATTGGATTTTAAAGATGCGACCATGGGCGGACCATAATTCCTCACAGACTCAAGCTGAATTATATGTTGGTACACGCCCATAATGTATCACCTGAAACTAATAAACAACTTTAGTAAAACAATGAGTAAAATAAGTAACTAAGAACAAAGAGCCAAAAGCGCTTAGCTCCCCGGCAACTGCCGCTAGAAAATAGCTTGATGACTGCAAGTGCATGGATTGTAGCTAGTTTCGAAGTAACGATATCGAACCAACATAGAGATATTGGTTAAGGTCTTTATGCCCCTTGTTAATATCTACCAAAGAATACTTGTAAGTTGTATTTGATCTCAAGTAAAGGGTGTTTGAATTGTTTATAGTTGCCTAAAACAAATAAAAGAAAACAAGTAAAAAGATTATATGAAAGTGTGGTTGAACTCAATAGGGCTAAAACGTTCTCGGGGATGTATGATACACCACTAGAATAGTACTATTATTATATGTAATCAAGATAACATACTTCTTATATCATGACATGTGTGGAGAGAGCCCCAAAATAAGATGTTCACGACAAGGCTCACAGAAAGCCACTTTGTTGAGCCAAGTGTGAGCTCACCTCTAAATAACCACTACAATACCTGAGAGCAATCACCCATACAGGCCACTGCCATTAAGGGTTTCCCCATGGATATCGTAACTAGTTTAGGGAGTCCCTCTTAATCCTCCTTTGACCGTGAGGGTTATGAGTCGGTGCCAATCTGTCACGGGGCACTCCAGGTATGCTTCCACAACACGTCCAAATGGTTTCATCCTCCCTTTAGTCCCGAAGGCAAATGATACATGGTCGACTTCACATATCAACTAAAGAGAGAAATCGAACACATGTCATAATTATATCATAGACAAGTCATATGAACAAAAGAATAGATCATCTTCATTACAAGTTCATAGAGGTGCTAGGGTTTCTCCATCTCCCCAAGAACAAAGGAACTACTCACTCATGGAAGCAATCAACAACATCATCATAATCAAATGGATGGATTAAAGTACAGGGGTATATCTAATGCAAACCACAATTGGATCTGGAATTACAAAGAGATCTAATAGATGAAAGATGGAGTAATGGTGGTGATGTCGATGCAGCGGTTGATGGTGAAGGGGATGATGCGTTTTCCACCAATGATTCGTGAAGCAGCTGGGATTTTTTCCCAACCAAGTTCATCCTTCAGATCCCTCTCGGATGTGGTGTTTTGTGGTCTCTGGTGGTTAGGAATGTTGGATCTCCCTCTCATCTTCGCCGGGAGAAACTATTTGACAAGGCGGTCCTGATGGCGCCTAGTACCAGCAGATGGTGCGGGCGGGATCCTCCCGTACCAGTGGTCGTTATTTGTGCCGATGCCTCCTCTTTATTTTCTTATTCATCCAGGTGCGAAGGTAAATTAAGCAAATGTCACTTATCACTTACAAATATCATATATTTACACAATATAATAACTCTAATTTATAAGTTCATCTATGACTCCATGATTTGGGATCCTGTTGAAACAAGAACTGAAATAGTGCTGGTAGGCACAGTGAAATACAAAAATCTCTACTCTATTTATGCAAAAACAATAGGTAAAAATGCTTTAGTTTTGGACTCATCAGTGATCATCGCTAGCTTGTTGGTGTTGTGCCACCAATGATAGGAAAGTAGAGGTCAAAACTGGTTCGGCTGTCAGTTGTTGCTAGGTATCTAGATTGCCAATTGGTGATTATGGAATGTGTGGGATGGTATTTTCTACGTCTAATTCTATTGGAACCTATGGTGTGCCACCAAGACGACAATTTTTAGCCTTATGTGAGTTTCCTGAATTTCGTTTATTGTATATCCCGGCATGTGTTTCTGTTCCACCGGTAGCATTAGCAGGACCGCTTGTTGATGCTTCACGTTTGGGACTTGAACATGTCTTACATGAACCAGCTGATTCCTGGCAAACATAAACTATACTTCAATCCATTACAATTCTATATGTAATAAGACACAGATGGAACAAAAGAATAGTAAGGCAGAATGTGCGGAACATATATGATGCATGAACTAGGCAGAGGGAATTGCAAAATATTTGTCGAGATTGAGATACAAAACATGGAAGATGCAATAGATATCACAATGAAAAAATAGAGTAAGCACGTTGGGGGGGGATAAGCGGGTGGACTAGTGGGGAGGGTCCTCGATGGGTCCAACTTCCTGAGTTAGGTCTCCCTCAAAGTATTGTTCATCAACAGAAACCAATGCTAAATCAGACACTTGTTCGACATAGTTTTCATCCCTGCTGGTATCTGGAAGGTTCTTAGGTGAACCAGCTGATTCCTCACACACATAAACGATACATTAATCTATCAAAGTCCTATGTAAAATGATACATAGATAGAACAGAAGAACAGTAAGTCAAGATATGCTAAATATATATGATGCATGAACTAAGAAGATGACATTGGACAACATTTGGTGGGACTTGAGCTACAGAACATGGAAGATGCAACAAATATCTCAATGACAAGATAGAGCAAGCACCTTGGGGGTGGACTAGCTGGAGGATTAGGGAGGGGGTTCTCGACCAGTCCATCTTCCTGAGTCAGGTCTCCCTTGGGGTTTTGTTGATCTTGAGGATCAAATTCTACATTAGAAACCTGGACTTCTTGATTGGTGGTGGTAGCTACTAAAGATCTAAGTCTTTGCACGCCGAGCGACCTTACATGTTTGGAATTCTTCAATAATTTGTCTTCCCTAATCTTACATACTCCCTCATCAGTTGGCCGCAAAGTAGCATACATGCATGAGCAATAAAAATATCTTATGGGATTTAAGAGCGAGGTGTGTTTAGAAGAGAAAATTAGTATAGTGCTAGCAAGCAGTTGGAAGCTCTAAAGGAACAATGATAGACACATGAATATACGATGGCTCGACAAAAAAATTTGAAGTAAAAGATTAAAAACTCAGTGCAAGAATGTAGTGAAAGAAGATATGAACTACTTTCATACATCAAATATGTAAAGAGCATATGAAGTGTACGACGGAAACCTTTGTGAGCGGGATTACGCAATTTCCTTCTTGTGTCCATACCTTTTCCATACTTATGGCGAGCAACGACCTTCCCATTTGGGGCTAAGGGGGTTTGGCTCACCATCTCTCTGGCGCCGTGGACAAGGTCGAGGATGCAGATTAGGTGTCGTGGAGTCGGGGAAGTGGATCCAACGAAGCTGCGACGATGTTGCTGAGCCGGCTCTAGCGCCATGGACCTCGGGTACGGAGGAGCTGATCTCAGTGCGGGCTAGCATCAGGGGAACCAACTCTGGCTTGCTAGAAAAGGGAGCTGGTAAAGTGTCTGCGGTCGCTACGGTGGTGTGTTGGTGGAGAGGATATGAAGGGGAGATGGGACGGAGGGGCACGATCGTAGTTGTGCAAGGTGATCTTGAGGGATTCCGCCCGAAGGGCGCGGGTGGTACTAGTATGTTTGAAACTTTGAATTGTGTGGTGCGTGGGAATTTACAAGACAAACCATTTTGAGGAATGTCCTTTGGCGCATTGTTTCTGGACCGAAGGGCGAGATGGAAATTTCATACCGCTTGAATATTGGACACGGGAGCCATTTTGGAGGGTGTTTCTGGCGCAGAGTTAAAATTATTATTGATAGCTTGGTGGAAGAGTTGATTTCGGCATGTGTTTTTCCACTCAGTTGACTTTTTTGTAGTCAGTCTACTAGTACAGTCTAAAAGTTTGAATTTAGGGCCACACAAGTAGTTGCACGCATTTATTCATGATAATGGGCACAAGAAAACGGTCCATTCTCGAACTACCTTTCATGGTAATGTGTAAAATAAGATTTCAACTTTCTCATGGGAAAATGTTGTTTTCCATTTTACGAATGGCTTGAACGAGACCGATATACATTGTCCAGATGAAACAAGTAGGTACAATATAGTTTCATACAACGTGCCAAATATGTAGTTACCGTAAAGTACTACCAGTACGTAAGAAAAGAAAATATCAGGCTGACAACACAAGGAAAGTCATCCTCATTTTCTGAAATAACAATCTATTCATATGGCGGCTCTTGCATCACCCTATGAAAATCATCTGCCTTCAAAGATGCCCAGAGAATCTCTGCTCGTGCTTTCACCTATTCCGAGACAACCATGTTGATTTCATTGACATATGCATCAGCCAAACTGGGAACATGATTTTCAATGACTAAATTCTGAAGATCAGCGGCAGCATCAAGGCCATCTTAAATAGTACAAATCCATCCTCGGTTCAATTCTCTGATTCACCAAGTGGTCATGTCCAAATCCTTGTGTTGATGACGAAGCAACGATAGTAGCATGGATGACGGCATCGCTGAGTAGACTCTGGTGAGCTAGAAGTCAGCTAAGGAGGGATGGAATAGAGGATTATGTGAGGCTTTAGTAAAAGATGGATAGTCAGTATGCAGGTAGCGAGCATTTGCGGAGAAGTAAAGGAAAGGTTAAATTTTGGGAAAGATAGAAGGGAGGATCCTGCCAATATTCCTCTAAAATTTTGAACTAGAAGATCCTACCAATATTATGCCAAACTTTATTGTTGAATCGCACTTCGCTCAGCTCCCGAGTAGTATTAAAGGGAAGGCTTGAAAAGCAACAGGCATCGAATGCGATGGGATGGTGGCGTGTCTAGTACGGTGGCGGATAGATGAAATTTTGGGAGGGGGGCTAGGTTCCCAGCCATACCACTCATAAAAAAATAATTAAACATTCCAAATTCGTCTAAATAGAACATATTCGTGCAAATACATCAAATAATTAAACCAACTATAGCCCATGGCAGGTGGGAGGCGATATCCTCGCCTAGATGTCATGACGTCCTGCAATGGCGGAGGTGCTGCTCTCGCTAGGAGGGTGCGGTGGTGTCATCCCATGGTGGCGGGAGGTGCTCCTCTCGCTAGGAGGGTGCGGTGGCGGCGGTCCTCTAGTGACATCCCTAAACTCGAACAGGGAGTTGTAGGTCGCTAGCTGCATGTCAAACTCCTCCTTAGATCACGCTGTATTTGTGCACTGCAAGGACATGACGTGCGTAGATGTCGCCGAGTTCTTGTTGGGAATATGCCCTAGACGCAATCATGGTTGATGATATTTCCCAAAGTATTCATAAAGTAAAGTTGTTCTTATATGAACATCAGATATATATCACTAAATGCGTGATTCAGTTGTGAAACTATGTATTCATGATTGTTCATATTAGATTGTCCTTGGTCGTTGAGGTTGTGCTAGGAAACACAACTTAGACCAATGTGCAAGTCGGCTGATGACACGATTCCTACTTGTCATGGGCATGGTGATGCTATTCCGACTTACACTGATTCGGCTAAAGAGTTTAGCAAGTCGGACTGACCCATAGTTGAGATGCAATGAGCATGTTTTCATTTGTAGTCTCAAGCAATGGAATCCTTTGACCTGAGGTGATTGCATGATCCGAGTTGTGGATCGCCAACTTAGGTTCTATCAAACGATGTTCCGTAAATGGGAAGTTATAAAGTTTGAGTTCGGGTTGGTTGTGAAGAAAGCTGCGCGATGCGGATTATCAAGATGGGATTTTCCCCTCCATAATGGAGATATATTCTCTGGGCCCTCTCGTGTGATATGATTCGAAAGCATGTCCATATGCTACTCAGTTAAGTGTTAACTTAGTAGTCGTACTAAGAGTTAGTCCAGTGAATCACATATCATGGTACGAGAAGAGAGTTAAGCTATTTAAGGAATGGCAACTACTCACCTATAACTTAACAGGTATATCGTGAGGCAAAGGGACTTGGACGAAAGTCACATTGAAGGTTCGTCTTCTGACTTTACGGCACTTGGGAGTTGGCACGTCTTGGTAGAGGCCGCTACCATCTATCGACTTGAGACCGAGTGTTCATGAGAGTGAGTTGGACTCAAAGCCATGACGGGATACTTAGAGGAGTAGCTCATGTCATGTCCAGGTGTACGTGAATCTACAGGGTCACACACTTAAGGGTAAGGAGCCCATGTGGATTAGATCCATATGGAGATTGGAGTATTGCCTATATGGGCCTCAAGAGTTGAGCCCAACTAGGAGTGTATATAAGTGGAGGGACAAGGGATAGTCCCTGACCTAGCCGTCACTTTCTCAACTTCCATTTCGGGCTAGACAGGATTTAGCAATCCTCTGTCCGAAGCTCCTTCCTATATGTGTGGATACCGATAGAGGCGTTGCACGTGCGGCGTTGGAGACAGGGAAGTTCGTGGGGATCTGGCGAAGGAGTTCATGGTATCCGGTGTAGCTGTCCGTGGGATTCGGAGGGCTGTCCATGGGATTGTTCAGCACTACTTCGACGCGCTACATCAACTTCCGCATCTGCGCGTCTAGTGGTAATCTCGTGGCCTATTACCTGAGCTGGATCTTGGGAGTACCGCGTTAGGGAAAAAGTTTTGTTTATCTCTGTGTGGCCCAACAGTGGTATCAGAGTGAAAGCTTCTGGTTTTAGGCTCTAGATCTCTGCATATGTGATATGCATGAGGTGGTGGATGAGATCCACTTAGGGTTTCGGTGGTCAATCTATGAGATAGATCGGTTTTGTGCAAGATTGATTGGATCAATCGCACTCGGGGGTGCATGGAAGATCAGGTGCAGATGATCAATGAGATTGGTCAGATCTGCACAGGGACCGTCGGCTTCGCCCTGTCGTAGCGCATTAGATGTCGTTGCGAGGTTCAAAACACCGGTAGGTATCGTATCTATGCATAACTTGTTTTTACAGGAAGTTGTGAATGGTATGGCTTATGTACATGTGATGTGTGTAATCCATACGTGATCTGTGTATCACGGGTTTGTCAGCTGGCTAGAGCCAAAGTGTTGTCACTTTATTGTATAACGACCTGTGTGTCAGCATGAGATGCCATCTTCTTGTATATTCCTTAATGCTAGTGTAGCATGTTTGGAGGACTTGAAGGACACTGCAACCAAAGGCATGACGAACAGGTTCATGGAGATGGAGATCACCATGAAGAGAGCCATACCATTTCACATTATAATTGGATTATTTTGTGTGATTGTTATGTCTCTAGTTTTACCTTTATGAGATAGTTGGTAGAACTTTAATCCCTCAAAGAAGGTCTAGTCGGTCTCCCCGCCGTTGCTGCACCATCACAAGTCGGACATTCTTGGTAGTGGGCTCATAAAATTGAGGTGCTACCAAATCTTTTCGACTAGACGGGTTTGAGTCGGACTCTTACAACGAAATCACTTGGTAAGCTAGACATGTCTATCACAACGGTTGTGGGGCTCGGGGAGAGGGAGGTCGGGAGCCGGGGCATGTGATGCCACCCGACCAACAGGAGTCACATGATATACGATTGGCAAGGAGTTGCCTACCTAGATCAGTTGACGGCTCGCGGTGATGCTAAAGCTCACTAGTCGGCTTGCTTATTTAGGGTCCTGAATCACTAAGTAACCATCGGAGGGATGTTGGTTTTAGTGGGAGCATAAGTATTAAAATGTTTAATACGCCTATTCTTTTATGAATACTTGTCTTAAGTGTTTTGCATATTTCTGTTGTAGATAATGGCACCTAGTAGCAGTCTCCCTGAGTTGTCTAGTTTTGCTTTGAGGACCATTCTAGAGAAAGATAAACTTAATGGGACAAACTTCACCAACTCGTATCGTAATCTGAGAATTGTTCTCAAACAAGAAATGAGGGACCATGTTCTAGACAACCCGCTTCTAGATGCGCCGGATGAGAATGCGAGTGTCGCAACAACCAATGCCTATCGTATAACATGTGATGAGTCTACAAAAATTAACTGCCTTATGCTTGCTCACATGGAACTAGACTTGCAGCAATAGTTCGAGAATGTTGAGGCCTACAATATGATCGAAAGCCTCAAAAGCATGTTCCAGGCTCAGGCAAAGACCGAGAGGTATCAAGTATCTCAAGCTTTGTTAAGTTGTAAGCTTAAGGATGGTGATCCACTGAGTCCGCATGTAATCAAGAAGGTTGGTTATGTGCAATCTCTGGAAAGGCTTGGCCACCCCATTAGCAAAGAGTTCACTACGGATATAATTTTGAACTCTCTTCCTAGTGTGTATGTTCAGTTCATATCGAACTACCACATGCATGGTATGGATAAGAAGCTCACTGAGTTACATGGGATGCTTAAGCAGGCAGAGGTTGATCTCAAGAAAGGTACTAGACAAGTGTTGGTGGTACAGAATAAGGCTAAGTTTAAGAAGAGTTCTTGGACTAAGAAGAAGGCTAAGTCAGGAGGTAATGCTGAGGATGAGATCCCAAGCATTTCCTCAGGGACTAAGCCATCTCCTTCAGCCGGATCCGCTTGCTTCTATTGCAAGACGCATGGCCACTGGAAGAGGAATTGCAGCAAGTATCTAGCGGGTAAAGCTAAGAGTGGAGGTGTGGCTTCCAACTCAGGTACACTTGTTTGCAATGTTATAGACCTTTATATTGCTAATGCACCGAGTAGTTATTGGTTATATGATACCGAATCAGTCATTCATATCTGCAACTCATTGCAGGGACAGGTAAGAACTAGGGGCATAGCAAGAGGCGAGGTTGACATTCGGGTCGGCAACAAAGCAAGAGTTGCTGCGTTGGAAGTCGGCACGATGCAACTTCATTTACCTTCAGGATTCTTAATGGAACTAAATAATTGTTATTATGTTCCAGTGCTTAGTCGAAACATCATTTCTGCCTCATGTTTGATGAGACAAGGCTATGAGTGTAATATTAGGAACAATGGTTGTTTTTATATTGGAATGATATGTTTCACGACTTTGCGCCCATTCAGAACGGGTTATCTATTTTGAATCTTGATGGTGGGTTGGTCTATAACATAAATGTGAAAAGGTTGAAACCAAATGATCTGAATATGACTTACTTTTGGCACTGCCAACTTGGTCATATAAGTTGGAAACGCATGAAGAAGCTCCATGATGATGGACTCCTAACTTCGTTCGACTTGGAGTCGTTCGAGACATGCGAATCCTGCCTTCTAGGCAAGATGACCAAGACACCTTTTGCAAGGAGTTGTGAAAGGGCGTCTGACTTGTTGGGATTAGTACATAGTGATGTATGTGGTCCAATGAGAGCGACAGCCAGGTGTGGTCATGAGTACTTCATTACCTTCACTGATGATTTGAGTAGATATGGATATGTCTACTTAATGAAATATAAGTCGGAAGCCTTTGAAAAGTTCAAAGAATTCCAGAATGAAGTACATAATCAACTCGGCAAGAAAATAAAGTTTCTGCGGTCAGACCGAGGAGACGAGTACATGAGCCATGAGTTTGATGACCGTCTGAAGAGTTGTGGCATAGTTCCTCAGCTCACTCCGCCGTGTACACCACATAGGAACGGTGTGTCGGAACGTACATGGTGTGATCAACGATGAGTTGGGCAGATCTACCTTTATCATTTTGGGGTTATAGTCTAGAAACGGCGGCGTTCACACTAAACAGAGTACCATCAAAATCGGTAGAGAAGACACCACATGAGATGTGGACAAGCAAGAAGCCAAGTTTGTCTTTTCTTAAGATTTGGGGTTGTGAAGCATTTGTCAAGCGACTTCGGTCAGACAAGCTTATATCCAAGTTGGATAAGTGCATTTTTTTTGGGTATCCAAGGGAAACGTTGGGTTACTACTTTTATTACCGAGAAGAGGACAAAGTGTTTGTCGCTCGGAATGGTGTCTTACTTGAGAAAGAGTTTCTCAGTCGGGATGTCAGTGGGAGTACGGTGCGGATCGAAGAAGTTCGAGAGGAACCAGTCAGTAGCGATTTGGTGAAAGCCTTGGAGGTTGAGCCAGTCGTGGTAGCTCAGCCGGCAGCTGCACCTCCACTGCGAAGATCAGCAAGATATCGAAGTGTTCGTGATGTATTACTGTTAGACAGTGATGAGCCGACAACTTATTCGGAAGCGATGGTGGGTTCTAATTCTGAGTCATGGCTTGGAGCCATAAGATCCAAGTTAATTTCCATGGATGAAAATCAAGTTTGGAACTTGGTTGATCTGCCAGACGGTGCAAGACCCGTCGAGTGCAAATGGGTCTTTAAAAGGAAAACTAATGTGGATGGAAACGTTTCTATCTATAAAGCATGGCTTGTCGCGAAGGGGTTCCGGCAGGTTCAAGGAGTTGACTACGATGAGACTTTCTCACCCATAGCGATGCTTAAATCAGTTCGGATCATGTTAGTTATAGTAGCCTATTTCGACTATGAAATATGGCAGATGGATGTCAAAACGGCTTTCCTTAATGGAAAATTAATCGAGGACATGTATATGATACAGCCTGAGGGTTTTGTCGATCCGGCTAATGCTGACAAGGTATGCAAACATCACAAATCCATTTATGGATTGAAGCAAGCATCTCGGAGTTGGAACATTCGCTTTGATGAGGTAGTCAAATCGTTTGGCTTCATCAAGAGTGGTCATGATTCTTGTTTATACAAGAAGTTTAGTGGGAGCAAAGTAAATTTTCTGATCTTATATGTGGATGATATATTATTGATTGGTAATGATGTCCAGATGTTGCAAGAAACCAAGAAATCATTGGAAAGGAGTTTCTCAATGAAGGACTTGGGTAAGGCAACTTATATATTAGGAATCAGGATCTATAGAGATAGATCCAGGCGGCTCATTGGATTCAGCCAAAGTACATATTTGGACAAAGTGTTGAATAAATTCAACATGGAATCATCTAAGAAGGGGTTCTTACCGATGTCCCATGGCATAAGACTTAGCAAGACTCAGTGTCCTTTGACAACTGATGCACGAAGTAGGATGAGTGCGATTCCATATGCTTCGGTAGTCGGGTCCATCATGTATGCCATGATTTGTACTAGGCCAGATGTTTCCTATGCTCTAAGTGTTGTGAGCAGATACCAGGCTGACCTTGGAGAAATCCACTAGGCAGCAGTTAAGAACATTCTTAAGTACTTGAGAAGGACTAAGGATGTGTTCCTAGTTTATGGAGGTGAGGTTGAACTCAGTGTAAGGGGTTACACGAATGCGAGTTACCTTACTGACTCTGATGATTTTCGTTCACAATATGGGTACGTGTTCGTATTGAACGGAGGGGATGTGACCTGGAAGAGTTCCAAGCAAGAGACTATGGCTGCATCTACAACAGAAGCTGAGTATATTGCTGCCTCGGAGGCGGTAAAGGAAGCTATTTGGATCAGGAATTTCCTGATTGATATTGGTGTGGTTCAGGGCACGTCTAATCCGTTAGACGTGTATTGTGACAACAATGGTGCTATTGCACAAGCCAAGGAACCTATACAACACCAGAAGAACAAACATATACTCATGCGATACCACCTGATTCGCTAGTTCGTGGATCATGGTGATATCAAGTTATGCAAGGTACACATAGATGCAAACATTGCAGATCCGTTGACAAAGTCACTTCCACGGCCTAAGCATGAGGCGCACGTAAGAATGCCTAGACATGTGATGTCGGATGATTGACTCTAGTGCAAGTGGGAGACTGTTGGGAATATGCCCTAGAGGCAATCATGGTTGATGATATTTCCCTGAGTATTCATAAAGTAAAGTTGTCCTTATATGAACATCAGATACATATCACTGAATGTGTGATTCAGTTGTGGAACTATGTATTCATGATTGTTCATATTAGATTTTCCTTAGTCGTTGAGGTTGTGGTGGACACACAACTTAGACCAATGTGCAAGTCGACTGATGACACGGTTCCACTTGTCATGGGCATGGTGATGCTATTCCGACTTACACTGATTCGGCTAAAGAGTTTAGCGAGTCGGACTAACCCACAGTTTAGAGACAACGATCATGTTGTCATTTGTAGTCTCAAGCAATGGAATCCTTTGACCTGAAGTGATTGCATTATCCGAGTTGTGGATTGCCAACTTAGGTTCTATCAAACGTTGTTCCGTAAATGGGCAGTTATAAAGGTAGAATTAGGGTTGGTTGTGAAGAAAGCTGCGAGACGTGGATTACCAAGATGGGATTTGCCCCTCCGTAATGGAGAGATATTCTCTGGGCCCTCTCGTGTGATTTTATTCGGAAGCATGGCCATGCGCTGCTCAGTTAAGTGTTAACTGAGGAGTCGTACTAAGAGTTAGTCTAGTGAATCACATATCATGGTACGAGAAGAGAGTTAAGCTATTTAAGGGATGGCAACTACTCGCGTATAGCTTAATAGGTATATCGTGAGGCAAAGGAACTTGGACGAGAGTCACATTGAAGGTTCATCTTCTGACTTTACAACACTTGAGAGTTGGCACGTCTTGCTAGAGGCCGCTACCATCTATCGACTTGAGACCGAGTATTCATGGGAATGAGTTTGACTCAAGGCCATGACGGGATACTTGGAGGAGTAGCTCATGTCGTGTCCAGGTGTACGTGAACCTACTGGGTCACACACTTAAGGGTAAGGAGCCCATGTGGATTAGATCCATATGGAGATTGGAGTACAGCCTCGATGGGCCTCAAGAATTGAGCCCAACTAGGAGTGTATATAAGTGGAGTGACAAGGGACAGTCACTGACCTAGCCATCACTTTCTCCACTTCCATTTTGGGCTAGACAGGATCTAGCAATCCCCTATCTGAAGCTCCTTCCTGTATGTGTGGATACCAGTAGAGGCGTTGCACGTGCGACACTAGAGACAGGGAAGCTCGTGGTGATCTGGCGAAGGAGTTCGAGGGATCCGGTGTACCTGTCCGTCAGATTCGGTGTGCTGTCCATGGGATCGTTCGGCACTGCTTCGACGCGCTACATCAAATTCCGCATCTACGCGTCTAGCGGTAATCTCGTGGCCTATTACCTGAGTTGGATCTTGGGAGTACCGTGTTAGGGAAAAAGTTTTGTTTATCTCTGTGTGGCCCAACAGTTCTTGTAGCCGAATGTACTCTGGACAGAAAACATGGGCAAATACATCCCACCCATAATGCTTGCCATTGGTTTGGTGAGCTAGCCCTTGAGACATTGGTGGTCGCGGCTCCAACGGCTCCTCAGAGCCGTCGGAGGCGATCACAGTCAAATCCTCGCTGTCGGTGTTGTCGGGATCATCGGAGGAGGTCCATTCCTCATCTTCGGAATCGGTGTGGTTTGGGCCATTTGGGTAGGGTGGTGGTGAAATACGGCTCCTAGGCATGACGACACTCCTCCTGGCGAAAACATCACCTCTGGTTGTCGTGGATATAGCTGGGAAGGGCCTGTAAGTGAGCTGTGGTGGGGGCGGTGTGGATATGTGGATGGCAATGGTGACCGCCCTAGATATAGTAATAAAGTGTGGGAAATATGGGCGAGAAGAGTTGGGAAGGGTGGGAACAAAAGGGCGCGTCGCCGCGTGGCTCGGTGACGGGAAGGATCGGCTTTGGAAATGAAGCACCTACCTCACTACTAAAGCTAGTCTGCGTCGTTTTCAGCTCCATCTGGCGCCCCCGCTAGACCCCCTTTGGTTGGGTTCGGCCTGGGGGTGTTGGATAACTAAACGAGCTACGCCAACACAAAAAAATATTTGCGGGGATGGGCTGGGCATAATTTTCGGCTACGACGCCCCGATAGCCCTTTAGGGGGACTTTAAGGCCCCTGAGTGGAGATGCTCTAAAGAGAGGATAAAAGTGTACACATGTCTAGTGCTATTTCTAGATGAGTAAGTACGAATGGGACCCATATTCTTTAGTGAGCTAAACGGCGGAGTGAACTTGGCTTTCCTAGCTAAACAGTGAGCATGATATATACATATGCCAACACATTTGACCTAATTTCAGCAGATAGTAGTGTAATTTAAGTGGGTTAATTAAGCTACAAACCTTGAAAACTCATAGAACCTAGGAATCACTAATAAAACATGCATGGTGCACTATGTTCGGAAACAAGGCGTGCTTGTCGCATTCCGAGCTAAATTTTTTATTTTCTTTACTAGTACAAAACATCCCCGTAATCACTTGGAAATGTGAAAATGTTTTTTCCTAACTGTTTGAAACTCCCACGGGCAATATTGTTTACTATGCCAAGATGCACCCATCTACCCTATGTGAGAACCGTACCATAAAGTGTAGCTAGGGTATCGATATATATGACCATGACCTTATTGGTTGTTCGGACTAAAACCCAAGAATGTTCATACATGGTAGGTTATAATGTGAATATGTTTTTTCTAAAGTTGTCGAAACTCATGGTTATCATTTTTCTTGGAAATTAATAATACTAGCAAAATTACACCAAGCGTAATGAAGTGTCAGGTTTTTTGTTTTACGCTTAATTTTAAATGAATGTTTTGCATAGGGTGTCAAATTTGTCGGTATGCAAATACTAATGAGTAATAGCATTTTTTAAAATTATTGTTGGCCCATGATATATTGGCTGCTTGGTTATCTTCAGAAGAATTTTAGAAATTTTCAAGAGTAATAGTCTATTGCGCTCAAATGTATTCAAGTTTGAAATAATTTCATTTTATCTACATAGATTCATGCATTTAAGTGCATGAAGCTTTAGCTTGTAAGTTTGAAAAATTCTTAAACTTGAGAACTGTAAGAAAGAATTGTCCACTTTGGATGAAAATTTGGTAAGGGCATTCTTTCTTATTTATTCTACCAGTAAAAATATTTGAAAAACATATTTCACGGTATGTCCTACTATACCATGTACTTTGTATCAACTTTCTTGGGTTTCAAGCCAAATGACCAAGGTCATGAACATACTCTGTCTTCATCAAGATAATGAAGGTGTGCCCATACTTTGGTATAGGTCGGTGCATGTTAGCATGGTAAAGAAGTAAAAGTATGTTCAGAAGGAAGTATGATTAATATGGCTTAGAGTTCATAGCATGTGCCATTTATTTAATCGTACATAAAGTGGTTGGATAAATTACATGTTTTATTTTTCAAGCTTAACTTTCTAGCTAATTTCACACACTCAGACAACATTCTATCAAATTAGGTCTAAATTAATAATCTACAAGTGTATGAGAGCAAGTTCAATAGTATAAACGAGTCTTAGGTATAACAAAGTGACAAGTCATCTATTCTCAGCCTTATACTAGCATATACAATACCTAGCAATTGAATTATACAACAACTATCATTACAATGCAGCAACCTCATCAAAAAGCATGAAGACTAAATAGGAATAAAATGAAAAACATTTCTATTCCCGCTCAAAAATCCTAAAACTTGGGAATTGTAATAAAGCATGGTACACTTTGTTTGAAATTGGGGTGGTGGAAATCTTTATTTAATTTTTGGAACTGGGGTATAGGTCCTAAAGGAGCGAGACGCTTCAATTATCGCACTAGGGTTTGTAGTCATCGCAAGGTGGTCTATGCACCTTTTTTAATAATTATTATTTTTTTATCCCTTTTGTACTGGTGTTGATGATTATTAATAGATCGATTCAATTTAAAAAAATGGTTCCTTGAAGTAGATAAGTGTGTCGTACCAAGGCACAAGTGCGCAGCGCCACACTATGGACGAGGGAGAGACAAGCCGGACGATGCGCCCGTGGCTGCAGAGAAGAGATTAATGGAGGATGGCTAGTGGAGTGTACCCTATAGCTCGTGTCAGCAGTACATCATAGCTTTTCTCTAACATCGCACCGCCTTCGACTCCTCCTCTGCGCTTCTCTCACCCTACCTCCCTTTTGGAGTAGTAGTACGGAGTAAAACTATGCTCATTTCGAGCATTATTCTTCCTACAAAGTAGTGCACTACTTTCCTTTACAAAAAAAATATTTCCGTCGCTTACAAAATGGGAGTTATTTCTTTTGATAGTATTTGGAAACTCCCATTGGCAACACTGTTTGCCAATGCCAAGATGTGCACATCTACTTTCTTGTAGTACTACCAAATATGGGAAAATTACCATAAACTATGATGTGGATATGTCCATGACCTTGCTTGATCACTTGGCCTGAAACCTATTCATACTTACATGGTAGGCCAATTTTGTGAAACGGTTTTCTTCAAAAGTTGTGAAAACTCATTTTTATCATTTTTCATGGCAGGTAATACATGCATGAGTCCTTTTGTTTTTCCTATTTCTCATTTTTTTCACAAAGTAGGGTCAACTTTGTCGACATGCAAATTCTAGCAAGAAGTTGAAACTTCCAAAACTATCGGTTGTTCTCATTATATTGACTGTCTGGTGGGCAACCTCAAAATATTTTTGTAAAAATTTAAGAGAAATCATCAGCTCACATGTGGTTCAAATTAATTTGACCTAATTTTGACAAACTACCTCCGATCCATATTAATGTCCTTAGATTTGTCTAGATTCAAATATATCTAATCATGTTTCTATGCTAGATACATATATCCAAATCTAGACAAATCTGGGAACATTAATTTGATTCAGAGATAGTAGTGTAATTTAGGTGGGTTACTTATCTACGAACCTTGAAAACACATAGAACCTAGAAATCGCAAGTAAAACATGCATGGTCCGCTATGTCCAGAAACCTGGCGCACTTGTCGCATCCCGAGCCTCATTCTTCTAGTTTTCTTTACCGCTAGTACAAAACAACCCCGTAATCACTTGGAGAAGTGAAAAATGTTCAACATTGTTTACTACACCAAGACACACCGATCTACCCATTGTGAGAACCATATTTAAAAGTGTAGCTAGGGTATCGATATATATATATATGGCCATGACCTTATTGGTCGCTAAGGCTGAAACCCAAGAATAATGTTCATACATGGTAGGCTCTAATGCGAATACGTTTTCCCTAAAGTTGTCGAAACTCATGGTTATCACTTTTCTTGGCAATTAAAAAACATAGCGAAAGTACCCCAAGCATAATGAAGTCTCATGTTTTTGTTTTACGCTTTATTTTCTTTGAATGATTTCCATACGCGGTCAAATTTGTCGGTATACAAATACAAATTAGTAATGACATTTTTCAAAACTATTGTGGGCCCATGATATATTGGTTGCTTGGGTACCTTTAGAAGAATTTTGTAAATTTTCAAGAGTAACAGCCTATCGCGCTCATATGTATTCAAGTTTGACCTAATTTCGTTTTATCGACATGGAGTCATGCATTTAAGTGCGTGGAGCTTTAGCTTGGAAGTTTGAAAATCCTTAAACTTGGTAACTATAAGAAGAATTGTCCACTTTGTATGACAAATTGGTGGGGGCATTCTTTGTTCTTTATTCTACTGGTAAAATACTTGAAAAACTCACTTCATGCTATGGCCTACTATAGCATGTACTCTGTATGAACTTTCTTGGGTTTCAAGACAAATGACCAAGGTCATGGACATACTCTATCTTCATCAAGATAATGACGGTGTGCCCATATTTTGGTATAGGTTGGTGCATGTTAGCATGGTAAAAAAGTAAAAGTATGTTTAGATGGAAGTAAGATTAATATGGCTTATAGTTCATAACTTGGGCCATTAATTTACTATAGTACATAAAGTGGTTGGGTAAATTACATGTTATATTTTTTAAGCTTATTTTTCTATCTATTTTCATCCACTCGGACGACTCTCCGTTGATTTATCGAAATAGGTCTAAATTAATATTCTACAAGTGCGTGAGAGAAAGTTCAATAGTATAACTGAATCTTAGTTATAACAAAGTGACATGTCATCTATTACCGGCCTTATACCAGCATATACAATACATAGCAATTGAACTATACAACAACTATCATTATGATGGAGCAACCTCATCAAAAAGAAAGAAGATTAAACATGAATAAAATTAAAAACATTTCTATGCCCGCTTAAAAAATCCTAAAACTTATGAATTTTAAGAAAGCATGGTAAACTTTGTCTAAAAATTAAGACGGTGGCATTCTTTATTTCTTTTTTGGAACAAGGGTACCGTAGGTCTTGAAGGATCATGACACGCCAATTATCTCCCTAGGGTTTGTAGTCGTCGCAAGGTGGTCTAAGGAATTTTTTGTAATTATTAATACTACTTTTGAGCCTTTTTGTAATGGTGTTGATGATTATTAATAGATTGGTTGAATTTCGGAAAAAATGGTTGCTGGAAGTAGATCGGTGTGCCGTACCAAGGCACATGGTGCAGCGCCAAACTGTGGATGAGTGAGAGACATGCCGGCCCATGCGCCCGCGACTACAGAGAAGTGATCGATGGAGGATGGATGGTGAGAGCCAACAAAGGAGAGAGAAAACACAATTTGTTTTGGGTGCATATACTAGTAGGTCCGTACATTTTACTACAAGTGGAGTGTACCTTGAACCTCGTTTCAGCAGCCCATCATAGTTTGCGCTGACGTCTCACCGCCTTTGACTCCTCCTCTTTGCTACTCTCGTGCTGCCTCCCTTTTGGAGTAGTAGTATGGAGTAAAACTTTGCTCATTTCGAGCACTATTCTTCCTATGAAGTACTCATACTACTAGTGGAGTACTTTGCTTTACATAAAAAACATTTCCATTGCTTAGAAAATTGGAGCTGTTACTTTTCCTAGTATTTGGAAACTACAATTGGCAACACCGTTTACCAATTCCAAGATGTGCACATCTACTTTCTTTTAGTACTACCAAATATGGGTAAATTACCATAAACTATGATGTTGATATTTCCATGACCTTGCTTGGTTGCTCGGCCTAAAACCTATTCATACTTACATGGTAGGCCAATTCTGTGAAGCGGGATTTTTCAAAAGTTGTGAAAACTCATGTTTATCATTTTTCATGGCAAGTAATACAAACAAAAGGACGCCATGCATGAGTCATTTTTTTGGCCTATTTCTCTTTTTCCCCCAAAGGAGGGTCAGCAAATTCTAGGAATAAGTTGAATCTTTCAAAACTCTCGGTCGTTCTTGATATATTGGTTGTCTGGTGGGCAGCTTCAAAATATTTTTGTAAAATTTTAAGAGAAATCAACAACTCCCATGTGGTTCAAATTAATTTGACCTAGTTTCTATAGACTCCCTCCGATCCATATTAATGTTCTTAGATTTGTATAGATTCAAATGTATCTAGTCATGTTTCTATGCTAGATACATATACCCGAATCTAGACAAACTGAGAACATTAATTAGAATCGGAGATAGTAGTATAATTTAAGTGGGTTAATTTATCTACGAACCTTGAAAACTCATAGAACCTAGAAATCACAAGAAAAACATGCATGGTCTGCTATGTCTGGAAACATGGCGTGCCTGTCGCATTCCAAGCAACATTCTTCTGATTTTCTTTACTACTAGTACACAACATCCCTGTAATGACTTGTAAAAGTGAAAAATGTTTTTCCTAATTGTTCTAAACTCCCACATGCAACATTGTTTACTATGCCAAGGCACCCCCATCTAACCGATGTGAGAACCGTATATAAAAGGGTAGCTAGGGTATTGATACATATGACCATGACATGATTGGTCGTTCAGGCTAAAACCCAAGAATAATGTTCATACATGGTAGGCTATAATGTGAATACATTTCCCCTAAACTTGTCTAAACACATGTTTACCATTTTTCTTGGCAATTAATAATACTAGCAAATTTACCCCTAGCGTAATGAAGTCTCATATTTTTGTTTTACGCTTTATTTTGTTTGAATGTTTTCCATACATGGTCAAATTTATTGGTATGCAAATACTAATCAGTAATTGCATTTTTGAAAACTATTGTTGGCCCATAATATATTGGTTGTCTGGGTACCTTAAGAAGAATTTTGTAAATTTTGAAGAGTAATAATCTATCATGCTCACATGTAATCAAGTTTGACCTAATTTCATTTTATCGACATAGAGTCATGCATTTAAGTGTGTGGAAATTTAGCTTGGAAGTTTTAAAAATCCGTAAACTTTGGAAGTGTAAGAAATAATTGTCCACTTTGTACAAAACTTTGGTGGGGGCATTCTTTATTCTTTATTCTACTAGTAAAATATTTGAAAAACTCACTACACGGTATGGCCTACTATACCATGTACTCTGTATGAAATTTCTTGGGTTTCAAGCCAAATGACCAAGGTCATGGATATACACTATCTTCATCAAGATAATGACGGTGTGCCCATATTTTGGTATAGGTTGGTGCATGTTAGCATGGTAGAGAAGTAAAAGGATTTTCGGAAGGAAGTACGATTATTATGGATTACAGTTCATAGCATGTGCCATTTATTTACTATAGTATATAAAGTGGTTGGATAAATTACATGATATATTTTTCAAGCTTAATTTTCTAACTAATTTCACCCACTCAGACGACTTTCCGTCGATTTGTCGAATTAGGTCTAAATTAGTAGTCTACAAGTGCGTGAGAGCAAGTTCAATAGTATAAACGAGTCTTAGGTATAACAAAGTGATATGTCATCTATTGCCGGCCTTATACTAGTATATACAATACCTAGTAATTGAACTATAAAACAGCTAGCATTACGATGTGGCAACCTCATCAAAGAGCAAGAAGATTAAATAGGAATAAAATGAAAAACATTTCTATGCCCTGTTAAAAATCCTAAAACTTGGGAATTGTAAAAAAGCATGGTACACTTTCTCTGAAAATGGGGGCGGTGGCATTTCTTTATTTATTATTTGGAATGGGGGGTACCGTAGTTCCTGGAGGAGCGAGACACTCCAATTATCGCTATAGGGATTGTAGTCGTCACTAGGTGGTCTGAGGAACTTTTTGTAATTATTATTATTCTTACTTTTGAGCCTTTTTTGTATTGGAGTTGATGATTATTAATAGATCGGTTGAATTTTGGAAAAAACGGTTGCTGGAAGTAGGTCGGTGTATCGTATCAAGGCACACGTGCGCAGCGCCACACTATGAACGAGGGAGAAACAAGCCGGCATGTGCGTCCGTGGATGCAAAGAAGAGATCGTTGGAGTATGGATGATGAGAGGCAGCGAAGGAGAGAGAAAAAACAATTTGTTTTGCGTACATATACTAGTAGGTCCATACATTTACTACTAGTGGAGTGTACCCTATACCTCATGTCGGCAACCGATCATAGCTTTCCTCGGACATCGTACCTCCTTTGACTGCTCTTTGCTGCTCTCATGCTGCCTCCCATTTGGAGTAAAAGTACCTAGTAAAACTATGCTCATTTCGAGCACTTCTTCCTACAAAGTACTACTACTACTAGTGGATTACTTTGCTTTATAGAAAAAACATTTCTGTCGTTTAGGAAATTGGAGTTGTCACTTTTCCTAGTATTTGGAAACTCCCATTGGAAACACTGTTTATCAATGCCAAGATTTGTACATCTACTTTCTTGTAGTACTACCAAATATGGGTAAATTACCATAAACTATGATATGTATATGTCCATGACTTTGCTTGGTCGCTCGGCCTGAAACCTGTTTATACATACATGGTAGGCCAATTTTACGAAGTAGTTTTCTTTCAAAAGTTGTGAAAACTCATGTTTATCTTTTTCATTGTAGGTAATTCACGCAAAAGGACAGCATGCATGAGTATTTTTTTTCCTATTTATATTTTTTTCAAAGTAGGCCTAAACATACTAAACATGCAAATTCTATCAAGAAGTTGAATCTTTCAAAACGCTCGGTCATTCTCGATATATTGGATGTCTGGTGGGCAACTTCAAAAGATTTTTGTAAAATTTTAAGAGCAATCAGCAGCTCACATGTGGTTCGAATTAATTTTACCTATTTTCGACAGACTCCCTTCGATCCATATTAATGTTAGATTTGTCTAGATTCAAATTTATATAGTCATGTTCCAGTGCTAGATACATATACCAGAATCTTGACAAATTTGAGAACATTAATTTGAATTGGAGACAATAGTGTAATTTAAGTGGTTAATTTATCTATGAACCTTGAAATCTCATAGAACCTAGGAATCGCAAGTAAAACATGCATGTTCCACTATGTCCAGAAACATGGCGCGCTTGTCGCATCCCGGGCCACATTCTTATGATTTTCTTTAATGCTAGTATAAAACATCCCCGTAATCACTTGGAAAAGTGAAAAATATTTATTCCTAATTGTTCAAAACTCCCGCGGGCAACATTGTTTACTATGCCAACACGCACCCATCTACCTGATGTGACAACCATATCTAAAAGTGTAGCTAGGGTATCTATATATATATATATATGGCAATGACCTTATTCCGTTCGGGCTAAAACCCAAGAATAAAAGTCATACATGGTAGTCTATAATTTGAATCCGTTTTCCCTAAAATTGTCAAAACTCATTTCTATCATTTTTCTTTGCAATTAATAATACTAGCAAAAGTACCCCAAGCATAATAAAGTCTCAATGTTTTTGTTTTATGTATAATTTTGTGTGTTTTTTCCATACGCGGTAAAATTTATCGGTATAGAAATACTAATTAGTAATGGCATTTTTCAAAAATATTTTTGTCCCATGATGTATTGGTTGGGTACCTTCAGAAGAATTTTGGAAATTTTCAAGAGTAATAGTCTATCGCGCACATATGTATTCAAGATTGACCTAATTTCGTTTTATAGACATAGAGTCATGCATTTAAGTGCGTGGAGCTTTAGCTTGGAAGCATGAACTTTCTTGGGTTTCAAGCAAATGATTAAGGTCATGGACATACTCTATCTTCATCAAGATAATAACAGTGTGACCATATTTTTGTATAGGTCGGTGCATGTTAGCATGGTAAAGAAGTAAGAGTATTTTCGGAAGGAAGAACGATTAATATGTCTTAGTGTCCAGAGAACGACCCCTAGATACTCCAACAAGACAAGAACTAAGGCAGGCGGCTCGCGTCCGGCTAGTAGATCATAGCCGGACACGAGAAATTCGTACCGGCTACCAGACCGTAGCCGGAACAAGGAAGGGCGACAAGGTTCAAGGCAAGCTACACAGACTTAGCCGGATGCAATCAGGAGGACAGGGTGACATGCTTCACAATGCACGGTACGCCCTGGTACAACGACAAGACCCGCAACTACGAGGCCATACCGAAGACTTTGCGGGTGACACGGGCATAGTGGCCGGATGCTGACGACAGGCTCGCACGGCGTTCACTGTACCCACGACTACCCACAGCACATGTACTTCGACGGGACATACTGTACCGGATACTGTAGATGACCAGCCGGCTGGGGCCCGCCTGTGGGACCCGCTAGCCGAACTAGCCAGTGAGACCGTTGCCCCTCTACCTATATAAGGAGGGGCAAGGCTCTCGTAGCAAGGGTTGGACTCTGTGCATTTAAGAAGTTAGCTAGATCATACATCTCGAGGAGCGATTGTACCTCGTATTCTACTCTTAGTCAGATCGGCAGGAGTAAGAGTTTTACCTCACCACGAGGGCTCCAAACCTGGGTACTTCTTGTCTCTCGCTACACTAGTTCGTACCCAATCCCGCATGTGGACGCCGTCGAGAGCTTCCATGCTAGTCCCCACACCTCTACCTAACCTTCTCAGTTACTGTCGTTCCCAATACAATGACAAGTTGGCACCCACCATGGGGCTAGACGGCTTCGACCGGAGTCACGTTCTGCACGGTGCTTCGCACTTCAGCCAGTGGGCGCGTGGCCTCTGGCCTAGTGCTTACACTCGGCAAGTTCGACTGCGTAATCGAGAACGCGCCAGGTTCTGCCGGATCCACATTTCTGGCAAACGGTTCCATTCTACTTTTCGGCGACCTTCCCGTCTATGTCACCACCGTGCCGGAGAGTTTCCCTAGGGAGATCGTCTCTATCCCGGAGTAGCTGCTCCCCAACAGCGGTGTTTCCATCACTTCTCGCGGCGTTGAGGACATGATGGCCGGCTGCAGCTCCCAGCCTCGCCATCTTCGGGATTAGGGCGATGATGAACCCGAAACTTCTGCCCCGCCACGGTCGAAGAACCCGGTGGAGGAGGCCATCGACCGACTCCTCACTTCGGTTAACCTCGGGCACAAACCCGGAGGAGGCGGAGGCGAACTTCGCCATGGAGAGGCAGCTCCTCCTACAGGAGGCCATCGAGCTGGCTGCCGCCAAGAAGTAAGTCAACATCACCCGACGCGAGTATGACCATGCTCATGGCCACACTCCGGCTACCCAAGAGCCGAGCTGGCATGGGCAAGTGCGATTCTAGGGTGGCGAGTTAGGCGGAAGGATAGAGAGGGACGGCGAGCCGGACCCACCGCCTCTCATTGTCCGGCCCACCTACAGCACACCCATCAAGAACCTGCGCGCGACGCAAACCGTGGTGGACGAGCTGCCAGCATGGAGGGCGAGGAGCGAGATCGGCAACAGGCCCGGGTACAGGAGCTTCTCTAGATCGCGGATGAGCAAGCCGATGCCATCCGGGAGATGCACGAGGACCCCAGATGTTCCAGTGGAAGCAAGCCGCCGGGAAATAGCAGGGGCGCACCCCGCGAGACCCAGCAGGCGTCCTGTCCTCCTGCTAGATCCCACAGTAGGCGCTGCGACTCGGGCCGCAAGGGCCGGCCGCGTCAAGAGAAGGCGGTGAACAGCAACCACCACCTCCCCCTCCACCAAACGAAGTGCCACGACCTGCCAGTTCCCATCTCTCGGCTCGAGTAGGAGCACCCAACTCGAACCGTCCGGATGCCCGTGACCACATCAAGGTCCTAGCTCAAGCGCGCATCACAGAAGAGGAAGATTCCACCGGGCCGGTTTGTTTCGGACCTCGCATCTGGAACAAACCATTTCCTGATAAGTTTACCCTACTGTGGGATACCCCCAAGTACGAAAGCAGCATGAAGCCAGAGGACTGGCTGACCGACTGCACCACGGTAGTCGGAATAGCCCATGGGAACAAGCGCATAGTGGTGTGCTACGTCCCCCTCATGTTAACCGACTCGGCGAGGACATGGCTCAACAGCCTCGCGCCCAATAGCATCAACGTCTGGCTAGATTTTGAGAGGTGTTCGTCCGCAACTTCAACGGCACGTACAAGCGTTCGGGTCGCCCTCGCGATCTGGCCTGTGCATCCAGGGCGACCGTGAGTCAGACCGCGCGTACCTCGCTAGGTGGACAGAGCTGCACAACACTTGTGTGGGCATCCTAGAGAGCCAGGCAATCAGATTCTTCATCGAGGGATGCCGACAAGGCACCATGTTTTGCCACTGGATACTGTGTGATGAGCCAAAAACCATGGTAGAGCTCATGACGGTTGCGGACCAGTACGCCACGGCAGACGCTTCAGTGAAGAAACCCCTCCGGGTAAATGCTGACGGCCGACCGAGTCGTGACCGGCCAAGTAACCTGGGCGGAGAAGCCAGATCTTATAGGCGGCACGATAACGACAATCGATTCCATGGGGACTGCCAAGCCGGCCAGCAGAAGCCCCCTTACAACACGAGGCAGGTCAATGCTACGGAGGGCGCGGCCGATTCGCCGTTGGCCACACAACAAGGCAAAAGCCACGGTTCACCTTCGAACAAATGTTCGATGGCCTGTGCAAGTGGCACAGCGGACCCTTCAAACCGGCTACCCACACCACTCGGAATTGCAGCTGGACCCGCTAGCTGAAGGACCAAGGAGGCTAGCCTCGTCTATAACCTCCCCCTCTGGGTGGACCACCACCGGCTCGGGGAGCCGGCAACAACGGAACGGCAGCAACAACAAAAACCGCTACCCTTAGCCGCACGTCGCTTACACATCTTCCAGACCGATCAGGACGACAAGAATAGCCATAGGCGGTGCTCCAAGGAGGTCAACACCATCGTCTCCCTAGTCCCCCAGTACCTGAACTGGTCGGAAACCCCCATCACCTGGAGCCAGGAGGACCAATCGGATCGCCTCCCAAATCCAGGGGGCTACACAATGGTGCTTGACCCCCTCATCGTCTCCAACGAGCGGACATGCCGCTTCTCGTGCATCTTGATCGACGGAGGCAGCAGCCTCAACCTGCTCTACCGGCCCTCCCTGGAAAAGCTCGGCATTTGCAAGTGCAACCTGCGCCCTATTACCACGACATTCCATGGTGTGCTGCCAGCGCTGGCTTGTGCCCCGTTGGGTGAAATCCATCTGGACGTAATCTTCAGAACCGAGGAGAACTTCCGGCGTGAGACGATATGGTTTGAGGTGGTGAACCTGACAATCTCCTACCATGCTCTCCACAGGTGCCCCGCCCTCGCCAAGTTCATGGCCGTCCCCCACTATGCATACCTCAAGACGAAGATGCCGAGGCCAAATAGCATGATCACCGTCGCCGGCTGCTTCAGGCAGTCCATGGAGTGCGCGCCAGCTGGCTCCAAGCTGGCCGAAGCCCTCATCATAGCCAAGGAGAAGCACGAGATCATGCGCAACGTGGCCCTGGCTCAGCAAGAAGTACCGACTAACAGGAAGCCGACTGGTGACACGGCTTTCTAGCCGGCCAAGGAGATGAAGAGGATCCTGCTCGAGCCCACGGACCGGACCAAGTTCGTCACCATTGGCGCCGGCTTGAACAGCAACTAGGAAAGCTCGCTCATCAACTTCCTCCGTGAGAATCAGGACATCTTCGCATGGTCACCCAAGGACATGCCGGGTGTCCCGAGGGAGTTCGCCGAGCACTCAGTCCATGTGTGGCCGGATGCCAAGCCGATGAAGCAGCCCCTGTGCCGGTTCACGGAAGAGAAGAGGAAGATCATTGGTGACAAGATCACCTGGCTCCTTGCAGCCAGGTTCATCATGGAAGTGTACCACCCGGACTACCTAGCCAACCCAGTCCTGGTGTTGAAGAAAAACAAGACCTGGCGCATGTGTATAGACTACAAGAGCCTGAACAAGGCGTGCCCGAAATACCCCTTCTCTTTGCCCCGTATCATTCAGGTTATCGATTCCATGGCCGGCTACGACTTGTTATCCTTCTTAGACTGTTATTCCGGTTATAATCAGATCCAGTTGAACCTGGCTGACCAGATTAAGACATCATTTATAGCCCCGTACGAGGCCTTCTATCAGGTAACCATGCCTTTCGGTCTGAAAAATGCAGGCACTACCTATCAACGTTGTATGCAGAAATGCTTGCGCTCACAGATTGGCTGAAATGTGCATGCTTACATGTACGATGTCGTCATCAAGACAAAGAAGAAGCGCACCCTCCTCAAGGACTTGGGGGAAACAATCGGCAATCTCCGCCAGTACCAGATGAAGCTGAACCCGGAGAAGTGCGTCTTCGGTGTTCCATCCGGCCAGCTACTCGGTTTTCTCGTTTCACAATGTGGGATCGACGCAAACCCATAGAAAATTGTAGCCATTGAGAGGATGCAGCCGCCCAAGAGCTTGCTCGGTGTCCAGAAGTTCATCGGATGCCTAGCCTCTCGTTTCATCAGCCGTCTAGGGGAGAAGGCACTCCTACTATACCAGCTGATGAGGAAGACGGACAAGTTCTCCTGGACCTCACAAGCCGACGTTACCTTTCACGACCTCAAGCGCATGCTATCCACAACACCGGTTCTAGCCATGCCGACTAGCAAGGAGCCGATGTTGCTCTATATAGCAGCCATTAGATAGGTCGTCAGCGTCATCCTGGTGGTGGAGCACCCCGAGGAAGGCAAGGCTCAGCCGGTTTAGAGGCCCGTCTACTACCTCAGTGAGGTCCTCTCCCTCTCCAAGCAGAACTACCACCACTACTAGAAGATGTGCTATGGCGTGTACCTGGCGTGCAAGAAACTCAAGCACAACTTCTAGGAGCATATAATTAAGGTGGTGTGTAGCGCACCCTTTTCGGAAAGCATCAGCAACAAGGATGCCACCAGCCGAGTCGCCAAGTGGGCGATCGAGCTCGCTGCCTACTCCATCCAGTTTGGGCCGAGGCTCATGATCAAGTCGCAGGCTCTGGCAGACTTCCTCGTCGACTGGGCCGAAACCCAGTACCTGCCACCGGTTCCTGACTCGGATCACTAGAGGATGCACTTCGGCTGCTCGAAGATGCTCGGGGGTTTGGGAGCCGGCATCGTCCTCACCTTGCCCAAGGGAGACCGGCTGGAGTATGTTCTCCATATCCACTTCAAGGCCTCCAACAATGTCGCCGAATACGGCTAGTGCATGGCCTCTGGCTAGCCAAGGAGATCGGTGTTAACCGTCGATGATTCGGATCTGGTGGTGCAGCAAGTATTCGATGAGTGGGACGCACACGACGCGAATAGGGCCCTCTATCGGTTCCACGTATAGAAGCTCAGTGCTTGTTTCGACGGATGTGAGTTCCATCACATCCCTCGCGTAAACGATGAGGCAGCCGACTCGCTCGCCCGAATCGGAGCCACCAGACAGGCGATCCTGCTAGGGATCTCCTTGGATCATCTACGCAAGCCCTCCATCACCCCGTCTCCCGAGTGGGATTCCATCGTTTGGTCCGGAAGCGTGCCGGTTGATGGCTCCGCGGACCCGGAACCCTCGGAACCAGCAAAGAAGAAGGCTTGCACCGACTCCGGCACGTCCGCACCCTCCTGCTCGAAACACCCGGGGGCTCCTGACTCATCAAATGGCTTGGGGGATGCCATCCCGGGTACCTCACCCGGACGACCACATCACATCCCTCAGCCGGAGCACGAGAGCATCCTCACCATCCTAGGAGCAGCCCTTCATGAACTACATATCCAACGGGGAGCTTCTAGATGATGAGGTGGAGGCCAGGAAAATCCAGCGACACGCGCACACGTACACCATGATCAACAAGGAGCTGTACAAGCGCAGTGTATCCGGCATATTCCAGCAGTGTGTCAACATGGACACGGGATACTGGCTACTGAAGGACATCTACCAGGGTGAGTGGACACCACGCTTCCTCTCGGGCAATAGTCGCCAAGTCATTTCACCACCGCTTGTATTGGCCCACCGCCCTCGAGCATGCCGAGCAGCTGGTCCGCGCATGCAATGTATGCTAGCATTTTGGATAGTTGAGGCACATGTCGGCTACAGTGCTCAAGACCATACCGATCATCTGGCCCTTTACCGCCTAGGGGCTCGACATGGTTGGCCCCTTCAAGCGAGCGCGCGTAGGCATGATCCATCTGCTGGTGGTGGTGGACAAGTTCACAAAGTGGATAGAGGCCAAGCCTATCCGAAAGCTAGATGGGGCGACAGTCATCACCTTCTTCACCGACATCATCAACCGGTTTGGCTACCCCAAGAGCATCATCGCGGATAACGACACGAACTTCGCCAAGGGGGCCTTCCCACGGTTCTACAGCAACAAGGGTATCCGGCTGGACCTGGCATCCGTCGCCCACCCGCAAACCAATGGGAAAGTCAAAAGGGTAAATGTCCTATTGCTAGCCGGCATCAAGCCACGCCTCATTGATACATTGCAAATGTATCTATAATTTTTGATGTTCCATGCTTGGTTTTATCTACTTTCTTGTGTTTTGTTCCAACTTTGGAGTACTTTTCATATGATTTCTTGGACTAATCTATTAACCAGAGCCACACTGCCAGTTGCCTGTTTTCTGCTGTTTTTGGTTCTAGGAAAGTCAGAAAATGAATATTCTTGGAATTGGACGGGAAAAAGCCAAAGTGCCTATTTTTCGGAAGGGATCAAGTGCCAGAATACGAGACAGAGAAGGGCTAGGGGCCGGACACACCACCTGGCCGCGCGGCCAGGCCTGGCCTGCGCCAGGGGGTGGTGTTGTGGCTCTCGGCACCCCCTCGGCCTCTCCTTCCGCCTATATATTTCCCTCGGGACGAAAACCCTAAGTACCCGATCAAAAATACACGAAAGAGTCTGTAGCCGCCATCATCTCCATCCCTAGATCGGGAGGGATCTGAAGCTCTTCCCGGCACCCTGCCGGAGAGGGGAATTCACCCTGGAGGCCTTCTTCATCACCATGCAATCCTCCGGTGTGATGCGTGAGTAGTTCATCCTTGGACTACGGATCTATGTAGTAGCTAGATGGCTGGTTCTCCTCCTTTGTGCTTTCATGTTTAGATCTTGTGAGCTCCGTTCATGATCAAGATCATCTATTTGTAATTCTACATGTTGTGTTTTTGGGGATCTGATGGATATTGAGATGCACTTTCAGATTGATTATTGATTCTATCATGTCTTTGTTATTTGAGATCTTGCATGCTTTCCGTTGTTAGTAGCTATCTTGGCCATGTACATGCTAGCAACTCCAAGAGTTAGTATTTATGCTCGATAGTGGGTTCATGCCTCTGGTAATCTGGGGAAGTGACAGAAATCTCTAAGGTACTAGATGTGTTGTTGCTACTAGGGAGAAAACAACAATCCTTTGTTCATAGAACAATCGTATTGTTTACTTTACACGCAGTTCGTAAAGCAATAATCTGTTGCTTGCAACTTAATACTGGAGGGGGTTCGGATGATAACCTGAAGGTGGATTATTAGTCATAGATGCAGTTGGATGGCGGTCTATGTATAATGTTGTAATCCCAATCAAGTCTCAGAGGAATCAAGATGATTAGTATATGCATGTATTGCTTTCTCGGTGTTTGTCAATTGGCCCACTATAATTTGTTCACCCAACATGTTATCTATCTAAGGAGAGCCACCTCTAGTGAACTATGGATCCCGGTCCTTTTTCTTTACATACAATCTATAAACTGTTTACTGCTTTGTGTTTACTTTCTGCAAACTTTTACTTCTTTCCATTCAATACGTTTAATCCTTTGTTTTCTGCAAAACACGGTGAGATTGACAACCTCATCGCAAGTTGGGGACAAAGTTCTGTGGTTGTGTTGTGCGGGTCTCCACGTTGCTACTAGCACCGGTAGTGCGCCCTGCCAAAGCTCAGCTAGTAATACCTTTGGGGAGTTTCCTTGCTCCTACTGGTTCAATTAAACCTTGGTTTCATAACTGAGGGCAATCTTACTGTTGTGCTCATCGTACCTTCCTCTTGGGGTTCCCAACGAGCTCTATGTCGAAAGTTGAGCGCATCAATCATGAAGCCTTTGGAGCGATCACCCAGATGCTAGATCGAGGAACTTCTGGCTGTGATGTGGAGCCTCCACACCATGTCGAATCGGTCAACCGACTTTACCCGTTCTTCCTCGTCTACGACTCGGAAGCTGTCCTCTCCGCGGACATCAGGTTCGACTCGCCGCGCAAGCTTCTCTACGATGAAAAAGCCAATCAGGAGGCAAGGGAGGATGGCATGGACCACAACGAGGAAGCTCGCAAGCTGGCATTGTCCAAATCGGCATTGTACCAGCAGCGCCTATGCCACTACCATTCGAGCCGGATCCGACCTATCGCGTTCCATGAGGGCGATCTGGTTCTCCGGCTGGTGTAGGACAAGAAGGGCATGCACAAGCTGTTGCCACCTTGGGAGGGCCCCTTCATCATCAGCCGGGCGCTGCACAACAACTCCTACGACCTTATTGATACACAACAGTAGTGCAAGAACAAGATGGACAAGTCAGACGAGGAGACGGAATGCCCCTGGAATGAGGGCCTGCTTCGCCGGTTTTACACCTAGTCGTCTGACAGTGTATGTATCCCACGAACTCTATGAATGAAAAACTCGGAACCCCGAGAGATACTCGGGGGCACCTTGCCAGAAATTTGTGTATATTCGTTTCTAGTTCAGTTTTCCCGGCTCTGGCAACCCCTACCCGGGGGCTCACCGGCTGGCTCGGCCTACTAATTCTATAAACTGGTTGAGTAGTGTGCAACAGTGTTAGAGGCCCACTCTTTGTCTCAGCTACCGACCGCAACCCAGCTGTCTGGCTAGCATGAGCAAAACACCGAGGCATCCCACATGAAAAACGGGGAAAAGATGCGATAGATCAAGCGGTCCGGCCTTGTGCCTAGTTTGAGATGATCCGGCTAGTGAGCCTCTAGTATCGTGCGCAATGTATTGTCAGCTCCCTTCGATTCCGGCTGCAGACCGCAACCCAGCTGCCCGACAAGGACGCAACATAAACAACAGAGTACATGGGAATGCGACTAAGTAGCCAGAGAAGCACAAGCTAGTTTTCAAAAACCAAAGCTATTCTCTGGCTGATAAGCACCACCTTAACCGACTAACATATTAACAATGAGCCTATATGTGTGTTTGTTTTGTATGACTACAACGAGTCAGTCATCAAAAGGAGAAAATATTCAAAGTCCTTGCCTTCATCAAGCGCTCTTAATCATGGGGGCTACACCCACTGGGTGCGCTCACGCGCCCCCAGTGGAATCATGTAGTTCCAACCGGCTAAAGGAGTTTAGCCGGACTTTCAGGCCTAGGTGAGGGCAAGGGTAGGAAAAGAAGTGAAGATTGGAAGCACTTGGCTTCACCAAATACTCAGAATCTCAGGGGATACACCTAGTGGGTGAGCTAGCACGCCCCCACTATTGGTTGTGGTTAACCGACTAGTCCGAGCGAGGTTGGGATATCTGGCTAGAGGCGTCTAGCTGGAGGAACATAAGGGCTGAAGAGAAGGAAAGATGATTCAAAGTCCTTGGCTTCGCCAAGAGCTCCGAGTGATCCGACTAAGGGAGTTTAGTAGGAAAAAGCGAGTCGGATGATGTTAACTGGCAAAAGGGAAAAACATCACAACACAAAAGGTCACAAGGAAAAACATGAGCGAGCAAACAACATATTAAGATAAAGGGGCCAAAGCACCCAGAGGTTCAACCGACATCAACAACAGTTAGCACAAGCAACAAGTTCAACAAAAGGGCAAGTTATTACAATTCCACCTGGCATCTCGGGGATCAAGTCTAAACGGCGGGGCCTTTGCCGTGCGGGAGATCCTGACTGGCTACGGCTTCAGGAGGCGGAGGAATCGTGCTGGAAGTTCTAGCTCCGATAGTCGGCTGCGACGATGCTTCGGCCTCTGTCTCCGGTGTCCAGACGGACACCGAGTTGGTGATGACCTCATCGACTTCAGCGTAGCCGATGATGTTGATGGTGGAGGCATGGAGCTCATGATGGGCTTGGCACATGGCGGCAAGGTCGGTGCCGGTGCGGAATTCTCCGTCGATCTTCATGATGCGTGTGTCCTTGTACCAGGACAGCATCAGTGTCAGGGCCATCTCTGCTCCAGCTCGTGTAGCCAGGTCCCTCAGTCGGTCGACGGCAGCCAGCACCTCCGCGACTTTGGTCGCCAGCTGGGCGATTGTCTCTGACGTGGTACATCTGGCCACATGAACTCGAAGACCACGTGAGCCGCTTTACGCAGCTCAGCGGCCTCCTCGCCGAGAAGGGCAACCAGCTCTTGAGGTGGGCTGCTCCCCCGGCCAGTTCTCCTAGAGCCGGTTGTAGGTCAGCTGGTCTATGTCGGGATAAAACACTGTCAAAAAAAGGAAAGTCAGGTCCGACTACCGGCACTAGACAAGAAATGCTAGTTGGAAGAATACTTACCATTGGTGGTGCGGCCGATCTGCATCAGCTCCTCAAGGAGGGTCTTCTCCAGCTCCCTCGGCAGCTGGATCTCCTTCACCACCAGCTCGAGGGTGGCGGCCAGATCCGCCAGCAAAGTGGTGGGAGAGGCATCATCGTCCACGACGTTGATGGTCAGCGATTCATTTGCCTTGCGAACCGCCACCCTCCACTCCTGCCCTGGCTCGCCGTTGGAGTTGTCATCCTCGACGACCACCAGCTCCTTGCTGGCTGTCACCCTCCTCGTCCCTATGGAGGAACCACCTCCACTTTGTGGGTTCACCGCGACCGCGGCCGGATGGACCACCGTAGTTGGAGGGGCATCCCCGGCCCTAGTTGCGGTAGCCGGATTGGCATGAGGCGGCGGCGGTGGATCCCTGGATGTAGGAGTGGGGGTGGCAGTGACAGCAGAAGGCGGGGCGGTATCGGGCTGGCGGTACCAAAGGAAACAAGCAAGATGAAAAGACAAGGAAAAGAGCCTATGAGAAAAGACAAAGAAGGAAAAAGGGTGTAAAAAGAAAGGAGGGAAAAGAAGCACCAAACAAAAGAACGGAAGGTACTTACCCCTGCAGCACTGGCGGCGGAGCCTTCTTGCGGACGAGCCGGCTTAGGTGGAGAGCATTGGTCTGGCCCCTTTTGGGTGCCGGCTCCTCCACTGCGGGCCGGCCGGACCCGCTCCCTCCAGCGCTAGACCTGCTCCCTCTGGCACCAGACCGGCTGGAGTCACCGTCCATCGCGGGGAGATGAGTCTGCTCGGGGGCCGGGGCGGCCTCCTCCTCCTCATCGACCTATGCGTGAGGGTCGTGTGCCGTCTCGTCATTCTGTCTAGGGAAGACGTTGGCGTCACCATTCGACTCCTCGCCAGGCCGGCGTGCGCGCGACTCAGGAAGACCGCGCACGAAGTTCTAGAGGGGGGTCTCACCCTCCTCCCGGATGATACACGGGAAATTCTGTCAGAAGAAAAGAAGACAAGGAATTAGCTGGATGAAACGAGAAAAAACAAAAAACATAAAGTATTTGGCTGATGAGAAAACTTACCCAGGGCGTGCGGTTGTCACGGGAGTACGGGGCCTGCCCGAACTTCCCGTCGCCCTCCAACAGCTGCTCCTTGGTGATCGTCCACACCCACTCCTTGAGGTTGTGGAAGTGGGGATCACGGCGAGACAGCCGGGTGGGGTCCAGCCGGCCGGAGTAGTAGCACATCTTGTGTGCATGCTGCTGCAATGGCATCATTAGCCGGGACATCCAGCTGAGCGTGATGTCCAGGCCGGTTAAGCCGACAGTGACGAGGGAGCGCTTCCGATGTAGCATCACATCCGACTCCGCCTTGTCGTCATGGATCTTCAAATCCCAGTTCTCTCGGCTGGACTCCACGTACTGCAAAGCCGGCAGGTTGATCCGATCGATGTCAATGACATTGCTGTCGTAGAAGTACGACTGCTGCCATAGTCAGACCGTATCCTGGAGCTTCAACTTGGGGTAGCCAGTTTGGGAGTAGGAGTAGATGGAGGCGCCACCACAGGCCACTAGCGGCCCCTGGGTGAACTACACCTGTGGTCGAACTCGGAAGAGCCGTAAGGAGAGCCCGAGATCCGGCTGGATCTCGAGGTACCACTCGCAGAACCCTACGAAGTGTGCGAGCGTGTCAGTCGTGTTGGCACCGAGGTGGTGGAAGCGGAGGTCGAAAAAGGCGAGGAAGGTGAGGACGAAGGGATGCACGGGCAGGGAGAAGCCACACGCGAGGTGGGAGAGAAAGATCACCCGCTCCCCCTCCGCCTAGTGCGGTGACTCTTCCTCCAGCGGTGCTAACCGCACCTTCACCTCCGTTTCTGGCGGCAAGTCCCGGGTGGCATGGTACTTGGTGATGTGCTCTTCGGTGACGGAGGACCCGCACCACGTGTCACGTTCGGAGGCCATCACAACTTTGTCTGCCGAGGTGCTGGGAGCTGACTGACGGTGTCCCGTGTCACTGGCGATGCTAAGTGGGCGGTGCGGCTAAGTCCGATGATGGGCACACAGGAGGCAGCGACGAAGGAGTAGGGGCAGAAGGGAGAAAAGGGCGGGCAACAAGCGGAAGTGGGGAGCGTCTCCCCCAGGCGACCTTTAAAGGACCGGGGAGGGCAACCATCTATAGCGCCACGTGGAGTCCACCAGGCCGTGCCCCACCCCCACTATCGCTGTTGATCCCCTGTGCTGGCGCCGAATGTGGAAAGGATCCTGGGCCAGAAACCGAAATGCCAGACGGCGGTTCCCGAGGCGACGTGCGACGCGAAGTTACGCTGTGCCCCGCAGAGCAATGATGGCACGTGCGCGCATGGCCGGTGTCAATGCTGACGTCACGGGTAACACAACCGTCAGGTGTAGCCGGACACAGATTTCAAATTCAGGAGGGAGCGCACACACATTTCACCTAAGCGCGAAATCTACACGTGCTCGGGGGACTAGTGTCGGGGGGACGACCCCCGGATACCCTAACGAGACAAGAACTAAGGCAGGCGGCTCGCGTCCGGCTAGCAGATCATAGCGAGACATGGGCAATTTGTACCAGCTACCAGACCGTAGCTAGAACCAGGAAGGGCGACAAGGTTCAAGGCCGGCTACATGGACCTAGCCGGTTGAAATCAGGAGGACAGGGTGACTTGCTGCACAGTGCACGGTACGCCCTAGTACAACGACAAGAACCGCAACTATGAGGCCATACCAAAGACTTTGCGGGTGATACGGGCACAGTGGCCGGATGATGACGACAGGCTCGCACGGTGTTCACTGTACCCACGACGACCCACACCACATGTACTTCGATGGGACATACCGTACCGGATACTATAGATGACCAACCGGCTGAGGGGCCGCTAGCCGGACTGGCCAGTGAGACCGTTACCCCTCTACCTATATAAGGAGGGGCAAGGCTCTCGTAGCAAGGGTTGGACTCAGTGCATTTAAGAAGGTAGCTAGATCATACAGCTTGAGGAGCGATTGTACCCCATATTCTACTCTTAGTCAGATCGGTAGGAGTAGGAGTTTTACCTCACCACGAGAGCTCTGAACCTGGGTACTTCTTGTGTCTCGCTACACTAGCTCATACCCAATCCCACCTACGGACTCCGTCGGGAGCTTCACTGCTAGTCCCCACACCTCTATCTAACCTTCTCAGGTATTGTCGTTCACAATACAACGACACTTAGAGTTCATATCATGTGCCATTTATTTACTATAGTACATAAAGTGGTTTACATGTTATATTTTTCAAGCTTAATTTTATAGCTAATTTCACCTGAAAGTGCATCATGCTTCAAATGAACATGGTCAGTGGAATTAAATGTTACATCAAGGACATCAAAAAATAGATAATCACCTTAAAGTCCATAAAATTGGCACAAAGGCCCCTAAAATTTATACTGGAAAAGCGGTCGGGTCTGGCTCTATTTGAACCGAGCAGCTAAGCCATACTCTTCATACTACCGCTTGATTCACACACAAAATACAGCACGCTCCTGCGTGTTGATCATGGTCGAAGGGATAAGATTGCTCAGAAGGAGTCGAGGAGCACACCCAAGGATCTGGTAACCAATTCGAGGACTCAAGTCATTGTTGTACGTGGTTAACGTCAGCCAAAGGTCCGAAGAGGTCGACCTGCCCCCTACCAAGTTGACTCCCCCAGTCGCGCCTTCATCGACAACATGTTCCTCATGCTCGAGCTCAAACTCGAGCATGTCCTAATCGTCAGAAAGGGCCAGCATAGGATCGATAGGCTAGAGGGGACCCAGGATGGCTTCGTCTGCCACGGCCACGGCAACCTGGTGGTCATCTGAGTTGTCTGTACCGGTCGCATGCTCGCTAGACGCAGGTTCTCGGTGGAAGTATTGGCCGATGTATCGCCTGGGCTTAACTTGGCCATAGTTGATGTCCAGCCAGAGCGCCCCCAGACACAGCTACGTCATTTGTCCACACCGGTGCTTTGTTGTAGAGGTCCACTTTTCATTGCATGCCATGTTGATGCCTTCGTGACGTGGCTAGCGCAGGATTGGTAGCCTTGAGGGGGCCCAAAATCGTGTCGTCAGCCGACAGGGCCAACGCAGTTTACCGCGGGTGACCAGGCGCCCTTTAGAGGTGGCTCCAATAGCAGCGTATTCCCGGTGGATGAACTGTTCCCGGGCCTGGCCTTGAGCCAAAGCAGGCCTCCGAGGACGACGCGGCCAATCCACCGAGATTACTTCAAGTATTTGTGAGGGGAATATGCCTTTTGTAGAATAAAGAAATTGCGTCGGAGAGTAGCATGAAGGAGAAGTTGAACTGTTTTTTGCGAAGGATAATTAGTATACTAGCACTACTAGTGGTGCTACTCAGTTAATCCCACCGCTATAATGAATAAATAAAGGGACCTCGTTTTTGGTGTTTTTTCTTTGACAAAGCATTTCTCCAAGTAGAAGTACAACGGCAACATGCAAAGCGACCACTCGGCGGTGCGTGAGTTTTTGGCAGTCGGTGGGGGTCCGGGACATTAACACTCAGAAGAGACATGTCATATTGGTACTTGTAGAGGTCGTACTTTCTCCTAGCCACAGTCTTATCAGATAGTACTACTCTCAAAACAGAGGTGGCGAGCAGCTGGCAGCTCGCGCAACGCGTCTGGTAATTCTTGGAGTATCTTATGTCCTCCACTATAGTACCGTACGTACTTACTAGTAGTAATAAGTTTCACATGCCTTCCACGCTAGACTCAGATAATATAAGTATGACATGTTATCACTATATAAAATTGTAATAGGGAAAGCCCAAAAAATAATTATAATTTTATACCCAAAAAATATAGGTTTGATATTGTTCTAGGTCCGGCTTGTATCCTTAAAGTATCGGGTGCATATTTGATCCTTGTACTTTATATCATGTACAAATCAACCTTTACTAGCTACCTAATACCTGAATTGTTTTGTAACATTCTCTAGAGAAATGATGGAAGATTCTAAAATGGTGGATAAGTGTGTATTAAGGTTTGTGAATGGTATTCATTGTGCTAAAAACTATTAATATAATCTTCATGATGCTGAAATGGAGAAGAAAATCCAATAGATAGCAATTTTGGGATTTTCCATTCTTGATACAATGGTGAATGTTCAAAGGTATTTGTACACTATATAGTGGTAAAATAAGATAGGATATAATACTATCCAATCTTGATAAGTGGTCTGAAATGTGGCTCATGACGAATCACTGTGCCACTTGCACTATGTTCTAGAACCATCCTAGCTTCCATATTGAAAAACTAACATGCTAGCCTTACGTATGTTTTTAGCTCAAGTAAATTGCATATGGCCTTCAAATGTTAATACGTGCATTTCACGTATATACATACTAGTCTTACCACTATAGTGTGCAAAAGTCTTTGAACTTTGATCGCTAGATCGAGACTAGAAAATCCCAACATTGCTAACCGTCGGATCTTCTTTGCCATTATAGCATGTAGAAGATTCTATTGGTAGTCTTAGCACAATGAACGCTATGCACAAATATCAAAACACACTTCTCCATAATTTCTGTAGAGCATGTTACCAAAAAAAGATTATTAGGTATCTAGTAAACGTTGATTTCTGCATTGTAAAGTACAAGAACCAAATATAGAGCCGATACTTTCTGGATATGTTGTGGCTAAACATTATAATTATTTCCCAAGGTTTACCTATTGCATGTTTGTGATATGTCATACTTTTATTATATTAGTTTCACAAGCAAGGCACGTGCAACTTACTAGTACTACTTGCATTTAACTCGGATGAAAAACACTAAAAGTCATCTATCGTCTCCCCTTCTGGAAAAATTCAAGAGAAAAAACATTCTTAAAAGTATGGTATACCATTCAACTTCTTACTAGGAATATCCATGCTGAAAAATTTCATCACCATTACAAAAATTCAAGGAAAAATAATTTCCATAAAAAATGCTAAACATTAATTTGAAAAACAATTGAAAAAACTAGTTTAATAGTTTGTGCAAAAAATCTTCTATTTCAAGTCAAATGACCAAGGGTATGCCCATATCCACATCATAGTTTGCTGATGTGCAAGAAATCCCACCAAATCAGGGTCAGCGTCTCATTATATGTGGTAACTAGGCTAAATGTTAGAGTAGATAACTCATTTGTAGTGGAGTAACTATAACATGCCAAAACTTAATCCAAAGTTAATCAAGATCAAATTTACCCAATTTGGGGTTAACAAAAACTTCTCCATTTAAAATAATTAAGCATTCATATGTGTGTGCATTTAAATTAGGAGTTGATTTGAATTGTCATGTTTGAGTGATCCATTGGTTGTAAAATGATTCTAAGGCGAATCACACATCATCTAGATCATTCCCAAACAAATCCCAAAGAAAAAGAAATCAAAAAGAATAAAATAAGGAAATTGTCATTTGTGCCATTTTAACTAACTAGCACACTTTGGGTGTTCCTAGGACTCAATTCCCAACAGAGACAATCATGGTTCTTTGCACCCCTTGCTAGTAGAAGTAGTGATGTGCCAAGGCCCACTTTGTGATCTCCCAAAAACATTCAAACTCTAATTTTAAATGACATTTGAAAATTGATTCTAGTGTAGGTATTAAGATCACACTAATTCAAAAACCACTCAAATGAACTCCATTTAAAAAACCCAAGCAAACCTAGATGCTCAAGCATAAGTTACACCACTCCACCAAAAATCTTTCAAAAATTCTAAACTATTCTTCATGCGGCCATTTGATCGAACAGTTGGCAGGCAAACAAAATGTGGCCTAACTATTACTGTTTTCGAGCAAGTCTTGTCGAGCCAATTGGTGTGCATTAATCATCTTGGTCTCCCCCAGGCCCAACCAGACCAAACCCACCTCTATCCCTAGCCCCTGGCGCCAGTGCCATGCCGTCCCGATGCCACGCTCGCCGGCCAAGCATGCACAAGCCACAGGCGACCACCAGCCCTTCTTCGCCACTACTAGAAGCAAGGCGCCACCTCACTGCCGCCCACGGTCCACCCCACGGCCGCAGATAGCCCCTGGACCACCCCACAGCCTCGCCTCCCTTTCTCTCTGCGCGCAGCCAGAGCGCGATCGCCGCCAGGACGCCACAAACCACACCTCGACACCAAATCGCACACGCCGCTCCGCCTTTAACCCAGCAACCCGCCAGACATGGCCGTGCACCGCCGTGTGACCCACAGTCGCCATGATCACCGTCGAGCACCGCCTCTGTCTCCCAGAGTGGGTGAAGCCCCCGACCGTTAGGCACCGCCCCTAGCCGCGCCATTGCGCCGTAGCTGACCACCAGCAGACCACCCACCGTCTGCCTACCTCGCCCACGCCGGTAGCCCCCTATTTCGCTGTCACCGATGAGCCGCGCCCATGCCTCACTGCCCCCCACTAGTCAAGCCTATATAAGGAGGCCTCCCCCACACCATCTCTTCTCGCCATCCCACTCCCCTCTCTCCACTGACCATTTCCCCTCTCTCGCTGGAGCCGCTCGAGAAGCACATCATCGGAATTCCACCGGAGGCAGCCACTGCAGAGGAGGATAAGTTGAAGTCGATTTCGTCCACCTTAGCCCCTGCCGCGACTTAAGCTAAGCTCGCCGCCGCCGTCCAGTTTGTTCGCCCGCTTCGCTACACTAACTGGAACCCTGGTATGTCCCCAGTAGACCCCCACCAGCCGTTTAAGGTTCGGTCTCGCCGGCGACAAGTCCGTCGTCGACGACGACTATGGACCGTCGATCTGTGTTCTAATCGTGTGGCCCAGATCGCCCCGTACCGCTTCGGGTTTTAAGTGTCGCTGACATGCGGGACCAGCCTCTCAGTCACCCTCTACGCCGCTGAGCGTCACTGGGCCGGCCTAATTAATTTCCGGCGCTGACCTAGTAATTCAAATTAGGATTGTTTCTATTTTGGACTTAAATCAATTCTATCCCTTAGTTCAAAATCAATTCAAAGAGTTCTACAAATCCAAATGGAGTGATTCCACTTTTGCTAGAAAGGTAATGAAAATCTCTATCCAAGCCTGTTGGATTTAAATCCTTTAGAGTTAGAGATCTCCCTAGTAAAAATAACAAGACAGAAGCATTTGCACCTTCTAGAAAATCAACCATAATAGCTTTTGACTTGATTCCAACCCTAAAAAATTTCATTTAACCATACCTATCTGAATATGTAATAATATTAAGGTTTGCATGCAGTGACTTTGGACTAGTACCAAAATAATACTATATAGGCATTTCTAGTCACTTTAAATCATTAAATATTCAACTTAAACTTATTAAAATGTGATCCAACATTTAAATCACGTTTCCATATGTTAGAATATGTGGTGATGACATGTGTCCACATGATCCCATATTTTAATTGGAGAATGTTAACTCTTAGTTAATTTCAATGAGTAGAAATTAGTTTTCTCAAATAAAAAGAAGGAAGCTAATTAATTAAACCTTGTGATGCTTGTGATGATAATAGATCATCAAATGGTGCCTTAGTGTGTTAAGTAGACTAGTTAAGCTTTGTTTGGTGATTGTCTATCCCGTATGTATTTATAGACGATAGTACCGACCAAGCTTTCGAGGAGGAGGAGTTCTACCATGAGGAGGACGAAGAAAACTTCAACCACTGCACTACACAAGGCAAGCCTAGCACTTCAAGTAAACTGAGCAAGCTACTATTGGCAAGCTAAACCTTGCAAGCTAGATAACCTAAGCAAATGCATTAGGCATGCTTTGGTTATACCCTTTGACTTTTACCTACCCCAAGTTTTTTATTTACAAGCTTTACTTTCCTTACTTTACCAAAGTCCTTTACTTGTTTGAAGGTAGCATAAAAAGTATAAAGCTTGACCTATCTAGATAAACTTAGATGTCATTCTATGGCATGAGATTGACATTACTCTTAACTTAGTATTTTAGAGCTAAACTTGAGTCACTTTAGATGGGAATACTTGGTGAAAATGAATTGTGAAAACCTTGGAATGATGAGTCATTCTATTGAGATGTTTTGACATTTGTTGAGAAACACAAATGTTTTATGATGATGAAAATGTCGAGGCATGAGCCTTAACCCTTTTTACAAAACTGATGGTTGGGTTCGGATGTGATACCATTCTAATTTTACCGTACAACCACAATACCTGAATTGGGTAAGGCTTAGCCGGAAGTTTATTTGCATTAGTATTAGTTCCCTCGCGGGAGAGGTTTGAGCTGAGGCTACCTCTCAATGTTGTCCACCTATGCAGTGCCCAAGATAATAGATGGTCATGGTTGGGAAGCCATGCTCATAGGAGAGGTTCTTATACTAGGGTGTGTAAAGGAAAGGTTATGTTTGATTATCTGCATACTAAGTATGATGATTCAGGGTTATCCCTGACAGATGTATCGAATCTTGGGGTGAAAGTGTACCACCTCTGCAGACTGTCAAACTATTCGAATAGCCATACTGTTCCGTTCTCAGATGTTTTCAAAATGACTTATGAAATGAATGATGAACCTTGACTTATGAAATGAATGATGACACTAGCTTCCCAACTTAAGTGATTCTAGAACTTTATTTTATCTTTCTTTGTTTCTGAACTCAGCTTAGGTTTCAAACTTAACTTTACAAATAAACCTTGAGTTAGCATTTCCCACTAGAACTACCTTACTTGTTAGTGATAGTTTGCAACTATTTAAGAGTACTCATGGATTTTGTCCCTGGCTATTACTATGGCTAGACTATGAAGGAGACTACCAAGATGAAGGACAACAGGACGGCTATGATAACTAGGACTATCTTCCATCGTCAGCATTGCCTGTGCCCCTGAAGATGGACCCCACCGTTACGCTTATTATTTATTCCACTCCTTGTTGTATTAAGTCTTGATCATGAGATCCTTTAATAGTGTAGGACCTTATTATGGTTTGTAATGGAAGATGTACTGTGATATCCAATCTGTTATGTCTCACAAAAATAGTAATCCCGGGATTGTGATGTATGGCATAACAGGCATCTGGGATTAAAAATCCGGCTGTTGACAAGTTGGTATCAGAGCCGTACTGACCATAGGAGACCCAAGTTAGAATGGACGTTCGAACAAAAACTTAGTTTCAAAACCAAAGTGAGTATTTATGAAAACTATTTCCTCTCTTACCCTTGGGAATTCTTTCTCTCAAAAAAATTAATGTTCCTCCAATTCTTACATTACTATATAAAATTTGACACACTTGATCACTTCACTAACTTCACTAACTTCACTAACTTCCTCATCCTTAATTCTTATAGATGGACACTCAGTTCAGCAAGTTCTACCAGTTGGGCAACGGAGGCCAACTGATATTCGAGAGGGATCTTCATGCACTACCAGAGTACTTGGGACACCCACATCCGAAATTCCTTGGAGCTGAACTTCCTAGACCCCCAGGAGGAGATTTACAATGGCTAGTCACCGCTGATCTTCGAGGATGTATAGAAGCACCAACGCCTAGGAGAATCCAGTTCTCCGTGAGAGAGAAGAACTCGCTAGATGGATTAGTCAGGGCAATGCATGAAGCTCTCGCACGTCTGTGTGCCCTGAGTGTCAACCAAATCCAAGGAACCCGCTTTGCTCATTATGCAAGGCGTGACTTCATGGGAATGCCGATGGAGATGCCAAGTCACCCGGAGTTGAAGCGTCAAGTAGAGAACCTTGACTTCCTGTTGTACGCCCGATAGAAGGAATTGGACAATGCTAGGTAGTTCGCCAACCACAACCTTGCCATTGCTGCCCAGAAGGCCCAGACTTTCTCACTGCATGTGAAGGATCGCCAGTCTCTTCGCCGTCAGTGCGAAAAGAAGGATCGCTCCATCGACCGTCTTCGCAAGAAGGTGGCCAACCTCGAGAAGACCATCAAGGAGCAAGAAGCTCAGCTTGTAGCAAAAGAAGAAGAAGAGGAAGGTGAAGACATCCAGGGAGATATGGACTCTTACCTCAGTAATGATGATGACTTTCTACACCGACGATGATGACTCCGACTTCATCGATGATGAGTAGATGCACTAGGGCACTATCGTAGAATGAGGAGTATCGGTCCCATTGTATCGTAGCTTGCAGAATGGTTCTTAAAACCATCTGTTTTCCTTTGATGTTGTGGTGTGTGTGTGTTTGTATCGTGTGCTTTGCTTGAATGAATGAAAATAAGTTACTTACAAAACCTGACTCAAACTCAAAGTTCTATCTTTGAAACCAAAACCATGAACCTCAGAAATTTCCCTCTTACCCCTTTATCTATCTCAATCTTCAGATGACTCGTGAAACCCCCGGAGGGAGTAGCTCATCGCAGGACCCAATGATGTAGATTATGCAGATGCTAGTTGCAGACCATGAAGCAAGCAGGGCAGAGCGCCAAGCCAACCTAGAAACTTTGCAGCAGATAGCTCAAATGGCCTAAAAAACGAAGGGCATGGAAATCAGGATCCAAACTGAAGAATTTCTAGAATACCAATCCCCCAATCTTTAGCACTTCGGAGAACCCACTGGATGCTAATGACTGGTTGCAGACAATGGAGAACAGCTTAGAGGTTGCCAGAGTTGATGACAATGAGAAAGTTCTGTTTGCCACCCTCTATTTGGCAGGAGATGCAAGAGCATGGTGGAACAGCACCCGCACAATGAACCATGGTGAAGTGATGACATGGGAGGCCTTCAAAATCAAGTTCAGCCACGCCCACGTGCCATGGGGTCTAGTCACCCGAATGAGGGATGAATTCAGAGAGCTGAAGTAGGGCATAATGACTGTAGTGGAGTACCGTGACATATTCTTGTCCCTAGCCAGGTATGCACCTGATGAGATCAACATGGAGGCCAAGAAGAAGGAGAGATTCCTGAACGGACTGCGCGATGAGATGCAGACTGTCCTCGTCAACATCCGTTTTGAGGATCTCGAAGAGCTAGTCGACTCTGCCATTCAGATGGAATGGAAGATTAACCAGGCAAACGACAACCGCAAGCGTCGTATGATGCACCAAGCTGGATCCAATAGTCACCAGAAGTACCGTCTCAACCCGTCTGTAGGGTATGCAACGAGGAACAACCGACCCCAAATGTCTCACCCAAGCTACCCCAACCGTAGAGGAGGCAATGTGAAGTCCGGAGGAAACAACAACAACCCCGACAACACCAGCAATTTCAACCGTGCACCTCCCAAGAGCAACAACAACAACAACAACACTGCACCCAGAACTGGTAGCAATGTTGTGCCTGTCGTAGCTAAAGACAAGTCTCAGATCACTTGTTTCGAGTGTGGAGTAAAGGGTCACTATTCCAATGAGTGCCCCAAGAAGACTGCCGCCACTACCAATGTGAATGCCCCAACTCAATAGCAGCATCGTGTTCAACCAGGAAGAAGATTTGCCCCAGGGAACCCTCACAACCGCAACGGCCATCTCTTCCACATGAACGCCGAAGAAGCCCAAGAAGCGCCAGATGTAGTGTTGGGTATGTTTTCTGTCAACTCAGTTTTAGTAAGAATGTTGTTTGATTCTGGAGCATCGCACTCATTTATCACCGAAGAATTTGCATGCACTAGTAAGATTCACCCAACCAACCTCAAGCATGTCATGATAGTTCAAATTCCCAGTTCAACTACAAAAGTTAGAAAAATTTACAAAGTTGTGCCTATCAGAATACATGGGATAGATTTTTATGCTAATCTAATAGTACGTGGAACCGAAGGATTGGAAGTAGTACTAGGAATGGATTGGATGTCAAGGCATAAAGGACTGATAGACTGTTCTAAGAAAGCCATCACCATGACTAGTAGCTCTGGAGAAAAGGTAGAGCATGTATCTGAAACGTTACCTCGTCAATTCAAGTGCAACAAGAGTCTAGCCCTACCCACCATAGGCCAAGTCAGAGTAGTCTGTGAATACCCCGATGTATTCCCAGATGCATAACCCGGTATGCCCCCGGATAGGGATATTGAGTTCATTATTGAAGTAATCACCAAAACCGGACCCATAACCCAGAGACCCTATAGCATGAACCCCTCAGAGTTAGTGGAATTGAAGAAGCAGTTGGATGCTATGTTAGCAACAGGCTTGATTCAACCAAGCGCATCTCCATGGAGATCACCAGTGTTATTCGTCGACAAGAAAGATGGAGGCAACCGATTGTGCACGGATTATAGAAAGATGAATGACGTCACCATCAAAAATAAGTACCCTTTGCCAAAGATAGATGATCTATTTGATTAGTTGACTAGTGCCCAAGTGTTCACAAAGATTGATCTTAGGACTGGTTATCACCAACTTACGATTCGTGCAACGGATATTCCGAATACCACCTTTACTACTCATTATGGATTATACGAGTATACAGTCATGTCTTTTGGATTATCCAATGCCCCTGCTTATTTCATGAATCTCATGAATAAGATCTTTATGAATTTTCTAGACAAGTTTGTCGTTGTGTTTATCGACGATATCCTTATCTACTCCAAGTAAGAAGAAGAGCATGAGCAACATATGAGAATCATCCTGGAAACCCTGAGACAACATTGGTTGTATGCCAAGTTCAGTAAATGTGAGTTTTGGCTGAAAGAAGTAGGATTCCTAGACCATATTGTGTCTGCTGGAGGAGTCTCTGTTGATCCCGCCAAAATTAAAGATTTCGAAGAATGGGAAGCCCCAACCACTCAAACGCAAGTCCGTGCATTTCTCGGATTAGCGGGATACTATCGCAAGTTCGTAGAAGGATTTTCGAGCATAGCAAAACCCATGACCCAATTGTTGAAGAAGGAAAGAAGTTTGAATGGACTGACAAATGTGAAGCCAGTTTCCAAGAGCTCAAGAAGAGATTGATTTCAGCCCCAATATTGATCATGCCAGATATCAAGAAGCCGTTTGACGTCTATTGTGATGCATCCAAGATTGGTCTCGGATGTGTGTTGATGCAAGAAGGCAAAGTCATCCCTTATCTGTCTCGATAACTGAAGCAGCATGAGCGGAACTGTCTGACCCATGACCTTGAGTTAGCAGCCGTAGTTTTGGCATTGAAGACATGGCGTCATTATCTTATGGGTAATCGCTGTGAAATTTACTCAGATCACAAAAGCTTGAAGTATATTTTCACTCAGAAGGAGCTGAATATGAGGCAAAGGAGATGGATAGAGTTAATCAAGGATTATGACCTTGGCATTCACTATCACCCCGGCAAAGCCAATGTGGTAGCGGATGCTCTTACTAGATTGCCGTGTAGGCTAAACACCATGATCAAAGAGAAGCAACCAAGTTTGTATGAGGACTTGGAGCAGTTTAGAACTAAGCTTGTTAGCAAAGGATTTTTAGCTAGCATTGAACTTCAACCCACTTTGATTAGCCAAATCAAGAAAGCCCAGAAAGGAAATGAAAGTATCGACAGAATCAAACATCGTATTGGTACAGGAAAGGTACCTGGATTCACCGAAGACAAAGAAGGAGTTTTGTGGTATAAAGGACGTATCTGTGTGCCAGCAGATTCGGACCTGAAGCAAGTTATCATGTAGGAAGCTCATGATACTATTTATTCTATCCACCCCGAAGGCATGAAGATGTATCATGATTTGAAAGAGCAATTTTGGTGGCACAAGATGAAGAGGGAAATCGGAAGCTACATCGCCAAGTGTGACATCTGTCAAAGAGTCAAAGAAGAGCATGAGAGACTCGCAGGACTATTGCAACCATTGCAGATTCCGGAATGGAAATTGGATTCTGTCGGAATGGACTTTATCGCTAGCTTGCCTAATTCTAGTAGGGCAAATGACTCAATCTGGGTCATTGTTGATAGACTATATAAGGTAGCTCACTTTATACCTGTCAAGACTACGTACCAGAGTTCGAAGCTAGCAGAGTTGTACATTTCTAGAATTGTTAGTCTCCATGGAACCCCCAAGACCATAGTATTAGATAGATGAACCCAATTTACCTCGAGATTTTAGCAGAAGGTCGAAGAAGGATTGGGAACCAAATTGAACTTCAGCACAGCTTATCACCCGCAAACTGATGGACAGACTGAAAGAGTCAACCAAATCCTAGCGGATATGTTGAGAGCTTGTGTGTTAGAGTATGGATCAAAATGGGAAGACTGCTGGCCTTTCGCAGAATTCTCATACAACAACAGTTATCAAGCCAGTTTTCAAATGCCCCCCTTTGAGTTCCTTTACGGAAGAAAGTGTCGTACCCGTTTGAATTGGTCGCAAGTAGGAGAGAGTCATATTTTTGGACCCGACATTCTCCGAGAAACTGAAGAGAAGGTTGACAAAGTCCGTGAGCACCTCAAGACCGCCCAATCCAGACAGAAGAGTTATGTTAACAAGAGAAGGAGAGAACTGACTTTCAATGTCGGAGATTTTTGTGTATCTCAAGGTTTTGCCATTGAATGGAACGAAATGCTTTAGTATGAAAGGAAAGTTAGCCCCTAGATATATCGGACCCTTCAAGATTCTAAATCGCCGAGGAGAAGTATCGTATCAACTGGAACTGCCAGAAGAGATGTCAGCCAGCCACAATGTGTTCCATATCTCGTTACTTCGCAAATGCCTAGAAGTGCCGGAGAAGACTGAAGTATTCAAGAACATCGATCACCGAGCTATTGATATCAACAAGGACATGACATATCGTGAAGTGCCCATCCGTATCTTGGAAGAAGCTTACATAACCACCAGGACGAGGAGTATCAAATTGCTCAAGATTCAATGGAGCAACCATACTGAAGAAGAATCCACTTGGGAGCAGGAAGATTAAATTAGGACAGAGTTCCCAAATCTCTTTAGTTCCTTTTTTTCTTTCGTAAATATCGGGACGAGATTTTGTTTAAGGGGGAAGGTTTGTAACATCCCAAAACTTAATCCAAAGTTAATCAAGCTCAAATTTACCCAATTTGGGGTTAACAAAAACTTTTCCATTTAAAATAATTAACCAGTCATACGTGTGTGCATTTAAATTAGGAGTTGATTTGAATTGCGATGTTTGAGTGAACCATTGGTGGTAAAATGAGTCTAAGGTGAATTACACATCATCTAGATCATTGCCAAACAAATCCCAAAGAAAAAGAAATCAAAAAGAATAAAATAAGGAAATGGTCATTTGTGCCATTTTAACTAACTAGGACATTTGGGTGTTCCTAGGACTCAATTCCCAACCGACACAATTGTGGTTCTTTGCACCCCTTGCTAGTACAAGTAGTGATGTGCCAAGGCCCACTTTGTGATCTCCCAAAAACATTCAAACTCTAATTTTAAATGACATTTGAAAATTGAATCTAGTGTAGGTATCAAGATCACACTAATTCAAAAACCACTCAAATGAACTCCATTTAAAAAACCCAAGCAAACCTAGATGCTCAAGAATAAGTTACACCACTCCACCAAAAATATTTGAAAAATTCAAAACTTTTCTTCATGCGGACATTTGATCGAACAGTTGGCAGGCAGGCAAAATGTGGCCTAACTATTACTATTTTGGAGCAATTCTTGTCGAGCCAATTGGTGTGCATTCATCATCTTGGTCTCCCCCAGGCCCAACCAGACCAAACCCACCTCTATCCCTAGCACCTGGCACCAGTGCCATGCCGCCCCAATGCCATGCTCGCCGGCCAAGCATGCACAAGCCACAGGCGACCACCAGCCCTTCTCTGCCGCTCTAGGAAGCAAGGCGCCACCTCACCGCCGCCCACGGTCCACCCCACGGCCGTAGATAGCCCCTGGACCACCCCACAGCCTCGCCGCCCTTTCTCTCTGCACGCAGCCAGAGCACGCTAGAGCGCGATCGCCGCCAGCACACCACAGACCACGCCTCGACACCAAATCGCACACACAGCTCTGCCTTGAACCCAGCAACCCGCCAGACACGGTCGTGCACCACCGTGAGACCTATAGTCGCCATGATCACTGTCGAGCACCGCCTCTATCTCCTAGAGTGCGTGAAGCCCCCGACCGTTAGGCACTACCCCTGGCCGCGCCATTGCACCGCAGCTAACCGCCAGCCGACTGCCCATTGTCCGCCTACCTCGCCCACACCGGTAGCCCCCTGTTTCGCCGTCACCGACGAGTCGCGCCCATGCCTCACTGCACACGTCGAGCCTGTATAAGGATGCCTCCCCCGCACCATCTCTTCACACCATCCCACTCCCCTCTCTCCACTGACCATTTCCCCTCTCTCGCCGGAGCCACTCGAGTAGCACATCGCCAGAATTCCACCGGAGGCAGCCGCTGCAGAGGAGGAGAAGTTGCAGTCTATTTCGTCCACCTCAGCCCCTGTCGCGACTTTGCCTGAGCTCGCCGTCGCCGTCCAGTTTGTTCGCCCGCCTCGCCACACTAGCTGGAGCCCTGGTACGTCCCCAGTAGACCCCCACCTGCCATTTAGGGTTCGGTCTCGCTGGCGACAAGTTCATCGTCGATGACGATCGTGGACCGTCGATCTGTGTTCTAATCGTGTGGCCCAGATCGCCCCATACCGCTACGGGTTTTATGTGCCACTGACATGCGGGACCAGCCAGTCAGTCGCCCTCTGCGCCGCTGAGCGTCACTGGGCCGGCCCAATTAATTTCCCACGCTGACCCAGTAATTCAAATTAGGATTTTTTTTCTATTTTAGACTTAAATCAATTCTGTCCCTTAGTTCAAAAATCTATTCAAAGAGTTTTACAAATTCAAATGGACTGATTCCAATTTTGTTAGAAAGGTAATGAAAATCTCTATGCAAGAACGTTGGATTTAAAACATTTAGAGTTAGAGATCTCACCTAGTAAAAATAATAAGACAGAAGCATTTGCACCTTCAAACACTTTTCTAAAATCAACCATAATAGCTTTTGAGTTGATTCCAACTCTCAAAAATCACACTTAACCATACCTATATGAATATGTAATAATATTAAGGTTTTCATGCGGTGACTTTGGACTAGTACCAATAATGCTATATAGGCATTTCTACTCACTTTAAATCATTAAATATTCAACTTAAACTTATTAAAATGTCAAACATTTAAATCACATTCCCATATGTTAGAATATGTGGTGATGACATGTGTCCACATGATCCCATATTTTAATTGGAGAATATTAAATCTTAGTTAATTTCAATGAGTAGAAATTACTTTTCTCAAATAAAAAGAAGGAAACTAGTTAATTAAACCTTCTCATGCTTGTGATGATAATAGATCATAAAATGGTGCCTTAGTGTACTAAGTAGACTAGTTAAGCTTTGTTTAGTGATTGTGTATCCCGTATGTATTTATAGACGATAATACTAACCAAGCTTTCGAGGAGGAGGAGTTCTACCAATAGGAGGAGGAAGAAAACTTCAACCACTACACTACACAAGGCATGCCTAGCACTTCAAGTAAACTAAGCAAGCTACTATTGGCAAGCTAAACCTTGCAAGATAGATAACCTAAGCAAATGCATTAGGCATGCTTTGGTTATACCCTTTGACTTTTACCTACCCCATGTTTTTTATTTACAAGATTTACTTTCTTTATTTTACCAAAGTCCTTTACTTGTTTGAAGGTAGCATAAAAAGTATAAAACTTGACCTATCTAGATAAACTTAGATATCATTCTATGGCATGAGATTGACATTAGCATCCCACCTGAGTGAACACTCTTAACTTAGTAGTTTAGAGCTAAACTAAAACTTGAGTCACTTTAGATGGCAATACTTGGTGAAAATGAATTGTGAAAACCTTGGAATGATGAGTCATTCTATTGAGATGTTTTGACACGTGTTGAGAAACACAAATGGTTTATGATGATGAAAATGTTGAGTCATGAGCCTTAACCCTTTTTACAAAACTGATGGTTGGGTTCGGATGCGATACCATTCCAATTTTACCGTACGACCACAATACCTGAATTGGGTAAGGCTTAGCCGGAAGTTTATATGCATTAGTATTAGTTCCCTTGCAGTAGAGGTTTGAGCTGAGGCTACCTCTCAATGTTGTCCACCTATGCAGTGCCCAAGATGACATATGGTCATGGTTGGGAAGCCATGCTCATAGGAGAGGTTCTTATACTAGGGTGTGTAAAGGAAAGGTTATGTTTGATTATCTGCATACTAAGTATGATGATTCAGGGTTATCCCTGACAGATGTATCGAATCTTGTGGTGAAAGTGTACCACCTCTACCGAGTGTCAAACTATTCAAATAGCCGGGTCCGCAGTTATGGACAGTTGGAGTGGCCATACTGCTCCGTTGTTAGATGTTTTCAAAATGACTTAGGAAATGAATGATGAACCTTGACTTGACCACAATAGGGTTGTGACTATGACACTAGCTTCCCAACTTAAATGATTCTAGAAATTTATTTTATCTTTTTTTGTTTATGAATTCAGCTTAGGTTTCAAACTTAACTTTACAAATAAACCTAGAGTTAGCATTTCCCACTAGAACTACCTTACTTGTTAGTGATAGTTTGCGAGTACTTAAAGAGTACTCATGGCTTTTGTCCATGGCTATTACTATGGCCAGACTATGAAGGAGACTACCAAGATGAAGGACATCAGGACGGCTATGATAACTAGGACTATCTTCCATCGTCAGCATTGCCTGTGCCCTTGAAGATGGACCCCGCTGCTACGCTTATTATTTATTTCGCTGCTTGTTGTATTAAGATTGGATCATGACATCCTTTATTCGTGTAAGACCTTATTATGGTTTGTAATGGATGATGTACTGTGATATCCAGTCTATTATGTCTCACCAAAATGGTAATCCTGGGATTGCGATGTATGGCATAACAGACATCTAGGATTAAAAATCCGGGTGTTGACAGTAACATATAGGTGAAAATTTTATTCACAATAGGTGTAGACCCACTGATGTCGTTCCCATATCTAGCTAGTAGAAGATGGCGCATCTTGGCATGTTAATTAAACAATGTTGGTTCTGGTAATTTCCAACTTTTATGAACATAACATTTTTAATTTCATCCTCTTAAATGACTTTATGTCAATTTAACAAAATATTGATCTACAAGTTTGTGATAGCTTACTTCTAACTTTTTGCAAAACCATTTTTATTTACCTGACCATTCACTCTATCTAGAACCTCTGAAGTTTTATAGATTTCAACTTCTTGTTAGGAATTTTCATGCTGGCAAATTTGTCCCTGTTTTGGAAAGATAAATATATCTAATTAATCAAAACATTTTGGGGGAAAACTAGCACATCGCGTTATCTTACATGTAACAGTTTTATGAAAAAATTCTAGACACGAATTTTGCATTGTTTTTGAAAAAACATGTTTCAAAGTATGGCCCCATTCAACCTCTTGCTAGGAGTAGACGTCCCAAGAAATTTGACACCCTCTTAAATAATCCAAGAAAAATCTTATCTTACCACTATTTAGTATACGAATAACTTTGAATACTAACAGTTGGATCAAGGCTCACGAATCTCAACATCGCCAACCATTGGATCTTCTTTTCTATTTTAGCATCTAGAAGATACTATTGATATTCTTTAGCATAATGTACGCTATGCACAAACCTCAAACATACTTCTCCATCGTTGTAGAATCTCTTCAAGTATTAGTTATAGCTAATAAACATTGACCTATGCATGATAAATAGTACGAGAACCAAATATACACCCATACTTTGAACTTTACCTATTATATAATCTTACCTCACTATATAGTGTACGCATAACTTTGAACATTGACCATTCGCTCAAGATTGGCAAATCCCAACATTGCAAACCGCTGGATCTTCTATCCATGTTACCATCTAGAATATTCTACTGATAGTATTTATCACAATAAATGCTATGCACAAACCTCAAAACACACTTCTCAATAATTCTAGAATCTTCTTCGGCTTCTAGAAAATATCGAGTAATAGGTAGCTAATAGTAGTAGGTTGATTTCTACATGACACAAGGTAGAAGAACCAAATATACACCCAATACTTTATGGAAGTGGCTCAAAATTATAATTATTTTTTGAGCTTCACCTATTATAATTTTATGTAAATAAAAGATGATATGTCATACAGTAATTCTATTACTATCTAATTCTCATGTGAAAGGCATGGCAACTTACTATAGTCCTAGTACCACTTTCAAGGTATGTACTACTCTATCCCGGAGTACTCCCTTTGTTTTTGATTGTATGACCAGAGTCCTTTTTAAAATTGTTTAAGATTATAATCCATATCTCATTAATTATTCTCTCTTCACCAATGCATTATTTCTTCTTTTTATCTCTCTTCTCGGATGCAAGTGTAACTATGTTACCACTCTAAGTTACTACATTCATAGTGGGTAGTGTGATAAGTGTAGTAACATACGTAGAAAACCTTATTAATTATTTTGTAGACACATTTTGCATTATGTGACTCTATTTACTTATCTCTTTATTAATTTCTTGCCACATCATATTTTTTCCTAGGTGGCATCTATGTTACCACTAATGTTACTCCCACTATGAATAGCCTAAGACTAGTCACAATGGAGAGTATCATATAGTAGTATCATGTATATGATACTTGTATGTGATACCATATCCACAGTGCATATTACTACTATCATGTAGTAGTATCATAGTCTTAGTGTATTTATTGTTTTGTACTCCCTGCGTTTCAAAATATAAGATGTTTTAGTTGTGTGAAAGGAATGCATCTAGGGCCCTTTTAGTGTGTAGGTTCACTTCAAACCTAAATGAAACTACACACTAAAAGAGGGCAAGATACACTCCTTTAACAAAGCTAAAATATCTTATATTTTCAAATGAAGGGAGTAGAATCTCAAGATAAAATTGTGTACAAGATTTATTTGAGATTATTTTTTTCTAGTTCCACATCCTATGATACCGCATCTACCTATGATACCAACACAGTATCTTTTATCATTAATTTTCATGCCACATAAGAATTTTCCATGCATGTAATGCATGATACATACCACCTATGATACCCCCATTGGGGCTAGTCGCATTCCAAATAGAGGTAGAGTAGTACTAGTACCTCCATCCCGGAGTACTAGTATTTAGTCTTGCGCGTATGATGACCCACAAGTATAGGGGGTGTATCGCAGTATTTTCGATAAGTAAGAGTGTCGAACCCAACAAGGAGCAAAAGGTGTTGACGAGTGGCTTGGAGCAGGAAATCTCTGTAAATACTTAGCAAACAGGTTTTTAAGGGTTTTTAATAATGTAGATAAATAAAGTACGTGTAAGTAAAAGGCAATAATAATAAATGTAGAAAGTGGCCCAATCCTTTCTTTAGCAAAGGACAAGCCGGTTGTATTACTTAAGATGACCAAATGTTCTCGAGGACACACGGTAATATCGTCAAGTGCTGTCGCTTCATATAGTTGATTAATCTTCTTTAGTTTGATAAGTGTTGTGTGGGAGAACCTGTGCAAAGGTACCGACCTTCCTAGCACTAATACATACTTGTGATTATACCCCTTGCAAGCATCCGCAAGTACAAGAAAGTAATTAAGATAGAAACCTAACCACAGTTTTAAACTCTGAGATCCTGACACATCCCTTCTGTAAAGGTTTTCTAACGGGAGTTCAGGTTTCTGTCACTCCGGCAACCGCTACGATTAGTAGCAAAATACATAATGCATTCCCCTAGGCCCATAAAGGTGAAATGTCATGTAGTCGACGTTTACATGACACCACTAGAAGAATAACACCACAACTGAAGTAACAAACTATTGAATCTTTCTCAACACAATTCCACTACTAACAACATGACTTCTCCCATGTCCTCAAGAACTAAACGAACTACTCACAAGACATCATATGGATCAAGATCGGAGATGAAATAATGATAAGTAACAATCTGAACATAAACGATAATTCAATGGTTTCACTCAATGGCATCAACTACAAGAAGTAATCAACACCGGGAAAGTTTCACCTAATAACTATGCAAGATTCAACCCAATTGTTACAGTGGTATGGAGAGATGATGATGGTGCTGGTGGAGATGATGGTGGTGATGATGCTGATGATATCGATGAAGTCCAGATTTATGGTGGTGTTGATGGTGACGATCTCCCCACTCCGAGAAGGAATTTCCCCGGCAGATTTTTCCCTGCCGGAGAGTTATTTCTCTCTCTGATGTTTTCTACCCCGTAGAGGCGGCGGAATCTTTATATGGTTGCTCGTCGAGGCTTAGGGTTTCGCGGGGATAATATACGCCAAAGGGGAGAGCTGGAGGTGCGATAGGATGGCCACACCACCTGGTGGCGCGGCCAGGGGTGGCCCACGCCAGGGAGTGCCGTGGGCCCCCTGTGGCCCAACTCCGCTCCCCCTTCTGGCATCCTTCGTCTTCTGGAAAAATAGAATTTTCCATGTATTTCTAGAATTTTCTGATCTTCGCGAATTTTGCCTCCAAACAGTGCCTTTTCCATCAGAATCCTGACTTCAGCGGTACATCCTCCAAAAGTCATCAACCATGCAAAAACAGATGAAATAACATAAGTATCATCTCTTAATATGGAATATATCAATGAATAATAGTAAATTGTGATATAGAATAGTGATGAAAAATGGACGTATCGGCTCCCCCCAAGCTTAGACTTCGCTTGTCCCCAAGCGAAAACTAAGCTCAATAAACATGACCTCAGGTTTATGGAGTGAAGAGTCGATAAAAGAATACAGACAAGAAGCATCACATTCATCAATACACATATCATAATAGAAGACAACTCACTATTATACAACTTAACTTGCAATAAGTAGAGGAAACACAATAAAGATACACAAGGTAAATCATAATTAGTAATGGCAAACTTTGCTCTTGGTCGAAGAATAGTTAAGAATTTGCATGAGTTCAAACATAATGGGTTTTCAATGATAGGTTTCAAAGTAATTTCCCTAAGATAAGAGCAATGTGCAAAATAAGAAACATAATAAACATCATTGTATAAATCATCATATGAATGAATGAAACACAACAACTCTAAATACTTTCTGAGATAGAAAAGAATAGGTTTACTGACTCAACTTAAAAAGTAAAAGAAAGGCCCTTTGTAGAGGGAAGCAGGGATTTCAAGTTTCATAAAGAGCTTCCAAACATGATGGTACTTATTAGCTTTCAGCTCTCATTGCCCCTATCATAAGCATCTTGAGGTGATTAAGGTTAAAGTGAACAAATATGAGGATATGCAATGTATCACACCACAACTTAAATATCAAACCATTGAATCTTTCTTAACACAATTCCACTACTAAAAACATGACTTCTCCCATGTCCTTAAGAACTTAATGAACTACTCACAAGGAATCATATGGATCAAGATTAGAGATGAAATAATGATAGATAACAATCTGAACATAACAATAATTCAATGGTTCCACTCAATAGCATCAACTACAACAAGTAATCAACACCGGGAATGTTTCCCCTATGAACTATGCAAGATTCAACCCAATTGTTACAGCGCTATAATGTGGTGATGATGGTGCTGGTGGAGATGATGATGATGATGATCCCGATGATGTACAGCTTGATGGTGGTGTTGATGGCGACGATCTCCCCTCTCCGGGAAGGAATTTCCTCGGCAGATTTCTGCCTGTCAGAGAGCTCTTTCTCTCTCTGCAGTTTTCCGCCCTGTAGAGGCGGCGGAATCTTTCTATGGTCGCTCCCTGAGTCTTAGGCTTTCATGGGGATAATATACGCCAAAGAGGAGAGCCAGAGGTGGGCCACGGTGGCCACACCACCTGGTGGCGTGGCTAGGGCTGGCCCGCGCCAGGGGGTGATGTGGGCCCCATGTGGCCCATCTCCGCTCCCCCTTATGGCATCCTTTGTCTTCTAGAAAAATAGGATTTTCCATGTATTTTCCGGGATTTTCTGATCTTCGTGAATTTCGCCTCCAAACAGTGCATTTTCCATCAGAATCCTGACTTCAGCGGTCCATCCTCCAAAAGTCATCAACCATGCAAAAACAGATGAAATAACATTAGTATCATCTCTTAATATGAAATATATCAATGAATAACAGTAAATTATGATATAGAATAGTGATGCAAAATGGACGTATCAACTCCCCCAAGCTTAGACTTCGCTTGTCCCCAAGCGAAAATTGAGCTCAATAAACATGACATCAGGTGTATGGAGTGAAGTGTTGATAAAAGAATACAGACAAGAAGCATCACATTCATCAATACACAAATCATAATAGTAGACAACTCACTATTATATAACTTAACTTGCAATGAGTAAAGGAAACACAATAAAGATACACAAGGTAAATCATAATTGTTAATGTCAAACTTTGTTCTCGGTCAAATAATAGTTAACAATTTGCAGGAGTTCAAACATAATGGGGTTTTCAAATGATAGCTTCCAAACTAATATTCACTAAGATAAGAGAAGTGTACAAAACAAGGAACATAAGAAACATGATTGAATAAATCATCATATGAATGAATGAATCACAATAACTCAAAATACTTGCTGAGATAGAAATGAATAGGTTTACTGACTCAACTAAAAAGTAAAAGATTGGCCCTTCGCAGAGGGAAGCAGGGATTTCAAGTTTCATAAAGATCTTCCAAAAATTATGGTACTTATTAGCTTTCAGCTCTCATTGCCCCTATCATAAGCATCATGAGGTGATTAAGGTTAAAGTGAACAAATATGAGGATATGCTTGACAAGTTATAAGTTGAAAATCTCATGCCCCGGGCTTACGAGTACCAGACCTCATGCTACTGAACTTTAGTCAAGAGTAAGTTCTTGTGATTGTAAATACATGTGTATCATGGCAAACCGCCAACGGGGTACCCCTTGCCGGATGATATGGAAGCATTCACATATCAAAATGACAAGGCAAGCAGACAATGAGCATCTCAGCGATCTTTTTATTTTCTATTGGCATAGGTTTTTAGTAAAGATGCTTCACAGATTTCTCATTATGGTTATGCTGCAAGTTTCCATCATGATTAGAGATGGCTTAGGCTAGCGGCCCAGGCGTTTCTCTAACACATGTACAAAATCCATGAGCTTACAAGTTCCCCTTTTATTTCACACCGTCAGGATCCATAAACAAAAGAATCATGATATCAACTAAATAAGTGCAATGTTGAAAGTGTTCCCCATGGTAACATGGTTCTGCTAACTCACAACTTATAAAGAGTAAGCATATACGCAACATAGATGGGCACAATGGTTCAAGTTTATGAAGTGTAGGAAAGTAAAGTGTCCCATCAAGTTCGTGAGAGCTTTAATCACTAATTTTCAGATAACAAGTTTAATTTGGAAGGTAGATAAAACATGAATTTACTTGGAATAGCAAAAATGCTAATAGGTAAGTATGGTGGACTCAAATGGCATAGGTTTTGGTTTAAGGATTGGATGCACGAGAAGCATTCCCTCTCAGTACAGGTTTTTGGCTAGCTAGGCTGGGTAGCAAGCATAAGAGTTGAAGGAAACAAACAAACATACAAGTAATAAAAACAAACATTCAATCTTCCTTGGAAGCACAAAAGATCTTAACTAGAGAATACTAAGCTTATGGGCCAATTGATGTCTACGCACTTCTATTCTTGTAGACAGTTGTTGGGCCTCCAAGTGCGGAGGTTTGTAGAACAGCAGCAAGTTTTCCCTTAAGTGGATCACCCAAGGTTTATCGAACTCAGGGAGGAAGTGGTCAAAGGTATTCCATGTCAAGCAACCCTGCAATCAAGATACAAGAAGTCTCTTGTGTCCCCAACACACCCAATACACTTGTCAGGTGTATAGGTGCACTAGTTCGGCGAAGAGATAGTGAAATACAAGTGGTATGGATAATTATGAGTGGTAACGGTGCTAGAAAATAGCTTGTTGGCGTGGAAGAGACTAAAGGCAAACTGAAATAAAGATGGAAGCAAGCAAACATGTAACAGATCTAATTGCAAACGGTGTATCAATGCTTAGAAACAAGGCCTAGGGATCATACTTTCACTAGTGAACACTCTCATATAAATATATTCTTCTTGATGATACTACGCTGAACTACTCTCCGGTTGGACACTCTAATCGTTGGTAGGGCTATAACAGCACACCTCAAAGTAAGCCTTTCCCATCAAGAAAACCCCACACTGTCACCTTGAGTACTAGATGAGTCCAACAAACACCACAATTTCATAAACACATCCAACTCCACATATAACTCATAACAAGTATTTGTAATCTCTAGCTTAAGTGCAACCACAGTGAGCACGCTGTCACTTTCACACACATGGGGAGAGCAGAGATCTATTAAAGCACTTGAGTAGCAAGATATATCTATAGATTACAAGCTCATGATCACAATATGATCATGCATAGAGACAGATGAACACATAGCTACCGGTAGAACCCTTAGCCTCGAGGAAGAACTACTCCCTCCTCATCATGGGAATCAGCAATGGTGATGGAGATGGTGGTGGAGATCGATGGAGATGGCTCTAGGGGCACTTCCCCGTCCCGGCAGGGTGCCGGAACAGAGACTTTCTGTCCCCCAAATCTCCCCTTCGGTGGCCGCGGAGCTGCGGAACTTTTCATGGCTGGAGGCTTGACAATTTAGGGTTTATGCATCAGGAGGCTTCTTATAGGCGAACAGGCAAGGTCGGTGGAGTGCCAGGGGGCCCACACCACCTGCTGGCGCGGCCAGGGCTAGCCCGCGCCACCACATGGTGTGGCTGCCCTGTGGCCCCTCTCCGTCTCATCTTCTGGATCCTTGGGTCTTCCGGTAAAATATCAACTTTGGCTTTTTCCCGTCCAATTCCGAGAATATTGATTTTCTGACTTTCTTGGAACCAAAAACAGCAGAAAACAAGCAACTGGCACTATGGCTCTTGTTAATAGGTTAGTCCAAGAAATCATATGAAAAGTACTCCAAAGTGTGGACAAAACATAAGAAAGTAGATAAAACCAAGCATGGAACATCAAAAATTATAGATACATTTACAATGTATCAACATCCCCAAGCTTAACTCCTGCTCGTCCTCGAGTAGGTAAGTGATAAAAACAAAGAATAATTTTTGAGGTGACATGCACCATCATAAACTTGATCAAAGTGTTTGTAAAACATGGATAGCTGGGATCATAGTACTTCAATCATAACATGAAAGACAAAGTTCTAGAAATAAGACAAAGAAACTATGATGCAACATGAAAAGGCACAAACAAAAGATTCATGAATAACAATGCTTTGCAAGACGTTTGTTTGTTTCACATAAAGAAAACATAGCATAATAGTATTCAGCTTGTCCCTCAATAGAGTAGCAAATGTAAATGCATAGGACACCTTCAAAGTTCGTAAGAGTGACTAGATACAAATAGTTTAAAACAAGCAATATCAAAGTATGCATCAATCAACTAGTCTTGGGACAATGCAGATAGAACTAAGAATGGCCACTATAATCTCAAAGTAAGTGCATAAAGATAGAAGGTGGAGACTCAATGTAATGGTGGAAGAAAAGCCTTTGTAAAAGGAAGTAGGGATTCAAGTCTCATAAAGAGCTTCCAAAAATTATGGTACTTGTATCTTTCGGCTCTCATTTACCCTATCATAAGCATCTTGAAGTGATTAAGGTTAAAGTGACACAACTAAGAGGATATGCTTGACAAGTTATAAGCCAAAATCTCATGCCCCTTACTTACGAAGACCGAACCTCATGCTACTCAACTTTAGTCACAAGTAAGCTCTTGTCATTGTAATTATATGTGTATCATTAAGAACCGCCAACGGGGTACCCCTTGCACATGATACAGGAGCTATCCCATATTCAAAATGACAAGGCAAGCAACAATGAGCATCTCAGCGATCTTTTTATTTGCTATTTGCATAGGTTTTTATTGAGGATGCTTCATAGAGTGCTCATTATGGTGATGCTGCAAGTTTCCACCATCATTAGGCATGGCTTAGGCTAGCGGCCTAGGCATTTCTCTAACACACATAGAAACTCCATGATCTTACAAGTTCCACTTTTATTTCACACCGCCAGGATCCGTAAGCAAAAGAACATGATATCAACGGGGTACAAAGTACAAGTGCAATGTTGAAAGTGTTTCCCATGAAACATGGTTCTGCTAATTTCAACGTATAAAGCGCAAGCATATACGCAACAAAGAAGGACCCAATGGTTCAAGTTTATTAAGGGCAAGAAAAGTAAAGTGTCCCATCAAGTTCGTGAGAGCTTTAATCACTAGTTTTCTCATAACAAGTTTAATTCGGAAGGTAAACAAAAGCATGAATATACTTGGAATAGCATAGGCTAGTAGGTAGGTATGGTGGAATCTTTGGAATAACTTGGTTTAAGGAGTTGGATGCATGAGTGGAACTCATACTTGGTTGTGGAGGCTAGCAAAAGTCTGGGAGCGACAAACTAAGAGAGCAATAATGGCCATAATCATGTAGAGCGACAAAACATCATTGATAAAAGCATAAAGTGATACTACAAGTTGAAAAATAAAGGATCATAAAGGCTATGGTGACTTGAAATAGTCATAACTTGGTGCGAGCATGCGCCAAGTCAACCCAAATAAAGCATCAAAGGAGAATACCACTATACTATGCTTTAATATGCTAAAACAACGCATGATTCATCCAAGGCACATTAAGCAATCTCAATTGTTTATAACAAGTCATTCTACAGCAAATAATACTAAACATAAAGCCAAAACAATATCAAGCATGGCATGACAAAGCATAGGCCACAGTCAAAAACAAGCTCTCTTTACCACATAAGCATGAACTTTCCTACTCTTTCCCAATCCAAACCAAACTATTTGAAACAACTCACAAAGATGATAATAAATAGAGATCAGTGAGCTTGTATCACAAATCCACAAAGAAGAACTAAACAGTTCTAAGCTGAAAGCATGAGAAAACTAAGGCTAAACACGGTGCTAGCAAAATAGAACACTCATAGAACAATAAGAATGAAAACTAGAGTGTTCTAGGCAATGAAAACGGAGTGTGTCTCTCTCCAAAAGAAGTGTGTTGGGATCCAACCAACTTATTAGAGCAAACTAAGCAAACCAAGAAAACTAAAACTAAAAATGAAAACAAATACGCTCCAAGAACAACACAACTGTGCATAAAACAATAAAAATGAAGCGTTTGGAAGGAACCTGGGATTTTTATTGATGAAGAAGGGGATGCCTTGGGCATCCCCAAGCTTTGACGCTTGTACTTTTTGGATATTTCTTGGGGTGACACCCGTGGCATCCCTAAGCTTGAGATTTAGTCCATCCTTCATCTCATTACTCATTCCTTCCATACACCTGAAATTTTTCCTTCATACAAAACTTCACACATTCTTTATTAGCAACATTAGTGCACTCAAGATAAATAAGTCTTAAGGTTCAGTTAAAACACCAAATAAACTTCCATTAGAACACTAGCTACTGTAGCACTTCCCTCAAAGAGATCAATTCCCCAAAGGAACTCAAGAAGGAACTAACAAGAAGCAAATGCAGAAAATGGCAGAAATCTGTCAAAACAGACCAGCAGGTAAAGACGAATTTTTTCCAAGACCTTATGTTGCTCAAATCAAAAAGTGTTGAACTAACGAAAGTTAGATAACAACCTGGGGCAGAAGAACAAACAATTACAGCTCAATCCGACGTACAGAGCTCTCTCAGGAATTTGTACGGTGAAGCACAGAAATCTGTTTCGAGATAGCAACTTTCCCAATCATTACTTCTCTCTCATTAGAGGTTACTCTTGGAACAAAAAGCAAATAAAAAGGACAAGGAGCGTTTATTACAGAATTAATAACTTCCAAGACTCATCTAAAACTTTTGGGTTCTCTCCCTATAAGTACTTTTCTTTAACGCCTTTAAGTTAGGCATGATAGTTTGAGAAGCTGCTCACATAACAAATATGAATTGAAGTAAAAGAGAGCATCAAGAAGCAAATTCAAAACACATTTAAGTCTAACCCACTTCCTATGCTTAGGAATCTTGTAAAGAAACAAGCCATGAAAACACAAAGCAACAAGCATAGGAAAGCAAAACAAGTGCAACTTCAAAACTTTCAACATAAAGAGGGGAAACTTAATATTGTTGAGATACAGAAAACCATGTTTCCCTCTCTCATAATAACTTTCAGTAGCATCATGAATAAAAGTAACAATATAACTACCACATGAAACATTCTTATCATGAGCCACATGCATAAAACAATTATTACTCTCCCTATAAGAATAGTCATTCTTATTAATCATAATGGGAGCAAATTCAACAAAATAGCTATCATTATTATTCTCATCACCATAATAATCAAATATAGGAGGCATATTGTAATCATAATTAATTTTCTCCTCAATAGTAGGTGGACTGCAAATATCATATTCATCATTGTAATTATCATATATTGGAGGTTTGGTATCATCATAAGCAATAGAATAGCTATCTTCCAAAGCCGGGGAACTAAAAATATCATTTTCATAAAAGCTAGCTTCCCCAAGCTTAGACTTTTCCATAGCATTAGCAATAATGGTGTTCAAAGAATTAATACTAATAACATTGCTATTAGCATGCAAATTAAGCTCCATAGGTTTTTTAATTTTCTCTTCAAACACTTCATGTCCTAACTCAAGATAAATACTATAAAGCTCTCTAATTTTGTTATTGTTTTCCATTAAGCCTAACTAGTGAAAACAAGAAACAAAAAGACAAAATTGCAGAATCTAAAGGAAATAACTTTGACAACTCACACTTGAGAATGTGAGTACCTTTTACCTTACCTCCCCGCCAACGGCGCCAGAAAATAGCTTGATGTCTACGCACTTCTATTCTTGTAGACAGTTGTTGGGCCTCCAAGTGCAGAGGTTTGTAGAATAGCAGCAAGTTTTCCCTTAAGTGGATCACCCAAGGTTTATCGAACTCAAGGAGGAAGTGGTCAAAGGTATTCCCTCTCAAGCAACCCTGCAATCAAGATACAAGAAGTCTCGTGTGTCCCCAACACACCCAATACACTTGTCAGGTGTATAGGTGCACTAGTTCGGCGAAGAGATAGTGAAATACAAGTGTTATGGATAATTATAAGTGGTAACGGTGCTAGAAAATAGCTTGTTGGCGTGGAAGAGACTAAAGGCGAACTGAAATAAAGATGGAAGCAAGCAAACATGTAACAGATCTAATTGCAAACGGTGTATCAATGCTTAGAAACAAGGCCTAGGGATCATACTTTCACTAGTGAACACTCTCATATAAATATATTCTTCTTGATGATACTACGCTGAACTACTCTCCGGTTGGACACTCTAATCGTTGGTAGGGCTATAACAGCACACCTCAAAGTAAGTCTTTGCCATCTAGAAAACCCCAGACTGTCACCTTGAGTACTAGATGAGTCCAACAAACACCACAATTTCATAAAGACATCTAACTCCAAATATAACTCATAACAAGTATTTGTAATCTCTAGCCTAAGTGCCACCATGGTGAGCACGCTGTCACTTTCACACACATGGGGAGAGCAGAGATCTATTAAAGCACTTGAGTAGCAAGATAGATCTATAGATTACAAGCTCATTATCACAATATCATCATGCATAGAGAGAGATGAACACATAGCTACCGGTAGAACCCTTAGCCTCGAGGAAGAACTACTCCCTCCTCATCATGGGAATCAGCAATGGTGATGGAGATGGTGGTGGAGATCGATGGAGATGGCTCCGGGGGCACTTCCCCGTCCCGGCAGGGTGCCGGAACAGAGACTTTCTGTCCCCCGAATCTCCCCTTCGGTGGTGGCGGCGCTGCGGAACTTTTCGTGGCTGGAGGCTTGACAATTTAGGGTTTATGCATCGGGAGGCTTCTTATAGGCGAAGAGGCAAGGTTGGTGGAGTGCCAGGGGGCCCACACCACCTGCTGGCGCGGCCAGGGCTAGCCCGCGCCACCACATGGTGTGGCTGCCCTATGGCCCCTCTCCGTCTCGTCTTCTGGATCCTTTAGTCTTCCGGTAAAATATCAACTTTGGCTTTTGTCCCGTCCAATTCCAGGAATATTGATTTTCTGACTTTCCTGGAACCAAAAACAGCAGAAAACAGGCAACTGGCACTGTGGCTCTTGTTAATAGGTTAGTCCAAGAAATCATATGAAAAGTACTCCAAAGTGTGGACAAAACATAAGAAAGTAGATAAAACCAAGCATGGAACATCAAAAATTATAGATACATTTACAATGTATCACCAATCAAGAAAGAAAGATGAAATTATATTTCTTAAGAATACTTTTATATTTTCATTCAATTCTACAAATGGTGTTGCTACTGACCGAGCCAGGTTTCCAAAACCAACTAAATTTACTTCATCGTCGCAAAGTGCTACCAATAATATTAAAAAGATCAATCATATAACAGAAATTCAAAACTAATATAAGATATGCAAAAGAGTAAATGAAAGAACTTCTCATTAATATTCCATAACAGCAACTCACACCAAGGGATACATAGATATCTAACGAGAGGGGGGACACTTCCATAATGCAAACCATCCTACATGATAACTTATCTATTCATGATATGACTCTACTTAAAAAGGTAAAAAGATAGAAGATAGTGATATGATACCGCGACACTCCCCTAACCTTGGAACAAACCAAGGGGATATCAAAACCTGATGACGAATTACTCCTTCGGTGGTGGTGGTGTTCTCTCATTTGGGGTGAGAAAATCTTCCAGCATCTTGCGAAGCCTGTTATTCTCCTCTTGAAGCATATCCACCTTCCTCCTCAGGACTCAGTACTTGTCGCATAATTCATTAGTTACTCATAGAGATTCCACTATTGCAGGGCAGGAACTGAGGTCTAGAGTTGGAGGTATCAGCCCTTTCATGCCTGCTGACATGTCCTTTACTTCCTCCCCGATGTTCCGATCCATGTCTTCGCACCTAGTTGTGATCCTTCCTTGTTTCACCCATCCCACAAGAGTCTCCTGCTCAAGATTGCGATGGAGGTCGCGACGATGGCGCAGCTCGTAACCCTTTGAAGACGATTCCTGGAACGACATCTGAACAGAACAGATCAAAACAAAAACACGATGAGAACATGATATACGAACCTCGAGTGATCCGGGGGATTATATATTACAAAGTTTAATAACAAAAGGAAGGTACTGGGAGAAAACGGGTCCGAGACGGATTCCTGGGTGGCCACACCCCCTGGTGGCGTGGCCTGGTGGGCCCGCGCGATGGGGTGGTGTGAGCCACCCTGGCTCCATTCCATCCCTTTTCCGCTTCATTTCTTTCCTTGTTAGATAAAAACTGCAAAAATATAAGTTGATAGATTTTTCGTGGACCTTTTCTTATGAGAACTGTTACATATTCGAAAATGGACTCTGTAGGTCTCTGAACTTGGTATTTAATAAATTCTTCTGGAGTCACCGCTTGAATAACATCAATATCTTCATCTTCATACACATATTGCTTGAGTAATTTAACCTTTTACTATCTTATTACACCATTTTCTCCTACAACCTAGAAATTTCTTTCATACAAAAATTCACACAATTATCATTAGCAACATTAGTGCATGCAAGGTAATAAACCTTTTAAGTTCAATTTCAACTGAAATCCATCAAAACATAAGCTACTGAAACAACTCCTTCCGAAAACCCAAAAGGAATTCAAAAATGAAATTGACTTAAGAGGCAAATGCAAGATTGGTAAAAATCTATCAAAACAGGCCAGCAGGTAAAGATCATTTTTTTAGAAAATCTTCTGTTCCTCAAATCAAAAAGTGCAAAACTAAAGAAAGTTAAATAAAATCCTGGGGAGAAGCACAAGCAATTATAGCTCAATCCGATGTATAGAGATTTTTCACGAATTTTTACAGCGAAGTAGAAAATTTTGTTTCGGGACCACAACTTTCCCAAATATTACTTTTCTCTTATTAGAGGTTGATCTTTACACAAAAACCAAAAAAAAAATAAGGAGAGGTTATCACCGTAGTAATAACTTCCAAGACTCAAATAAACAAAAATAAATCGAAAGCACAAATATATTGGGTTGTCTCCCAAAAAGCTCTTTCTTTATAGCCATTAAGATGGGCATGATAATTTTAATGATGCTCACACAAGAGTAAGAATTGAACTAAAAGGGAGCATCAAGAAGCAAAACTACACATGTTTAAGTCTAACCCACTTCCTATGCAAGGGAATTTTGTAAGAAAACGAATTGTTGAACCAGGGACTACTAGCATATGAAGGCTAAACAAGTGCAACATAAAGAGTTTTAGCATCAAGCGAGGAAACTTAATATTATTGGAATGCACAGGAGCACTTTTCCCTCTCTCGTAGTAACTTTCAGTATCGTGCATAAATTTAACGGTATAACTATCACAAGGACCATTGTAGCAATGATCACTTAACCTAACAGAAAACACAGGGACACTAGTTCTTATAACACTACTTTGTGAAATAATATTAGAAGTATCCTTACAGAGGATAGTGTGTCCATCTTCTACATATTTAGTGACAAAATCTTTCATATTTGCTATCAGAGGTTCAATAGCTACTTGTTCATCAGGTTCAATAGCCTTATTTGTACTTTCATTAACCATACTAGATATCATAGAATGTTCCTTTATCTTAACTAGGAAAGGCATTTTCTCAATGTAAGGTTCGGGTAAAACATGATTAGCAGTATAAACTTCAGTATTTCTTGCAGGAACACAATTAACCATACCTTTATAAGGTGCTTGATACTTATTCCACTTCTTTTTAGGAATTTCAATATAAGAAGAAAAAGCTTTGAAATAACTCGCAATAGCTTGAGAGTCTAGACCATAAGCATTTCTAATATTTTGAAAGTCAGCAATTCCCATAAAAGATTCAATGCATTCATAATCATAGTTTATACCTGACTTTCTTCCTTTATCATTCTCCCATGCTTCAACATTGTCTTGGATACGGTCTAGAAGATCCCATTTAGCTTCTTCTTTCATGCGTGTAAATGATCCAGCACACAAGAAGCCTCCAATAGATCCTTATCATGAAGAGAAAGTCTTGCATAAAAATTATTGATAATAATATTGTTGGGGAGCTCATGAATAGGACATTTGAGCATTAGTAACTTCAGTCTCCCCCAAGCTTGAGCTGTACTTTATGAAACTCACTAGGAGGATAAAATTTTGAAACTCACTAGGAGGATAAAATTTTATTCTGATCTTTATGAAACTCACTAGGAGGATAAAAAATTTATTCTGATCAAGAGGCCAAAAGTTGTATATTTGATTCTGATCTTTATGAAACTCACTAGGAGGATAAAATTTTGAATAAAAGATAGGCACTATTTCCTCCCATTCAAGAGATTGACCATTCTTCAGCAGCTTATACCATTCATCAGCTCTTCCTTTCAGTGACAATGAGAATAACTTCTTCTTGACTTGATCTGTTGTAATACGTGCACACTTAAACAACCCGCATAATTCATGTATAAAGAGTGAATGATCACCGGGATGGACAGTTCCTTCTCCAAAATAGGAGTTATCCATTACGATCAACAATTCTTGTAGGTATCTTAAAAGTATCATCTTCAACAAGTGGTGGTTCATCTACTACCTTAGCATTGGTAGTAGCATTATGAAATAAGAAACTAAGTGAATTATCCATATTGAAAATAAAGTAACTAACAAAAATAAACAATACTCACAGTAGAAGTTTCCTTTACCAGTTCCACTCTCCAATAGCGCTTCACTCCCTGGCAACGGTGCCATAATAGTCTTGATGACTCACAAGTATTGGGGGTGTATCGCAGTATTTTCGATAAGTAAGAGTGTCGAACCCAACAAGGAGCAGAAGGTGTTGACGAGTGGCTTGGAGCAGGAATTCTCTGCAAATACTTAGCAAACGGATTTTTAGGGTTTTTTGATAATGCAGATAAATAAAGTATGAGTAAATAAAAGGCAATAATAATAAATGCAGCAAGTGGCCCAATCCTTTCTTTACCAAAGGACAAGCCGGTTGTATTACTTAAGATGAGACCAAATATTCTCGAGGACAGACGGGAATATCGTCAAGTGCTTTCGCTTCATATAGTTGATTAATCTTCTTTAGTTTGACAAGTGTTGTGTGGGTGAACCTGTGCTAATGTACCGACCTTCCTAGGACTAATACATACTTGTGATTATACCCCTTACAAGCATTCGCAAGTACGAGAAAGTAATTAAGATAGAAACCTAACCATAGCTTTAAACTCTGACATCCTAACATACCTTGTGCAAAGGTTTCGTAATGGGGGTTCAGGTTTCTGTCACTCCGGCAACACCTACGATTAGTAGCCAAATACACAATCCATACCCCTAGGCCCATAAAGGTGAAGTGTCATATAGTCGACGTTCACATGACACCACTAAAAGAATAACACCACAACTTAAGTAACAAACTATTGAATCTTTCTGAACACAATTCCACTACTAACATCATGACTTCTCCCATGTCCTCAAGAACTAAATGAACTACTCTCAAGACATCATATGGATCAAGATCAGAGATGAAATAATGATAAGTAACACTCTAAACATAAACGATAATTCAATGGTTTCACTCAATAGCATCAACTACAAGATGTAATCAACACCGAGAAAGTTTCCCCTAAGAACTATGCAAGATTCAACCCAATTGTTACAGCGGTCTGGAGGGGTGATGATGGTGCTGGTGGAGATGATGGTGGTGGTAATGATGATGATGATGCCGATGAAGTCCAGCTTGATAGTGGTGTTGATGGCGAGGATCTCCCCTCTCCGGGAAGGAATTTCCCCGGCAGATTCTTCCTGCCGGAGAGCTCCTTCTCTCTCTACAGTTTTCCGCCCCGCAGAGGTGGCATAATCTTTCTATGGTCACTCGCCGAGGCTTAGGGTTTCGTGGGGATAATATACACCAAACGGGAGAACTGGAGGTGGGCCATGGTGGCCACACCACTTGGTGGCACGGCCAGTGGTGGCCCGCGCCTGGGGGTCGTGTGGGCCCCCTGTGGCCCAACTCCGCTCCATCTTCTAGCATCCTTCGTCTTCTGGAAAAATAGAATTTTCCATGTATTTTCTGGGATTTTCTGATTTTCGCAAATTTCGCCTCCAAATATTTCCTTTTCCATCAGAATCCTGACTTCAGCGGTCCATCCTCCAAAAGTCATCAACCATGAAAAAATAGATGAAATAACATAAGTATCATCTCTTAATATGGAATATATCAATGAATAACAGTAATTATGATATAGAATAATGATGCAAAATGGACGTATCAACATAGCCCTAGGTCGTCAAAGCAACGTGTACAACGGATTAGAGGGAGATAATTAAAAAATACTCCGCACCTAGTCCTTACTCAGGGAACACAACGCTTCCCTAGTTTTCTCCGCGCCAGACTCTTCCCAAGAAGGTATGTTCTCATTCCCATTCAATTTGGATGGACAGACTATCGTCGGATAGGTTCTTGAAAAAAAGAATCGTATGATATTCGGGTGTCTATGTGTGTGCCGTTTCCGTCTAGAGTATGGTTTAGTTTCTATCGTGGTTGTGGAGTACCTATACTAGTTATGTTATATAAATAAATTGAATCATCATCGCATCCACATAGTTTCTCTCTTTTACCGATAATAAGGAGAAGTACCACCAGCCTGTGCATCCACATAGTTGCTCTCTTTCAGCTAGAACGCTTGAAAAATCATAGATCTTGAGTGGACCTCCATAGTGTATGAAAATATTGGTGCCCAACCCACTTTTCATCCATCCGACGCTTGGGTGGACCTCCACAGTGTATGAAAATAATTCAAGGAACTGGAGCAGCTACTTTCTCCAATGCCCAAACTGAGCGTATGTTAAAATATTGGTCTTCCCATTCCAGCTCAACAACCCTTCCTCTATTTAATGTTGAGACAACAACCATCCCTCTGGTGAGGTTAAGATAAATCATTTTTTATCAATGTGGGGTCACTAGAGAACCCAAATTAAAACCAACTCCTCATCATCAATTAGCCCCTGCCCCACCCACCCTCTCCCCTATCCACCCCCAAAAAAAATCCCCAATTGGGGGCGCCGCCGAAACAGGAGCGCTCCTCACAGGAGCGCATCATCGAGTCAGCCCCCCATATCTTTCATGCCTGCCACGTCTCGACAGCCACAGCCGACTTCTCCATGGTCAAGCCGCAGTTAGTTGATGAGGAGATGACGTACACAATGACACTGAAGATCTTCTTCTTGAGGATGTACGAGCTTAGTAGGATGAATGGCTCCATCCCAGCCCCTCTGGAGGAGGACGATGTCGTGACGACACCCTGCGAAGAGGAGGTGTTAAATCTCAGCCTGCCTCCCAGCAAGCTGGAAAGAGCAAGCAAGGTCATGGGAACTATGCGCAAGGTTCTTGGCCATGTATGGATGTTGAAGAACGTGCAACTCATGGCGAAGGAGTAGGACATCATCATGCCATATGACATTCTGCACCAGCTCTGGCATGAGGAGTGTATGTGGGTCTATGGGTTCCACTTTGACCTAACCATCAGCATGGATCTCTAGCTCATCGTCAACCTGTGGGCGCTTGAAGACAGTTGGTACCTAGTTGAGCAGCAGGATGGCCACTATAGCATATGCATGCAGGCGCTGCCGAAGTTCACAACAATATGTCTTTGGGGATGCAACCATCCGTACCACCCCAAGTGTATCTTCACATGGTTTGAGACCAACGCCAGCTGCCCTATCTACCGAGGCAATGTGCTCACCCATCTCTACTAACACGAGGTGCATATGCCCCCTTCCATATTAAACCTGCTCATGTGGATGCTAATTAATTAATGTACTGAACCAATGTATCTGTTCCATGCCAAGTGAACATATTCTACATATGTTTGTACTTTTTGAATTAAGCTTAATCCAATTTAGACAAGGAAAACAATTAGTCTAGGATTACAATCCAATAGGAAATTGTCATCATGTCTCATACATTTTACAAAGAGAAAACCAAATCAAATCATTGTTTGTCATCTCACTGCATAATATGAAAAAATAGTCTAATCATCATCACCATCATCGCTTTCAGCACTACCACGTTCTAGATCCACATATTCCGACTGGGTTGGATCTTCTTCCCCTTGCCATTCATCATACATGTCATGAGATTCATCAGGTAGAACCAGTTTATTCATGTCTTTGTCGACTACACTAATGTCGATGGTGAAATCGACACTAACCTCTGGCAATCAAATTTTCATTGATGTCAGCCAGTTCAGTTACCATACAACCACTGGGATCATCTTGGTGCACAACAAGTATGGTGACTGGCTCGTCATACTCATTGACATCATAGGTTCTCCTTGCCCCAAACTTTTGCACATATTGCCAGTCGTTATTATCTCTGTCATCCAAGAATATTACCTTGCAAGCTTGAGTTACCAAAATATAAGGTTCCTCCTTGTACCACAGAGTAGTAGTATTGATCGATATGAAATTCCCATCATTTATGGGCCTCTTTTCTTGTTCGGATCTTGGTCATACCAATAACACTGGAATAGAACCACAGACCGACCAACAGTCTTGTCATTATAGTTCAACTCAATAACATCTTTTATGCGACCATAATGATCATAGTCCTCTGACTTCTTCATTTTGGTTGTCATGTGCTCTCCACTGGTCGTGATGCCACTGTTTTGCTTCTTCAGATGTTTCTCACGCTCGTAAGTGTCGTAGCCGATATCATCGTCATTGCAAGCTAGCGGAAGTTGTCTGCACCCTATTTGTTGGACCACGTGATAGGGCATAGAGGCCATCACTAATGTTGCCTGGATTCTCTTCATGCTGCTTTGTGATCTGTGGTTATACAAAATAATCAAGAGGTCATCTCATGTGCACATTTAGTATGCAATTCAAAGTTCAATTGAACATCTTACATGATTCCTAAACCATTCCTGAAACCCACCGCCACACACTGGTGTAACATAATCTTTTCCTTTGGTTGATTTAAATAACCTACAAAAACGATACTCAAGTTAGACATCTGAACATATATTGCTACAAGTTTGATTTCATATATGTGAGGATGTGTATGAATAGTACTCACACAACAAAGTTTTCAGCCTCATCCACGTTATTCAGCACATTAATGTTCGTGCTGCATTAATGTTCTATGTTCCTTCTTTCCTAAGGCAAACACCACAGTTAAAAACAGATTTTTTAACTTCTTCAATTCTGCCACCCAGATTGGATCTTGTTTTACGATCAGGAATCTATCTTGAGCAAAATGCAAATGTTTCAGCAGTAATATATGCCTCTGCAATGCAAGCCTCTATTTTAGCGTTGTTCCTTGAAAGTGCAAAGTTGATGTTCTATAGGGTACATTCATCCGTACTATACAGGACTCTATAAAGTGCATCTTCAGTCATATGGACAGCCAAATGCACCATCACATCAAAGAAGGCTGGTGGATATATCATTTCAAGCTTGGATAGGATTTCTACTATGTCCGTGTGAAGGAGCGCTACAACTCTAATGTCCAGAGTTTTGCTACAGTTTTCCCTAAAAAAATTTCGAACTCTTCAAGCACGTGTTACAAATCCTTGTTCACTAAACCTTTAATGCTAAGAGCTAAAAGCCTTTGTAGTAGGATGTGGCAATCATGAGTTTTTAACCCTTGGATCTTGTTCCCCTCTTCATTGATACAATTTGCAATGAAGAAAATCCAGATGGGAACTTCACACCTCAGAGGAAATCACAAATAAGTACCCTTTTATTCATCGGTAAGGTAAATTCTGCACCTTGAAATTTGTAATGTCTTTCACCACCCTTACGAACCGTATCTTTAGGATGTAGCATTAATTTGTTATTAACATAGAGTTTTTCACAGTCAAGCCTAGCATTATAGCTATCTTTTGTATTGGATGGAATGTTGAGTAATGTTCCTATAATGTTGTCACATATTTTTCTCCATGTGCATGACATTAATATTATGTCGAAGCGTCTTACCAGCCCAATACGGCAAGTCCCATAGAGTGGATATGTTCTTATAAAATATTCTTGGTTCATTTTACTTCACTTGGGCATCTGCTGCTACTTCTTTTGCTCTATTCCTTTTGGATGTTGCTCGTACTGTTAGTGCATCTTCTATATTCTTTCTTTTACCTAGTTTGGCAGCTGATTGTTTTCTTGGTTTCACATTTCTGACCTTTTGTAGATGCACCTGCAACTCAGCTGCAGTGAACATTTGTGGTGCAGTGCCATATTTAGTCCCCTTTCCATATAATTGCAAAAAAAAGATAAGTTTTTTGGAATTGTTGGCCTTTAGGAAGAAAAACTCGGTGGACAAGGAAACCAGTCTTATTTTGTAGCCTCACAGTGACATGTTTTGTCTCACAGTGAACACACACATTATAACCTGCTATCACTCTGCCTGGCATAGTGTCAAGAGCTAGAAAATCATGCGTGTAGAATAGCACACCAACACGCATAATCAGGAGTCATGACACCCTTCCATAGTTCCTGCAAGTCTAGTTAACAGCCTGCATGAACAAATCAAAATCCTTCCTAGGTGATTTGGGACCTACGATGAGTAAAGCCATCAAGTAGTTCGATTGATCAGTGCATGCCCAGGGAGGCAGGTTGTAAATTGTAACAAGTACTGGCCACATGATGTACAAGATACTCATGCAACCAAATGGGTTAAATCCATCTGTAGCTAGCCCAAGTCTCAGGATCCTTGGATCCGTAGCAAATCCTAGATTAGCCTTGTCAAAGTTCTTTCATTCATCGCCATCAAATGGATGTGTAAGTAAGTAATCATCTGGCTTGAGAATATCTTCTTGCTATCTTGTTTCCTTAGTTGTTTGTTATGAATGAAATAGCATCTTCAATCAATCTATAATTGAAAAATATCTCAGAACCTTACAAGGATCTTTCTTCTTTTTATCACCATTTTTCCATCTTGATTCGTTACATAATGGGCATTCATCCAGGTTTTCATAATCCTCTAGCACAGTACAATTATTAGAACAAAAATAGATGTTCTCATATGATAGTACAACTACCTTGATGTATTGTTTCATCTCATAAAAGGATTTATGTAGTCCATCCACTACAAGAAAAGTTTCCTTCCGCAACGACTTGACCCGATGGTCCTCGTAGAAGGCGCGTCTTCCGCGACGAATTTCTCGGCTCGGCCATGGCCGATGGAATTTTTTTTTCCGGTTTCGTGGCCCTCTACTACGACAGAACTACTAAAAACATGGAGGAATCTCGATTGGTGCATGGCAGAAGCAAGATTTTCGTTTTCTCGCGTGATGTTCATTCTCCGAAGTATTTTGAGGCGTGTGGGTCCCAGACGTCAGTGTCTCTAGCAGACCATACTTTTCGGTTGCGCCTCCCTGTTTTAAACTCGATAACGTTGCTCGAGGCATCTGCCATTTAGTCAAGCTCCTGTGTCCCACATGTCAACCTCTCATTAGAAGAATCGTGTTTATGATGGAATTTTTTCCTTCGTTCGTGCTACCCTTTTTCGAAGTTGATAGCATTACTCCATGCATCTACAGTTCAATCAGGCTGCTAGGACCCACATGTCATCCTCCCATTAGAAGAAACATGTGCATGACTATTACGTTGCAAACGTATCTATAATTTTTGATGTCCCATGCTTGTTTTATATCTACTTTCTTATGTTTTGTCCACACTTTGGAGTATTTTCAGACTTTTTCTGGAACTAACCTATTAACAAGATGCCACAGTGCCAGTTGCCTATTTTCTGCTGTTTTTGGTTTCAGAAAAGCTAGTAAGTAAATATTCTCGGAATTGGACCGGACAAAATCCAAAGTCAATATTTTACTCGAAGCAACACGGAGTCCGGAGGGGAGATGAAGTGGCGCACCATGGTGGCCACACGTGGTGGCGGCGTGGCCTAGGGGCACGCCACCAGGAGTTATGGTCCCCCTAGTGGTTCACCGACGTAGCCCCTTCACCTATAAAGACCCCTCGGGACGAAAACCCTAAGTACCCGATCAAAATTCCACGAAAGAGTCTGTAGCCGCCATCATCTCCATCCCTAGATCAGGAGGGATCTTAAGCTCTTCCCTTCACCCTACCGGAGGGGAGAGATCACCTTGGAGGCCTTCTTCTTCACCATGTCTGCCTCCGGTGTGATGCGTGAGTAGTTCATCCCTGGACTACGGGTCCATGTAGTAGCTAGATGGTTGGTTCTCCTCCTTTGTGCTACCATGTTTAGATCTTGTGAGCTCCGTTCATGATCAAGATCATCTATTTGTAATCCTACATGTTGTGTTTGCGGGGATCCGATGGATATTGAGATGCTATTTCAGATTGATTATTGATTCTATCATGTCTTTGGTATTTGTGATCTTGTATGCTTTCCGTTGTCAGTAGCTATCTTGGCCAAGTAGATGCTAGCAATGTCAAGAGGGAGTATTTATGCTCGATAGTGGGTTCATGCCTCTAGTAATCTGGGGGAAGTGAAAGAAATCTCTAAGGTACTAGATGTGCTATTGCTACTTGGGAGAAAACAACAATCCTTTGTCCATAGGGCAATCGTATTATTTACTTTACACACTTTGCTTAATGCAATTATCTGTTGCTTGCAACTTAATACTGGAGGGGGTTCGGATGATAACCTGAAGGTGGATTATTAGTCATAGATGAAGTTGAATTATGGTCTATGTATATTGTTGTAATGCCCAATCAAATCTCATAGGAGTCAAGATGATTAGTATATGCATGTATGCTTTCTCGGTGTCAGTCAATTTCCCCACTGTAATTTGTTCAGCAGCATGCCATCTATGTTAAGGAGAATCACCTCTAGTGAACTATGGACCTCAGTACATTCTTTTACCTTCAATTTACAATCTACTATTTACTGTTTATTGTTTACTTTCTTCAAGCAATTAGTATCTTCCACACAATACGTTTAATCCTTTGTTTCAGCAAAACCGGTGAGATTGACAACCTCACTGTAAGTTGGGGCAAAGTTCTGTGGTTGTGTTGTGCAGGAGGATTCCAAGCTGGAGACAACACCTTGGGGTTGTTTCCTTGCTTCTACTGGTTCGATAACCTTGGTGTCATAACTGAGGGGAAACTTGTTGTTGTGCTCATCTTACCTTCCACTTGGGGTTTCCAACGAGCTCATCGTATTTTGAGCCATCAAGCTTATTTTCTGGCGCCGTTGCCAGGGAGTCAAGGACAGCTTCACAAGGGGAGTCCCTCATAACCAATCTATTTACTTTGTTTTTTGTTTTGCTTAGTTTATTTCTTTCTTTGTTTGCTTGTTTCTTTCTATCAAAAACACAAAAACAAATTTTGCTATTGTTGCTATTTCTATTGATCTGTTATTGTCTTGCTTTATCATGCTTTCTATCAATGGTGGGTTTCTTTGAAACTAGATCTTATTGGCAACATGGGTTCATGGAACAACAAAAATATTATGAGGAACACCGCTTGTCACAAAAAGGGAAACACTTATGGAAACAAATTGATAAATTGTGTACCATTGCTAGAAACATCTGCTCTACTTATAATGTTACTTATTGCTTTGATAAATCTTGTTGCTATAGGAGGTATAAACACCTCCCTTTTCAATGTTAGTATAATGATGATGTTACCATATCTTCTTGTGTTAAGGGAAATTATGACTTTTATGATGTGGAACAAATTGAAGAATTTATTGCTTCGAAGGGTGCTTTCGAACTTGCTTTCTTGCTTGAAAATATTGATGATGCACCTTATAAATATGAGGTTTATGATATACTTAAATGTGTCTTTGATAATTACAAGGTAGAGAATGGATATATTCTTGAATATCTTAATAGATGCTCTCCACCAACGGAAGAGACTAATGCCTTGCAGGAGCCTATGGAAGAAGAAATTGCTAAAACTGGAAGCTCATTGGATGAAAAAGAGGAGGAGAGTGATGACCAAGAGGAGGAAGAATGGATCTACCCCTCCCTACCTTCTAATGAGAGTAACTCTTTACCCATTACAAAGGAGGATGAATGTTATGTTCCTATGGATCCTTTTGAAAAAAATTATAATAAAGCTCTAGATGATGGTCCTATATTGGTTGTAAATATTAATTGTACTACTATTGAAAATGAGATTGATCAGTCATCTTGTTATAAAATTGTTAAAAGTGGGTCTGAAGGTTTTAATCCCACTCTTTTTGAGCTTGATAAAAATTATGTGTTTGTAGATCATGAAAAGCATGCTTTATGTGATAGTTATATTTTCGAGTTTATTCATGAGACTACTAAAAATTATTTTGAGAGAGGAAAATATGGTTGTAAAAGTTTTCATGATACTAAAACACCTCTCTATTTGCTGAAAGTTTTGAAGTTACTCTCGTTTTATCTTCTTATTCCTGTCACTTTGTTCTTTGTGAATTTATTTGCGTATAAGATTCCTATGCATAAGAAGTGGGTTAGACTTAAATGTGTTTTGAATTTGTTTCTTGATGCTCTCTTTTACTTCAATTCATACTTCTTATGTGAGCATCATCAAAATTCTTATGCCTAGCTCAAAGGCGTTAAAGAAAAGCACTTATTGGGAGATAACCAAAATTTCTTTAGGAATCTTTTGTTGAGTCTTGGAAGTTATTGCTTCAGTAATAACCTCTCCTTATCCTTTTTGTGTGGTTTTTGTGCGAAGAGTAACCTGTAATGAGAGAGAAGTAAGACTTGGGAAGGTTGTTGTCCCGAAACAGATTTTTGTGCTTCGCTGTAAAAATTCGTGAAAAATCTCTGTATGTCTAGTTGAGCTATAATTTTTTGTGCTTCTGACCCATCTTGTTATATAACTTTAGTTAGTTCAACACTTTTCGATTTGAGCAACAGAAGGTCTTCGGAAAAATCGGTTTTTACCTGCTGGTCTATTTTGACAGATTTCTACCATTATTTACATTTGCCTCTTAATCTCTTTCTCTTTGAGTTCTCTTTGATCACTTGAAATTTTAAAAGGAATTGCTACAGTAGTTTGTGTTTTAATGAAAGTTTTACTTGTGTTGAAACTGAACCAAAAGACTTATTATCTTGAGTACACTAATGTTGCTAATGAAGATTGTGTAAAGTTTTGTATGAAGGAAATTTTTAAGTGTAGGAAAGAATAATGTGATGAGATGAAGTATGGACAAAAGCTCAAGCTTGGGGATGCCACCCGTGTCACCCAAAGAAATATTCAAGAAGTACAAGCGTCAAAGCTTGGGGATGCCCAAGGCATCCCCTTCTTCATCAATAAAAATCTCAGGTTTTCTTCCAAACACTTCATTTTTATTGTTTCATGCACAACTGTGGTGTTCTTGGAGCGTCTTTGTTTTTGTTCTTAGTTTTTGTTTTCTTAGTTTGCTTGAATAAATTGATTGGACCCCCGCATTCATACATAGTTTCAAATAGGTTTATTTGGATTGGAAAAGAGTAGGAAAAGTTCATGCTTATAAGTGGTATAAAAGGAGTCTTGTTTTTTACTGTGGCTTAGACTTTTTCATGCCATGCTTGATATTGTTTTGACTTTATGCTCAGTGATTATTGTTGTAGCATGACTTGTTACAAATAATTGAGATTGCTTAATGTGCCTTGAAAGAATCATGCGTTGTTTTAGCATATAAAAGCATAATATTGTGGTATTCTCCTTTGATGCTATATTTGGGTTGACTTGGCGCATGCTCACACCATGTTAAGACTATACCAACTCACCATAGCCTCTATGATCATTTAGTTTTCTACTTGTAATATCACTTTATGCTTTAATTAATAATGTTTTGTCGCTTTGCATGATTATGACCATTATTGCTCTCTTAGTTGGTCGCTCCTAGTCTTTTGATAGTCTCCATACCAAGTATGAGTTCCACTCATGCATCCAATTCCAAATAAAACCAAGTTAGTCCAAAGAGTCCACCATACCTACCTATTAGCATTTGCTATTCCAAGTATATTCATGTTTTTATGTACCATCCGAATTAAACTTGTTATGTGAAAAATAGTGATTAAAGCTCTCACGAACTTGATGGCACACTTTACTTTTCTTGCACTTAATAAACTTGAACCATTGTGCCCATCTGTGTTGCGTATATGCTTGCGTTTTGTAAGTTGAGAATTAGCAGAACCATGTTATCATGGGGAATGCTTTCAACATTGCACTTTATTTAGTTGATATCATGTTCTTTTGCTTATGGATCCCGGCGGTGTGAAATGAAAGGGGAGCTTGTAAGGTCATGGAGTTCGTATATGTGTTAGAGAAACGCATGGGCGGCTGGTCTAGGCCATGCCTAATCATGGTGGAAACCTGCAGTGTAACCATAGTGAGCAATCTATGAAGCATCCTCTATAAAAAAGAAGCCTATGCAAATAGGAAAGGAAAAAAAGAAAAAAAGGGAAAAAAAGGCCTATGTAAATAGGAAATAAAAGGATTGTTGGGATGCTCATTGTATGCTTGCCTTGTCATTTTGATATGGGGGTTCTTCCGTATCATCGGGCAAGGGGTACCCCGTTGGCGATTCTCTATGATACACATGTACTTACAATGACAAGAACTTACTTGTGACTAAACTTGAGTAGCATGAGGAACGATACTCGTAAGTAAGGGGCATGAGATTTTTAGCTTATAACTTGTCAAGCATATCCTCATATTTGTTCACTTTAACCTTAATCACCTCAAGATTCTTATGATAGGGGAAATGAGAACTGAAAGCTAATAAGTACCATAATTTTTGGAAGCTCTTTATGAGACTCGAATCCCTGCTTCCTTCTATGAAGGGCCTTTCTTTTACTTTTATGTTGAGTTTCCATCTTCTATCTTTATGCAACTATTGAGAGAGCATAGTGGTCATTCTTAGTTCAATGTGCATTGTCCCAAAACTTGTTGATTGATTAATAACTTTGATATTGCTTGTTCTTAAACTATTTGTATCTAGTCACCCTTATGAACTTTGAAGGTGTCCTATGCATTTATGTTTTGCTACACTATGAGGGACAAACTAAATACTATTCTCATTATGTTTTCTATATGTGAAACAAACAAACGTCTTTCAAAGCATTGCTATTCATGAATCGTTTGTTTGTACCTATACATGTTACAACATAGTTGCTATGTCTTACTGTTAGAACTATATCTTTCATGCTATGTTAAAGTACTATGATCCCATTTATCAATGTTATAAATACCTCGATCAAATGGTGCATGTCACCTCAAAAATTCTTCTTCTTTTTTATCACTTACCTACTCGAGGACAATCAGGAGTTAAGCTTGGGGATGTTGATACGTTGCAAACGTATCTATAATTTTTGATGTTACATGCTTGTTTTATATCTACTTTCTTATGTTTTGTCCACACACTAAGTACCCGATCATCCCTAGACTTGGGGACGAAAACCCTAAGTACCCGATCATCTACTTTCTTATGTTTTATATCTACCTTCTTATGTTTTATATCTGCTTGGGGACGAAAACCCTAAGTACCCGATCAAAATTCCGTGAAAGAGTATGTAGTCACCGTCATCTCCATCCCTAAATGAGGTGGGATCTGAAGCTCTTCCCAGCACACTTCCGGAGGGGAGAGATCACCCTAGAGGCCTTCTTCTTCACCATGCCTGCCTCCGGTGTGATTCGTGAGTAGTTCATCCCTGGACTACAGGTCCATGTAGTAGCTAGATGGTTTGTTCTCCTCCTTTGTGATACCATGTTTAGATCTTGTGAGCTGTGTTCATGATCAAGATCATCTATTTGTAATCCTACATGTTGTGTTTGCGGGGATCCGATGGATATTTAGATGCTATTTCAGATTGATTATTGATTCTATCATGTCTTTGTTATTTGTGATCTTGCATGCTTTCCGTTGTCAGTACCTATCTTGGCCAAGTAGATGCTAGCAACTCCAAGAGGGAGTATTTATGCTCGATAGTGGGTTCATGCGTCTAGTAATCTGGGGAAGTGACAGAAATCTCTAAGGTACTAGATGTGTTGTTGCTAGTAGGGAGAAAACAACAATCCTTTGTCTATAGGGCAATCGTACTGTTTACTTTACACACTTTGCTTAATGCAATTATCTGTTGCTTGCAACTTAATACCGGAGGGGGTTCAGATTATAACCTGAAGGTAGATTATTATTCATAGATGCAGTTGAATTACGGTCTATGTATAATGTTGTAATGCCCAATCAAATCTCATAGGAGTCAATATGATTAGTATATGCATGTATGCTTTCTCGGTGTCTATCAATTGCCCCGCTATAATTTGTTCACCCAGCATGTCATCTATCTTAAGGAGAATCACCTCTAGTGAACTATGGACCCAAGTCCATTCTTTTACCATCAATCTACAATCTATTATTTAATATTTATTGTTTACTTTCTGCAAGCAATTACTATCTTCCACACAATACGTTTCAGCAAAACCGGTGAGATTGACAACCTCACTGTAAGTTGGGGCAAAGTTATGTGGTTGTGTTGTGCAGGATTCGAAGTTGGAGACAACACCTTGGGGTTGTTTCCTTGCTCCTACCAGTTCGATAACCTTGGTTTCATAGCTGAGGGAAAACTTGATGCTGTGCTCATCATACCTTCCTCTTGGGGTTCCCAACAAGCTCATCGTATTTTGAGCCATCAATGACGGATTTTTTATTTTGCTCGCGCTACGTACCCTATTCCGAACTTGATAGCACTGTTCGATGCATCTACCATTTAATCATGATGATGGGCCCCACATGTCATCCTCTCATTAGAAGATACGTGTGTATGATGGATTTTTTTTACCTTTTGTCGCGCCTTCGTGTTCTGAACTTGATAGCATTGCTCACTACATTAGCCGCTTATTCAGGTTGGTTGGTCCCTTATGTTAGCCTCACATTCAAAGAATCATGGGTATGATGGAATTTTTTCTTCTCTACCGTTACCCTATTCTAAACTAGATAGCGTTGCTCGACGAATCTGTCGTTTGCTCACTCTGCCAGGTCCCCCATTTCAGCCTCTCATTACAAGAAATGTGTGCATGCTTTAATTTTTTCTCACTCGCGCCTCCCTGTTTCGAACTGGCAATGTTGCTCGATGCAACATATCTATATGGTCGCACTGCTGGGTCCCACATATCAGCCTCTCTGTAAATGAAACATGCGTATGATGGATTTTTTTTGGCCATGTCGGCTGTTTTGACCTTGGCACCTTGCTAGGTCCCAGATGTCAACCACCTTTATTTGAAAGAAACGTGTGTATGTTGGACTGTTTTTTCGGGTCCCAGATGTCAGCCTCAGAGTGCAAAAAATGCTCATAAAGGCCGAATTAAAAATATTCTAGGTTAGCTCGGGGCGGATTCCCTATTCATCATGGCCTATATTCCATGGGCTCACTCCTAAATTGAATGGGCTATGGTCGGTGGCCACAAGACCACGAAAAGGCTGAATTAGATGGTATTGTGCTATGCTTGGGGCTGATAGGCTAATTTCATGGGCTATGCTTGGGCCTGCTGTGTCTGACATGTCAGCTTCTTTGTAAGTCCAACATGTGTATGATGGACTCTTTTTCGGCCGCGTCCGCTGTATTCACTGTGGCAGCGGTGTATGGTCTTGCTGATGGGGCCTTATGTCTACCTCTCTGGCATTTTCTTGCTTGTGGGTCCCCGATGCAACCTTGTATGTTCTGTCTGATGGGTCCCTGATGCGAGCCTCTCTATACAAGTATTTTTTTTTTCGTACCCACCCTCAAAACAAACTCTAGGGACGCTGCATGCTTGTGGGTCCGTGATGTCAGCCTCTCTGTAATGCGATATTGCTAGAAGAAAAAAATATAAACCCATGATACGATTCGAACAAAAGACCTTCAAATCAAATAAACGTAAACTGAGTGTGTTGCCACTACAACAAAGATATTTATAGAATAAATATCATTAAAATTTTATTAGTACTACAATTTATGTATTAGTTTTCTTCAAAATATTTTGTGTGTCTATGTTTATCTCTTTTAAAATATAAAAGGGCAGCGCTCCTTGCATCTCAATTTATAAAATGCCACATAATGGAGAATTTTCTTAAAAACATGGGTAGGCAGAGTTTTTTATTTATTTTGAGAGGTGGGGGACAATACCCAAAGAGCCGAATTAAAAAGAGTTTGACTATTCTACATAGGCTGCTCTACGTGGGTTATACTCCGTAGGCTATGCTCCATGGGCTTCATTCTCACATTTTACTGGGATGTGCTCAGCAGCCCCCTTACCCCTAAAAGGCCGAATTAATATGTTCTCAGCTATGCTCCATGGGCTCCTTTCTCAAATTTCAGTAGGTTGTGGTCAGCAGTCCCCTGACCCCGAAAAGACCGAATAAAAATGTCCTCGTCTAAAGAGGGGCCGAAGGAGCTACTAGATTTCTTCTCCTAGTTAATAAAAATTGCATTGTGATGCGCTCGGCCAGATTTGAAACAAAGACCTCAGAGAGGGAGGGGAAAAGCGATAATTCTTTTTGGCAGCTATTCATGTAAAAAATTAGCAGTACAGAATAAGGTATAAAAATTATCAATAGATTCGAAGTTCATATTCAGGAGCACTTGACCAGTTTAGCAGTATTTCAAAAGTGACCAATTTAGCAATACAGACAATGAAATACAATAGCAGTACAGAGAGAACCAGTTCTTGTTTCAGCTCTAAAAACATTGTCGCGCGATTAGTTTCTCCTTTTCACCAAACACACTCGACCATCAGTCTCTTTGAGTACCTTCTTCTCACAACAATGCATGTGTGACCCTGATAACCCACAAGTATAGGGGGTGTATCGCAGTATTTTCGATAAGTAAGAGTGTCGAACCCAATGAGGAGCAGAAGGTGCTGGCTAGTGGTATGGATCAGGAATTCTCTGCAAATACTTAGCAAAGGAATTTTTAGGGGTTTTCGATAAAGCAAGTAAACAAAGTACAAGTAAATAAAAGATAGTAGGAATAAATGCAGCAAGTGTCCCAATCCTTTATGCATCAAAGGACAAGCCGGTTGTATTACTTAAGATGACCAAACGTTCTCGAGGACACATGGGAAGACTGTCAAGTGCTTTCGCTTCATACAGTTGATTAATCTCCTTTACCTTGCTAAGTGTTGTGTGGGTGAAGCTGTGCTAATGTACCGACCTTCCTAGGACTAATACATACTTGTGATTATACCCCTTGCAAACATCCGTAAGTATAAGAAAATAATTAAGGTAGAAACCTAACCACAGCTTTAAACTCTAAGACCCTTACGTCCGTTGTGCCATGGCTTCCTAATGGGGGTTCAGGTTTCTGTCACTCCGACAACCCCTACGATTAGTAGCCAAATACACAATGCATTTCCCTAGGCCCATATAGGTGAAGTGTCATGTAGTCGAGGTTCACATGACACCACTAGAAGAAGTACACCACAACTTAAATAACAATCTATTGAATCTTTCTCAACACAACTCCACTACTAACAACATGACTTCTCCCATGTCCTCAAGAACAAAACGAACTACTCACAAGACATCATATGGATCATGATCAGAGATGGAATAATGATGTATAACAATCTGAACATAAACAATAATTCAATGGTTCACTCAATAGCATCAACTACAAAGAGTAATCAACACCGAGAAAGTTTCCCCTATGAACTAATGCAAGATTCAACGCAATTGTTACAGCAATATGGAGATGGTGATGAGGGTGCTGATGGTGATGATGGTGGTGATGATGATGATGATGATGATCCCGATGAAGTCTAGCTTGATGGTTGTGTTGATGGCGACGATCTCCCCTCTCCGGGAAGGGATTCCCCCGGCAGAAATCTGTCTGCCGGAGAGATCTTTCTCTCTCCGTGTTTTGCGCCCCGCAAAGGCAGTGGAATCTTTCTATGGTGGCTCCACGAGTCTTAGGGTTTCGGGGGGATGATATACGCTAGAGGGGAGAGCCAGAGGTGGGCCAGGGCAGCCACACCACCTGCTGGCGTGGTCTAGGGCTGCCCGCGCCAGGGGGTGGTGTGGGCCCCTTGTAGCCCATCTCCACTCCGTCTTCTGGCATCCTTAGTCATCTGGAAAAATAGGATTTTTCGTATATTTTCCCAGATTTTATGATCTTCACGAATTTTGCCTCCAAACATCACCTTTTCCATCAGAATCCTGACTACATCGGTCCATGCTCCAAAAGTCATCAACCATGCAAAAACAGATGAAATAACATAAGTATCACCTCTCAATACGAAATATATCAATGAATAATAGTGAATTAAGACATAGAATAGTGATGCAAAATGGACGTATCAGAGCCCCGTATGCAAACCAAAATTCCCATGTCTCATCTAGATTGTGACACAGCCATGTTTCAAAAGGAAAGCAAGACTATCTACTGCCCTTGATTTAAACAAGTACCAGTACATTAGTATTAGTTCCACAAAATGCTTTAGTCATAGCAACGACAGAACATTTGAGAGATTCAGTAGCTTTCCTTCTTGAAATTCTATAGCAGTACAGAGAGAATTGGTTCTTGTTCCAGCTAAAAAAAATTGGTGCACGACCAGTTTGGCATGTTCTCCGAAGAGACCATTAGAGAAAGCAAAACTGACGATCAAGTATGCTTCTATGTGAATACGTCCTCCTTACGTCAATGCCTGTGTGACCGCCCAATATGCAACCCAAACTGCCCAAGACTAATGTAGATAATTGTGACAATGATAAGTTTCAAAAGAGAAGCAAGACAATCTGACGCACTTCATCTAAACAAGTACAAGTACATCACAGTTCGTTCTACAAAATATTGTACTAACAGTAACGACAGAGCATTTGAAAGATTCAGTAGCATTCGAAAGATCCAGCAGTATAGAATAAGACCATGAGAATATCAGACAGATTCCTGGTTGATATTCAGCAGCACTTGACAGAGTCAACACATCATTCAAAGTGACCGGTTGGCAGTACACATACAGTGACCAAAAGAATTGACAGATTCAGCAATGCGGACATTGAAATTCAATAGATTCAAAAGTAAAGAGAGACCATATTCTGCACTCGGCCGATCGATCTGAACAAGTACCGAACAAAACTTTTGACATGTTCAATTGCATTTGAAAGATTCAGCAGTACATAATAAGAAAGAAAAATATCGACAGATTCCCAGTTCACATTCAGCGGCACTTTGACATATTCGGCAGCATTTCAAAGTGACAGATCTAGTTTTCCCTTTTCTCTGAGCACTCGTCATTGGAAGAAACCAAACTGACGATCAAGTATGCTTTTGTGTGCATGCCTCCTTCTCACATCAATGCCTGTGTGTCACCTCCATAGGCAACATAAAATTCCCAAAGCCTTGTCTAGATTATGAGTTTATGACAAGGCCAAGCTAAAAAATAAAAGCAAGACCATCTACTTGTTGGGAATATGCCCTAGAGGCAATCATGTATGATGTTATTCCCAATGTATTCATAAAGTTATTGTCCTTGTATGAACTATTGATATGTATCATTGAATATGTGATTTGGTTGTAGAACTGTATATTCATGTTGTTCATACTAATTGTCCTTGGTCGTGAGGTTGTGTTTGACACACAACTTAGACTAATGTGAAAGTCGGCCGATGACTCGGTTCTACTTGTCATGGGCATGGAGATTCTATTATGACTTACACTGATTCGACTAAAGAGTTTAGCGAATCGGACTGACCCATAGTTGAGATGCAACGCGCATGTTGTCATTTGCAGTCTCAAGCAATGGAATCCTTTGACCTGAGGTGATTGCATGATCCGAGTTGTGGATCGCCAAGTTAGGTTCTATCAAACTTTGTTCGGTAAGTGGGAAGTTATAAAGGTAGAGTTGGTTGTGAAGCAAGCTGCATGACATGGATTATCAAGATGGGATTTGCCCCTCCGTGGTGGAGAGATGTTCTCTAGGCCCTCTCATGTGATATGATTCGGAAGCATGGCCATGCGCGACTTCGTTAAGTGCTAACCAAGGAGTCAGAGTAAGTGTTAGTCTAGTGAATCGTATATCATCGAACGAGAAGAGAGAGTTGAGGTATTAAAGGGATGAGAGCAACTCGCCTATAGATTGACTAGATATATTGTGAGGCAAAGGGACTTGGACGAAAGTCACATTGAGAAACGTTTATCTTCTGACTTTATGGTGCTTGGGAGTTAGCACGTCTTGCTAGAGACCACTAAAAGCTATCGACTCGGAGTGGTTACTCGTGTCGTGTCCAGGTGTACGTGAACCTACAGGGTCACACACTTAAAGGAAAGGGGCCCATGTGGATTCGGTCCATGTGGAGATTTGGATACGGCCTAGATGGGCCTCAATTGTTGGGCCCAGCTAGGAGTGTATATAAGTGGAGTGACAAGGGATAGTCCCTGACCTAGCCGTCACTTTCTCCACTTCCATTTCGGGCAAGACAGGATCTAGCAGTCCTCTGCCTGGAGCTCCTTCATGTACATGTGGATACTGGTGGAGGCATTGCATGTGCGGCGCTAGAGACAAGTAGGTCCGAGGGGATCTGGACGTGATGTACGGGGGATCGTTCGACACGGCATCAACTGACGTGCTTCATCTATAATCTGCACCTGCGTGTCTAGTGGTAAATCTTGTGGGCTATCACCTGAGCTAGATCTTGGGTGTACCGCGTAGGGTAAAAGTTTTTGTTTATCTCTGTGTTGCCCAACACTACTTCACTCGATCTAAACTGAGTGGGCATTGGCGAATCTCGGGATGAACAATAATGGAGTCTCTAGAGATTTCCATGCAACGTTGGTTGAGCAACCAATAGCTACTTCTTCGGTATTTAGACGAAAGCAGCTTATTTCAGGAAATGACGTATATCCAAGTCCTATTGCATGGTGGGAGTTGTAGACACAGTTGCTTCTCGTCAGATATCGTGGGGCAACATTTGCACCGCCTAACGCAATGTTAATCAGATACCTTACTCCATGGAAAAGGGAATATGCTCCTAGGTCAGCAATCGCTATCCATGGCTTAGGTGGATACAAGTAAGCGGTGTCCTTTGAGTCCACCTTGCAGCCAAACTCAGTAGCATAGGTGCCACAAGTGCAACCGCAGCGATCAACACTATGATTAGCAACATGATTGCCATGACCAGAATAAGTACCGCCATAAAACTCCTCATCAGTAACACCCACGGTATGGATAAGAAGAAGGTGAGATTCATCTGCAGATATTGCTAAGAACCATAAACCAGGTTCGTGCTTGTCGTCATCTATGGCATCAAGGTTGCCCTCCTCGAGATGCATGTGATGTATGTAATCCATAGGTGATCTGCGTATGAAAGTTTATGCCAGCCGCCTAGAGCCTAGGTGTTATGATCTTATTGTATAACGACCTGCATGTCGGATTCTCTATGTAATTTACTTTACTAGCTAGTGTAGCTATTTGGAGAACCCAGATGGCATGCAAGTCGATGTACAAGTCGACTACATGTTGTAAGGCGGCACGTGACAAGAGTTGACATGATTCGAATTACATGCTTTGCGAAGATGGATATCGCCATGAAGAGAGCCATACTATTTCACATTATAATTGCTTTAGTTTGTGTTACTGTTATGTATCTGTTTTACCTCTATTAGATAGTTGGTACAAAGTAATCCCTCAAAGAAGGTCTAGTCGGTTTCCCCGCCAGTGTTGCACCATTACAAGTCAGACATTTTTGGTAGTGGGCTCATAAAATTGAGGTGTTATCAATTCTTTCTGACTAGGTGGGTTCGAGTCGGGCTCTTAGACTGGAAGCACTCGGTAATCTAGACAGGTCTATCACAACAGTTGTGGGAATCGGGGAAAAGTCGGATGGGATCCGGGGCATGTGATGCTACCCGTCCAACATGAGTCGTATTGTAACATCCCAAAACTTTAATCCCAGGTTATTAAGATCCAAATAATAAAAATTAGGGTTAACAAAATTTTTTCCAATTAAAAATATAAAAGCATTCATGTGTGTGTGCATTTAAATTAGGAGTTGATTTGAATTTCCATGGTTCTGTTATCCATTGTTTGTAAAATGATTCTTAGGTGAAATAAACATCATCTAAATCATTCCCAAACATTTCCCAAAGAAAAACAACTCAAAATGAATAAATGAAGTGACTGGTCATTTTTGCCAAATTAACTATCATGCCTACTTTGGCTATTCCTAGTACTCAAAACCTAACAGAAACAATTGTGGATCTTTGCACCCCTTTCTAGTACACATAATGAGGTACCAAGGCCCACTTTGTGATCTGCCAAAAACATTCAAACACTAAATTTAAATGGTAGTTGAAAATTGAATCTATTTCATATGGGTAGATCCCACTATTTCAAAAACCACTCAAATGAGCTCAAATTTGAAAACCCAAGCACCCACAGAGTCTCAAGCTTGTGCCTAGCACACCCACCAAAAATCTTTTCAAAATTCAAAAAGAAAGTTCTTGCGGCCATTTCATCAAACACATGGCAGGCAAGAATCTAACTCTAAACCTAGCTCACTGTTTTGCACAGGGTTTTGCCCCTGATCTCCATTTAATCCCTTTGTCCCTAGATGATCTAACCAGCCCATTTAAACCCATTCCCCTACCCCTAGTGGCAATTCCAAGCCATGCCGAGCAAATGCTCGCCGGCCAACTTGGTCACCGCCGCAGCAGACCACCTCCACCTCTCTTGCCATGTCTAGCAGCTAGCCAGGACCTCACCGCCACCCACTGTCCCCTCCCCAAGCCAAGCTAGAGCGTGGACCACCGAGGAACCACCGCGCCCAGTGTGACTGCACCATGCTGATCACGCGCCAGAGCACAGCGCCCGACACGCATGCACAAGTCGCCGCTCGACCGCAGCCCGCGCCCACCGCGTCGCCACGACCCAGGGAGCACGACGGACATGCCCGTTCGCCGCCCAACGCACCACAGCCACCGCTCGCCGCGGACACCGCCGTCTCTGCCGCTCAGAGCGCCAGCTCCGCTCGACCGCATACCACCGCCCCTAAGCCCCCATTAAAGCCCTAGAGCACAGCCAGGAGACCGCGCGTCGATCGCCGCTCGCAGCCATGCCGCTAGCAGCCTGTAGCCATGTCGCCACCGTCACCTGGCCATGCCGTGCTGTCCCGTCGTCGAGCCTATAAAAGGAGGGCACCCCCAAACCATTTCGGCACACCACTCACCTCCCCTCTCCTCACTGACTGGCCCACACCTCTAGCCGGAGCAAGGCGAGCAGCAGTTCGCCTGAATTGCACCGGAGCAGGCCGCCTCTGGAGGAGAAGGGCGCCGCTGATTGCGACCACCCTCGGAGCTGCCTCGACCGTCCCTGACCTCGTCGTCGACCAGCAATCTGTTTGCCCCCATCGCTGTCGTCGTTGGAGCCCTGGTACGCCCCCGAAGCACCCCCACCGAGCCGCTAGGGTTAGAGTTCGCCGGCGACAGGTCCGTCGTCGACGACGATCCCCAGCCGTTGATCCCCGTTCTAATCCAATGACCCACATCGCCACGTATCGCTTCGCGCGTTATGAGCCTCTGACCGGTGGACCCTCCTGTCAGCTATGCCACGCGTCGCGCCGTGTCACTAGGCCGGCCCGTTAGTGTTCCCGTGTGACCCAGTTAGTTTGAATTAGGATTTTTCTTTGTTGTTTGAACCTAGATCTGTCCCTTAGTTTGAAAATCAATCCAGAGGATTTACAAATCAAAATGGAGTGATTCCAATTTTGCTAGAAAGCTACTGAAAAGATATATGCAAGCTCATTGGATTTAGTTCAATTAGAGTTAGAAATCTCTCCCAGTAAAAATAACAAAACAGAAGCTTTTGCACCTTGCAACATTTTTATAAAATCAACCATGTTATCTTTTGAGATGATTCCAACTCTCAAAAATCACATTTCACCATACCTATCTGAATATGTAATAATATTAGGGTTTACATGCACTGACTTTGGACTAGTACCAAAATAATGCTATATAGGCATTTCTAGTCACTTTAAATCATTAAATAATGAACTTAAACCAAAGTAATTATGATCCAACCCTTAAATCCCATTCCCACATGTTAGAATATGTGGTGATGACATGTGTCCACATGATCCCATATTTGAAGTGGTGAATATTAAATCTTAGTTAATTTTTCAATGAGTAGAAATTACTTTTCTAAAATAAAAAGGATGAAACTATTGAATTAAACTTGTGATGCTTGTGATGATAATAGATCATCAAATGTGTGCCTTAGAGTTCTAATTAGACTAGTTAAATATTGTTTGGTGATTGTGTACTCCGTATGTATTTAAAGACAATAGTACCAACCAAGCTTTCGAGGAGGAGGAGTTCTACCAAGAAGAAGAAGAAGAAGAAGAAGAAGAAAACTTCAACCACTGCACCAACCAAGGCAAGCTACTAATGGCAGGCTAACACTTGCAAGTATAATGCATAGAAAGCTAGGATTGAACTAGATGGTTTAGCAAAGATCCTTTAGGCATGCTTGAGTTATACCACTTTGACTAGTACTTACCCCAAGTATTATTTTCAAGCTTTACTTCCTTTACTTTACCCAAAGTTCTTTACTTGTTTTGAAGGTAGCATAAAGAGTATAAAGCTTGACCTATATAGAACCCTTTAGATGTCATTCTATGGCATGAGATTGATCCCATCTTTTCCACCTTAGTGAACACTCTTAACTTAGTAGTTTAGAGTAGATAAAAACTTTAGTCACTTTAGATGGGAACACTTGGTGAAAATGAATAGTTAAAACCTTGGAATGATGAGTCATTCTATTGAAATGTTTTGACATGTGTTGAGAAACAAAAATGGTTTATGATGGTGAAAATGTTGAGGCATGAGCCTTAACCCGTTTACAAAATTGATGGTTGGATTCGGATGCGATACCATTCCAAATTTACCGTACAACCACACTACCTGAATTGGGTAAGGCTTAGCCAGAAGTTTATATGCATTAGTATTAGTTCCCTAGCGGGAGAGGTTTGATCTGAGGCTGCCTCTCAATGTTGTCCACCTATGTAGTTCCCAAGATGATAGATGGTCATGGTTGGGAGGCCATGCTCATGGGAGAGGTGCTTATACTAGGGTGTGTAAATGAAAGGTTATGTTTGATTATCTGCATACTAAGTATGATGATTCAGGGTTATCCCTGACAGATGTATCGAACCTTGTGGTGAAAGTGTACCACCTCTGCAGAGTGTCAAACTATTCGAATAGCCGCACACGCGGTTATGGACAGTTGGAATGGCCATACTGTTTCGTTGTCAGCTGTTTTCAAAATGACTTATGAAATGAATGATGAATCTTGACTTGACCACAACAGGGTTGTGTTTATGACAATAGCTTCCCAACTTAAGTGATTCTAGAACTTTATTTTATCTTTCTTTTCTTCTGAACTCAGCTTAGGTTTTAAACTGAACTTTATAGTTAAACTTAGATTTAGCACTTTAATTTAGAACTATACTACTTGTTAGTGGTAGTTTGCGAGTACATAAAGAGTACTCATGGCTTTTGTCCCTGGCTATTCTCATGGCCAGAATATGAAGGAGACTACCAAGATGATGGCCAGTAGGACGGCTATGATAACTAGGACTATCTGCCTTCGTCAGCATTGCCTGTGCCCCTGAAGATGGACCACGCCGTTATGCTTATCTTTTATTTCCGCTGATTGTTGTATTAAGACTGGATCATGAGATCCTTATTTGTGTAAGACCTTATGGATGGTTTGTAATTGATGATGTACTGTGATATCCAATCCGTTATGTCTCGCAAAAATGGTATTCCTGGGATTGCGAGGTATGGCATAACGGGCATCTGGGATTAAAAATCCGGGTGTTGACAAGTTGGTATCAGAGCCATCCTGGCCATAGGAGATCCTAGTTAGAATGGACGTCCGAACAAAAACTTAGTTTCAAAACCAAAGTGACTATTTATGAAAAACTATCTCCTCTCTTATCCTTGTGAATTCATTCTTTCTAAAAAAATCATGTTCCTCAAAAATTCTTACAATTACTACTTAAAATTTGACACACTTGATCACTTCACTAATTTCCTCATCCTTAATCCTTGTAGATGGAGTCTCTGTTCAGAAAGTTTTACAGTTGGGAAACTGAGGTCAGCTGATCTTTGAGAGGGATCTAGATTCACTGTCGGAGTTACTGGGACGCCCACATCCGGAGTTTCTTGGAGCTCAACTTCCAGGACCCCTAGGAGGAGACTTACAGTAGCTAGTCACCGCGGATATTATAGGAAGCATCAAAGCACCAACGTCCGGGAGAATCTAGTTCTCCGTGAGAGAGAACAACTGGCTAGATGGATTAGCCAGGGCAATGCATGAAGCTCTCGCACATCTATGTGCCCTCAGCGTCAACCAACTCCAAGGAACCCGTTTTGTTCATTATGCAAGACGTGACTTCATGGGAATGCCGATGGAGATGCCAAGTCACCCAGAGTTGAGGCGTCAAGTGGAGAATCTTGACTTCTTGCTGCACGACACACAGCAGGAACTGGACAATGCTAGAGAGTTAGCAAACCAGAACCGTGCCATTGCCGACCAGAAGGCCCAGACTTTCGCATTGCTCGTCCAGGATCGCCAGTCTCTTTGCCGCCAGCGTGCAAAGAAGGATCGTACCATCACCCGTCTTCGCAAGAAGGTGGCCGACCTAGCGAAGATCTTCAAGGAGCAGGAAGCTCAGCTGGAAGCAAAAGAGGAAGAATAGGAGGGTGAAGACATCTAGGGAGACATGGATTCTTACCTTAGCAATGATGATTACTTTCTGGAGGAGGATGTTGTGGACTTCTACACTGACAATGAGGACTCCGACTTCATCGACAATGAGTAGATGCACTAGAGCACTGTCGTAGCATGAGATGTATCGGTCCCACTATATCGTAGCTTACAGAATGGTTCTTCAAACCATCTGTTTTCCTTTAATTGTTGTGGTGTGTGTTTGTATCGTGTGCTTGTTTGCATGAATGAAATGGAGTTAGTTGAAAAGCCTGAGTCAAACTCAAAGTTTTAGCTTTGGAACCAAAACCATGAACCTTAGAACTTTCCCTCTTACCCCTATATCTATCTCAATCTTCAGATGACTCGCGGAAACCAAGGAGGGAGCAGCTCGTCACAAGACCCAATGTTGCAGATCTTGCGGAATCTCATCGCAGACCATGAAGCAAGCAGGGCAGAGCTCCAAGCCAACTTGGCAACATTGTAGCAGATCGCCCAAATGGATCTCAACAACCAAGGGCATGGAAATCAGGATCATCAAGGATCCAAGCTGAAGAACTTCCAGAATACAAATCCCCAATCTTTAGCACGTCAGAAAACCCATTAGATGCTGATGACTGGTTGTAGACGATGGAGAATAACTTGGAGGTAGCCAGAGTTGATGACAACGAGAAAGTTCTCTTTGGCACCCACTACTTGGCAGGAGACTCAAGAGCTTGGTGGAACAGTATCCGCCTGATGAACCATGGTCAAGTTATGACATGGGAAGCCTTCGAAATCAAGTTCAGCCGCACCCACGTGCCGTAGGGTCTAGTCAACCGAATGAGAGATGAGTTCCACGACTTGAAGCAAGGCAGAATGACTGTGGTGGAGTACCATGATAGATTCCTATCACTTGCCAGATATGCACCTGCTGAGATCAACACGGAGGCCAAGAAGAAGGAGAGATTCTTGAACGGACTGCATGATGAGATGCAGACTGTCCTCGTCAACATCCGTTTCCAGGATTTCGAAGAGCTAGTCGACTCTACCATTCAGATGGAAGGGAAGATTAACCAGGCAAACGATAACCGAAAGCGTCGTATGATGCAGCAATCTAGATCCAACAGTCACTAGAAGTACCGCCCTAACCCCTCACCAGGATATGCACCCAGGAACAATCGACCCTCAATGTCTCGCCCAAGCTACCCCAACCGTAGCGGAGGCAATGTGAAGTCTGGAGGAAACAATCACAACTCTGGCAATGCCAACAATTTCAACCGTGCACCTACCAAGAACAACAACAACAACACTGCACCCAGAACTGGCAGCAATGTTGTGCCTGTCGCCACAAAGGACAAGTCCGAAATCACTTGTTTTGAGTGTGGAGTAAAGGATCACTATTCCAATGAGTGTCCCAAGAAGACTGCCGCCAATGCCAATGTGAATGCCCCAGCTCAACAGCAGCGTCGTGTTCAACCAGGAAGAAGATTTGCCCCAAGGAACCATCACAACCGCAACAGTCGTCTTTTCCACATGAACGCAGAAGAAGCCCAGGAAGCGCCAGATGTAGTGCTGGGTATGTTTTCTATCAACTCAGTTTTAGTGGAACTAAAGAAGCCCTCAGAGTATGAACCCCTCAGAGTTAGTGGAACTAAAGAAGCAGTTGGATGCTATGTTAGCAAAAGGCTTGATTCAACCAAGCGCATCGCCATGGAGATCACCAGTGTTATTCGTCGACAAGAAATATGGAGGCAATCGTTTGTGCACAGATTACAGAAAGTTGAAAGACGTCACCATCAAGAACAAGTACCCTTTGCAAAAGATAGAGGATATGACTGGAGCCCAGGTATTCTCAAAGATTGATCTTAGAACTGGTTATCACCAACTTAAGATTGGTGCAACGGATATTCCGAAGACCACCTTTACTACTCGCTATGGTTTATACGAGTATACGATTATGTCTTTTGGATTAACCAATGCCCCTGCTTATTTCATGAATCTCACGAATAAGGTCTTTATGAATTTCCTAGATAAGTTTGTAGTTGTGTTTATCGATGACATCCTTATCTACTCTAGGTCAGAAGAAGAGCATCAGCAACATCTGAGAATCATCCTAGAAACCCTGAGAGACAATCAGTTATATGCCAAGTTCATCAAGTGTGTGTTTTGGCTGAAAGAAGTAGGATTTCTAGGACATATTGTGTCTGCCGGAGGAGTCTCAGTTGATCCCGCCAAGATCAAAGATGTTGAAGAATGGGAAGCCCCAACCACTCAAACCCAAGTCCGTGCATTTCTCGGATTAGCGGGATATTACCGCAAGTTTGTAGAAGGATTTTCGAGCATCGCCAGACCCATGACCCAATTGTTGAAGAAGGACAAGAAGTTTGAATGGACAGACAAATGTGAAGCCAGTTTTCAGGAGCTTAAGAAGATATGGATATCAGCCCCAATATTGATCATGCCAGACATCAAGAAGCCGTTTGATGTGTATTGTGATGCATCCAAGATTGGTCTCGGATGTGTATTGATGCAAGAAGGCAAAGTCATCGCATATCTGTCTCGACAACTGAAGCAGCATGAGCAGAACTCTCCGACCCATGATCTTGAATTAGCAGCCGTAGTTTTGGCATTGAAGACATGGCGTCATTATCTGATGGGTAATCGCTGTGAGATTTACTCAGGTCACAAGAGCTGGAAGTATATTTTCACTCAGAAGGAGCTGAATATGAGGCAAAGGAGATGGATAGAGTTAATCAAGGATTATGACCTTGACATTCACTATCATCCCGGCAAAGCCAATGTGGTAGCGGATGCTCTTAGCAGATTGCCGTGTAGGCTAAACACCATGATCAAGGAGAAGCAACCAAGTTTGTATGAGGAGTTGGAGTAGTTCAGGACTGAATTAGGAAGCAAAGGATTCTTAGCTAGCATTGAACTTCAACCCACTTTGATTAGCCAAATCAAGAAAGCCCAGAAGGGAAATGAAAGTATCGACAGAATCAAACGTCGTATTGGTACAGGAAAGGTACCTGAATTCACTGAAGACGAAGAAGGAGTACTGTGGTACAAAGGACGTATCTGTGTGCCAGCAGATTCGGAGCTGAAGCAAGTTATCATGAAGAAAGCTCATGATACTCTTTATTCTATCCACCCCGGAGGAATGAAGATGTATCAGGATTTGAAAGAGCAATTTTGGTGGCACAAGATGAAGAGAGAAATCGGAAGCTACATCGCCAAGTGTGACATTTGTCAAAGAGTGAAAGCAGAGCACCAGAGACCTGCAGGACTGTTGCAACCATTGCAGATTCCGGAATGGAAATGGGATTCCGTTGGAATGGACTTTATCACCGGTTTGCCTACTTCCAGTAGGGGAAATGACTCAATCTGGGTCATAGTTGATATACTGTCCAAGGTAGCTCACTTCATACCTGTCAACACTACCTACCAGAGTTCGAAGCTAGCAGAACTGTATATTGCTAGGATTGTTAGTCTGCATGGAACCCCCAAGACCATAGTATCAGATCGAGGAACCCAGTTTACCTCGAGATTTTGGCAGAAAGTTTAGGAAGGATTGGGAACCAAATTGAACTTCAGCACCGCTTATCACCCGCAAACTGATGGACAGACTGAGAGAGTCAACCAGATCCTAGAGGATATGTTAAAAGCTTGTGTGTTGGAATACAAATCAAAATGGGAAGACTACCTGCCTTTCGCAGAATTCTCATATAACAACAGTTCAAGCTAGTTTGCAGATGGCACCATTTGAATTCCTATACGGAAGGAAGTGTCGTACCCCTTTGAATTGGTCACAAGTAGGAGAGAGTCAGATCTTTGGACCCGATATTCTCCAAGAAGCCGAAGAGAAGGTTCACAAAGTCCGTGAGCACCTCAAGACTGCCCAATCCAGACATAAGAGTTATGCTGACAAGAGAAGGAGAGACCTGACTTTCAATGTAGGAGATTTTGTATATCTCAAGGTTTCACCATTGAAGGGAACCCAACGCTTTATTCTGAAAGAAAAGTTAGCCCCCAGATATATCGGGCCCTTCAAAATTCTGAACCGTCGAGGAGAAGTATCGTATCAACTGGAACTACCTGCAGAGATGTCAGCCATCCACAATGTGTTCCATATCTCGTTACTTCGCAAATGCCTGGAAGTGCCGGAGAAGACTGAAGTTTTCAAGAACATCGATCACAGAGCTGTGGAGATCAACAATGATCTGACCTATCATGAAGTGCCCATCCGTATCTTAGAGGAAGCCTACAGAACTACCAGGACCAGGAGCATCAAGTTTCTCAAGATTCAGTGGGGCAACCATACCGAGGAGGAAGCCACTTGGCAGCGCGAAGATTACATTAGGACAAAGTTCCCAGATCTCTTTAGTTCCTAGTTTTCCTTGTAAATATCTGGACGATATTTTGTTTAAGGGGGAAGGTTTGTAAAATCCCAAAACTTTAATCCAAGGTTATTAAGATCCAAATCATAAAAATTAGGGTTAACAAAAACTTTTCCAATTAAAATTTTGAAAGCATTCATGTGTGTGTGCATTTAAATTAGGAGTTGATTTGAATTGCCATAGTTCTGTGATCCATTGTTTGTAAAATGATTCTTAGGTGAAATAAATATCATCTAAATCATTCCCAAACATTTCTTAAAGAAAAACAACACGAAATGAATAAATGAAGTGAATGGTCATTTTTGCCAAATTAACTATCATGCCTACTTTGGCTATTCCTAGTACTAAAAATCTAACAGAAACAATTGTGGACCTTTGCACCCCTTTCTAGTACACATAATGAGGTACCAAGGCCCACTTTGTGATCTGCCAAAAACATTCAAACACTAAATTTAAATGGCAGTTGAAAATTGAATCTATTTCATATGGGAAGATCCCACTATTTCAAAAACTACTCAAATGAGCTCAAATTTCAAAACCCAAGGACCCACAGAGTCTCAAGCTTATGCCTAGCACACCCACCAAAAATCTTTTCAAAATTCAAAAATAAAGTTCGTGCGGCCATTTCATCAAACACATGGCAGGCAATAATCTAACTCTAAACCTAGCTCACTGTTTTGCACAGGGTTTTGCCCCAAATTGATCTCCATTTAATCCCTTTGTCCCTAGATGATCTAACCAGCCCATTTAAACCCATTCCCCTACCCCCTAGTGGCAATGCCAAGCCATGCCGAGCACATGCTCGTCGGCCAACTTGGTCACCGCCGCAGCAGACCACCTCCCCCTCTCTCGCCATGTCTAGCAGCTAGCCAGGACCTCACCGCCACCCACTGTCCCCTCCCCAAGCCAAGCCAGAGCATGGACCACCGAGGAACCACCGCACCCAGTCTGACTACGCCATGCCGAGCACACGCCAGAGCGCAGCGCCCGACACACGTGCATAAGCCGCCGCTCGACCGCAGCCCGCGCCCACTGCGTTGCCATGACCCAGGGAGCATGCCGGACATGCCCATTCGCTTCCCAACGCACCACAGCCACCGCTCACCGTGGACACCGCCGTCTCTGCTACTCAGAGTGCCAGCTCCACCCCACCGCATACCACCGCCCCTAAGCCCGCATTAAAGCCCTAGAGCACCACCAGGAGACCGCGCGTCGATCGCCGCTTGCAGCCATGCCGCTAGCAGCCCGTAGCCATGTCGCCACCGTCGCCTGGCCATGCCGCACTGTCCTGTCGTCGAGCCTATAAAAGGAGGGCACCCCCAGCCCATTTCGGCACACCACTCACCTCCCCTAACCTCACTGACCGTCCCACACCTCTAGCCGAAGCAAGGCGTCGCCGGAATTGAACCCGAGCAGGCCGCCTCTAGAGGAGAAGGGCGCCGCTTATTGCGGCCACCCCTGGAGCTGCCTCGACCGTCCCTGAGCTCGCCGTCGACCACCAGTCCATTTGCCCCCATCGCCATCGTCGCTGGAACCCTGGTATGCCCCTTAAGCACCCCCACCAAGCCGCTAGGGTTAGAGTTCGCCGGCGACAGGTCCGTCGTCGATGACGATCCCCAGCCGTTGATCCCCGTTCTAATCCAACGACCCACATCGCCCCGTACCGCTTCACGCGTTATGAGCCTCTGACCGGTGGACCCCCCCAATCAGCTGTGCCCCGTGCCACGTAGTGTCACTGGGTTGGCCCGTTAGTGTTCCCGCGCGACCCAGTTAGTTTAAATTAGGATTTTTCTTTTTTTGTTTGAACCTAGATCTTTCCCTTAGTTTGAAAATCAATTTAGAGGGATTTACAAATCCAAATGGAGTGATTCCAGTTTTGATAGAAATCTCCTAAAAGGTTCTATCCAGGCCCATTGGATTTAATTCAATTAGAGTTAGAAATCTCTCCTAGTAAAAATAACAATATAGAAGCTTTTGCACCTTGCAACATTTTTACAAAATCAACCATGTTAGCTTTTGGGATGATTTCAACTCTCAAAAATCACATTTCACCATACCTATCTGAATATGTAATAATATTAGGATTTACATGCAGTGACTTTGGACTAGTACCAAAATAATGCTATATAGGCATTTCTAGTCACTTTAAATCATTAAATAATGAACTTAAACCAAAGTAATTATGATCCAACCCTTAAATACCATTCCCACATGTTAGAATATGTGGTGATGACATGTGTCCACATGATCCCATATTTGAAGTGGTGAATATTAAATCTTAGTTAATTTTTCAATGAGTAGAAATTACTTTTCTAAAATAAAAACGATGAAACTATTGAATTAAACTTGTGATGCTTGTGATGATAATAGATCATCAAATGTGTGCCTTAGAGTTCTAATTAGACTAGTTAAGTATTGTTTGGTGATTGCGTACTCCGTATGTATTTATAGACGATAGTACCGACCAAGCTTTCGAGGAGGAGGAGTTCTACGAAGAAGAAGAAGAAGACAACTTCAACCACTGCACCAACCAAGGCAAGCTACTAATGGCAAGCTAACACTTGCAAGTATAATGCTTAGAAAGCTAGGATTGAACTAGATGGTTTAGCAAAGATGCTTTAGGCATGCTTGAGTTATACCAATTTGACTAGTACTTACCCCAAGTATTATTTTCAATCTTTACTTCCTTTACTTTACCCAAAAGGTAGCATAAAGAGTATAAAATTTGACCTATATAGAACCCTTTAGATGACATTCTATTGCATGAGATTGATCCCATCTTTTCTACCTTAGTGAACACTCTTAACTTAGTAGTTTAGAGTAGATAAAAACATGAGTCACTTTAGATGGGAACACTTGGTGAAAATGAATTGTGAACACCTTGGAATGATGAGTCATTCTATTGAAATGTTTTGACATGTGTTGAGAAACACAAATGGTTTATGATGGTGAAAATGTGGAGGCATGAGCCTTAACCCTTTTACAAAACTGATGGTTGGATTTGGATGCGATACCATTCCAAATTTACCGTACAACCACACTACCTGAATTGGGTAAGGCTTAGCCAGATGTTTATATGCATTAGTATTAGTTCCCTCGCGGGAGAGGTTTGAGCGGAGGCTACCTCTCAATGTTGTCCACCTATGTAGTGCCCAACATGACAGATGGTCATGGTTGGGAGGCCATGCTCACAGGAGAAGTGCTTATACTAGGGTGTGTAAAGGAAATGTTATGTTTGATTATCTGCATACTAAGTATGATGATTCAGGGTTATCCCTGACAGATGTATCGAATCTTGTGGTGAAAGTGTACCACCTCTGCAGAGTGTCAAACTATTCGAATAGCCGCGTCCACGGTTATGGATAGTTGGAATGGCCATACTGTTTCGTTGTCACATGTTTTCAAAATGACTTATGAAATGAATGATGAATCTTGACTTGACCACAACAGGGTTGTGTTTATGACAATAGCTTCCCAAGTTAAGTGATTCTAGAACTTTATTTTATCTTTCTTTGCTTTTGAACTCAGCTTAGGTTTCAAACTTAACTTTATAGTTAAACTTAGATTTAGCACTTTAGTTTAGAACTATACTACTTGTTAGTGGTAGTTTGCGAGTACATAAAGAGTACTCATGGCTTTTTTCCCTGGCTATTCTCATGGCTAGAATATGAAGGAGACTACAAAGATGATGGCCAGCAGGACGGCTATGATAACTAGGACTATCTGCCTTCGTCAGCATTGCCTGTGCCCCTGAAGATGGACCCCACCGCTACCCTTATCTTTTATTTCCGTTGATTGTTGTATTAAGACTAGATCATGAGATCCTTATTTGTGTAAGACCTTATGTATGGTTTGTAATTGATGATGTACTGTGATATCCAATCCGTTATGTCTCGCAAAAATGGTAATCTTGGGATTGTGAGGTATGGCATAACGAGCATCTGGGATTAAAAATTCGGGTGTTGACACGTATGAGGTGCAATTGACAAGGAGTTGTCTACCTAGATCACTTGAAAGCTAGAGGTGCTGCTAAAGCTCACTAGTCAGCTTGCTTATTTAGGGTCCTGAATCACTAAGTAACCATCAGAGGGGTGTTGGTTCTAGTGGGAGCATACGTATTAAAATATTTAATATGCTTGCTCTTTTATGGATACATGTCTTAAGTGTTTTGCATATTTTTCTATTGTAGATCAATGGTACCTAGCAGTCTCCCTCAGATTTCTAGTTTTGTATGGAGAACCATCTTAGAGAAAGATAAGCTAAATGGAACTAACTTCACCAACTGGTATCGTAATCTGAGAATTACTCTCAAGCAAGAAAATAGGGACCATGTCCTAGACAACCAACTTCCAGATGAGCCGAATGAGAATGCGACTGTCACAACCACCAATGCGTACCGTAGGACTTGTGATGAGTCTATGGAGATTAGTTGTCTTATGCTTGCTCACATGGAACCGGACTTGCATCAGAAGTTCGAGAATGTTGAGGCCTACGATATGATCGAAAGCCTGAAAAGTATGTTCCAGGCTTAGGCAAAGACTGAGAGGTATCAAGTCTATTAGGCTTGGTTGAGTTGCCAGCTTAAGGATGGTGATCCACTGAGTCCTCATGTGATCAAGATGGTTGGTTACATGCAGTCTCTGGAAAGGCTAGGATACCCTATTAGCGAAGAGTTTGCTACAGACATAATTTTGAACTCTCTTCCTAGTGCGTATGGTCAGTTCATATTGAACTGCCACATGCATGGTATGGATAAGAAGCTTAATAAATGACATGGGATGCTCAAGTAGGCAAAGGTGGATCTCAAGAAAGGCGCCAGTCAAGTGTTGATGGTGCAGAATAATGCTAAGTTCAAGAAGAGTTCTTAGACCAAGAAGAAGGCTAAGTCGAGAGGCAAGGCTTAGGACCTGGTCCAAAGAGCTTCCTCGGGGACTAAGCCATCTCTTGTAGCCAGATCCACTTGCTTTTACTACAAGGCGGATGGCCATTGGAAGAGGAATTGCGGCAATATCTGGCTGACAAAACCAAGAGTGGAGGTGTGACTTCTAGCTCAATTACGCTTGTTTGCAATCTTATAGGCATTTATCTTACTGATGCACCTGGTAGTTCTTGGGTATATGATACCGGATCAGTTATTCACATCTACAACTCGTTGCAGGGACTGGTAAGAACGAGGAGCGTGGTAAGAGGTGAGGTTGACATTCGAGTCAGCAACAAAGCGAGAGTCGCTGCGTCGGAAGTCGACATGGTGCAACTTCATTTACCTTCTAGATTCTTAATGGAGCTGAATAATTGTTATTATGTTCCAGTGCTTAGTCAAAACATTATTTCTGCCTCATGTTTGATGAGACAAGTCTATCAGTCGAATATTAAGAATAATGGTTGTTCTTTGTATTTGAATGATATGTTTCATGGCTTTGCAATCGTCTAGGACAGGTTATTTATTTTGAGTGATGGTGAATCTGTCTATAATATAAATGTGAAATGCTTGAAACCAAATGATCTGAATATGACTTACTTTTGGCATTGTCGGCTTGGTCATATAAGTTGGAAACGCATGAAGAAGCTACATGATGATGGACTCCTAACTTCATTTGACTTGGAGTCGTTCGAGACATGCAAATCCTGCCTAATCGGCAAGATGACCAAGACACCTTTTGAAAAGAGTTAAGAAAGGGCGTCTGACTTATTGGGACTAGTACATAGTGATGTATGTGGCTGAATGAGCACGACAGCCAGAGATTGTTATGAGTACTTCATTACCTTCACTAATGATTTGAGTAGGTATGGATATATCTACTTGATGAAACATAAGCCGGAAGCCTTTGAAAAGTTCAAGGAATTTCAGAATGAGGTACAGAATCAACTAGGCAAAAAATAAAGTTTCTTCGGTGGACCGAGCAGGTGAGTACATGAGCCATGAGTTTGATGACCATCTGAAGAGTTGTGGAATAGTTCCCCATCGCACTCCACCTGGAACGCCGTAGAGAAACATGTGTCAAAAAGGCGGAATCAAACCTTGTTAGACATGGTACGATCAATGATGAGTCGCATCGTTCTGCCTTTATCAATTTGGGGTTATTGTCTAGAAACTACAGAGTTCACACTAAACAGAGTACCATCAAAGTCCGTAGAGAAGACACAGCATGAGATGTGGACTGGTAAGAAGCTGAGTTTGTCTTTTATTAAGATTTGGGGTTGTGAAGCTTTTGTCAAGCAACTTCAGTCGGACAAGCTTACATACAAGTCGGATAAGTGTATTTTCGTGGGGTATCCAAGGGAAACCTTGGGTTACTAGTTCTACAACCGAGAAGAGGGCAAATGTTTGTCGCTCGGAACAGTGACTTCCTTGAGAAAGAGTTTCTGAATGAGGGAGTCAGTGAGAGCACGGTGCAGCTCGAAGAAATTCGAGAGGAACCTGACAGTAGCAATTCGGCAAAAGCCTTAGAGGTTGAGCCAGTCCTGGTGGCAAAGCTGACAACTGCACCGACACTACGAAGATCGTCCAGAATGTGAAGTGTTCGTGATGTGTTGCTATTGGACAGTGATGAACCGGTAACTTATTCGGAAGCGATGGTGGGACCCGATTCTAAGTCGTGGCTTGGAACCATGATATCTGAGTTAATGTCCATGGATGAAAATCAAGTTTGGAACCTGGTTGATCTGCCATACGGTGCAAGACCCGTTGAGTGGAACTGGGTCTTTAAGAAGAAAACTGATATGGATGGTAATAGTTCTGTCTATAAAGCACGGTTTGTCGCGAAGGAGTTCTTACAGGTTCAAGGAGTTGACTACGATAAGACTTTCTCACTCGTAGCGATGCTTAAGTTAGTGCGGATCATGTTAGCTATAGCAGCCTATTTCGACTATGAGATATGGCATATGGATGTCAAGACGGCTTTCCTCAATGGAAATTTAACTGAGGATGTGTATACAGCCCAAGGGTTTTGTCGATCCGGCTAAAGCCAACAAGGTATGCAAGCTTCGGAAGTCCATTTATGGGTTGAAGCAAGCATCTCGGAGTTGGAATATTTGCTTTGATGAGGTAGTCAAATCGTTTGGCTTCATCAAGAGTGATCATGATTCTTGTTTATACAGAAAGTTTAGTGGGAGCAAAGTAAACTTTCTGATATTATATGTGGATGCTACATTACTGATTGGAAATGATGTCCAGATGTTGCAAGAAACCAAGGAATCATGGGAAGAGAGTTTTTTTATGAAATACTTGGGTGAGGCGACTTACACACTAGGAATTCGGATATATAGAGATAGATCTAGGCAGCTCATTGGATTGAGTCAGAGTGCATATTTGGACAAAGTGTTGAAAAAGTTCAACATGGAATCATCTAAGAAAGGGTTCTTACCGATGTCCCATGGCGTAAAACTTAGCAATACTCAGTGGCCTTTGACAACTGATGAGCAAAGTCAGATGAGTGCGATTCCATATGCTTCTACAGTCAAATCAATCATGTACGATATGATTTGTACAAGGTCGGATGTTTCCTATGCTATAAGTGTTGTGAGCAGGTACCAGGCTGACCCTGGAGAAATCCACTAGGCAGCGGCTAAAAATATCCTTAAGTACTTAAGAAGGACTAAGGATATGTTCCTAGTTTATGGAGGTGAGGATGAACTCAGTGTATGGGGTTACACAGATCTGAGTTATCTTACTGAATCGGATGATTTTCTATCGCAATACGGATATGTGTTTGTGATAAACAAAGGGGTTGTGAGCTGGAAGAGTTCGAAGCAAGAGACGGTGTCTGCGTCTACGACAGAGGCTAAGTATATTGTTGCCTCGGAGGCGTCAAAGGAAGACGTTTGGATGAGGAATTTCCTCATGGATCTTGGTGTGGTTTAGGGCTCGTCCAATCAATTAGACGTATATTGTGACAACAATGGTGCTATCCCATAAGCCAAGGAACATAGAAAACACCAGAAGAACAAACATATACTCATGCAGTACCACCTGATTTGCTAGTTCGTGGATCAAGGTGATATCAAGTTATGCAAGGTACACACGGATGAAAATATTGCGGATCCGTTGACAAAGCCGTTACCACAGCCGAAGCATCAGGCGTACTTGAGAGCTATGGTCATTAGATGCCTAGACATGTGATGTCGGATGATTGACTCTAGTGCAAGTCGGAGACTGTTGGGAATATGCCCTAGAGGCAATCATGTATGATCTTATTCCCAATGTATTCATAAAGTTATTGTCCTTGTATGAACTACTGATATGTATCATTGAATATGTGATTCGATTGTTCAACTATATATTCATGTTATTCATACTAATTGTCCTTGGTCATTGAGGTTGTGTTGGACACATAACTTAGACTAATGTGAAAGTCGGCTGATGACTCGGTTCCACTTGTCATGGGCATGGAGATGCTATTATGACTTACACTGATTTGGCTAAAGAGTTTAGCGAATCAGACTTACCCACAGTTGAGATGCAACGAGCATGTTGTCATTTGTAGTCTCTAGCAATGGAATCCTTTGACCTGAGGTGATTGCATGATCCAAGTTGTGGATCGCTAACTTATGTTCTATCAAACGATGTTCCATAATTGGGAAGTTATAAAGTTAGATTTCAGGTTGGTTGTGAAGAAAGTTGTGTGACATGGATTACCAAGATGGGAGTTCCCCTTCGTAATGGAGAGATATTCTCTGGACCCTCTCATGTGATATGATTCGGAAGCATGGCCATGCGCGACTTGGTTAAGTGTTAACCAAGGAGTCGGACTAAGTGTTAGTCTAATGAATCGTATATCATGGAATGAGAAGAGAGAGTTGAGCGATTAAAGGGATGGCAGCAACTCGCCTATAGCTTGACAATATATATCATGAGGCCAAGGGACTTGGACGAAAGTCACATTGAGAAATGTTTGTCTTCTGACTTTACGATGCTTGGGAGTTGCCACGTCTTGCTAGAGACCACTACCAGCTATTGACTCGGAGTGGTGACTCGTGTCGTGTCCAAGTGTACATGAACTGATAGGATCACACACTTAAAGGAAAGGAGCCCGTGTGGATTCGGTCCATGTGGAGATTGGGATACGGCCTAGATGGGCCTCAAGCGTTGAGCCCAGCTAGGAGTGTAAATAAGTGGAGTGAGAAGGGATAGTCCCTGACCTAGCCATCACTTTCTCCACTTCCATTTCGGGCTAGACAGGATCTAGCAGTCCTCTACCTGGAGCTCCTTCCTATACGTGTGGATACCGGTGGAGGCGTTGCACGTGCGGCGCTAGAGACAAGGAGGTCCATGGGGATCTAGACGTGTTGTACGGGGGATCGTTCGGCACGGCATCAACTGACGCGCTTCATCTATAATCCACACATGTGCGTCTAGTGGTAAATCTTGTGGCCTATCAACTGAGCTAGATCTTGGGTGTATCGTCTAGGGTTAAAGTTTTTGTTTATCTTTGCGTGGCCCCACACTACTACACTTGATCTAAACTGAGCTATCCTATTACATAATATTACGATTACTTACGGTAGTTTGGTTTCAATCGCAGGCATTGGCGAAGCTCGGGATGAACCATAATGGAGTCTCCGGAGATTTCGATGCAACGTTGGTTGAGAAACCAACAGCTGCTTCTTCGGTATTTAGACTAAAGCAGCATATTTCAGGAAACAGCGTATATCCAAGTCCTATTGCATGGTGGGAGGTGTAGACATAGTTCCTGTGGGAATAGCCGTCCCTTCCTTACCAAAGAAAGAAAAAAGGAATGACGCGGTCTGGTTTACAAGTAAGAAAGAAATAGGATTAACAAGGGTAAAGGTTACGTTTTAGCTCTTCGTTCCGCTCTTGGTTTACAGGCTTTGTTAACCGGACCGGCAGGTGAGATCAACCAAACAAGCAACGGATTTTTTAGCACGAAACTAAGGCGTTAGCGCATCCGTTTTCTTGCTCCATCGTTATTAGTTTGTATTCTCTCCCTGCACGAACCTCGGTCCAATCAATTTGTTTGGAATTGGGGTTAGGACCGGTTAGAACTCCCATTTCCCGATCGGAGGTTTGAGCTGCTATGGCAAGCTTTTTTTCCGAATAGTGGGTATGGGGAACCCACCGTACCAACACGATTGGCTGGTGTTGCTGATACCGGACCCGTTATAACCCCGGGCCCGCTGCAGGCGCCACTTAATAATATCTATTGTTTGCCGGGCCCCTTTGCCAAGGGGATGGGGTAGATAACTAGTATCCGACCTTTGGGAGGACTTCCCTTAATAAGTAAACCAGTTAGAAGTGCCATTCTATCTCTTGCCTAAGCGGCTTCCGAGACTTGGACTCGAGGAAGACAAGATCAGTAGAAATAAGCGTTTCAAGCTGAGCCTATTTGTGCGAAATTGGTTATAAACCGAGGTCAATCACTGGAAATGCCTACCCCAAAAGCGGATATAAAAAGAGAACAGATTGTTTAAGCAGGTTACCCCACTAGTGTGTTATTGCCTCAACGCCATCAACGCTCTCATCAGATATCCTGGGGCAACATCTGCACGGCCTACCCCAATGTTAATCGGATAGTTCAATCCAAGGAAAATGGAATATGCTCCTAGGTCAGCAATCGCTATCCATGGGTTAGGTGGATACAAGTAAGCAGTGTCCTTTGAGTACACCTTGCAGCCAAGCCTAGTAGCATAGGTGCCACAAGTGAGACCGCAGCGATCAACACTATGATCAGCAACAGGATTGCCATGACCATAATAAGTACCACCATAAAACTCCTCATCAGTAACGCCCACAGTATGGATAAGAAGAAGGCGAGATTCATCTGCAGATATTGTTAAGAACCATAAACCAGGTCCGTGCTCGTCATCATCTATGGCATCAAGTTTGCCCTCCTCGAGATGCATGACAGGTGCTGACAGGAGCAGAATAGGACCTTCAAAAATAAATGACGGCCAAATCAGCCAACACTAGTTTACATCCATTAAAACTGAAGCTAGTGTTTAGAAGAGGAATGGATCAAACTTACCAAAATACAGATGATTCTAGACATAAACACCGCCGCTCTCAGTTGCTGCAACCACTAGACTCTTATGGATAAGTGCATCGTTGTATCTGAAATAGCATAGGAACTGGTTCTCAAGAACTGTCCATGCATACTCATCGCCATCAAGGGTAGCAATTGAGTAGTCAAAGATAGCGGCAAGAGATAAATCTAAATAATCCTCCGCAGCTGCGGGAGCTCAACAAATAGCAATCTTCCGAAGGAGAATAGGGCGATCATTATGCATGAATGTAAACGGATCGTTGGTGCGTACAAACTCATTGACTAGGTCGAGATGAACGCGTTCATGAGTGTACACATTGACAAGATCCCACTTGCACTCAGACCCAACAATGGTGATCCAATCTCCATTGGCACCTACCCACTGCTTACCCATACAATTTGGGAACATAGCATCGAAGGAGAACATGTCCGGCAGCGTCAGCTTGCATGTTGTGCCCTTCCCCTCGAAGTATTCATTGCATTCCCATGGTTTCTTAGTCAGGTGGGAATGATGAACACAAGGGAGGCCAAGCAGCTGAGAAGCACGTAAAGTTGCACTATATTTTGCCGAGTCAAGAAGATATTTGGATGAACCAGTGAGGCTCGCGGCGGTGATGACGTCGCATCTGGTTATGAGTTCTTCAAGCAAGCCTTCGGTAAAAACATCCTAGAACAGCCCAAAATCATCACTGTCCTTGCTCGGTCCTGCCATCGCAAGGGAGCTGATGGAAGTTGGGATGGTGGCTTGATTTGGTTTTCTAGAAAAGAGGGAAGATCGATGGCAGCAGGTGGGACAGGGAGAAGAACAAACACTCTCATACTGTGTGGTGAACAGGATCGAAAAGCGGCATTGTGGAGGAGAAGTACGGTGGCGCTTGGCGTAGAGGTAGGGTAACGGGGAACTGGGGATAGAGCGTATAGGTGAGGTTGAATAAAATGAAAACAAACGCATGTTCCTCTGCTCCAGTTCCCTTCAGAATAGTACTACTCTGCTCCAGTTCCCTCCATAATAAATCTTTCTTGTAAAATGAAAACGGGGTACCACTAAGTAATCAAATGTAGGGGTAGCTATAGGAGTAGCGATCCACTTGTAATAATAATTTCTCCTGTTCTCAAGCTCTTTTATGGGGTACTACTTTCCAAAAAAAACTATTGTGTACATATAGTAGGAAATATTGTGAAACATAGTTTTTGAAAGGCTGCCAAAAAATTGTCCTTGTTTTAAAAAACAATCGAACAAAAAATAATGAGTACTAATAACAAAAGAATTCACACGACGTTCTCCTGCATGTACTACTTTCCATGAAGATAAACATGAGTTTTGACAACTTTTTAAACATAAACGCGAGTATGAACATTCTTGGATTTCAAGCCGAACGACCAAGTTCAAGGCCATATATACATCATACTTTATGTCGATGGTCCCGTATCCAAGAATATGAAGGCGACAAATTTGGCCATATTTTGAATGCAATCGAAGAGGAAGTAGTATGAAGAGTAGGGCCTGATCATCTGCTCTCTAGAGGAGCCGAACCCGACTGTTTTCTTTGCTAAATTTTATGGTCCTTTATCCTAAATGTATGGACCTCAGTGTAATTTTACCCTTTTTAGGTCCTTGATGTAAAATGTACTCCCACAATCCGTGTAAAATTCTAACCAAAAAGTGCAAGTGATGAAATTTGAATGAACTTAAGCTTAGTTGTAAATGAGTATGAAAATTCTTGGATTTCAAGCGGAACGACCAAGGTCAAAGCCATATCAACATCATACTTTATGGTGATGATCCCATGTCCAAGAATTAGCATGCCGATAAATTTGGACATATTTTGAAAACTATTGAAGAGGAAGTAGTATGAAGAGTATGTCTTGATCAGCTGCACTCTCGAGAAGGAGCCGTACACGACTGTTTTCCTTGCTTTTTTTAGGGGGGTGCTAAATGTATGGACATCGATGTAATTTTCCCTTTTTTGGGTCCCTAAAATTGTAAGTGGTGAAATTTAGACGATTTTAAGCTTAATTGTCAATGAGTATGAACATTCCTGGATTTCAGTCGAACGACCAAGGATAAGGCCATATAAACATCATACTTTATGCTGATGATCCCATATCAGAGAATCTGCATGGCAACATATTTGGACATATTTTGAAAACAATCGAAGAGGAATTAGTATGAAGAGTTTGGCTCAGATCAAGTAGTCTCTCGAGAAGGAGCCAAAATAGAAAGATTCCTTTATAGGGTCCTTTGTGCTAAATGTATGGACCTCCATGTATTTTTTTCCCTTTTTTAGGCCCTTGATGTAAAATGTACTCCCACCGACCGTGTAAAATTAAAACCTAAAAGTAATTGGTGAAATTTAAACGAATTTAAGCTTAGTTGTCAATGAGTGTGAACCGTATTCTTGGATTTTCAAGACAAACGGCCAAGGTCAAGGCCATATCTACATCATACTTTATGCATATGATCCCACATCCAAGAATATGCATGCCGACAAATTTGGCCATATTTTGAAAACAATCGATGATGAAGTAGTGTGAAGAGTATGGCTCGATCAGCTGCTCTATAGAGAAGGAGCCAAACCCGACTGTCTTCCTTGCTTAATTTAAGGGTCCTTTGTGCTAAATGTATGGACCTCGATGTAATTTTTACTATTTTAGGTCCTTGATGTAAAATATACTTCCACGCCCATGTAAAATTCTAACCTAAAAGCGTAAGTGGTGAAATTTTGATGATTTTAAGCTTACTTGTCAACGAGTGTGACCATTAGTGGATTTCAAGCCGAACGACCATGGTCAAGGCCATATCAATATCATACTTTATGTTGATGATCCCATATGAGAGAATTAGCATGGCGAAAAAATTGCCATATTTTGAAAACAATCAAAGAGGAAGTAGTGTGTAGAGTTTGGCTCAGATCAGCTGATCTCGCGAGAAGGAGCCGAACTAGAAAATTTTCCTTTTTGGGAGCTTTATGAAAAATGTATGGACTTTGATGTAATTATTTCTTTTTTAGGACCCTGATGTAAAATGTACTCTGACCAACCGTGTAAAAATCTAAGCTAAAAGTAAGTGGTGAAATTTATACGAATTTAAGCTTAGTTGTCAATGAATATGAACCATTCTGGGATTTCAAGATGAACGACCAAGGTCATGATCCCATATTCAAGAATTTGCATGCCAACAAATTTTGACATATTTTGAAAACAATCGAAGATGAAGTAGTGTGAAGAGTATGGCTCGATCAGCTACTCTCTTGAGATGGAGCCGAACCCGACTATTTTCCTTGCTTAATTTTAGGGTCCTTTGTGCTAAATGTATGGTCCTCAATGTAATTTTCCCCTTTTTAGGTCCTTGATGTAAACTATAATTCCACGCCCGTGTAAAATTCTAACCTAAAAATGTAAGTGGTGAAATTTCGACTATTTTAGCTTACTTGTCAATGAGTATGACCATTATTGGATTTCAAGCCAAACGGCCAAGGTCAAGGCCATATCAACATCATACTTTATGTTGATGACCCCATATGATAGAATTTGCATGGCGAAAAATTTGGCCATATTTTAAAAACAATCAAAGAGGAAGTATTATGTAGAGTTTGGCTCTGAGATCAACTGATCTCTTGAGAAGGAGTCGAACCAGAAAAGTTTCCTTTTAGGGAGCTTTATGATAAATGTATGGACCTCGATGTAATTTTTCCTTTTCTAGGTCCGTGATGTAAAATGTACTCCAACCAACTATGTAAAAATCTAACCTAAAATTAGCTATTGCTTCCCCCGCAATGGCAGCTAAAAAAGGGTTGATACATTCGATCCGGATTACAGATGTATTATAGATTATTTTTCCCTAGTAGACCTAGGTTTACCGAATCCTCTAGAAGCAGATGCATAGTGAAGTTACTTTAACAGACCTTCAGGAGTTTTAGAATTCCTTTTGGGTTTTTACCAGACCAAGAGTTTGCATCTTTTTGTTATTGTCGATGATGGAGAGAGAGGGCCTAGGGCATTCGGTTTCACTAGTAGTTGTTCAAAACATCTGATGGGAATAAAAGATAGAAATAAAGTATGCATGTAATTGTTAGAGCAAGATAAATTATATGTGGGCAGTGCATCCATAATTGTTGTTGCCTCCGCAACCGCTTATAGCTATAACCTACTAGTCTCATCCATAGAAGAAAGAGAACTAATGATATGCATAGTGACGTCACCGTTAGTCCCAAGTAAATCCCTCACATACAGCCGTACTACCCCTTCTGTCATTGGTGTTCCCAACCTACAGATTAGTCATTACTCATACTATCTATACCTGGCTCAATCCTCGGGGTCTTGGGTACCTTACAAGTTGTTAGATTGAGGCAAGATACGATACAATAATCATCATGTCATACAAACTAATACATGATCCCATCTATGATAAATAACATGCAAAAAAAAGCTACATGACTAGGCAGAAGCCCTTAGCCCAAGGAGAATTACTCACACATAGAGATGAGATCAAAGATCATAAACATTGTAGTGAAAATCATGAGATTGATAGCAAATAGTCTTACAATGTCTCCATTCGAAGAAGAGATCTACTATTACAAGTGGTGGAATATGGCTATGGTGGTGGAGAGATTAGATCTAAGTCTATTCCTCCGGCGGCTCGTTGGTGTTGTGGATGGAGATCTGGGGGTGGTTGATGGTTTCTAGAGATGCCCTTGTCGCCTGAGGCTTCTTTATATAGGGGTCCCTTAATGAATTTTGTTATATTTGGCCTAGCGGCGTCGATGGCAACTATATGACCGGAACTATACGGCCGGAATTTTGTTTCGGTCGTATAGTTGTTCGTTAAAGCGTTTGCCTCTGACCCACGACTCCTGGTTGTTGGAAATCTCGTATCTTTGACTTTTATGAAGTGATTCCCATCATCAAACATAATTATCTGCTCAGGAAAAAATACAAAGAAAGGATTGCATACACCTTTTATTGTTAGGCATTAGTTGCAGGGTTTGGCGATATTTCATCAAAATACGAATAATATCCATTTTAAATGTGGATGTCGATGGCTATATTTCAGAGGCATCAACCTCCCCAAGCTGAAACTTGATCGTCCTTAAGCAAGAAAACCAAAATCAAAAAGGAACTCAACATTTAAACTGAAATAACGAGATGATGAGCTTACTCATGATTGGTAGTCTCATATTTCCTCCACTTCATAAATCTGAAAAACTTCAGCATAGATAGAGTAATGGCAAGCATATCATACGGGTTTTATGTTAACATGGATGATTCAAATGAGTAAACTTAATTCCATGTCATGTAATCAACTCATAGGCTTGCCTATGAACAATAAAGTATAATCATGAAAATTGAGAGTGTGAGAGTTGTCATGAAAAGTATATACACTAGCATATCTCAATTCTCCCACATCAATAAATCAAGAATTTTCAAGGACTACTTTTCTATTCATTTTCCTCAAGAATTTCAGTTCTTGAGTAATTGAGAGCATGCCAAAAAAAATATTAGTTTATCGGGCTGTGATGGACACTCGTGGCATCACTAAGGTTTTTGTTCCTTTTGGATAATGATTACTCATAATAGCCAGAGGAGTGATTCCATCATGAACACAGCTACACGGGAGTGCCAAGAATCTTACCCACTATAGCATTCTTGCTACATGTGTTTAATCAACTCATAGCCAAAATCTAGGAGTTTCCTCCATGGAGATCGTTTGTAGGCCAGCGGAGTTGTTAGCATCCCATGAAGTTTGACACACGTAAAGCTATATCATTCTTATGATTAACAAGTCAAACTTTGGCATGCTCACAAAAACCACTAAACATTAATTCAATCGAACAAATCCTTTTAAAGAGGTCTATCAAGTCAATCAACATTTTCGGTGGTGTTGAGTGTCTCTAGAAATAAGCCTTCAAGACTAAACACTACAACACCCAAGCCTTCAATTGTGAGACTTTTCATATTACAATTGTTTAGAAAATTTAGGCAAGACCTGGTTAATTACGAGAGCTAGAACAAAACGTATCCATGCAAACGAAAATCTTACTACAATAAAAAGACTTACTCCACCAATATAACATCTCAACATTTACTACTAACTAGTGGGTTTCTCAAACTTCAAAAGTGGGGAGCCATAAGGCATGCCTCTAATGTTTGGTTTGACTTCTGTAACACCCCAAAACTTCTAATCAAGATTATGAAGTTCAAATAACCTAAAGTTAGGGTTAACAAAAACTTGTGTTAATAATTTAAATATGAATGCATGTAGTTTTGCATTAATGTGTGATTGTTTGAAAATGCCATGCTTGATTGCTACAAATGATGTGAAATGGTTTAAAGATGCATAATACATCATGTAGACCAACTACAAACAAAATCAAAAGAAAAATAAATCAAATATGAATAAATAACGTAAATGGTCATTTTGACAAAAGTAAACCACTATGCCACTTTGTGTCTTCCTAGAAGAAGATTTCTAACAGAAACATTTCTACTTATTTTCACCCCTTGCTACACCAAGTAAAAGTGTATCAATGCCCACTTTATAAAATTACAAAAACATTCTCCAAATCAATTTAAAAGACATGTGAAAATGGAATCAAGTGTATGTGCTAAGATCACACTTTTTCAAAAACCTATAAAATCATTTCCCCTTGACCTCTCCAAGTAAACATAGACTCTCAAGCTTAACTTAAGATCACTCAAAAAATTTGAATCAAAATTTTCAAAGCAAGTTTCATGCGGCCATTTTCACAAACACCTTGCTTGCACTGATTTAACCACCTGCCTAACTTCACTGTTTCCACAGTAATTAGTCGACCATTTGGTCTCCACTCCACTCCCCTGTCTCCACTGAGCATAGCCAACACCCAGACCAAGTCCCGCCTTTTCCGTTTGCACAGTGGAGCGCCGCCTGATTTTGGTCATCACCGGTCAACCACGGCCAGCTCACAGCAGACACCGGCGCAGCCAACCATGATGTCCAGGAAGCACTCCGCACTCCACCGCCACCCCTTGTCCCAGCCTCGACCCCAGCCGAGCCCTGGACCACTCTAGCTACGCCGCGCACCGTGCCTCTATGCCATGTCCAGAGCGCGCTAGCTCGCCGCACCCGACCAGCTTGCCCAGACTACGCCTCACCCCTGCCTCGTGTGCACTAGCTCGCCATGACCATAACAACCCAGCAGACAACCCCGTTCGCCGACACGCGACCCGCAGCTACCGCACGCTGCCACAAACACTTTTGCATCCGCACGGAGCGCCGCACGCGCCCGACCGAACCACACTGCCCCACGCCTCGCCATTACGCCCGTGAGAACCGCCAGGGAACACTGCACCATCCACCTACCTCCGCCACGACAATAGCCGCCTGTAGCGACGCCACCGTCGAGCTCATGCCACACCGTTTGGTCCCCTCACCGTGGTATAAAAGGAGGTCACCCCCGCCTCCATTCTCCAGACCACTCAACTCCCCACTCCTCACAAACACGCCCCCACTTCTTCCCTGAGCAAGGCGAGCACCACCGTGCTAGAATTTCACCGGAGCCCGCCGCTTTTGGAGGAGAAGTGCACCGTCAATTTCGACCACCCCAAGCCCTGCCGCGACCACCGTTGGAACCACCGTCATCTACCACGTCGATCGCCCCCGTCGCCGACCCTAGCTGGAGTCCAGGTGAGCCTAGCCAGACCCCCACCGCCGCGTTAGGTTAGAATCCTCATCGGAGCTGTTCTTCGTCGACGACGACTCCCAACTGTTGATTTGTCTTCTAATCGCATGACTCATATGCGTAGATACCGATTCGCTAAACTGAGTCACCGACTAGTGGGGTCGTTCTGTCAGTAGCCCGCTGCGCTATGCACTGCCATTGGGCCGGCCCGTTTAGCTTTCCCGCGCAGCCTAGGAAATTCAAATGTTGATTTTCCATTTTAGTTTAAACTAGTTTATGTACCTAGATTCAAAAATCAATTCAGAGAGTTTCACTGAACCAAATTGCATGATTCAAATTTTCCTAGAAAGGTATTTTAATTATCTATCCAAGCCCGTTGGATTAAAATCATTTGGAGTTAGAGATAATCTATAGCAAAAATAACAAGACATAGAATTTTGAAACTTCAAACATTTTTTAAAAATCAACCATAATAGCTTTTGAGTTGATTCTAACTCTCAAAAATCACATTTGACATTATCTATCTGAATAAGTAAAAATATTTAGGTTTGCATGCAGTGACATTGGACTAGTACCAAAATAATGCTATTAGGGCATTTCTAGTCACTTTAAACCTATTAAATAATAATCTTAAACTTTATAAAATGTGACCAACACTTTAAATCACATTCCCATGTATTAGAATTTGTGGTGATGACATGTGTACACATGATCCCATATTCTTTCTGGAGAATATTAAATCTTAATTAATATCAATGAGTAGAAATTACTTTTCTAAAATAAAATAAGTAAGACTATGTCTTTACTTCATGTGATGATTGTGATGATGCTAATTCATCAAGTGTGAGCCTTAGTGTGCTAAATAGACTTAGTTAAGTCTTAGTTAACCGACCAAGGATACGAGGAGGAGGAGTTCTACCCCGAAGACGATGAAGAAAACTTCAATCACTGCACCAACCAAGGTAAGCTAACACTTGCAAGTCTCATACCTATGCATGTCATCAATTGTAGGTATTAACCTAAGAAAGATGCACTAGGCATGCTTTGGTTGTATACGCTTGATTATACCGATCCCAAGTTTTGCTCGCAAGCTATATTCTTTTACTTTACCAAAGTTCTTTACTTTTAAGATAGATAGCATAAAGAGTATAAAACTAGGCCTATCTAGTTATAATTAGATGTCATTCTATGGCATGAGATTGAAGATTAGCACCCCTCATTAGTGAACACTCTTAACCTTAGTGGCTAGTGCTAAGTGTAAAACTTGATCACTTCAGATGGGAATAATTGGTGAAAATGATTATGAAAACCTTGGAATGATGATTCGTTCTATTGAGATGTTTTGACATGTGTTGAGAAACACAAAGGATTTGATGATGAAAATGTTGAGGTATGAGCCTTAGCCCTTTTATAAAAACTGATGGTTGGGTTTGGATGCGATACCATTCCAATTTTACCGTACAACCACAGTACCTGAATTGGGTAGGGCTTAGCTAGAAGTTTATATGCCTTAGTATGGGTTCTCTCGCGGGAGAGTTTGAGATAAGGCTACCTCTTGATGATTGTCCACCTATGCAGTGCCCAGGATGGCAGATGGCCATGGCTGGGAGGTCAAGCTCATAGGGGAGGTGCATATACTAGAGTGTGTAATTGAAAGGTTATGATTGATTACCCGCATACTAAGTATGATGATTCAGGGTTATCCCTGACGGATGTATCGAATTTTGTGGTGAAAGTGTACCACCTCCGTAGAGTGTCAAACTATTCAAATAGCCGCGTCCATGGTCATGGACAGTTGGAGTGGCCATACTGTTCCATCGTCAGATGTTTTCAAAATGACTTGTGGAATGAATTATGACTTTGACTTGACCACAACAGGGTTATGGATATGAAAACTAGGTTCCCACTTAAAGTGATTTAGAACATTAAATTAGCTTTATTTACTTCTGAACTCAGCTTAAGATAAATCTGGCTTTTTGCAAATAAACCTAGAGCTTAAGATTCCTATTAGAACTACCTTACGTGTTAGTGATAGTTTGCGAGTACTTAAAGAGTAATCATGGCTTTCGCCCTAGCTATTCCTGTGGCCAGACTATGAGGAGGACTATCATGATGATGGACATCAGGAGGTCTACGACAACTAGGATTATCTCCCATCATCAGCATTGCATGTGATCATGAAGATGGATCCCACTACTACGCTTTATTATTCCGCTGCTTGATTGTATTGAGACTGGATCATGAGATCCTTTATATGTGTAAAACCTTATTATGGTTTGTAATGGATGATGTACTGTGATATCCAATTTGTTATTTCTCGCAAAAATGGTAATCCTAGGATTGCGAGGTATGGCATAACAGGCATGTGGGATTAAAATTCCGGGTGTTGACAAGTTGGTATCAGAGCCATCCTGACCATAGGAGACCCTAGTTATAATGGACGTCCAAAACGAAAACTTAGTTTCAAAAAAACAAAGGAAGTGAGTAATTATGAAAACCTATTCCCACTCTTATCCTTGAGATTATTTCAAAAAATTCATGTTCCTCAAAAATTCTTACATTCCTACATAAAATCTGACACACTTGATCACTTCACTAACTTACTCATCCTAAATTCTTATAAAAGGAAGTTCAGTATTGTAAGTTCTACCAGTTGGGCAATGGAGGCTAACTGATCTTTCAGTGGGATCTAGATGCACTATCAGAGTATCTGGAACGCCTGCATCCGAAATTCTTCGGATCCCAACTCAACGATCACATCGGAGGAGATCTACAATGGCTGATAGTTGCAGACCTCTAAGGCAAGATGGAAGCACCCACTTCTGAGAAGATCCAATTCACCCTGCGAGAGAACAACTGGCTAGATGGATTAGCCAGGGCCATGCATGAAGCTCTTGCCCGTCTGTGCGGAAAAAACATCAACTTGATCCAGGGAACTCGCTTTGCTCACTTTGCAAGGCGTGATTCTATGGGTATGCCATTAGAGATGCTAGGACATCCGGAGCTGAAGAACCAGGTGGACAATCTTGACTTCATGATGTATGATAGGCAGAAGGAGTTGGACAACGCTCGCAACTACGCTAACCACAACCTTGCCATTGCTGCCAAGAAGGACCAGACCATCGCCATGGTCGTCAAGGATCGCCAATCACTTCATCGTCAATGCGAGAATAACGATCGCACCATCAATCATCTTCACAAGAAGGTGGCAGCCCTCAAGAAGACCATCCGTGAACAGGAAGTCCAACTAGAACCCAAGGAAGAAGAGGAGGAAGGTGAAGATATCCAAGGAGATCTTTACTCTTACCTTAGTGATGACAACGACTACCTGGAGGAGGATGCCATGGAGTTCCACACTGATGATGATGATGATTCTGACTTCATTGATGATGACTAGATGCACTTGATCACTACCATAGGAAGGAATTGTACCGGTCCCACTTTATCATAGTTTCACAGAATGGTTCTTAAAACCATCTGTTTTCCATTTGTGTGTGGTGTGTTTGTATTGAGTGCTTTGAATGAATGAATGAATGAGAAGAAGTGTTAGTTTGCAAAACGTGAGTTAAACTCAAAGTTTAAAGCTTTTGAAACAAAAACCATGAACCTTAGAAATTCCATCTTATCTCATTATCTATCTCAATCTTCAGATGACTCGTGGAAACCCCGGAGGAAACAACTCATCTCAGGACCCGATGTTGCAGATTCTTCAGATGCTAGTTTCCGACCATGAAGCTAGTAGAGCAGAACGTCAAGCCAACCTAGCCACTCTGCAACAGATAGTTCAGATGGCTCATAATAATCAAGGCCATGGAAACCAGGATCACCATGGATCCAAGCTTAAAAACTTTCAGAATACCAATCCCCTTATCTTTAGTAAGTCTGAGGATCCTTTAGATGCTGATGACTGGCTGCAAACCATGGAGAACAACCTGGAGGTCGCAGGAGTTGAAGCAAACGAGAAGGTACAATTTGCCACTCATTATCTGGCAGGAGATGCACGAGCCTGGTGGAATAACACCCATACCATGAACAACGGTTAGGTGATGACTTGGGAAGCCTTGAAGATCAAGTTCAGCCACACCCATGTGCCGCAAGGTTTAGTCACCCGGATGAGATATGATTTCAAAGAACTAAAGCAAGGAAGGATGACGGTATTTGAGTACTGAGACAAATTTCTATCGCTAGCTAGATATGCCCCTGATGAGATTAACACCAAAGTCAAGAAGAAGGAAAGGTTCCTGAATGGATTGCATGATGAGATGCAGAGTGTGTTAGTCAACATCCGTTTTGAAGATCTCGAAGAACTAGTAGGTTCTGCCATCCAGATGGAAGGAAAGATCAACCAAGCCAATGACAATCGCAAGCGCAGAATGATGCACTAGAGTGGACCCAACTACACTCAAAAGTATCGCCCCAACCCGTCTGCAGGATATGCCCCAAGAAACAACAGACCCCCGATGTCCCGTCCAAGCTACCCCAATCGTAGCGGAGGAAACCAGAAGTCTGGAGGAAACCACAACAACAACCCCGGTAACTCCAACAACTTCAACCATGCACTGCCCAAGTCCAACAACAAAAATACTGCCCCAAGGACTGGAACCAATGTTATGCCTGTTGCAGCCAAAGACAAGTCCCAGATTACTTGCTTTGAATGTGGAGTCAAGGGTCACTACTCCAATGAGTGTCCCAAGAAGCTTTCAGCAGCCACCAATGTGAATGCACCCTCTTAGCAGCAACGCCATGTTCAGCCTAGAAGGAGATTTGCCCCCGGGAATTCGCTCAACCGCAACGGCCGTGTGTTCCACATGAATGCTGAAGAAGCCTAGGAAGCACCTGATGCCGTGTTGGGTATGTTTTCTGTTAACTCGGTATTAGCAAGAGTGTTGTTTGATTCTGGAGCATCGCACTCATTTGTTACAGAAGAATTTGCATGCACTAGTAAGATTCAACCAACAAAATTGAAGCATGTTATGATAGTTCAAATACCTGGTTCAACCACCAAAGCTAGAAAAATTTGCAAGGTTGTGCCTATCGGAATCCATGGAATAGATGTTTATGCCAATCTAATAGTACATGGAACCAAAGGTTTGGAAGTAGTACTAGGAATGGATTGGATGTCGAAACATAAAGGATTAATCGACTGTGCCAAGAAAGCCATAACCATGACCAGTAGCTCTGGAGTATCAGTAGAGCATGTATCTAAAACCTTGCCTCGTTAGTTCAAATGCAACAAGAGTCTAGACCAACCAACCCTTGACCAAGTCAGAGTAGTCTATGAATACCCCGACGTATTCCTAGAGGAATTGCCTGGTATGCGCCCAGATCGGGATATCGAGTTCATCATTGAACTAATTCCTGGAACTGGACCCATAGCTCAGAGACCCTCTAGTATGAACCCCTCTGAACTAGTGGAGCTGAAGAAGTAGCTTGATGCTATGCTGGCGAAAGGTTTGATTCAACCAAGCACATCGCCATGGAGGTCGCCGGTTTTGTTTGTGAATAAGAAAGATGGAGGTAACCATTTGTACACGGATTACCAGAAGCTGAATGATGTCACCATCAAGAACAAGTACCCACTGCCAAAGATTGAGGATCTGTTGGATCAATTGACTGGTGTTAGAGTGTTCTCTAAGATTGATCTTAGAACTGGTTATCATCAACTTAAGATTCATGCAACGGATATTCCAAAGACCGCCTTTACCACCAGATATGGACTATATGAGTATATTGTCATGTCTTTTGGATTAACCAATGCCCCCGCTTATTTCATGAATCTCATGAATAAGATTTTTATGAACTTCTTGGATAAGTTTGTCGTTGTGTTTATCGACGATATTCTAATCTATTCCAAGTCAGAAGAAGACCATGAGCTACACCTGAGAACCATCCTTGAAACCCTTAGAGAGCATCACTTGTATGCCAAATTTAGCAAATGTGAGTTCTGGTTAAAGGAAGTAGGATTCCTAGGACATATTGTGTCAGCAGGAGGAGACGTTGTCGATCCCCCCAAGATCAAAGATGTTGAAGAATGGAAAGCCCCAACCACTCAAACCCAAGTCCGTGCATTTCTTGGATTAGCGGGATACTACTGCAAATCCGTTGAAGGATTTTCGAGCATCGCAGGACTGATGACCCAATTATTGAAGAAAGATAAGAAGTTTGAATGGACTCACAAATGTGAAGCGAGTTTTCAAGAACTCAAGAAGACATTGATTTCAACCCCAATCTTGGTTATGCCATATATCAAGAAGCCATTTGATGTGTATTGTGATGCATCCAAGATTGGTCTCGGATGTGTGTTTATGCAAGAAGGCAAAGTCATAGCATATCTGTCCCGACAACTAAAGCAGCATGAGCAAAACTACCCTACCCATGACCTTGAGCTAGCAGTCGTAGTTTTAGCCTTGAAGACATGGCGTCATTACCTTATGGGTAACTGCTATGAGATTTATTCAGATCACAAGAGTCTGAAGTATATTTTCACTCAGAAGGAGCTCAATATGAGGCAAAGGAGATGGATATAGTTAATCAAGGATTATGACCTTGACATTCACTATCACCCCGGCAAAGCCAATGTGGTAGCAGATGCTCTTAGCAGATTGCCGTGTAGATTAAACACCATGATCAAAGAAGCTCAACCAAGTTTGCATGAAGAGTTGGAGCAGTTTAGAACGGAGCTAGTTAGCAAAGGATTTTTAGCTAGAATTGAACTTCAACCCACTTTGATCAGTCAGATCAAGGAAGCGCAAAAAGGAAATGCAAGTATCCATGAAATCAAGTGTCATATTGGTACAAGAAAGGTACCCGGATTCACCGAAGACGAAGAAGAAGTTTTGTGGTACAAAGGACATATCTGTGTGCCAGTAGATTTCGAGCTGAAGAACGTTATCATGCAAGAAGATCATGATACCCATTATTCTATCCACCCTGGAGGAACGAAGATGTATCAGGATTTGAAGGAGAAACTATGTTGGCACCAGTTGAAGAGAGAAATCGGAAGCTACATCACAGAGTGTGATATCTGTCAGCGATTCAAAGCGGAACATTAGAGACCCGCCTGACTTTTGCAACCATTGCAGATTCCGAAATGGAAATGGGATTCTATCGGAATGGACTTTATCATCGGTTTGCGTACATCTAGTAGGGGAAATGACTCTATTTGGGTCATAGTTGATAGACTGTCCAAGGTAGCCTATTTTATACCTGTCAAGACAACCTACTAGAGTTCGAAGCTAGCAGAGTTGTACATTGCTAGAATCGTAAGTTTGCATGGAACCCCCAAGACCATAATGTCAGATCGAGGAACCTAGTTTACCTCAAGATTTTGGCAGAAAGTCCAAGAAGGATTGGGAACCAAGTTGAATTTCAGCACGGCTTATCACCCGTAGACCGATGGACAAATTAAAAGAATCAACCAAATCTTAGAAGATATGTTGAGCGCTTGTGTGCTAGAATATGGATCAAAATGGGAAGATTGTCTCCCTTTCACAGAATTCTCGTACAACAACAGTTATCAAGCAAGTTTGCAAATGGACCCATTTGAGTTCTTGTATGGAAGAAAGTTCCGTACCCCCTTCAATTGGTCGCAAGTAGGAGAGAGTCAGATTTTTGGACCCGACATCCTACGAGAAGCTGAAGAGAAGGTTCACAAAGTCCGCGAACACCTCAAGACCGCCCAATCCAGAAAAAAGACTTATGCTGACAAGAGACATCGAGACCAGACCTTCCATGTCGGAGATTTTGTGTATCTCAAGGTATCACCCTTAAAGGGAATGCAATGTTTTCAACTGAAAGGAAAGTTAGCCCCCAGATATATTGGACCCTTCAAGATTCTGAATCGCTAAGGAGAAGTATCTTATCAACTGGAACTGCTAGAGGAGATGTCAGCCATCCATGATGCATTACTTATCTCGTTACTTCACAAATGCCTAGAAGTTCTGGAGAAGACCGAAGTGTTCAAGAACATCGATCACCAAGCCATAGATATCAACAAAGATCTGACCTATCGTAAAGTACCCATTCGTATTTTGGAAGAAGCCTTTAGAACTACTAGGACCCGAAGTATCAAATTTCTCAAGATCCAATGGAGCAACCATACCGAAGAGCTACCTGGGAGCGAGAAGATTACATTAGGACTGAGTTTCCAGATCTCTTTAGTTCCTAGTTTCTTAAATCTCGGGACGAGATTTTGTTTAAGGAGGGAAGGTTTGTAACACCCCAAAACTTCTAATCAAGATTATCAAGTTCAAATCACCCAAAGCTAGGGTTAACAAAAACTTGTGTTAATAATTTAAATATGAATGCATGAAGTTTTGCATTAATGTGTGATTATAAATAAAGTAAATGGTCATTTTGACAAAAGTGAACCACTAGGCCACTTTGTGTGTTCCTAGAAGAAGATTTCTAACAGAAACATTTCTACTTCTTTTCTCCAAATCAATTTAAAGGACATGTGAAAAGAGAATATCATTTTGCGGCCCGGAAGTTTGGTCGCGCAGGCAACGCCGTACCCTAGTTCCCTGAAATCAGCCGCGATGACTACAGTTGGTGTGCCAAATACTCAGAGGGTTTTTTTGGCACAAATTCAACTTTACGTTTCAATACAAAAAATCAGGCTAACGGCCGTCAAGTTGGGCCCCCCTGTCAGTTCTCGCTATTATGTCGCTCATGTCGCTCCCGTCGCTTAGGTGCCAATTAGGCTTGCAGCATTGGCGCCTGCATCCATTACGCGTCTTCTTCTTCCTCAGAGCTGCAATCTCTAGGGCGTCGCAGCCATGGCGCAGAGCTGGGACGTGGACGAACCTGCTCGGCCCAGCTCTCCTCCCTGTAGGCTTGCAGCGTTGGCGCCTGCATCCATTACGCGTCTTCTTCCCCGGAGCGGCAATCTGTAGTCGCGGCCATGGTGCAGAGCTGGGACGTGATGAAGCTGCTTGGCCCCGCTCTCCTCCCCATCTCGAGTCGGAGCTTTCCCTTACCGTGGATGCACCCTGGGCACGGTGTGGGGACGAGAATTGGTTCCCGGTGAGATCTATCACTGTGTCGACCATGCTCGGTTCTGTTTTCCTCCTATAGAATCCGAGCTCGTCGTCGCCGTGGTTGCACCCGCACCAATTCTGCCACCTCTGCCGAGGTCTCTGTCATAGCTCAAGTTTTGCCATGTTGGGCATGTAAGGGTTCTATTGTGTATGCATGAAGAATAATTGTAACAAAGCCCTAAAAATCTTGGGGTGATATTGCATATCAAAAGTATATGAGGATTGCATTGAGTTCACCAACCCATGGGCTGAATTCTGTGCTAAAAATACAATTTGCATTGATGAACTACTCGTCGTCCAGGTCAAGGTGATGAGACACTATATCAAGATAATTATTGAGGTGGTCACCGGTCCGGCAGAGGAAATGTGGCGCCCTTCTAAAACCACTACTAGAAAATCGCTGTGTTTTTGTGCGTTGCATCATTGTGACCGCATGCTCATGTCATCATGCCACCTTGCATTTAAGCATCGTCATCAGCATGCATGGTTTTTGTCTAAACTATTTTCGAAATGCCTAGTTTTGTTTTCCAAATATTTCCTGTCTTTAATCAAATTAAAACCCGGGTCTTTGGAATATTTTGGTTTGTCTAAATACGGTTTGCAAAAGCCCCGTTTTAAATAAATAAAAAATTTCAATTATTTTTAGGAGGCAGCCCGCCAGGCCCGAAAGCCCGGACGGCCACCTCCAAGCCCTAAACTAAATCCTATCCTATCCTATTCAAACCCTAGTCTCCACCTACCGCAGCTCCCTCTCCAACTCCCGCCCAGCCGCCACCGACCTGCCGACCAGGTCCACCTGGGCGCGCTTCCCCACCCCAGGCCGCCACCTGCCTCCACCCTCCACTTCACTCCCACCAATCACCGCCTGCCACCTCACCGCGTGCAGCAAACCAACCCACACCGCCTCCCTCCTTTTCCCCGTGCCACACCCGCGGGACAGAACCGCTCCGCCTGCATGCAACCAGACAACCCTGGGATTCCCTCCGGTCCCACCTCCTTTTCCCACCCACGCTTCCCCTGGCCACCCCGACGCACGTGCCCCCTCTCTGTGCGCGAGGGACTCACGTCGCTCGCCTCCACCTACTCCACGTTCTCCGCCGGGCCCACCTCCTCTCGTCCGCACAGCGACGCGCGCTGCACCGCTCGAACGGGCCACCTCGACCCGGTCCTCTTACCTCTCACATACCGCGAGTCGTTCTGACCTCGTGCGACCCCGCAATCCCCTCTCTCTCTCCTCTCGCGGCCCCACCGCCCAGCGACCGAGCCGCCCTCCCTTGGTTCCCATCACGACCCCCGGAAGAGCCACCTACCCCGCATGCCTCTGCCCCGCTTCCTCCTCCATCTGGCACCGTCGTGTCGCCGTCGATCTCCTCGCAGCGGCCGAGGCCCCGCCGCCCTGTGAGCCCGCCTCTTCTCCGACGCTCTACGGCCCTGCGGAGCCCCGCCTCCACCAGTCGCCCTCCCCCATCAGCATCTCCCTCTTCGGCCGCCCTCCTCCGGCTCTACACTGTGCGTCCCCGCCGCCGTCCGACCTCGACCCGCTTCCCCGCCTCGTCCCCATCCCCGCGCCGACCTCTCCTTCCACCCTCGGCAGCAAGTGACGCCGCCTTGTCCCGGCACCGCCGCGCACTCCGTCATCGAGCTTACCCTCTCACCGACCCGTCCTCGGCCCCGGCGGCCTTCCTCCTGCCGCCAAGGGAACAGCCTCCGTCGAGGTCCTCGTCGTCCTCGAGCTCTCCCTGCAGACCCGTCTCCGCGTGTCCGTCGCTGTCCCTCTGCACCGTGGCTTACCATGCCCTGTCGTTGTTTTCCTCTCTGTTGCTTGTGTGTTGCGTCTTGTGGTGAGCTGGGGGCACATGGAGTGATGTGGTGCCACCTGGAGTACGCTACCGAGAACCGTCCCGATGACAAGATGATCTCAGCCAATACTGACACGAGCGCACAAGACAACCCGCGGTGAAATCCAAGACCTTCACTGAACATCAAGTTCGACCGACGCCAAGAGCTGCCACGACCTCCACCGGCAAGTCAAGGTCGACCACCAACAAGACCACAATTGAACATGGCAAACAAGAACGACACCGTCACCCGAGTACTTCGACAAGAACACCAAGTACGCCGACATGGAACCGACCAGTTCGCCGAGAACCACTCCCGGACCCGATGACCGCCAAGATCGCCACCGGTACGACAAGCACTTCACCGCGGAACGCCAAGTTCTTCATCCCGAACGCCAAGACCGACCCGATCCGAGGACCCGACAAGATCTTCGCGACGACAAGATCGACACCGACCAGGGCAAATCCGATGATCCTCCGACGCCAGACCAAGTCTTTCGACCTCCGATCCCAGTCCCCGTCGAACCCTGAGACCCGAACCCCCGGAACCCAAGATCTTCTGAACCTAGATGTGTGACCCTAAGCCTCTATTTTTATAATATGACATATACCTGTTGCATCATTAAATCATCATGCTTGCATACATGTCATCTGGTAGGTTGGGTTAAATAGTCGATTCACCTAAATTAAATATGGAGTCTATATGCGGGCTATTCTAGTCTTATTCCGGACTCCATTTAAATTGGTATAGCGAACCGATGCCATGTTTTGTCTTGCTAAGACAACATTTAAATTGTGGGGTATCTAAATAACTTGAACCTATTAATTAATTATCGGCCCCCCGGTTCCGCTTAATATTGCCTAATTGCACCACACCTATGCCATGCCATGCAACATATCATAATCATGCCGGATCTTTTGCCGTAGTATTAAATACTGCATCCGGTGTTTGTTCTAGTGTTTGCTTCTTCGCAGATTAGGCCGATGAGTTAATGCGAGTATCGACAAGTTCTCCGGATATGATCCTTCAGAAGTGTTTCCCAAGCGAGCATCTCTTCCCCTTCTACCTATTTTGCATTTATAGTCTTTATTTCCTCCTGTTGATCTATTGCTATCCGTGTCGCGATGCTTTAGTTCCGTGCACTAGTTATATCCCGTGCAGCCTCTATATTTCCATGGACACCTCCTATTACCTGTGTTTGGTAGATAGCTGGCCTTGCGAGTCGTAGTTGCTTGCTCAGGTGCGATCTCGTGTTGTCATGTACCACAGTTGTTGGAATGCTGGCAGATGTTTATGGTGGAGATGATCATGACTTTAAATACAACTATTAAAATGCTAGTTATAACTAATGCAGAGGCATCGGTGGGCAATAGATGTTATTTGGTTCTTCCACGCTCACTTGTGTCCCGTAGGACCCCGAGTACTTGATACCTGTTCCTTGACTATTCGCACTATCCACATCCGGGAGGCCTTATGGACCCCCCTGAGCCAGAGCTTGATTCATTTCTATTTCTTGGGGACACAAAGTAGTTTGGGGCTTTATTACTATCATGTACCTATGCCATGCGTTACTGCTTTATTTACGATTGTGCGTGGAGCACCTGTACTGTTTCTGATCGTGACACGTTTTTGCTGTATCGACAAGCCCAGTCACACTTTCTGGTTCCCAGTCGTTTACAACCGTCCACACAAACCCTGGGTCCGTTCCGGAGCCGGCCAACTTCGTTGCTGGTAGCTTAGTGGGGTGGCCCCCTGAAATATTTATGAATCCTATGATTGCTTTGTCGTGAAAGCCTCGTTGGGTTTTGAGTTGGTTTTTTCGAGGTTGATCGAGTGTGTGTTGCTATTTGTGCACCCCTGCATGGTAAAACTTTCTGAAAGCCGTGTCCGCGGTTATGGACGACTTGGAGCACAGTATCTTGATCATAGACAAGCATAACTAAAGTAGTGTTATAAATTTGACTTAATATGTGACTAGTAATCAGCTTCACTACAATGGAATGGATAATAAAAATGCCAACAGCTGGTGGATCTGTGGTGATCTGTGTCATGCTGTACCTGCCTAGTAAGTATTGCAACTCCAATGGAATGTGATAAAAGTGCCAACAATTGCTGGTTTTTGGAATTCCTCAGGACAATTCTATCTGACTAGTAAATGTTCCAACTACAACGGAATGGTGATTAAAACTGCCCACTACTTCTGCTATCAGGATGACTCATGCTATCTATGTCTGACTATTAAGTGCTTCAACTATAATGGAATGAATAAAACTGCCAACTGTGCGAGTTCCTCGGTTTGACTTCCTCGTTTGGTCTCGAGGGGGGATACCAGGATGGGTATGTTTGGTGTTACTATCAGGTTGGATCCGAATAGGTCTTTCTTATCCCTCTCCAATAGCTGCCAGTTTTACTGAGTCTCTATAGGTTGTTTAGTGCTGCTGCGCTGCCGTTTCAGTCCACCATACCTATGTAGGCGAGAGCCACCGAATTCTAGCCTCGCTGTGTACTGGCCTCAGTACTGACGCTCCTCTTTTTTCCTTTGCCCTTTGTCAACACCCCTTTTGTTTAGCAGGTACGAGTTCGACGTCGTTAGCAGGGTTACCCTTCCGGCTTGGCCTGGGCAGGGTTATGCACGCCATTGGTTATTCTTCAGGGCTCTTAGCCCCATTTGCATCTTGTCCATAGTCGGACGCTTTATCGTTTTCGAGGTGATTTGGACCTTTGTATTGTATATCTGTATTCTTGACTCATGGAGTCGTTGTTGTACATATATGTTCTGTGGGTCCCATTGAGGACTGTTGTGTAATGGTATTACTTTGTTTTTCCACTCGCACGAAAGTGCCTGGTGGGCGTCCTTGAATCGTTTCTATGCGGGTTTGGCGGAAAGGGCTAAACCTTGCATAGGGCCGATTCGAGGGTGTTATAGGAAACAGGAGGATGCGGAAGACGACAACGACGAGCAGCACGAGGAGGACGAAGACGAGAGCGTTGGCTCTATAATGTCGGTTGTAGCTTAGAACTTCTGAATAAATCATCAGAATTTAAATTTTAAGAATACATGCTCAGAAACTTTTGTGTTGTTGTATGTTAAACTAGCAAATCTCTTTTTTCAAATCTCTTCGGTTGTACCAACTTCATTGTGTTTAATTATGACAGACAAAATATAAATGATTTCTCTCAATTTCTCGCATAGAAAAAATGCACAGCTAATTCCATATTCTCGCAGGAACTTGCCCCACTTGTTGAACCGGTGGCACTGCCACGATCTCCACGTAACCGCGGTGAGTTCTTGAACCGAAAGTTGTAGTTACCATGTTTCTTCTGCAGTTATTCCTCTTCCTCAGTCATTCCTCTGCGGTTTTTCCTGGGCGCTTCTTCTTCAGTCATTAATATAGAAGGTTCACTAGAGACACCACGGATATATTGTCTTACATGTCACACACAGGTAATAATTAACTAGAACAAAATAAAAGTACGGGTGACAGCAGGAGGCCATGACACGGAGACGCCTAGCAGGGCAGGGGCATTAGCAGGAGGCAGGGACATCCTAATAGATGGGATGCAGGCCAGTCCTGACATAATCCCGGAGGAATTTTCCAAAGGCTGCGTTCCTTCCCAAGGTGATGGGCCTATGGCTTCTGCCTCCCCCTGTGGCAACGCCATCCGCATGCTGGATCATGCTGTCGAGGACAACATTGATTGCTCTGCCACATAATGGGCAAAACAGTTCCCCCTTTGGTGGAAACGGATTAGCCCACACCGTAACTGCCTCAGCACGTAGAGGCTCTTGTTGTCCCTGGATACCTTTCTATCGTCCACTTCATCATCATCCTCCTGTTGATTTTGAAGAACATAACTTAGAAGTCATACATATGATTGAATTGTATGACAACTCAAGAAATTGAAATGTAATCGTACAAAACAATATTCAGGGATATACATAGTCAGGTACCAAAACAAGCCTAAATATTGTAATTATAAATAAAAACCAAACAATTGATCTTCAGGTACATGTTAAAAATACTTATGATCAAAACCATTCATGTACATATGCATCATACCAATGTTGTTGTATTGGGAATGGCAGTACCTAAGAAGGTTAGATAGAGGTGTGGGGACTAGCAGGGAAACTATCGACGGTGTCCGCAGGGGGGATTGGATACAGGCAAGTGTAGCTGGACATAGGAAGTACCCAAGTTCGGAGCCCTTGTGGTGAGGTAAAACTCCTACTCCTGCTGGATCTGACTATGGGGTATACGAACTACAAGTGCTCCTTGAGCTGTATTTTCTAGCTACTGCCTTAAATGCAATGAGACCAACCCTTACTACTGAGGCCTTGCCTCTCCTTATATAGGCAGAGAGGCAACGGTCTCACTCGCCAATCTGACTGGCGGGCTCCACACGAGTGTCCCAGCCGACTGGTCATCTACAGTATCTGGTACGGTATGTCCCATCGGAGTATGAGTGGTATGGCGATCGTAGGCACAGTGGACGCCATGCGAGCTGTCGTCGGCATCAGGCCACTTTTCCTGCGTCATCCTCGCAAAGTCTTTGGTATGGCCGAGTAGTGGCCGGTCTTGTCGTCGTATAGGGCGTACCATGCACTGATACGCATTTTGTCCTGTCTTCTTGATTGGTTCCGGCTATGGCGATATAGCCGGTTGCTTCTTGTCGATCTGACTACCGTGAGGTAGCCGGCCTGGCTTGCTTTGTCCGGTTGCATCTCGCCAGCCAGATGCTATCCGGCTGCCCTGTTTCTTGTCTGGTTGGGGTATCTGGGGATCATCCCCCCGACACTAGCCCCCAAGCGCGTGTGGATTCCGCCTTTAGGCGAAATGTGCGCGCGCTGCTTCCTGATTTTGAATTTGTGCCTCGCTACGCCTGGCGGTTGTGCTACCCATGACGTTAGTGTTGACGCCGGCCATGCACGCACGCGCCATCATTGCACTGTGGTGGGCAGCGTAACCTCCCGTCGCATGTCGCCTTGGAGGACCGCTGCCCAGCGCTTCGGTTCTCGCTCCTGGATCTTCTGCGCATCCCGCGTCGGCACACGGGATCTAGGCGGCGGTTGGGGTGAAGTTCGCCTGGATGCGTGCCACGTGGCGCCATGGACGGTTGCGCTTCCGGTCCTTTAAAGCAATGCCACGGGGGGAGCAGTTCCCTTCCTTCGCTCCCCCACTCCAGTTTTCCTCTTCCCTTCCACACTCCTACCCTCTGCGCCCTTCCTCTGCTGCCATTGTAGCCCGCTGCGCCGCTCGTTCTTCGTCGTCGGTGGGACGGGCCACTGTCACTCCTCCGCCGCCGCGCCTCCTTGTCAACTGGTGATGGCAGCCGACCGCGGAGGCTGGTGTGGCTAGGTGATCCAGAAGTACCGCGCTACCCGCATCCTTCTATCGGAGGAGAAGTAGCGATGCGGTTGGCGCCGGCGGGAGAGGTGTCGCCACACCCGGCGGAGGGGGAGAGCTTCATTTTCCTCTCACTTCTGGCGTGCGGGTTCGCGTTGCCGGTTGATGGCCCAATGCACGGCGCCCAGAAAAATGCTTGATGGCGGTGTTGATGTAGAGCTCGTTGGGAACCCCAAGAGGAAGGTATGATGAGCACAGCAACAAGTTTCCCTCAGTTATGAAGCCAAGGTTTAATCGAACAATAGGAGCAAGGAAACACCCCAAAGGTGTTACTAGCTGAGCTTTGGTAGGGCGCACTACCGGTGCTAGTAGCAACGTGGAGACTTGCACAACACAACCACAGAACTTTGTTCCCAACTTGCGATGAGGTTGTCAATCTCACCGTGTTTTGCGGAAAACAAAGGATTAAACGTATCGAATGGAAAGAAGTAAAAGTTTGCAGAAAGTAAACACAAAGCAGTAAACAGTTTATAGATTGTATGTAAAGAAAAGGACCGGGATCCATAGTTCACTAGAGGTGGCTCTCCTTAAGATAGATAACATGCTGGGTGAACAAATTACGACGGGGCAATTGACAAACACCGAGAAAGCAATACATGCATATACTAATCATCTTGACTCCTTTGAGACTTGATTGGGCATTACAACATAATACATAGACCGCCATCCAACTGCATCTATGACTAATAATCCACCTTCAGGTTATCATCCAAACCACCTCCAGTATTAAGTTGCAAGCAACAGATTATTGCTTTACGAATTGCGTGTAAAGTAAACAATACAATTGTTCTATGACCAAAGGATTGTTGTTTTCTCCCTAGTAGCAACAACACATCTAGTACCTTAGAGATTTCTGTCACTTCCCCAGATTACTAGAGGCATGAACCCACTATCGAGCAAAATACTAACTCTTGGAGTTGCTAGCATCTACTTGGCCAAGATAGCTACTAACAACGGAAAGCATGCAAGATCACAAATAACAAAGACATGATAGAATAAATAATCAATCTGAAATAACATCTCAATATCAATCGGATCCCCGCAAACACAACATGTAGAATTAAAAATAGATGATCTTGATCATGAACGGAGCTCACAAGATCTAGACATGAAAGCACAAAGGAGGAGAACCAGCTATCTAGCTACTACATGGATCCGTAGTTGAAGGATGAACTACTCACGCATCACACTGGAGGCTTGCATGGTGATGAAGAAAGCCTCCAGGGTGAATTCCCCTCTCTGGCAGGGTGCCGGGAAGAGCTTCAGATCCCTCCCGATCTAGGGATGGAGATGATGGCGGCTACAATCTCTTTCATAGATTTTTGATCGGGTACATAGGGTTTTCATCCCGAGGGCAATATATAGGGGGAAGGAGACGCTGAGGGGGTGCCGGGAGCAGCCACACCACCTCCTAGCGCGGGCCAGGCCTGGCCGCGCGGCTAGGTGGTGTGGTGGCTCCCTGGCCCTTCTCCGTCTCGTATTCTGGCACTTAATCACTTCCGGAAAAATGGGCACTTTGGCTTTTATCCTGTCCAATTCCGAGAATATTCATTTTCTGACTTTCCTCGAACCAAAAACAGCAGAAAACAGGCAGCTGGCACTGTGGCTCTTGTTAATAGGTTAGTCCAAGAAATCATATGAAAAGTACTTCCAAAGTTGGAACAAAACACAAGAAAGTGGATAAAACTAAGCATGGAACATCAAATATTATGGATACATTTGCAATGTATCACCGGTGCACCCCTTCTTCCTCACATTCCTGGCCTTCTTCGATCTCCGTCTTCACCATCTCGGTGCCAACGCGATCGGAACGCTGGCGCACTTCATGGCCTTCTGCGAGAGCTACCTCGGGATCTAGCCGGATCTCGGGCTCTTCTGCCTGCTCTTCCGAGTCTGGCCGCAGGTGCAGTACACGAAGGGACCGCTAGTCATCTGCGGTGGCGCCTCCATCTATTCCCACGCGGAGTCTGGCTACCCAAAGTTCTTGCTCCACGACACGGTACAACTGTGGCAGCAGTCGTACTTCTACGTCAAGAACGTCATCAACGTCGACCGGATCAACATTTCGGCTTTCCAGGATGTCGAGTCCATCCGGCAAAACAGGGAGCTGAAGATTCACGGCGACAAGGCGGAGTCGGACGCGATGCTGCAGCGCTTGCGCTCCCTCATCACATGCCGGCTAACCGGCCTGGACATCACCCTCAGCTAGATGTCCAGGCTGATGATGCCATTGCAACAGCGAGCGCACAAAATCGGCTGGACCCAACCCGACTGTCGCGCCGTGATCCCAACTACCACAACCTGAAGGAGTGGGTGTGAACGATCATGAAGGAGCGGCTGCCGGAGGGCTGGACCTTCAGCATGGCGCCCTACAACCGGGACAACCGTGTGCCCCGGGTAGGTCCTTTTAGCAAGAGCTTTCTTTTGTATTTCTTGCCTTTCTTTCTTGTTTTGTCCGACTAACTTCTTGTATTCGGCAGATCTTGTATTTCCCTGGCATCCTTCGCGAGGAGGGTGAGGCCCCTCTCGTGGTTTTTACGCCTGACTTGCCCGAGCCGCATGCTCGGCGGTCTGGCGAGGAGTCAGACGGGGATGGTGATGCCTTCCCTAGCCGGAACAATGAACCGGCTGCCGACCCCAACGCGGAGGTTCATGAGGAGGAGGAGGCCGCGCCGACCTCCGATCTAGCGCAGCGCCCAGCGACGGACGGCAAAGCTGGCAGGAGCGGCTCCAGCCGTTCCGGCTCAAGCTGCCCTGCAGCGGAGGATCCGGCCCCCAAGAGGAGCCGGACCACCTCCCTTCCGCAGAGTCGCCTCGGCCGGAAGAAGGGACTACCTCCGGTTGTGCCGGGGTACGTCTTTCTTCCTCTTCTTTCATCATCTTCCGCCTCTTTCTTTTCCTGCCTTTCTGCCCTTGGCTTATTTGCTTTTCTTTCCTTCCTCTTTTCTTCTATCTTCTTAGCGGGACGGTCTCCTTTGGAGCCGCGAGCCTGGCGTGAGCACCAACCAGGTCGTCACCCCGCGCTCCGACCGCGTCTTCCCGCGCCCCTCCTCCCGCGGCGTCCCCTCCGCCACCACCTCGATCTGAACCGGCTTCCTCAGCCGGAGCGGAGGGTCCGCAGCCGGACGTGGTGGCCCAGCCGTAGGCGGAGGATCCTCAGCCCGATGGCTCTTCCGTGGGCGCGTGGGGGGCCGCTACCAGCAAGGAGCTCGTGGTTGTCGGCGATGACAACTCCGACGAAGTGCCGGGGGAGGAGTGGAGGACAGCGATGGTTGTCGCGTAGGAGTCCTTGTCGTCATGATGACGCCTCCTCCGCCGCATCACTGACAGACCTCGCCGCCACCCTCGAACTAGCGGTGAAGGAGATCTGGCTGCTGGAGGCCGCAGCCGGCGGGAACCGGTACTTGGAGCAGAAGCTTGCTGCTGCCAACGGGACTTCCCAGAGTAAGTTTGCTTCATTCGGCTTTTTTTTTTGCTGATAGCCGGTTTTGTCGTAACCTATCATCGTGTGTGCTCAGCGCGAGATTGATCGCTTGAAGAAATCGAACGACCGACTGAGCACGTCCAACTCTACTCTGCGGCTGCAGAACAAGGATTGGCACGCGAAGGTAGACGGTCTGGAGGCCACCATCAAGGAGCGCGACGCCTTGCTCCCTAGCCGGACCGACGCCTTCAACCTTCTTGAGGCCTAGAACAAGGACCAAGAGAAAGAGATCAAACGGCTGGCGATGAAGGAGAAGGCTCTAGTGGAGGAGATGATGTAGGTTGGCCACACGGCTAAGGGTAAGTTCTTCTTTTCCGTTTCCCTTTCTTTCCGGATCCGGTAGCCGGATCTGACTCTCTTTTCTAACAGCGTTTTATCCCGTCATAGACCTGCTGGCATACAACCAGCTGCAGGAGAACAGGCCGGGAGCGCAGCCGACGGCCCAGGAGCTCGTCCTCCTTCTTGGCGAAGAAGCTGCCAAGCTTCGTCAAGCGGCGCGGGACGTCTTCTCCTTCCTATGGCCGGATGCTCCGGTTTCGGAGGCAATGGCGCAGATGGCTGCGAAGGTGGGGGAGGTGCTGGCTGCGGTGGACCGGCTGCGGGACTTGGGGACGCGAGCCGGAGCGGAGATGGCTCTGGCCCTCATGCTCTCCTAGTACAAGGACGCCCGCGTCGAGAAAATCGATGGAGGCTTCCACGCCGGCGCCGACCTTGCCGCCATCCTCCAGGCCCATCCAGAGCTCCGAGGCTCCGCCATCAAGATTGCCGACTACGTGGACTCCGATGAGGTGCTCACCGACTCGGAATTTGTTGGTACTCCTGATGTGGAAGCCCTGACGCAGCCGGCTGCGGGCACCAGAATAGGGTCGAGCGTCGCGCCTCCTCCTCCGCCTGAATCTTCTGTTGGCCACGACGCTCCTCACGGCAAGGGTCCTGCCGCCTAGCCACTGCCCTGGGATGCCGGGTGTATTTGTCTTGCTTTAGTTCTGTTTGAAACTTGTCCGTCTGTACCGGCTGTCTTTGACACCGGGTAAATTTATGGGAGCTTCGCCTCGTTTTTCCTTTACTTGTTAATCTTGAACTGGCTTGAGTTCCCTTCAACTTGTGGGCTTCAAATTTTCTTTCAATATTTCGCCGGTTGACTTTATCTGGCTAACTTCACCCGGCTACACACCTTTAGCCGGAAGAACTGCACCTCCAGTGGGGGCACGCTAGCGCACCCACTAGCTGTAGCCCCCGAGATTCGCAGTAACTGGCATAGCCAGGTGCTTCGAATCTTCCTTCTTTTCCCCAATCTTCTAACTTTGTTCGACTAGACTAGTCTTAGTCGGTTGTTTTCACTTGCTGAACACCTTCAGCCGGGGGAACTAGCATTCCAGTGGGGGCGCTCGAGCGCACCCACTAGGTGTAGCCCCCGAGATTCGGAGTAGCTAGCATAGCCAGGTGCTTCAAATATTTCTTGCCTTCTCTTGCTCCTGCCCTTGCCCTCACCTGGGCTCCGAACGGCCAGCTAAACGCCTTTAGCCGGTCGGGAACTACAGGATTCCAATGGGTGTAGCCCCCGAGATTTGGAGCGCTTGATGAAGACAAGGACTTCGAATCTTCTTCTCCTTTTCTTCCTGAATTCCGACTCAAGGTAGTCGGACAAGAATATACATACACATACACATACATCCTCACAGGTTAATAGGTTAGTCTGCCAAATTGTAGCCGGAAACGGATTTGTTTTTTTGAAAACTAGCTTGCGCCTCTCTGGACACTTGGTCGCTTTCCCGTGAGCTCTGATATTTTCGCTGCGTCCTTGCCGGACAGCCGGGTTGCGGTCTGCAGCCGGAATCGAAGGGAGCTGACAATACATTGCGCACGGTACTAACGGCTTAGTAACCGGATTTTCTTAAGCTAGTTGCAAGGCCGGGATGCCCGGTCTGTCGCGTCTCCTCCCCGTTTTTTGTGTGGGATGTCTCGGGCTTTTGCTCTTGCTAGCCGAACAGCCGGGTTGCGGTCTGTAGCTGAGACGAAGAGTGGGTCTCTGACATCGTCGCACACTACTCAATCGGTTTGTTGACTTAGCAGGCCAGGCCAGCCAGCGAGCCCCCGGGTAGGGGTTGCCGGAGCCGGAAAATCAGAACCGAAAATCAGATGCAAAACACATTTCTAGCAAGGAGCCCCCGAGCATCTCGTAGGGGTCCGCATTTTCATTCATAGGGTTTGTGGGATACATACACTGTCTGGCGACTAGGTGTAAAACAGGCGCAGCAAGGCCGTGTTCCAGGGACGCTCGGTTTCCTCGTCTGATTTGTCCATCTTGTTCTTGCACGGCTACTCCGCGTCAATGAGGTAATATGAGTCGTTGGGCAGTGCCCGGCTGATGATGAAGGGGCCCTACCAAGGTGGCGATAGCTTGTGCACGCCCTTCGTGTCTTGCACCAGCCGGAGAACTAGGTTGTCCTCGCGGAACGCGACTGGGCGGATCCGGCCTGAATGGTAGCGGCGTAGCCGTTGCTGGTACAGGGCTGTCCTGGACAGAGCCAGCTCCCGGGCCTCCTCCAGGAGGTCCACTCCGTCCTCCCGCGCCTGCTGGTTGGCCTTTTTGTCATATAGGAGCTTGCGCGGTGAGTCGAACTCGATGTCCGCGGAGAGGACGCCCTCCGATCCGTAGACCAGGAAGAACGGGGTGTAGCCGGTTGATCTATTCGGCGTGGTGCGGAGGCTCCATAGCACAGCCGGAAGCTCCTCGATCTAGCATCCGGGTGACCACTCCAATGGCTCAATAAGACACGGCTTGATATCGGCTAGAACCAAGCCGTTTGCTCTTTCGACTTGCCCGTTGGACTGCGGGTGCGCACGGAGGCAAGGTCTAGTCGGATGCCCCTGTTGCTACAGAATCGGGCGAAGGCCCCCTTGGCGAAGTTCGTGCCGTTGTCGGTGATGATGCTATGGGGGTAGCTGAACCGATTGATGATGTCGGTCAAGAAGGTGACAACGGTCGCCCCGTACAGCTTCCGGATAGGCTTGGCCTCGATCCACTTCGTCAATTTGTCCACCGCCACCAATAGATGGGTCATACCCGCGCGTGCTCGCTTGAAGGGGCCGACCATGTCGAGGCCCCAAACCACGAAGGGCCAGGTGATCAGTATGGTCTTGAGTACCAAAGTTGGCATGTGCCTGAGCTGCCCGAAGCGCTGGCACCCATTGCACGCGCGAACCAGCTGCTCGGCGTCCTCGAGGGCAGAGGGCCAATAGAAGCCATGGCGAAACGCCTTGGCGACTATCGCCCTTGACGAAGCGTGGTGCCCGCACTCGCCCTGGTGGATGTCCTTGAGTAGCCGGCAGCCCGTGTCTACATCGACACACCTTTGAAAAATGTCGGATACGCTGCGCTTGTACAATTTGCCATTGATGATGGTGTACGTGTGCGCATGGCGCCGGATTTGCCTGGCTTCCACCTCGTCCTCCGGAAGTTCTCCGTTGGCGATGTAGTTCATGAAGGGTTGTGCCCAGGATGGCACTTCCCAAATGACAAGGATACTCCCTCTCTCCGGTTGATGGATGTCGGGGGGGTCGTCCGGGTGACGTACCCGACACGGTAGCCCCCGAGCTGCTTGACGAACCGGCAGCCCCTGGGTCTTGTGAGCCGGAGGGAACTGCCTTGCCGGAGTTGGTGCGGGTCTTCTTCTTTGGAGGTTCTACCGGCTCCGCTTCTGCTGCTCCGTCAGCCGGAGCGCTCCCTGCCAAGATGATGGAGTCTGACTCTGGCGACGGGTTGATGGAGGGCTTGCACAGGTGCTCCAAGGAAACCCCTGGTGGGATCGCCTGCCTGGTGGATCCGATTCAGGCGAGCGTATCGGCTGCCTCGTTGTTGACACGGGGGACATGATGAAATTCGCATCCATCGAAGGAGGCGCTGAGCTTCTGGATGTGGAACCGGTAGAGCGCCATGTTTGCATCTCTGGCGTCCCATTCTCCGGACACTTGCTGCACAATCAGATCCGAATCACCGAAGCAAAGGATCTAGTTGACACTGATCTCCTTGGCTAGCCGGAGTCCGTGCACCAATGCCTCATATTCGGCTACATTGTTGGAGGCCTTGAAGTGGATCTGCAGTACGTACTCCAACTGGCCTCCCTTGGGCTAGGTGAGCATGATGCCGGCTCCCAAGCCCCCGAGCATCTTCGACCCATCGAAGTGCATCTTCCAATGGTACGAATCCGGAACCGGTGGAAGATACTGGGTCTCAGCCCAGTCGACGAGGAAGTCCGCCAATGCCTGCGACTTGATCATGAGCCGGGGCCCGTACTGGATGGAGTAGGCGGCGAGCTTGATGGCCCACTTGGCGACTCGGCCGGTGGCATCTTTGTTGCCGATGATTTCCGAAAGGGGTGCGGTGCACACGACCTTAATTGGATGCTCCTAGAAGTAGTGCTTGAGCTTCTTGCATGCCAGGTACACGTCGTAGCACATCTTCTGGTAGTGGGGGTAGTTCTGCTTGGAGAGGGAGAGAACTTCGCGGAGGTAGTAGACGGGCCTCTGAACCGGGTGAGCCTTGCCTTCCTCGGGGCGCTCCACCACCAGGATGATGCTGACGACCCGGCTGATGGCTGCTATATAAAGCAACATCGGCTCCTTGCTAGCCGGCGTGGCTAGAACCGGTGCTGTGGATAGCATGCGCTTGAGGTCATGAAATGCGGTGTTGGCTTGTGAAGTCCAGGAGAACTTGTCCATCTTCTTCATCAGCTGGTACAACGGGACAGCCTTCTCCCCCAGCCGGCTGACGAAACGGCTGAGGGAGGCCAGGCATCCGGTGAACTTTTGGACTCCAAGCAGGCTCCTGGGCGGCTGCATCCTCTCGATGGCCGCGATCTTCTCCAGATTTTCCTCGATGCCTTGCTGTGATACGAGGAAACCGAGGAGCTGACCGGATGGCACCCCGAAGACGCACTTCTCCAGGTTCACACTACTAGGAAAACGGCTACATGTAATCCAGACATCTGTGGCGCACGTGCTAATGGTGCCCCACGGGTAAAATAGGCATGGCGCACTGCCCACAGGTGCCCTACGGCTAACTGCCGTATGCGTGGCGCACATGGGGGTGGTGTGTCACGGCTACTTGTGGGCTAGGGCACAGTTGGCCGCACACAACATAGCCGTAGGTCACTTGTGCGCGGTGCGCTACGGGTGTGAAACTTAGTCATAGCGCACTCTGACATAGTGCGCTACGTGTATGTGGGTTGCGGCCTGCTGTGTAGCTAGGCAAACTTACCCGTAGGGCACCCTAGCCTAGTGCACCACAGGTAAGTTTCCTACACCAACCCATCCCCCCCTTGTGGATCGCCTTTTTAGCCTTGCAAAAAATAAAAGAAAATGATAAACAATTCAAAAAATAAAATCATTTCACATGTATGTAGATAATGTGGTCTAGTGTGTAGGAAAATTAACAAACATGAATTTCGACTTTTTCTGCAAAAAAAGATCATGCCACGGTAAAATAGCCGTAACTTTTGCATCCGAATTCGAAAAAAATGTTTAATATACCAAAATGACGAGAACGAGATTTCGCATCAGCTCGCAATGACCTCCGTTCGTTTATAGATTTTTTAGATTTTCAAAATTCGAAAAGAGTAAAAAGTTATGATCAAAAGATCGTTTTTTTCTACAGAAAAAAATGGAGGAGGCCACTTCCTTGTAGCGCACCACCCCTAGTGCGCCACGAGTAAGTTGGGCGGGATTCGAAATTCGAATCACCACCCGAGCACCTAACCCTCCATATATATCTTCCCCACCCACCCCTTATCTCCTCCACTTCCACTCCTCCTTCTCCACTTCTCCTCCCTTCTCCACCTTCTCCTTCTACTCCACCTCTCCTACCTTCTTCTTCTCCTCACTTCTCCTTCTCCTCTCTCTGGCTGCACCCACCTTCGACGGCGCCCTCCTCCGACAACCTATGGCTGCACCCTCCGACCATCCTCCAATGGCGCCATCCTCCGACCACCTCTGGCTACACCCTCCCCGGCCATCCTCTAATGATGCCCTGCCCCGTGCACCGCCGGACACAACCTCCTCCGACTACACCCTCCTCCTCCACCAGCCTGTGACCACACCCTCCTCTGATCACCTCCAACAGCGACGTCCTTTGATGAGGCTACAACACCGACGACGATGGCGGCCGGCAGCTCGATCTAGATCTAGATCAAATCCCGCTTTTTTTGAATTTGAAATTGTACCCATGGAGCACAGCACCTAGTGCACCACGGCTAACTTTTCATACGCGTGGCGCACAACACCTAGTGCGCCATGCCTAACTTTTCATACTCGTGGCGCACCACTTAGTGCGCCACGGCTAACTTTTACCCATAGCGCAATAGATGATCAAAACATGTGCGCCACGGATTAGCTGTTTTCTAGTAGTGTCAGCTTCATCTGGTACTGGCGGAGGTTGCCAAATGTCTCTCCTAGATCTTCAAGGAGGGTGCACTTCTCCTTGGTCTTGATGACCACATCGTCCACATAAGCATGCACGTTTCGGCCTATCTGCGAGTGCAAGCACTTTTGCATGCAGCGCTGATTGGTAGCGCCTGCATTCTTTAGACGGAAAGGCATGCTTACGTAGCAGAAAGCCCCGTAGGGGGTGATAAATGATGTCTTAATTTGATGAGCCGGGTTTAATCGGATCTGATTTTAACCGGAGTAGCAATCTAGAAAAGACAACAAATCACAGCCAGCCGTGGAATTGATGACTTGATCGATATGGGGCAAGGTGAAGGGGTCTTTCGGGCACGCCTTGTTCAGGCTGGTGTAGTCGATACACATGCGCCAGGTCTTGTTCTTCTTTAGCACCAGGACTGGATTCGCCAGCCAGTCCGGGTGGTACACTTCCATGATGAACCCAGCTGCAAGGAGCCGGGTGATCTCGTCACCGATTATCTTCCTCTTCTCCTCTACGAACTGGCGCAGAGGTTGCTTGACCGGCTTGGCATCCGACCGCACATGAAGTGAGTGCTCGGCGAACTCCCTCGGCACACCCGGCATGTCCCTGGGGGACCATGCAAAGATGACCCAATTCTCAGGGAGGAAGTCGACGAGCACGCCTTCCTATTTTCTGTCCAAGCCGGCACCAACGGTGACGAACTTAGTCGGGTCGGAGGGGTCGAGCAGGATCCTTCTCCAGCCAGTTTGCTGCTAGCCGGCATGTCCCGTTGGGCCATGGCCACATTGCGCATGATCACGTGCTTTTCCTTGGCTATGATGAGGGCCTCTACCAGTTTGGAACCGGCCGAGGCGCATTCCATCGACCGCCGGAAGCAGCTGGTGATGGTGATCATGTCGTGGGGTCCCGGCATCTTCATCTTGAGGTACGCGTAGTGGGGGACGGCCATGAACTTGGCGAGGGCGGGGCGTCCGAGGAGAGCATGGTAGGAGCTCGTTAGGTTTACCACCTCGAACCACATTGGTTCACGGCAGAAGTTCTCATTGGTCCCGAAGATGACGTCCAGCTAGATTTTCCCCAGCGGGGCATCGGTTAGCCCCGGCAGCATGCCGTGGAACGTTGTGGTAGTCGGGCGCAGGTCACTTTCGCTAATGCCCAGCTTCTCCAGCGAGGACTGGTAGAGGAGGTTGAGGCTGCTGCCTCCGTCGATGAGGACGCGCGAAAATCGGCAGGTACATGCGTTGGAGACAATGAGGGGGTGGAGCACCATGGCATAGCCCCTGGGAGTCGGCAGCTACTCCGTCTTGTCTGCGCGGCTCCAGGTGATGGGGGTTTCCGACCAGTTCAAGTACTGGGGGACCGGAGAGACGATGGCATTGACCTCCTTGGAGCGTCGCATGCAGTTGTGCTTGTCGTCCAGCTCCGTCTCGAAGATGTGGTAGGCGGCGTGCGGCTGGGGGTATCTGTTGTTGTTGTTGCAGCTGTTGCCGCCGTTACCATCATTACCGGCTCCCGTAGCCGGTGGTGGTGGTCCACCAGGAGGGGGCGGGGGGAGACGAGGCTGGTTACCCTGGTCTTTGAGCTGGCGGGTCCAGCTGCAATTCCGAGCGGTGTGCGTAGCCGATTTGAAGGGACCGCTGTGCCACTTGCACGGGCCGTCAAACATCTGGTCGAAGGTGAGCCGTGGCTTCTGCCTCCTTGCATCGTTAGCCGGTGCATCGGGCGCGCCTTCCACGGCATTGACATGCGGCACGTGGTAGTGGGGCTTCTGCTGTCCGGCTTGTCGGTCCCCATGGAACTGGTTGTCGTTGCCATGGCATCTGGAGGATCCGGCTTCACCAGCCGGATTGCTTGGACGGTCGCGAGCCGGCTCCGTCGGAGTCAGACGCCCGTCAGCATTTACACGGAGGGGCTTCTTCATGGCGGCATCCGCCGTGGCGTACTGGTCTGCAACCGTCATGAGCTCCGCCATGGTTTTCTGCTCGTCGCATAGTAGCTGGTGGCGAAGCATGGTGCCTTCTCGGAAGCCCTCGATGAAGAAACTGATGGCCTGGCTCTCTAGGATGCCCTAGCAGGTGTTGCGCAGCTCCGTCCACTTGGTGAGGTACTCGCGGTCAGTCTCGCGGTCACCCTGGACGCACAAGGCCAGGTCGCCTGGGCTCCCCGGACGCTTGTACGTGCCATTGAAGTTGCGGACGAATACCTTCTCGAAGTCTGGCCAGGCGTTGATGCTATTAGGCACAAGGCTATTGAGCCACGTCCTTGCCGACCCGGTTAGCATAAGGGGGATGTAGCGCATGGCTGTGCGCTTGTTCCCATGGGCGATGCCGACTGCCGTAGCATAGTCGGTCATCCAATCTTCCGGTTTCATGCTGCTATCGTACTTGGGGGTGTCCCTGGGCAGGGAGAACTTATCCGGAAACGGCTCATTCCGGATGTGGAGTCCGAAACAAACCGGACCGGTAGAATCTTCTTCCTTTGTGATGCGCGCTTGAGCGAGGAGATCGATGCGGTCACGGGCATCCGGACAATCCGGGTTGGGCGCTCCCACCCGGCCCGAGAGATGGGAACCGGTGGGTCTAGGTGCTCCGGTTGGTGGAGGGGGATGCTGTTCACCGTCTGTTGCGACGCCTGCTGTGGGCCTTGTTGCCAGAGCTGCGACGCCTGCTGCGGGCCTTAGCCGGCTGAGGGGAGGACGCCTCCTGGGTATCGTGCGGCGCGCCCCTGCTGTTGGCAAGCAGCTTGCTCCCCCTGGAGTATCTATGGTCCTCCTGCATCTGCCGGTTGGCGTCAGCCTGCTCGTCCGCGATGCGGAGGAGCTCCTACACACGAGCGTGCTGGCGGGCTCGCTCCTCGCCCTCTAGATTGCGCAGCTCTTCTGCCGCGGCTCGCGCTGCGCGCAGGTTCTTGATGGGCGTGCTGTAGGTGGGCCAGATGAGGGCAGGCGTGGGATCCGGCTCCCCATCCTTTTCCATCCTACCGCCTAGCTCGCCGTCCCGGCGCCGTACCTGGCTGGGCTAGCTCAGCTCCACGGTAGCCGGAGTGAAGCCATGCACGCGGTCGTACTCGCGCCGGGTGATCTCGAGTTGCTTGCGGGTTGCCGCCAGCTCCATGGCCTCCTAGAGGAGGATCTGTCTCTCCATGGCGTAGTTGGCCTCTGCCTCCTCCGGGTTGTCCCTGAGGTTAACCAGCGTCAGGAGCCGATCAATGGCATCCTCCACCGGGTTCCGAGGCTGCGGTGGGGCGGAAGTTCCAACCTTGCCCGCGCCTCGCTCCCGTGGTTGGCGGGGGTGAGAGCTGGAGCCGGCCATCATGACCTCCATGCCGCAGGACGCGACAGAGGTGCTACCACCCGGATGCGGCAGCTCCGCGACAGAGACGATCTCCCTAGGGAAACGTTCCGGGACGGTGGAGACGTAGACGGGGAGGTCGTCGAACAGCAGGACGGTGTCGTTCGCCGGGAAGGAGGTTCCGGCGAAGCAGGAAGCGTTGTCGATGACACGGTCAAATTTGCTGAGCGTGAGCACCAGGCTGGAGGCCACGCGCTCACCGGCTGAAGTGCGGGGTCCCGCGCGGAACGTGACTCCGGTCGAAGCCATGTAGCCCCACAATGGGCGCCAACTATCGATGTATTGGGAACGGCAGTACCTGAGAAGGTTAGATAGAGGTGTGGGGACTAGCAGGGAAACTATTGACGGCGTCCGTAGGCAGGATTGGATACAAGCAAGCGTAGCTGGACGCAGGAAGTACCCAGGTTTAGAGCCCTCGTGGTGAGGTAAAACTCCTACTCCTGCCGGATCTGACTATGGGGTATACGAACTACAAGTGCTCCTTGAGCTGTATTCTCTAGCTATTGCTTTAAATGCAATGAGACCAACCCTTACTACTGAGGCCTTGCCTCTCCTTATATAGGTAGAGAGGCAACGGTCTCACTGGCCAATCCGACTAGCGGGCCCACACGCGTGTCCAGGCCGACTGGTCATCTACAGTATCCGGTACGGTATGTCCCATCGGAGTATGAGTGGTATGGCGATCATAGGCACAGTGGACGCCGTGCGAGCTGTCGTCGGCATCGGGCCACTGTTCCTGCGTCATCCTCGCAAAGTCTTCGGTATGGCCGAGTAGTGGCCGGTCTTGTCGTCATACAGGGCGTACCGTGCACTGATACGCATGTCGTCATGTCTTCTTGATTGGTTCCGGCTATGGCGATTTAGTCGGTTGCTTCTTGTCGATCCGACTACCGTGAGGTAGTCGGCCTGGCTTGCTTTGTCCGGCTGCATTTGGTCAGCCGGACGCTATCCGACTGCCCTGTTTCTTATCCGGTTGGGGTAACTGGGGATCACCCCCCCGACAACCAATCATTAAAAGATCAGAAACAATTCAATGATTATATATGTAGTTCCATATGAGAATAAATCTAGGGCCTCATAATTTGTTTCAGAGATGGAGTTGGCGAACCAAAGTACCAACATCACAACCTATATTGTTTGTGTGCATTGCTGCCTCACGTTCACCAACACATCCCTAAAACATGACACCATCCTATGTGTCTCCCCTTGAACTCTTTTGGGGTAAATTTCAATCATCGGCCTCGGTGACAAACTGAAATGTAATTCTTATACACTATGAATGCATGGAATAGATAATTCAAATATCATAGTTCTATGAATTTAGAATAAAGATTGTGGCCTCATAAGTTTCTACAGGGATGTCGTAAGCGAACCAAGTAACAATTGCACAGCTTATATTGATCTTGTACATGGCCCTAGGTTCGCTAACTCATCCCTGAAAAAATCTGACACCAATGTGTATAACTCTCTATGGGACCAATTTGAATCATTGGCCACAATAAGAAATTGAAATGTAATCGTAGACAAAACAATATTCAGGGATATACATAGTCAGGTACAAAAAGAAGCCTAAATATTGTAATTATAAATAAAAAACAAAAAAATTAATCTTTAGTTACATGTTAAAAATACTTATGATCAAAACCATTCATATACATATGCATCATACCAATCATTAAAAGATCAGAAACAAATCAAGGATCATATATGTACTTCCATATGAGAATAAATCAAGGGCCTCATAATTTGTTTCAGAGATGTAGTTGGAGAACCAAAGTACCAACATCACAACCTATATTGTTTGTGTGCATTGCTTCCTCTGGCTCACCAACCCATCCCTAAAACACGACACCATCATACGTGTCTCCCCTTGAACACTTTTGGGGCAAATTTCAATCATCGGCCTCGGTGACAAACTAAAATATAATTCTTATACACTATGAATGCATGGAATAGATAATTCAAATATCATAGTTCTATGAATGTAGAATAAAGATTGCGGCATCATAAGTGTCTATAGGGATGGCGTAAGCGAACCAAGTAACAATTGCATAGCTTATATTGATCTTGTACATGGCCCTAGGTTTGCTAACTCATCCTTGGAAAAATCTGACACCAATGTGGCTGCCTCTCTTTGGGGCAAATTTGAATCATTGGCCACAATAAGAAATTGAAATGTAATCGTACAAAACAATATTCAGGGATATACATATGCATCATACAACGCATTCATAGATCAGAAACAATACAAAGATTATATATATAGGTTCCATATGAGAAAGAAAATAGGGCCTCATTTTTTTCAGCGATGGAGTCGGAGAACCAAAATACCAACAGCACAACCTATATTGTTTATGTGCATTGCTGCCTCAGGTTCACTAATCATCCCAAAGAAAACGACACCATCAGATTCCCTTGCACTATTTTGGGGCACAATTGAATCATTGGGCTCGGTAATGAATAGAAATGTAATGTTATAGGCATGCTGTGTATCGAAATCAACACTCAACTCGCAAACTCAACTAGATGGCAGATGAGCAGATTGGGGTTTTGTGACTAGACGGATTAGGGTTTTGTGACTAGATGGTAGATGCATCAATTGACCGTTCGAACCATATATATACTACCCTACTTCAAGAGCAAAAGAATTTGTACACGATTGAGCAAATTCTATGTATGAATAGTGAAATCTACGGCTGTGACTAGAGAAGCTAGCAATGTAGTACCTCAGACTCCTCATCAGGGACCTCCTCCTCGAACTCGTCGTTCTCCGCGATTGCGTCGAAGATTTCATGGATGGCGATGGGGTCGTTGATGTGGAGCACCGGATTGCCTCTGCCTGCCGCATGCCCCCCATCCAGATCTGCCGCTGGCACCACAATGTTGTCGGCCACCTACTGCTCGGCGGGGATGGCTACTACCTGCTGCTCGGCGGCGACGGCTACTAGCTGGACAGATGAGCTCGCACCCTCGACGGCATGGCGATGAGCGGCGTTTGTGCCCGGAGAAGACGCCTCTGCTTGGCGACGACCGAGCCATATGCTGCTGCGCCTTCAACTGCCTTCACCTCTGGCTCGTCTCCACGCGTACGTTTCATGGCGCACCAAGGGAAGGAGGTAGTGCAAGCGAGGGAGCTTCAGCGCACGTGGTAGGTGTAGATTGGGGTCTTGGGATTAGACAGACTGGGGGAAAATGACACGAGCATGTGGAGGAAGAAGGTCGAGGGGGGTTATAAACACCAGACCATGCATAGTCCTCGAGTGGACACGTGTGGTGGGCGGGGGGCTACCATGATCTCAACCTTTTTTTGGAAAAGCCACGATCTCCACTTTAGAGCTGCATTGAAAACACCCTCATGGCAGACCTCGATTCCACTACATGCAAGTGGCGCAGAACCAATTTCTAGCAACGTTAGATCTACTCGAGGAGGGCCCTTGACTCGTGGAAGTTACTAGCGGTAGGGCCCAGTTGGAAGTGAGATTGAGAGCATTGCGTAAAAATGGGATATGTCTTATTAAAATCAAGTCACAATAAATTGTAGTGTCCCGTCGACAACCGTGCACTCGATGACCCCGTTACCTGTGCATGTGTTGTAGTAGCAGTAGTAGGCTTTTCAGACTTGATTAAACGTGACATGACCGCTCGACGACTTTTTCCATTGATGGCATCGTGTTCCTTCTTGTAGAGGGAGACGTCAAGATGGGGCCTTGTCAAGATGGTAGCTCGTGAACTGGCAATTTGAAAGAGTACCCTTTTCCTCTCTGGCTAAATAGATATGTTTCATTTTTCCCAAATTGGTAGCCAATCTAGAGAAAATTCTCTCTTCGATAATTTGTTCCCTTTTGGACCTCTTTTGCCTCCGATCAGGTAGCAAATCTAGAGCAGCAAATCACACCAGGCAGAATACATTCATTCAGAAAACAAAACAAATGTAGATATAGTTGTGTGCAGCTAAATAGGATATAGCGATAGAAAGTAGGTTGCTTAACGAGGTTCGATGCATTCAGCCAGAAATAAGATGCAAGCAAAATATAGAAAATCAAAAGAAGCTGCTTACCAGCAGCAGCCGCCGCAGCAGCCGCCGCAGCAGCAGGTACATTCAGGGAGACATCCGACCCGTTCATTCACCAGCGCCTCCGCCTCCCTCTAGCGCCTCCGCCACTTCTTTTTGCCCAGTCCCTTGATCTTTGGGGCCTTGGGCCTGATTGGAGGAATGCGACCCTCTTTGATGGCCAACCGCTAGAGGTTTCAGAGGTGAATGCCGAGAGCCCGGTGTTCAGCGATGTAGGCATTGATTTTCACGATCTGGTGCTCGCCGCCTTTATTGATGCCGGAGCCCACACCCGCTGCATGCTTCATTAAGGAGATGAAGTCGGTGCCGCCGGCGAGAGTCACGCAGCAGAAGTTGATCCCCTTGCGGAAGGGGCAGCACCAAGGGCCGCCCCTAAAGAAGGCGTCATACTGGCCAGCCCGCAGCCTCCTCAGCACCTGACAAGTCTTGGTGTGTATGGACTCGTCATCGCTGCAGACGTTGCTGCCGGAAACCTATTGGAAGAAAAGGAAAATGGGGGAGTAGATGATGTAAGAAGATCGAGCAATCGAAATCCGAACAAGCGAATCCTAATAAACCAACATCTAGCATCCAACAATGGGAACGATAGAACAACCAGGGGAGGGGAGCAAAACCTAGTTGCCTCCAACCATGGGTCGTCGATGCCGGTGTCATAGGGGTTCAGCAGAGCAATGTACTTATCTGGATCATACGTGCCCAAGAAGTGCTTGATCTGCTTGTGACCGGCGGGGGCCTCCTCTCCGGCGGGGGTCTCCTCTTCGACGGCTCCGTCGGTAGCAGGGACGGGGGCCTGGACGGGAATGGCGGCTGCCATCGATGCCTCAACTTGGGCTTGGACAGGGACAGTGGCTGCTTTCAACGCATCGAGGGGGACCGGCGAGGAGACGGGGGCCTCCTCGCTGGGCGCCACAGAGGCGACGATGGCCACCTTCTCCTCCTCGGCCATCGCCGACACGGATGGGGATTCTCGGGAGTTTGTGGATGCTGGTGGGATAGTGGAGAGGGTTGCATGGGGACAGTGAGCGAGAGTGAGAGTGGGTGTGCAGAGAGGGGCTCTATAGTTAAGGTGGATGGAAGCAAGGCACATTTCGTTGCACCACCATGCAACACGCCGCCCAGTCTACTGCACCGTGCACCGCAACACGCGCACGGTATGTCACGTTTTTTTCCTGGGCCATGCATGGCAGTTCTGTATTGAGCCGCATGCAAAGGGCGCATACACAATTTCTATGTACGAAGTTTGACACGTCCCTAAAATTGGCGATAGTTCAAAGTGGAAATTTAGATGGGAAGGTAGGTGGCTGTATGGCGAGATTTGTGGGATTGTGCTAGATCGGGTAGAGGGATGTGTTGATGAAGGCGGAGACGTTAGGTCTTGTCGTGCTTAGCTCTTCGGTCTCCCGCTAGCGCGTGCAAGCTTCTTATGGTCGGGCCCAGTTGGAAGTGAGATTGAGAGCCGCTGCATAAAAAATGGGATATGTCTTATTAAAATCAAGTGGCAATAAATTGCAGCTGTCTATCGATGACCGTGCACTTGATGACGCATGCATTGTGGCGTAGTAGTACCAGTAGTAGGCTTTTCAGACTTGATTAAGCATGACATGACCGCTCGACGACTTTTTCCATGGACGGCATCGTGTTCCTACTTGTAGAAGTCTCGCTGAGGGAGACGTCCGTGCTGTCTCACGCTGTACTGTGAAGGGCCTGACGTGTGCAACGATCATCGTTGGATCGCAAAGAATCAATGGTTGGTGCGCACGGTCCGCTTGACAACTATGACAACCAATCAAGGTGTAGTAGACAGGGTAAGCACAGGTTTGGGCTTCTAAGAAAGATAGAGAGAGGGGGCAAAACTGAGTGGTACCACATAAAACCAAGGGCAAAACTGAGTAGTATAAAAATGGAAAGTGAGTGTCTTGTACAATGAAATACATCATGGCATACATCAAATTATGCCAAGATAGATCCACTAGAGTTCATTGGATGTGTGTTCTTCTCATAAACCACATGAACCCACTTCAGTTCATTGCATGTGTGTTATTGTCATAAACAACATGTTCTTTTCATGAACCACAGTTAGAGTCATTGCATGTGTGATCCTCTCATAGACCACACAAGGATCCACCAGTTTCACTACATGTGTGTTCTTCTCATGAACCACATAAGGATCCACCAATGTCATTGCGTGTGCGTTCTTCTCATAGACCACATAAGGATCCAGCCGTGTCATTGGATGTGTGTTCTTACCAGGAACCACACCCAATGTCATTGGATGTGTGTTCCTCTCACAGACCACACATGGATCCACCAGTGTCATTGCATGTGTGTTCTTCTCATGAACCAACATGGATCCACCAGTTTCATTGCAAGTCTGGTCTTCTCACAAACCACATAAGGATCCACCAGTGTCATTGGAGGTGTGTTCTTTTCATAGACCACACATGGATCCACCGGTGTCATTGCATGTCTGCTCTTTTCATGAAGAACATCTAGAGTCATTGCATGTGTGTTCTTCCCACATACCACACATGGATCCACCAGTGTCATTGCATGTGTGTTCTTCTCACAAACCACATATGGATCCACCTGTGTCATTGGATGTGTGTTCCTCCCATAGACCACACATGGATCCACTAGTGTCATTGCATGTCTGCTCTTTTCATGAACCACAGTTAGAGTCATTGCATGTGTGATCCTCTCATAGACCACACACGGATCCACTAGTTTCATTGCATGTGTGTTCTTCTAATGAACCACATAAGGATCCACCAGTGTCATTGCATGTGTGTTCTTCTCATGAACCACAACTAGAGTCATTGGATGTGTGTTCTTTTCATGAACCATAGCTAGAGTCATTCCATGTGTGTTCTTCTCACAAACCACATAAGGATACACCAGTGTCATTGCATGTGTATTCTTCTCATGAACCACAGCTAGAGTCATTGCATGTGTGTTCTTCTCATGAACCACAACTAGTGTCATTGCATGTTTCTTCCTCTCACAAAACACACATGGATCCACCAGTGTCATTGCACGTGTGTTCTTCTCATGAACCACAGCTAGAGTAATTGGATGTGTGTTCTTTTCATGAACCACAGCTAGCGTCATTGCATGTGTGTTCTTCGCACAAACCGCATAAGGATACACCAATGTCATTGCATGTGTGTTCTTCTCATGAACCACACATGCATCCACCCAGTGTGATTGCATGTCTGTTCTTTTCACAAACCACATATGGATCCACCAGTGTCATTGCATGCGTGTTATTCTCACAAACCACATATGGATCCACCAGTGTTATTGGATGTGTGTTCCTCCCACAAACCACACATGGATCGACCAGTGTAATTGCATGTCTGCTCTTTTCACGAACCACAGTTAGAGTCATTGCATGTGTGATACTCTCACAATCCACACATGGATCCACTAGTGTCATTGCATGTGTGTTCTTCTCGTGAACCACATAAGGATCCACCAGTGTCATTGCATGTGTGTTGTTCTCACAAACCACATAAGGATCTAGCAGTGTCATTGGATGTGTTTTCTTTTCATGAACCATACCCAGTGCCATTGAATGTGTGTTCCTCTCACAGACCACGCATGGATCCACCAGTGTCATGCATGTGTGTTCTTCTCACAAACCACAAAAGGATCTAGCAGTGTCATTGGATGTGTGTTCTTTTGATGAACCACACCCA